>OY728136.1:1499936985-1500561985 GCA_963277665.1 Viscum album | reverse complement strand
CATCTGCTGGAAGACGCACTAGTTCCTGATAAACATAAATTCATAATTTAATTACAATATAAATTAATGATTAGAAACAGTTAGGAAAATATACACAGAACATTACAATCAATTAATTTAAAAAATTGAAAACATACATACCGACAACATCAAGTGAACCACTGTGACCACCCTGTGACATGCCTACATTAAAAGAAATTATAGTTAAATCAAGCAATTTTTATACATATACAACTCATAAATATTTTTACAAATAATAACTGGGGATATAATTACAATTTTCACTAATCATGAAAGTCTATCATATCTCCTTCAACTGTCTCTCTAGCCCATGGTATATCTTCATCTCGTAAAGCTACTGTTGTTTGGTCAAGTGTTTGATCAGGAAATGCGACAACGTCAGGTTCTTCTTTGTCAATCAGAAAAACCCCTCTTCTAGACATTTTCACCACAACTTTCCAATCAGAATCAATGCCGACAAAGTAAACTTGTTCTGCCTGCGATGTCAGTATGAAGGGCTCACTACTTACTCGGTCATCTTTATATAGCATATTGTTAAAGTTTACTAATGTAAATTGGAAGTTATCAACTTTCGTTCCACGAACCAGATCGACCCAATCACACCTTAATAATATGTGTTTTAAACCACGACCATAAACAACCTCAATAATATCTCTCAGCAATCCATAATAATAACCCGCATCAACAAAAGAACAACCAACACCACTATTTTGTGTGGCTCGGTTCATGTCAAAATCGCTAATACGAAATCAGAATCTGTTAGCATCCAAACACTTGTAGCATCGAGCCGTAATAAATGGACCATCAGCTAGTTGGTTGAGTTCTTCACTCACAGGATGGGTTAAATCACATAACTTTTGAATCTTCCAATTTCACATATATTGTTTAATGGATAAAGGATTTTGAAAATACAACTAAGTTTCACTATAAAAATATTAAATCAATTATACTTACATGAGTCTTGAACCACTCATGAAATGTGTTGAAATGATGTTTTTGGATTTGATAGTCAGTTGCACGGGGCCTTTCACGTTTCAACTCAGTGATATGCATCCTAAATCACAACACAATATAAGGTAAGCAATAAAATAAATATAGAAAAAAAATACACATCAACTATGAAACTTACTGTATCAATGGAAAAACTGATGGAGTGTTGAACAACACATATCGATGAGCTTGAACCCACTCATCATTCCGCATATCAAACGTTATAACTTCTCCAATTGGACCCTTGTCATTCTGGGAGGGTTTATCTATATTTATTTCAACCTCATCAATATATGAAGCTCCAAAATTAGTACACTCATCCATTTAATATCCCTTGGAAATTGAGGCTTCCGGAAGAGCTTTGTTGCACACATATCGTTTCAATGTATTTAAGTATTGCTCTATTGGATACATCCACCTGAATTGTACATGACCGCCAAAAGTGACTTCACCAGTTAAATGAACGGTCAAGTGAACCATGACATCAAAAAAAGACGGTGGAAATAGTTTTTCTATGCGACATAGTGAAAGTAAAATCTTATCCTGCAGCTTTTCCAAATCACTCATGCGACGATTCCTTGAACAGAGTTGTCTGAAAAAATTAGAAACTTCAATTAACGGCTCAACAACCTGGGTAGGTAAGAAATCACGAATTGCTATAGGAATTAACTGTTGATGCAAAATATTATTATCGTTACTTTTCAACCCCTGTAATGTCATGCTCATCATATTCACACTCTTGGAAATATTATAGAAATAACTATCTGGCACCTTAACTGTCTTCAAAATTGATAGAAATGTTTGTTTCTCTTTTTTAATCATTGTGTACTGTGCAGCAGGCATGTATGCACGATTTCCTTCACCCGGTTGTAAATGTAAAGGTTTTCTCAATCCCATTTCTTGCAAATCACTTCGAGCATTAGAACTATCATTTGATTTCCCCTTGATGCCTAAAATGGTGCACAATATATTATCACATACATTTTTTTCAATGTGCATCACATCCAAATTATGTCTTAAAATATTATATTTTCAATAAGGCAATTCAAAAAAATACTCTGTTTTTTCCAATTATGACTACGCTGTCTATTTGCAGCAGGAATAGAAGGAAATGCAGGAGCCAATAAATCTTGAAAATCATACATTGTACGGATGTTTTCTTGATCAAGTTGTGCACAAATTTGAACCCCAGACAATATTTGTGGTGATGGTTCATACTCTCTATTCCCATCAGAAGATACACGGTCTTTTCTGAACCTGTTCAATAGAGGAAGAAAGCGCCTGCGACCAAGATATGCCCACTTTCTACAGTTATTAAGACATACAGATTTCTTACTCTTATTACAACAAGGGAAAGAAAATTCTCCTTTTGTACTCCAACCTGATAAGTTAGAATACGCTGGGAAATCTGTAATTTTCCATAACAAAGCGGCTCGAAGTCTAAACATTTCATTAGCTTCTGAGTCAAAAGTCATTACACCATCAGCCCAAAATTCTTGCAGCTCATCAATCAAAGGTTGCATGTAAACATCTATTTTATCTCCAGGTCCTCTCAGTCCATCAATTAGAATTGACAGTAACAAAAAAAGGTTGCTTCATACATACCCATGGTGGAATGTTGTATGGAACCAACACCACGGGCCACGTACTATGTATCGCACGAACCATGGACCTAAATAGGTTAAAACCATATGCTGCCAAACCCAGTCGAATGTTACGATCATCTTGGGAAAAGTCTGGGTGTCTTTGATCAAACTCTTTCCATGACAAAGAATATGCTGGGTGAGTTAATTTATCAACCACTTTCTTTCTCTCTGAATGCCAAGTCATCAATTTAGCAATTTTAGTTGACATGAAGAATCTCTTCAGTCACAGTTTTAGTGGGAAATTACGCATCTGTTTAGCGGAAACTTGATTACCTTGATTCAAGACTCTCCCAGGAAGAATCAGTCTACCTTGATTAATCTCATTTGTCTTCCACCTGGATGTATAACAAACCGTACAATTATTTAATTGTTCATTCCCTTTTTTGAACAACATACAATTATTGCGACACGCATCAATTGTATCATATGTAAAACCAAGATCACCGGTCCACTTCCGAGCTTGATAGAATGACTCCGGAATCTTCACTCCAGTAGGGAGTACTTTCTTCAAAAATACCAACAACATGTCGAATGAAGTGTCTGACCACTGGTTCAAAGTCTTCAGGTGTAACAATTCAACGATGAATGACATTTTACTAAATTTAGTGCATCAAGGAGATAATTCAGCACGCGCATCGTCAAGAATTTCAAAGAATTTCAATGCTTCTCCATCTGCAGAAGAACGGGGATTACACAATCCAACGTCGTTAATTATGACATTACTGTCTTCAGGTTGAAACTGGCGCATCATATCATTGAGAATTATGTTCATCGGATCAACTATTCTTGAATCAAAATTCATATGAATACTTTCTGAGTGATGACATGAAACAGAATCTTCTCCATGACGTGTCCATGTCTTATAGTTTTTCAAAAACCCATTCAAAAACAAATGTTCTCTAACACTATCTCATTTGAAGAGATATCTATTTGCACATTTTCTGCATGGAAAACTAATCATATCACTTGGAAATCTATTGGGGAAATCCATAAATTGCTTAATCCCCTCAAAATAATCAGCAGAAAACCTATCTTGCATATCAATCCATCTCTTATCCATATCTGTATTTAATATAAATCAAAAGTGAAATATTTTATTTAAATTCTAAAAAAACACATATCATTAAATTTAAAAACCAATGACTTCAAATCCAAATTTGAAGGATAAAAAACATTACCTGCAGAGGAATCGACCGCGGGTAACAGGGTGTGACTCGATTGCGGATTCATGATGGAACAACGGCTTGACAACAGGGGTTCGATGGCCGGAATCAAAAGCAGCGGAACTTCTGGATGAAGAGTGGGAGGGTTCTACATGGTGGGTCATGACGAACAGAAAGGGTCCGACAGAGGCCCGACGTGAGGAATCGTCTGAGGGATGCAGTGGGGCCGAGAGGGGACAAAGGGGGCAGGACTGTCCAAAGGTGTAGCGCAGGCTGCCGGGGTCGCGGGTGGCACAACGCGGGGTTGGGGCAAGACTGTCCGAAGGCGCAACGCAGGCTGTCAGGGTCACGGTTGGCATAGTGCGGGGTTGCGGGTGGCATAAGGGGTCGCCGGGGTTGCGGGTGGCGTAACGCAGGGTAGGTGTCGTCGGGGGTCTCTGGGGGTTGGTGTTGCCGGGGGTTAGGTCGCCAGGGGTAGCCAAGGATCGTTTGGGCTCGCAGGGGCTCGTCGGGAGTCGGGGTCGCAGGGGTCACTGGGGATCGGGTTGGCCGGGGGCGGGGTCGCCGAGGGCAGGGTCGCGGGGCCAGGGAGGGGTCGTCGGTGGTGGGGTCGCCGGGGTCGAAGTCGTGGGGTTGGGGGGCCGGGTCGCGGAGGGTAATTGGGGGGGGGGGGGTTCAAGAGGGGAAATGGGGTAAAATTAGGTATTATGTGCAGCGGCCGCCATTTGGCGGTCGATGTTGATAACATTAGCGGTCTCCAAATGGCGGCTGCTATAGGTCTCCTACCTTCAAAAGTAAAAATTCTAGTAGTGTGTTAAGATAATTTTGAATAATTATAATATCCTTTTTACGTTGAATTACACTATTTACCTTTAACCACGGTAAATAAAAGTCAAAATTTACTATTCACCAAAAATTATTTTCATTTTATTGAACCAAATTTTACTTACTAATAACAACCATGTATGTCCTATTTTCTAAATTCAATTCATAGAAGTGGTAAAATTTCATTTAAATGAAAAAGTCAATTTTTTTAACTACCACTAAGTGGTTTAACTATTCATAAAAAATTGATGTTTTTCAGAAAAATACCAAAAATTCAGCATATGCTTTATTTGATATTCCAAATTCAAAAATTATTTCTATTTATCCAAATTAAAAACATAAAATTGGATTTAATTAATTTAAAATTAATTCTCTTTGTTAAAACAAATAGTGTGTTTTTAAGAAACAATAACTATCAAATGATTGACACTTGTTTATGTCCAATTTCAATGTGAAATTAATTACAATGACCAAAATTGGATTAAATGGTAAAATTATATTCTAATTACACTTTAAAACCAATTAAAAAGATAATCTAACCATATAAACAAATCAGATTAAAACACAATTTTGAATTAAAATACAATATTTTTTCACTATTCATTAAAAAATGAACTTTATCGGAAAAATTCCAAAAAATTTACAAAAAGTAAATTTTTATGTCCCCATTATAAAGAAGGATTTTATTTTGTCAAATAGAATGTATTAAAGTGACCATAACTATATTTAATGAGGTTTCTACATTAAAAGGCGGTAGATCGACCATTTAATGTAAATTATGCTTAAAATTAGATTTATTCACATTTTAAGCCCCTAACTTTTTTTGGAAAAATGTAAATACATTTAACAAACATGTATAATAATATGTTAGTCGATTTTTTTAATTCTCACCAATACAATGGTTAGGAGTTAACCTTCCTTTAAAATAATAATATTATGTTATTAGTGTGCAACTTAATATTTCAAAGAAACCCATTGTTGCGTATCGGGTACGCTATCGAACATATAAACCCTTTTAAATAAAAATTAATATTTAATTAAAAAATATTAATAAGTATGAAAATATCTTATTCTTCATTTACCTGGGATGTTACATCCTTTCCCCCTTTTTAAAATTGCATCCTCACAATTTTAAAACTGGGCTTGGAAACATCATTGAAAGTCCCACATCGAAAATATATTAAATAAAACTATCACTTTAAAATGAAGAAAGATATATATAAAGGTCACCTGAGACAATATATACTAGGATTCCATGAAAACATGTATATGGAATAGAAAATAACTCTCATGGATTAATATAGAGTGATAGAGAACTTGATCACAGAAAGTCAACCACCACAATACCATAAATTTGTGGTTGGGTAAAAGTTTGATGATAAAAGAGAGCTTATAATTTTTTTTTCAAGATCCTTTTCATAGAGTTGATGAATTTTATTAATAACTAGACTAAGATCGTAAGGAAATATACTTGTCATATAGAGTTTTATCCTTTAATAAAATTCTACCACAAACTCATCTTTTCTCCAAACGGTAAGTATTCAAGATGACTTGATCACACCTGAAGTGCTAGAATAAACTTTTAGAGTATCACATAATCTAGAAAAGATGAACTATATATTTCCACTATCTTTAGACGTCAACCAAAACCAAAATTGGTTAGTATAAGATTAGATAATCCCAAAAAGGATAATGTTTTACAAAAAGGAAAACTAATCTTAATCTCCAAAAAAAATTTAGACAATACCCGTAGTTCAACATAGACTATTCAATATAAAATTGTCCTTAAAATTCATCAATATAATCAAAACAAAAATTGAAACACAAAACTCAAAAGGATTTAAATCACATAATATTCCACCGTAAATCTTAATATTTATCTCTCAAAACATCGACTACTCTTAAAGTCTCACACTGAAGTGTAATTATTATATCACATAATTTCTATGATAGGTTAATTATTAACATAAATAACCAAAATCACCTTATGTCCACAATAAAAACATATATTCTTCCAAAATAATATTTCAACCATTAATCAAAAAATTAAATCCCAAGGTATTCTATTTTCTTTAAGCATATAGGGTTCCTCAAAAGAGACAACATCTTCCACAACAACCTTTATCACTTAATCACAGAATCATTTTTTTAGACTAAGTATATCCATTTGATAAAACATATGTTCCAAAAATAAAATTATTCTTGATCCATAAAAACTTTTTTCTAAAATAATAATTCATACTAACCAGGGAATTCATGTAGGCTAGTGGTAGGCGATGTGCCGTTTTCACCCTTTAGTTGTGGGTTCAATTCATGTGGCCTTACCAGATGCGACAGGTTTTCACCCATCCTACGGGTAGTACTTTTTATAAAACTCAAAAATGACCCTAACATGTTTTAACCTCAATGGTTTCCTTATACCTCTCATTTTCATCAAAATTCATTATGATCTTAATATCTCAATTCTTGAAGTCTTATTTCACCACCATATGATAAAATAAATCGATCCCCAAAATGAAGAACAAAATACCTTGATCATGTTGTCCATTTTGTTTCATCGTCATCTTTTTCACGTAGGTAGAAGGTCCATGCATTGCAACAATGATTTAGAGATCCTTTAAAATCATTTGATTCCTCCATTCAAAAACACCTTGTACAACATCGGTCATATGGGTGTTCACAAAAAAACAGTTTTGGAAAATAATAATGTATGACATTAAATTTCAAAACATCTGATAAAACATGATTTCTATAAAATAGTCGGACCGAATTTGAGTTGAAACTTTCAATTAATGGTCCTTTTAAAATACCATAGGTATGTGCTAAGAGAATATATTGTAAAAGAAAATATAAATAGGTTGCACAAGGGTCAACTTCTTCAGCACCTTTTTTAAAATCATAATATGCTTCAAAATCTTGTGATAAGCTAAAATATTTGAAAATTCCTTGATAATATTTACCTTTCTTGAAAATATGAGAATATTGTGAAAATAGGATTTGTCTAAATACAACCCATGATCTATGATGATAACGAGGTATATTGGAGGTGTTTGATATCTCAAACAACTGCTTTCAAGTGAGTTGTATTCTAAAAAAAGTTTCATAATCATCCAAACATGACTTTGCAATAATTATTGAAAGCATGTCATCAGGAAGAGATAGGAATACCGATTGACATCCTCCTCCTTCCATTTGTAACTGACTTTCCTTGATCTGAAAAAGTTATAAAACAAGGATTTAACTGAAATAATACACATAGGGACTAACCATGTGTCTAACTAAAACTCCTAATCCCTAAAGTTGTCTAAACTGACCTCTGATACCAACTATAAGGACCAGACCTTAAAACATATATAATCTTAAATTAAGTTAATAATTCACATTAAGGATCGTTTCATGTTTAGAGGATTAGGCCATAACTATTACATCTCATTTCAATAAAAATACAAAGTAGACACTTCTACTCAGTTTCCATTTTTTCACAAAACATGAACTATTGAAAAACAATTCATGTCTAGTTCCATATTTAAGACAGCATGACTTTTCCTTGATCCCATCCATCACCCTAATCTCTTTTAAGTCCAGTGAAAAACATTTCAAAACTTTGGATGAGAATAAAAATCACAGTAAGGGATACCCAAAGAAGGAAAACTGTTAGTTTTTTAAAACAATAAGTAAACCATGAATACTTTATCATATGTAATACTTTTCACCTTTATGAAGTAGTAAAAATCCTTCACTAAATTACAGATCATTACTTACCCATTTGTAACCAAAATATTACCATAAAACCAATATAAAAACACATAACATATTAAGGTGAATTGGGACATAAACATACTTAAATAGAATAACCATACGGTCGACTTCCACACATATCACTAAATGGAATAGACATAATGCCGACTTCCATACCCAATGCATTAGAGGTTATAACGTAACCACCCATCCTAGTTTTCACGGAACCACCCATCATATGGTTTATCACATAACCATTCGTAAAATTTCCAAGTACCATCATAGAAAATAAAATGTTGCAAATATAAACATTTCACTAATAACATTTCATTTGAAATCACAAGAAGAAATTTCAAGATATTGAAATAATCAATCCATTATCATAAAACATTTAAAAAGAATTTTTTTGAATCAAAGTGACCCATAAAACGTCGAAGATTTTAATGGAATTATAATTTTAAAACAATAATGTTCATATAAATAAATACTCAAAACCATTTTTAAAACATGTACATTAAAGATAAATATTTATAATAATAAATCATTAAAACATTTAAAATGATATTTTAGTTAAAAAGTTTTTAATAAAATGCAAGACTCTTGAATAAAAATAATTGAGGAATAAAATTTAATCAAAACTTTATAATATAATGATAATAAATTTATTCATGATATAATATGAAAAATTATAGTATATACACCATATTAGAGTGAATTGGTTCCTAACAACAATGAATTCTCAATGGAAATGTAGATTGAGATGAAATCCCTTATAAAGATGGAATCCTTAAATTAAGGATAAATCAATCACATAATTATGTGTGAAAAATATAAATACACACAATATAAGTGGATATTAACTGTGAAAAAATCATATCTCATTAAAACATATTCATAGGAGGACATATTCAATAATTACAAGTTTAAACCACATAATTGAAATTTTGTTAAGAAGTTCCCTTGTAAAAATTTGAAAGCCTAACGACGTCACATTAGATTTCAGAAAATGAGTTGATGAGATAAAAAGGGTATCCCATAATTTGGAAATATAATTTACATCAATAAGGTTATAGAATAACATATCCCAACAAAATAATATTTAAATTAAAAGACGTAACAAAAAGAAGTCTTTTAAAAAGATGAGGGTGAAAGGTTCTCTTACCGATTTGTTAACTTACAAAACATATGCCACATGAAAGAAGGATCATATAATGAAAATGTAAATACTCATAAATGAAAGTAAATTACACAAAGAGTGCAATCATTGGCAGTACATACACCACACAAAAGGAAATAGTGGCAAATATAGCATGAATCTCATGGGAATAAAAAGTTAGATAAGACCCTTTACCACGTTGAATTCAACTGAGTCGTATGAAAAAATGTTAATAACCGCCAATAAAACACAAAATACCATGAATATAAAGATAATCATGATAATATATATCAATGGTAGTATAAATTACATCACATACAATAAATAAGTGGTGAACAATGGAAATCTCACGGAATTAAAAGTGAGATAAGAAAATCCCTTACCTGGTGTCCTACTTGACTCGTATGTTCTGTGTTCTTCCTGAATAATAATCTTAAGTTAATCTATAATTAATTAAGAAATTTTTTAAATTTTATTATTCATTTTATATCACTTATTATCTTTCTATAATTTTTTTTTAATTATTTGAGTTCATATTGGATATTTTATCGATGTTCGGAACTTGAGTCAAAAATAAACTTGTTATAATTACAATTTTTCCTTGTTGTAGAAATTACATTATCTCCAGAATGATATAAATGTTTTATATATCATATATATCATATATATCTACTGTATATGTATTTATAATATTCCATATCATTTGGAGTTAAGAAATGAAATGCACCGTTCATGGAGACGGTAAGTCGTACGTACGCATGAATGCTACTTTCATTTCTATTTTATATTTAAAAGAATGAAAACATAATGATACATTATTATATTATAATTTCAGTATAATATCATATGATATTTTAGGTTACCTAATTTCATTAACTTCATCCTTTATACCTTCCATTTATTCCATGAACAAATTATATCACCTTGAGGGGGTGGTAGTCCGCACTTCCTCAAATGAAATTATCACATTTAACCACAATGGAAACCAAAAAGGTATGATATAAATAAAAAATAAAGAAGCATAAAAAAACCATAAACATAATATATTTCAAATATAAATACAGTTCCCTCTTAATGACCACCATGTTAGGCGGTAGGAGATAATCTAAGAATCATCGTTTCGTGTGGCCTTAGTTTTCCATCCCCAGAAACAGTATGTTCTTCACCCATTAGATGGAGGTGTGTGTAAGGGTAGTTCAAATAATTATTATAAAAACATCCTAGTATTTTGAGGAAATTTTTGTAGCTATAAAATAAAGGAATAAAAAGAGTTTAGGGGTGGATAAGTAAAATAAAACAAAATAAAAAAATAATTTAAGAGAAACTGTTACCTTTAATTTGGGTAACTTCCTTTGGTTTGAACCAAAAGGGCTTCATGAAGTGCCTTCTGCCTAAGGTAAGGCTTCTAGAAGGAAGAGGGGGGTCTTGAGAGATTATTTGGGCAGGGTTTGGACGAGAAAATGGGCTTCAGAGGTGTGAGGAATTTGTTAGAAATGGTCTCCTTTTATAAGCGGGAGGAGGGGCTCTTTAGGAAAGTGTGAAATTATTATTTTATTATATAATGATATTCGGTTTCTAATGGTCCAAAAATAATTAGAGTCAAATATAAGATGACTCATGGTCGAAGGAAAATCATCCAATAATAATTGGATCAGTTTTGAATGTTAATTTAATATTTATAATCTTATTTATTTAAATGATTTATTAATGAGGTAAACACTGCATCATTATTGTGTCATAAATAATTTAACTTATTTGTTGTATAAAAATTATAAAAAAATACCATGATGTAATAAATATAATTTTATTTAAAATTAATATTTATAGTCAAAAATATAATTTATATAACCCCTTGTAAAAATTAATTTACTCAATGATATTTGTTTATGTCATTTTTTCCTTTACTTTAAATTAATTATTCTAAAGTGTCATTATCATTCATACGTGGCTTCATGGGGTCCCAAAATCAACCCAAGGATGACCATGGTCAGAAATTACTCTTCCAATATGGTTATTATAAGTGTTAAGGTAATTTTGAATAATTATAGTATCCTTTTTACCTTGAATTACACTATTTACCTATAACTACGGTAAATAAAAGTCAAAAGTTACTATTCACCAAAAATTATTTTCATCTTATTGAACCGAATTTTACTTAATAATAACAACCATGTATGTTGGATTTTCTCAATTCAATTCACAGATGTGGTAAATTTTCATTTAATTGAAAAATTTGGTTTTTTAACTACCACTAAGTGGTTTAACTATTCATAAAAAATTGAAGTTTTTCTGAAAAAAAAAATTCAGCCTAAGATTTATTTGATATTCCAAATTCAAAAATGATGTCTATTTTGAAAAATTAAAAATATAAAAGTGGAATTAATTAATTTATGATTAATTCTTGTTGTTAAAACAATTAGTGCGTTTTTAAGAAACAATAACTATCAAAAGATTAACACTTGTTTATGTCCAATTTCAAAGTGAAATTAATTAAAATGACCAAAATTGGATTAAATGGTAAAAATATATTTTAATTAAGCTTTACAACCAATTAAAAATATAATATAAACTTATAAATAAATTATATTAAAACACAGTTTTGAATTAAAATACAATATTTTTTCTCTATTCATTTAAAAAAATGAACGTTATCAGAAAATTTCCCAAAATTTTCACAAAGTAAATTTTGATATCTCCATTCTAAAGAAGGATTTTATTTGTTCAAATAGAATGTATTAAAGTGTCCATAAATATATTTAAAGAGGGTTCACCATTAAAAAGCAGTAAATCGACCATTTAGTGTAAATTATGCTTAAAATTTGATTCATTCACATTTTAAGCCTATTACTTTTATTGGATAAATGTAAATACATTTGAAAAAAATGTATAATCATATTTTAGTTAGTTTTGTTCATTCCCGCCAATAAAACGACTAGGAGTTAACTTCCATTTAAAATAATAATATTATATTATTAGTGTGCAACGTAAGATTTCAAAGAAACTAGTTGTTTCATATCAGGTACGCTATCAAACACAACAACCATTTTAAAGAAAAATCAATATTTAATTTACAGATATTATTAAGTATTAAAATATCTTATTCTTCATTTACCTGGGATGTTACACCTTGTAGGTGAGGAATATAGACTTAAATAAAATCAATTTGCTGACTTATCAATTTTAAATCTCAATTTAATTAATTTAAATATGTACAGTATTCAATGAAAAATTCAAATGGTTGAAACAGACAAGGGAAGGATCTGAATTTCCTCAAAATCTATTACACGGGGGTAATGATAGCAGAGAAAGTTAAATTATTAACATATATTTTATATGAAATTGTAATATAAAGATATTAATATGAGTTGTTTGAATATTATCAATATTAATATTGAATACTAACATGGTAAAATATTTATAATCAGATACAGTGGAAGGAAGAATATAGAGAACTCAAACAATGTGGTTCATATTTCATGGTTGTGAAGAAAGATTATATATATATTTTATATTTGGTGATTTTTAAAGGATTTAATTGAAGGATGGATAATTATGAAGAAAAAAATAGACAAGATATAGATTACAATATTTTCTAAGCTATTTAAATCAATTTAGTTGATGCTTCATAATGAAACTTTAGATTACTACTAATTATAATATCACTGATTCAACAACAAGAAATAAAATTTATTAATCCAAAACCATTTTCAAATTGAATATATAGATTAAACAATCAAAAAATATATAAAAATATGTTGAATAAAGGGAATAGATGGGGAATAAAAATGATGAATTGGTCATAACTAAACAAAAAATGGCCATGAGAAGAAGAATCTGAAAACAAAAATAAAAGAAGAACCAGCCTTTTGATGATGATGAAAAGATCTTTATCCATGGTCACTATCTTTTATACATGATAGGGACATCCTCAGAGTCAAACCCCAAACTAGTCAAACATTACTCGAACTCTCTCTCTGACTGCCGACCCACTTTGGCAAGCTCGATACCTTCATTCGTGCTTGGCCTTGACTCTATCTCGTTTGACCACTTAGAGCCCTCAATCAAACCCCTCTCAATTTCTCCAGAAATTCGATATCCCTCGTCCCTATTTTTCATATCAAATTGATTTACATTTTTTATTTTTATTTATTCAATTAATTATATTCATATATTACTTTCAATTTTTAAAATTATAATATAATTAATATATGTATAATTTATTAATTTTATAAATCAAGTTATAATCTATATTTTATATGAAAACATTTTAATACTAATATACATAAATACAAGAAAATTATATTTGAATTTTAATAATAATTACCATAATTCCGATTTTATAAAAAATTAATACACATATTATAAATTTTAGTTTAAAATATATTTATAATAACTAAATTAAATTATAAATTTAAATTTAAATTTAAAAATACTCTTTATTATTCATGATTAGGATGAATAAAACAATATTAATAACACCAATATTTTGTTAAACACATAATTATATGTTCAAAATTTCATTAATTAATAATGAATTATATTACCTTTAATTTCATAAAACTAATTTTTGCAAATATAACCGTTAAAAATTAAAAATCATTTTTTTAAAAAAATATAAATTTTGGTATTATATTTATTAAGAAAAGATAGATAAAAAATTATTTAATACTTTATGAAAAAATAGTCATTATATTAATACATTTGAAGAAATAATTTTTTGATAAAATTTAAAGGAAAATCAATTATTTATTAATAAAGATTCATTTAAAATCATATCTTTAATTTTTTGATTTATTTTTTTACATTATTTACTAATAATTTAATATTCATTTACAATTTTGTGTCATTAATAATATTATTTATAATAGTGAAATAATATATGAATAATGATACTAAGTAATTCTTATCGTAACACTCCAAATATTACATTATCACCCCACCTTAAATAAATTATGCCCATGTAATTATTTCATTGAACTTATGAAAATTTGTAATTTTTATCGTTAGAATTTGAACAACCGGACTTTTAAATTCTTCTGGGTATTTATCTATGTTTTTCGCATTTTAGGTTTTGCGATATAGATGTTGTGTCTCGAATCTGCTCAGCAGCTATCCTTTGTTGTTGTCACCACCCCCGTAGATCCCAATCATTGAGTGTGGTGGTTCATCCTGCCTGCTATATCTTCAAGTTGTGATTCCATTTTAGATATGCGAGCTATTATCCTCTTATATGATAGGGAAAGCCGAATACGACTCCTTGTTTCCCACACCGTGCACTGCTCACGTGGGCATAAGAGCTGTGATGAGGTGTTAACCGCACAAGAGGTCATATGGATACAGTTGTCCGGGATGCCCACCCTCAGGTCCTTTGACCCCCTCCGAGCCCCTGGACCAAGTTCTCATTTAGTATTGTGTGGTACGGTACAAACTCATGTCCTCATTCACATCTGGTTCCCCATTTCTTTTTCAGATTCTTTCTCCAGGGCGCACTCGTCTATCCGTTTCAAGGACGGTGGTGCTATTTGTTTCCCGACATTCCTGCTTTCCAAAAGAGGGAGGTATCCATTCCTTGTTCATGGAAATTTTCTCCTTGATCGAAATGGGATGATGGGATATCAGTTCTTCCTTCAATGGATTTCTCCTCGAAACTCATCACCTAGTCCGGGTCTCCCTTATAGATTTAAGACATGGTTCCTGAAACTCTTCCCAGTGCCATATCATCAGGAACGCCGGTTAATTACACTTCTTCTATTGGGATATTCCATGGGGTTCGGTCAGGGTAGCAACCTTCTGTCAAGCGATTAGTCACGTTAGACATCACTAGCATGTCTTGACGTTGGAACACTAACATGAATATCTTTGGTCTCTTATTATAGGGCTTCTCGAGGGAGCGGAAGCCCGTGGCATCCCACATCTAATGTGACAAATCGTATTCCCTAGGGATGTCTCTGATGTTTTCCTTATCTTCCCAGGTTTAAGATAGGGTATGCTACAAGTTTAACGTCCAGCAGAGACAGATCAGACTGATTAGAATGTAGAGACCCAAATCTTGACGTAAATGGACATTACATTACTTTTGCAGAATACTTAATATAGAACAATAACAGACACCAAAGGACCGTAATAGTTTAGTGTCTTTGGAAACTCGGAATATAATCTTCTAATCTGGGTGAAAGATCTTCAACATCTCTCATAAAGATCTTCCCTTTTTTTACTTAAAACATTTCTTTATATCCTGGGGAAAAGAAAACATAAAAAGGGTGAGCTCAAATTCTCAGTAAGGGTAATCATGGAGAAAATAAAACAAACCATATATATTTTAACATAAAAACATGAACATAATGTTTAAACATCGAAATCTTGAGTAATGACATAAAACATGGTAGTGCGTAAGGCATAGATCATAATAGAACATCAATAATGATAAAATAGCTTCGAAATAAAACTTGTAATTGTGGAGAAACCTTAAGAACATGACATTATTTCTATAGTAGCCAAGGCATTGCTACCAAGACCATCTTAGTGGACAAAGTACCTTTCTGAATCGATTTCACTCCTCATTCTAGTCCTGTAACACTGAACCGGATTAACTTACCTTTCCAGCCATGTCTATCTCATGAGATATAAATCTTTACCCAATGCATTGGAGGGAGATATAGGTTCCACCCATCTCATAATGAAATCATTATTACGTGTGCCACAAAATCAACATAAATCATTCACCATAACCCAAAGAATAAAATGGGTTTCAAAAAAATCATACCATCATAACATAATCCATATAAAAAATGGATATCATTTCATCATAAGAAAAATAAAACCATTTAAATAATAGAGACATTATACTTGAAACATAAACATGCTAAATAATGTCATCTTAGATGGAAAATAGTTTTGATAAAACACTTGAAATGAATTCTTGAGGAAAATATCATTTCTTCTTCAAAATCATTTTACTTTCACAAAATGCCATGAAATTTTAAAATAAAATTATTTTGTTTAAAAAAGTTATAAAATCTTATAGAGTAAGCTTCATGAAAATGAGGCGTTATGAAACCGTAAAAATCCTTTCACGCAGTATAAGTTAAAAATAACATTCTTCTCGTACTTTTGTCGGAAAAGTCAAAAAGTACCTCGTATGGTAATCAAAAGAAAGATTCCTTAAATACCGTGTAGTAAAAGTCAAAATGGGTAAAAGGAATTTAAACATACATGAACACATTTTTATAAATCTTGTACATGGATGATAAATATAACCTCAGTAAATACTTACATATAAGAAATCTCGGATAGAAAACAATTGAGATTGCAACAGTATCCCTTACCTTATGTCCGATATGATTCGTATGTTTCCGAACCTCCTGTATAATGATTTAAATAATTTCATTGACTTATTATAGAATCATATGCATTATTATGATATCATATATGGTTCACTTATGAATTTATATTACCCGTTCTTTTGTAAATTCCATGTTAAAGCACCGTTTTGGGTAAAATCGTTTCATTTATCGTACGAGTTTCGACTTGTTGTTCTTGATATTATTAATCGTATCCTGATTTACATAATTCCATAATGTAAAAAATAATTTATATATAATATATATTCAGAATATTAATATATATGATAGATCAATAAATGGAATGAAATACATCATTCATGGAGACGGTAGGTCGTACGTACGCATGAACGCTGTTTTCGTTTCCTTATTGAATTGAATGGAATTAAGTATATGTCATACATATATATATAGATAAATACATTATCCTTATTATGTAATATATTTCATTATTATTCATTATATAAACTTTATAATCATTCATGAATGGTTAACATAGAAAATGAATCTCATCGCGTTGTGGAGACGGTAGTCCGTACGTACGTACGAGAGATGATATCATTCCCATGATCGTGGAATTTTATTGAAGTGTATGTATACTATTTCAGAATCAATATAACTATAAAATAATCATATACAGTTATTATATACACCATTATACCCATCCAAGTAAGGTGGTGGTGGAAAACCGATTACACCATGGCGGGGAGACGGTTTTCCGTACCTATGCATGCATGGTGATTTCGTTTTCCTTAGGATGGATAGAAGGTGAAATAGGGTTGTTTCATATTTATAATAATATATTAGTATATAAGTAATACTGATGTTATTACTGTATAATGAGACAACTAATGAAGAAGATGTAGAAGAAGAAATAAACTTGAGAAAATCGGAAGAAGAGATTACCTCATCTTCGACGTACCTCCTTCAAGCTTCCTCTTAAGGAAGTAGAATTGGTCTATTGAGAAGACCAGAACCTCAATAATGTTTCTAGGGAAGTGGAGAAGAGAAATGGGTATGGTTTGGCTGAGATTCAAGGCTCAAAAGGGTGTGAAGAGAAGTGGTAAGGGGTTCCCTTTTTATAAGGGAGGAGAGGGGCACCTTTGTAAATCTTAATAATATTAATTTATAATAAACTTACCCCACCTAAAAACCTCCAAAAATGACTTATATTCGAATATTATATGATAAAGGCCTGTAATCGCATCAAAAAATAAATTTTAGACATGTAGGGAATTTAATTTAAACATTATCAACTTGATTTATCATTATCTAATCTATTAAATTTTATTTGTGGTAATAAGATTCTAAATTTTAAATTGTTATAAATAATTACTTATGTGCTATGAATTATTCATAATTAGATAATTTATGACATTTTAGACTATATAAATTTCAATTTATAATTTTTAAATATTTTTGTGATTTTTAAACATTTTAATAATATGTTAGTCTTATAAAATAACAATAGTGTCAATTTTGACACTATTAATTTATTTGAATTTAAATAAAATACACACAGAGGATATATTTGAAATAAAATATTTAATAGGTTCCTAACCTGTCATAGTATTCTTGAAAATTATTGGAGCACATTAAATAGTTCATATATTATTTATTTTACTATTTGTAAAACAATTTATTTGATATTTCTCTTAATAAATTAATTACTGCAACATTTTTGTATAATTATTAAATATAATTATTTGTTGCATAAGAATTAAAAATAAAATACTAGAATTAAGATAAATCTTATATCTTACATAAAAATAAATATAGTCAGATTTATCTTCTAAAACACCCAAATTTTAAAATGTTATATTTATTAAATTATGAAGGTGACAACTTTGACATCATATAAAATAAAATAATATAAGTGTCATAATCACTTTTATAAGAATCCAAACGGTCATATATTAGGTAATTGATTGCATATGATGTATATATACACTATCAATATGTTTAGGTCAGGTTTATGAGCCCTTTAATATGTATTACTATTTCAATAAAAAAAATATTATTGATTTTTTACTAAATAAATAATTTTTGCATCATTAATGTATAAGCTTACAAGGTAATTAGACAACTCTTAAAAATTTGAAATAAATTACCATGGTAAAGAAAACCATTTTAGATTTTAAATGAGTATTTATAACGGTATTTATATTCTGTATAACCTTATATTAAAAATATATTAATTATTAAAGTTTGAGTGAGACATATTTGACTTTCCTTTAAATAAAATAAACTAAAGGTCTTAATCATCTCCAAGTGGGTTCTAATTGATTCCATTTAGACCCAAATATTACTTAGGACGAAATATAATCATCCAATTGTATTAAGACAAGTGTTAGGGTAATTTTATAATATTATATTTACCCTTAATCACTCGATTTACCTTTTACTATGGTAAATAAAATTTACCGTAATTACTATTCAAAATGCCCAAAAATAAAAAGTAGTCTATTAATATAATTTTGACCCACTTATTCCAAATATAGAATCCATTTTTCCAAATTCAATACACATAAGTTGCAGAAATTAAATTAAAATCAATCTCGTTGTCGAAAGAAAACAGGTTTTTGTTTAAAACATTGCAAAAGATTGAATTGATTTAACATACGAATTCAATGTAAAATCAATGATAATGACATGCATTATATTAAATGGTAAAAATATATTTTATTTATAATTTAAAACCATTAAATATTATAATTTAACCACAAAAATTATTACAATGAAAAAAGTTGTTTTTAATTAAAATATAGCGTGTTTTTACTATTCATTAAAATACGAAAGTTATCAGAATAATATGAAAAATTTATCCAAGGTAAAATTTTATATCCTGATTCCAAATAATAATTTTATTTTGTAAAATTGAACTTATAAACATGTAAAAAACTATATTTAATGTGGGTGCGCCATCAAAAGGTGGAAAAACTGCATTTTTTAAAAAATACTTATTTTACCCGAAAAATTTATTTTATTCTCATACCATGTTCTAGAAAATGATTAAGACGAATAATAATGTTATAAAATTCAAAATTTAGTTAATTCTATTCATAACGGCTAGTTCATAACAATATTATAATAATATATCGTTGTTTAGTGAAACCCGGTATTGTGTACAACACACGCTATTGAGGAAGGTCGTGATTGCGTGTAATGCAAGCCAAGTCATGGTGACATGTACTTCAAGACTCCTTTGTTGTTGCGTATAAAAAAATACAACCATATTTCATTTATACATTTAAAAAATCTATACTTAATGTTTCGTAGAATAATTTCTACAAAACAAACTTGAAATTGTGTGTAACACGAGCCAAGAATAGTGTTGCGTATACTGCAAGCTAATACGGTGTTGCGAATAGCGCAAGACAATCTTGGTGTAGCATGAAACAACAGACATGAATGAAATTAAAAAGAATAATTTTAATAAAATATGGGGTTGTTACATTCTATCCCCCTTAAAATGAATTCCGCCCTCGAAATTCGTCGGGGTTATAAATGGTTTACTAATCGAAAGTTTCTTTAATAGAAACCCACATCATAAAAAGGAATACCAAAACATATCTTTAAAAACTAAAGTATGAAACGTAATGGTTACCCAAGTTAACTAATCATTGGGTTTCCACATAGGAGAATATAGGTGAAAATATGGATATGGAAGAGAAATCTAATCATCATGTTCTGATGCTGAGTGGTAGAGAACAGGGATATGAAAAAGCCAACAATCACAAAGCCATAAATTTGTGATAATCTAAGGTACCATTTGATTCATCGGATATAAGGACACTAGGACAATATTTTTGGTTTTCATGATCATTTCCCTAAAGTTGAAAAATTTGAATTAGAAGAAATACTTACTTTATTTCGGTATAATCTCACCGTTGTTCGTTCCATGAATAATTTCCACTTCATATCTTAAAGAAATGAAATTGAATTTTTCATTCATGAAGTGTTAGCAGATCATGTGTTAGAATGATAGGTCATTCCATTTTTCTGAAACATAAGGATAGGAAAAGTTATATACATAAGTCCATCTATGATGAGATTAATCATATATGGCTCTTAAAATGGACTTATACTTCATCTATCATACCGCTTAATAAAATAAAACTAGTTTCTACTAACCAGTGACTTCATGTAGGACAGTGGTAGGCAATGAAGGCCTGTCGCACTTCAGTTGTGGGTTTGATTTCCACATCCTTGTCTGACGCGACGGGCTATCGCCCTTCCTACGGGGTGTCCTTTTTACAAAACTATACTATCATAACAATTCAAAAATAATATCAAAGTTTTATCCTTAAAAAATAATAACTTATGTTCAACATAATCCATTCCAATCTTTAGGCTTATCCAAAATACATCTTTCCAAACTCATAGTATAAAGAGAACGATTACTAAAAATGTCATATAACAAGCATGTGAATACCATCATTTATCCCTCATATAACTTGTTGGTCACACTCCAATCTTGTGAATACCTTAATCATGTATTCTCTTGAAAAATGAATACCCATTAAACCTTAGTGAAAACGTGAATGCTGTCAAAAGTTAACTCTTTCCACATACCAAAATCTAAAAATTCTATATACTCAAACCATGATATAACGTTTTCATAATATTAGTCATGTGCTCATGAATACTATCAAACATTTAATTTTCTCTTTATCCCTTCATTATGCGTATATCATCTTCTTTCCAAAATATTTGAATCACTTTTCATGGTTACTAGTACCATTCAACATATACTTTCAAATAATTTAGGAAAAACAATAGTGTAACAATCCTTAGAGGTGTCTTTATTCCATAGTTCCATTTTCTATACAACATAACTCTTGATAAACATAAATCATTCCACTACCTTCTTAAACCATTGACCAAACTTAAACACTTCTTTAATCTCATATACCATTTGTAGTCTCCTCATCATCATCCACATAAATACTACCCATATGACCATGTTGATTCTCTTCATGAGATTTTCCCTTAGGGCATTGGTTTGCATAATTCCCATACATTCCACATTTAAAACATCTAATCATTGTTGATGTCATAGAAATACCATTATAGTTCTCCATGGTGTTAACTAAACCTTTTCCTTTGCACTTACTGGATTTGTGTCCTTCTTTTCCACACCCAAAGAATCTTCTAGTTCCTTTGAAAAATTCTCCTTGATGCCTCTTCCCACATGATTTACATGAGAGAAATTTAACTTTATTTCCTCTATGATCATGATGAAACTCTATCTTTCTCTTATTAGCTGAGTCGGGAAACTTACCAAAGTTGAGATTATTGATCATATTATGAGATTGATGATTAGGCATAATAACGATATGTAGACCTCAAGATCCAATTTCATTTGGTTTCTCAGAAATAATATCATTCCATTGTCCATCATATCCTCCATTATCATGAATCTTTCCGTTTCCAGCCATTTTCTAAAACCCAAAAAGAATAGCGTGAGAGGACAAAATCATAATCAAGGGGGATTACCTTCAATATCTAACATCTTATGTTAAATTCTAAGATTTTTACCATTATTCTAGTACTATAACCTATACTTATACTTAACATTAGGGACAACCCTAGACATACCATAGATATATCTCTAGGGATCTCATTAAAGTTTTCGCATCCAAGTTTTAAAAGGTTAACTAATCCTTTCCCCTGATACCAACTATAGAGACCCAAAGCATGACGTACATGGAAATTACATTAGTTTTGCGAAATACTTAATACATAACAAAAACAGACACCAAAGGACCGTAATAGTTTAGTGTCTTTGGAAACTCAGAATATAATTTTCTAATCTTGGTGAAAGATCTTCAACATATCCCATAAAGATATTAACATTTTTTCTTACCTAAAACCTTTCTTTATATCTTGGAAAAAATAAAACATAAAAAGTGTGATCTCAAATGCTCAGTAAGGGTAATCATGGAGAAAATAAAATAATCCATATACATTTGAACATAAAAACCTGAACATAATGTTTAAACATCAAAATCATGAGCAATGACATAAAAAATGGTAGTACGTAAGGCATAGATCATAATAGAACATCAATCATGATAAAAGAGCTTGAAAATAAAACTTGTAATTTTGGAAAAACATTAATCACATGATATGATTTCCATAGTATCCAAGGCATTGTTGCCAAGACCATCTTAGTTGACAATGTCCCTTTCTGAATCAAGTTCACTCCTCGTTCCAGTCCTGTAATAATAAACCGGATTAACTTACCATTCCAACCATGTCTACCTCATGAGATATAAATATTTACCCAATGAATTGGGGGGAGATATAGGTCCCACCCATCTCATAATGAAATCATTCTTACGTGTGCCACAAAATCAACATAAATCATTCATAATAACCCAAATAATAAAATGGGTTTCATAAACATCATCCCATCATAACATAATCCATAAAAATGGATATCATTTCATAATAAGAAAAATAAAACCATGTAAATAAAATTGACATTATACATGAAACATAAAAATTCTAAATAATGTCATCTTAGATGGAAAATAGTTTTGATAAAACACTTGAAATGAATTCTTGAGGAAAATATCCTTTCTTCTCCAAAATCATTTTAGTTTCACAAAATGCCATGAAATTTTAAAAGAAAATTACTTTGTTGAAAATAGTCATAAAATCTTGTAGAGTAAGCTTCACAAAATGAGGCGTTATGAAACCGTAAAAATCTGTTCACGCCGTATAAGTTAAAAATAACATTCTTCTCATACTTTTGTCGGAAAAGTCAAAAATTACCTTGTATGGTAATCAAAAGAAAGATTCCTTACATACCATGTAGTAAAAGTAAAAAATGGGTAAAAAGGACTTTAAACATACATGAAAACATTTTTATAAATCTTGGACATGGATGATAAATATAACCCCAGTAAATACTTACGTATAAGCAATCTCGGATAGAAAACAATTGAGATTGTAACACTATCCCTTACCTTATATCTGATATGCTTCGTATGTTTCCAAACATCCTGTATAATGATTTAAATAATGTCCTTGACTTATTACAGAATCATATTCATTTTTATGATATCATATGTGGTTCACTTATGATTTTATATTACCCATTCTTTTGTAAATTCAATGTTAAAGCACCATTTTGGGTAAAATCATTTCATTTATCATACGAGTTTAGACTTGTTGTTCTTGATATTATTACTCATATCCTGATTTACATAATTAGATAATGTAAAACATGATTTATATATAATATATATTCAGAATATGAATATATATGATATAATGATAAATGGAATGAAATACACCATTCATAGAGACGGTAGGCCGTACGTATGGATGAATGCTGTTTTCGTTTCCTTATTGAATTGAATGGAATTAATTAGATATTATACACATATATATACATAAAACTTGTATCATTATTATGTTATATATTTCATTATTATTCATTATATATACTTTATAATCATTCATGAATGGTTAACATGGAGAATGAATCTCATCGCGTTTTGGAGACGGTAGTCTGTATGTACGCACAGGCAATGATATCATTCCCATGATCGTGGAATTGTATTTATGTGTATGTATACTACTTTAGAATAAATATCACTTTCCAATAATCAAATATAGTTATTATCTACACCATTATACCCATCCAAGTAAGGTTGTGGTGGAAAATAGATTACACAACGGCGTGGAGACGGTATTCTGTACGTACGCACGCGCAGTGATTTCGTTTTCCATAGGATGGATAGAAGGTGAAATAGGGTTGTTTAATATTTAAAATAAAATATCAGTATATAATTAATACTGATGTTATTAATTTATAATGAGACAACTAAATAAGAAGAAGTAGAAGAAGAAAGAAAATTGAGAAAATCAGAAGAAGAGATTACCTCTTCTTCGACGCACCACCTTTAAGCTTCCTCTTAAGGAAGTAGAGTTGGTCTCTTGAGAAGACCAGAACCTCAAAAATGTTTCTAGGGAAGTGGAGAAGAGAAATGTTCAGGGTTTGACCAAGCTTCAAGGCTCAAAAGGGTGTTAAGAGAAGTGGGAAGGGGTTCCCTTTTTATAAGGGAGGAGACGAGCACCTTTTGAAATCTTAAAAATATTAATTTATAATAAATATAACCCCACATAAAAACCACCGAAAACGACTCATATTAGAATATTAGATGAGATAGGGTTGTAATAACATCAAACAATAAAATTTAGACATG
This sequence comes from Viscum album, assembly GCA_963277665.1. NCBI lineage: Eukaryota > Viridiplantae > Streptophyta > Magnoliopsida > Santalales > Viscaceae > Viscum > Viscum album. Next base: position 1,500,536,884 of record OY728136.1, on the reverse strand, counting down.
TAGGGAATTTATTTTAAACATTATCAACTTGATTTATCCAAATTTAATCTATTAAATTTTATTTGTGGTAATAAGATTCTAAATTTTAAATTGTTATAAATAATTACTTATGTGATGTGAATTATTCATAATTAGATAATTTATGACATTTTAGACTATATAAATTTAAATTTATAACTGTTAAATATTTTTGTGATTTTTAAACAATTTAATAATATGTTATTTTTATAAAATAACAATAGTGTTAATTTTGACACTATTCATTTATTTGAATTTAAATAAAATCCACACAAAGGATTTCATAGGTTCCTAAAATGTCATAGTAATATAGAAAATTAGTGGAAGACATTAAATAGTTCATATAATATTTATTTTACTATTTGAAAAACCATTTATTTGATATTTCTCTTAATAAAATAATTACAGCAACATTTTTCTATAATTATTAAATATGCTTATTTGTTGCATAAAAATTAAAAATAAAATACTAGGATAAATATAAATCTTATATATCTAATAAGAATACATTTAGTTGGATTTATCTTCTAAAACACCCAAATTTTAATATATTATAATTATTAAATTATGAAGGTGACAACTTTGACATCATATAAAATAAAATAATAGAAGTGTCATAATCACTTTTATAAGACTTAAAACGGTCATATATTCGGTCCTTGTATGATTATGGGGTATATATAAACTACCAATAAGTTTTTGTCAGGTTTATGAGCCGTTTAATATGTATTACAATTTCAATAAAAACAATATTATTGATTTTTTACTAAATAAATAATTTCTGCATCATTAATGTATAAGCTAATAAGGTAATTAAATTACTCTTAAAAATTACAAATAAATTACCATGGTAAATAAAAATATTTTATCTTTCAAATGAGTATTTATAACCGAATTTATATTCTGTATAACATAATATTAAAAATACTCTAATTATTAAAGTTTGAGTGAGACATTTTTCACTTTCCTTTAAATAAAATAAACTAATGGTCTTAATCACCTCCAAGTGGGTTCTAATGGATTCCATTTAGACCCAAATATGACTTATGACGAAATATAATCATCAAAATGTATTAATACATGTGTTAGGGTAGTTTTATAATATTATATTTACCCTTAATCACCCGACTTAACTTTTACTATGGTAAATAAAATTTATCGTAGTTACTATTCATAATGCCAAAAAATAGTAGTCTATTAATATAATTTTTACCCACTAATTGAGAATATGGAATCCATTTTTCCAAATTCAATACAAAGAAGTTGAAGAAATTAAATTAAAATTAATCTCGTTGTCAAAAGAAAATGGTTTTTTTTAAACATTGCAAAAGATTGAATTGATTTAACCTACAAATTCAATGTAAAATCAATGCTAATGACATAAATTATGTTAAATGGTAAAAATATATTCTATTTATTCTTTAAAACCATTAAATATTATAATTTAACCACATAAATTATTACGATGAAAAGAGTTGTTTTTAATTAAAATATAGCGTGTTTTACTATTCATTAAAATATGAATGTTATCAGAATAATCTGAAAAAAATATCCAAGGTAAAATTTTATATCCTGATTCCAAATAATATTTTTATTTTGTAAAATTGAACTTATTAACATTTCAAAAACTATATTTAATGTGAGTGTGGCATCAAAAGGCGACAAAACTGCATTTTTCAAAAATACTTATTTTACCCGAAAAATTTATTTAATTCTCATACCATGTTCTAGAAAATGATTAAGATGAATAATAATGTTATAAAATTAAAACATTAGTTAATACTATTCATAAAGACTAGTTTATAATAATATTATAAAAATATATCGTTGTTTAGTGAAACCCGGTATTGTGTATAACACATGCTATCGAGGAAGGTCGTGATTGAGTGTAATGCAAGCCAAGTCAGGGTGACGTGTAGTGAAAGACTCCTTTGTTGTTGTTTATAACAAAATACAACCATATTTCATTTATACATTAAACAAAATCTATACATAATGTTGCCTAGAATAATTTCTACAAAACGACCTTGAAATTGTGTGTAACACGAGCCAAGAATAGTGTTGCGTATACTGCAAGCTAACACTGTGTTGCATATAGCACAATATAATCTTGGTCTAGAATACAACCAAAGACATCAATTAAATTAAAAAGAATAATTCTAATAAAATATCGGGTTGTTACACAACACACCGACTAGAGTGGATCATATAGGTGTAACTCCTAGAGGGAACACTGATGTTGGGGAAAATGTGTGGTTAGCTTCCTGGTTGTTGTTAAGGGGAATGGGGAATTAGCAAACGAGGGTCGAATGATGACCATGTTTAAAACACAGGTTCTGACTTGAAGTGTTTTCCATTGTCTTCCAGGGTGTTGGCCCAGGACGTTAGGTGAGCCGAGACAGCATGGGAAAAGGCCGTTAGGGGGTCTTTTCAGACATGAATGACGATGAATATCTGAATGAAGGACATGAAAAAAGTGAGGTGGAGTGATCAAATGTTAGAACAGACGCGCGCACCTGGGTGAAAGCATCAGAAAACTTCTACCTAGAATTTTAAAATAACATTCTATCGCATCAACTATTTCCTAAAATGATAACACATGATCTCTAATGTTTTCTATATTGTTTCCTTGATACCAAATTCAAAGTCCCAAACCAGCACTTTAGAATTCAGTGATGAAGACATGTTGTTTATTTTTGTTTTAAAAGATAAGTAAAAAAATTTCTATAATTTATAAATTTTGAGGAACTTTCCCATTTTCAGTTTTAGAGAATCATAAAAAGTATACAATTTATCATATTTGGACAACAATAAAATAAAATAACTAATTATCATCATGACCACTTCATGTGACATTTATGTTTTAAAAAATTATAAATAAACATTTATGTTTTAAAAAAATACGAACACTTAATTTATCATTTTAAAACATTTATTTATTTATACCATGATATAAATATATTATATTTTGATTTATATGATATGAAAATTTTATTGATAATTTAATTATCAATGATACTATTAAATTGTCTATATTATTATTCATAATGGTCAAATTACTATTCCAATGGTTAGGTTACTATTCAATCTATATAAGTTCCCTTAATCTTTGTAAATACCACTTATTTCATTATTTCTTTGTGGGAATAAAAGTTTTATAGAGTTATCTATGGTATAAATGTGTTTTATAACATAAAATATAATTGTATAAAGATAGATTCAATTGCTAACAGTCTAGTTTATTATATTTCTTGTGTTTCATAATAGTATAAAGGGTCGACATGCCCGTATGTCTTAACATTAGTAAGCAGTCAAGCCTTAGGAATATTCAATTCATAGTCCATAGTTCATTATAATTTAGCGTTAATAATTTCATAACCATTTTATTATTTATGAATGTGACATGGTCGTACCACTCACATCTATTAAATTCACTAGTCATCACCATTTATAGTCATGCTAAAACCATATAGAAGTTTATTTGGTGAATAAATAATTTATAATAACAATCTAAATTCAATTTTTACACATTAAGAGGTAGAAACAATTGAAGGGGACTGATACCAATAATAATTAAGGTATAATAGTTTAATTTTACCAATGGTATTGAATTAAAAATCATTAATGTGTGTTTTATAGCTAATTCATGGAAACCAGAGTGTTCGACATCACAACACATATTATAAAAAATAATTAAATGAGTGATAAATACTATACCCCCTATGATGATAATATTGAGGAATATTTTTCCAATATAGACCTTTAGTTTGATCTTTATCATAAGAAAAAATAAAAAAGACAATCTCCCTATAAATAGGTCTTATTGATGAAGCTCAAATTTTCATATATTTTATACTTTAAATAATTGTTTATAATCCCCCATAGTGTTATTGTATGGTTAATTTTCACATTTTTAGGTTTTAGTGTTATTTTGAGCCTAAATGCAAAAATGGACTAATTCTGCAATTTTAACAGATTGTTATCACATGGGTATTTTGGTCATTTATCATTATATATATGTCCAAATTTTATGATTAAATTTTTTTTTGAATCCTTATGTAATTTCCTTTATTGTTGGCTTCTGGACTAGGAGCTGAATCGATCATCTAGTGGTCGTAAAAATTAAATGAAGTTGAAGAGTTTTCCAGGCGGACAGAACATGTCCCACATCCATAACGAAAATCCAATTTGGTCTACAGAACTCCAAATTAGATGATTCTACTTGTAGATGTACGAGGACTCAAGGGAGTATTTATAAAATAAATTTAATGGCATTTGGAATCCATTATGAGGGACATTGAACGACATACATTTGAAGGAAGCTGCCTGGAAGCTGCCTCCAAAAAAAGAAACCGCCAATATTAAATTCATAACTCCTTCTAGGTGCATCCAATGAAGCTGAAATGTGGGGACCAATCGGAGGAGACATTATGAAAGAACATTTATGAATAAAAATATTATATATTCTGTCATTTAAAGGCATATCTATGCGAAATCTTTCGGATTAAATGTTTTGTGTGTGAATTCGTCACCCCTTCTCCCTCTAAATGTGTCCCTTCTCCCAGTTTATGAGATTTTCATTCCAGGGGGGCTAAGGTGGAGCTTTATTTATGTAAATTTTATTTATATTTTTAATATACATTAGCTTATTCTTCTTCTTCATACCCCATTCTTCCATTTTTACTTTTATGTGCATCTCCCACCGTATTCTCTTCTAACTCCATTAAAATGGGGAACTAACCTCGATGTTTGTTTGAGGGAGAGAATGGTGGTTGTTTGAGTTTCATTGTGCTTCAATTTAAATCTCTTTATTTAATTCTGAAAATTTTGGTGGTGGGTGAATTGATTATGATGTGTGATTGCCTCATTTAATCTATCACCAAGTTCTTCTTCTCATTCAACATTTATCCTTCCCTTCCCTATATAAGTCATGCATTCGATGGAGTATGGCATGGGTAGCGATGGTCGGCAAAGAGATATCATAGCCAACATAAGGAAGAGTATTTCCCCACATGCATAGATCTCAGTGTTGGGGAAATAAAATTTCATATACGAGGGTGTAGTGTGATAGATTTTGATCACTACATTGAACTGATAATGAGAATATTTTAATAAACAATGATATCAACCATTATGATCCTCCAAGAACAAATGTCTTCTTTCTTCTTTTTAACATCATATTATTTTCATTACATATATATATTTTTTCATATTTTATGCATATTTCAAACTATTATTTATATTATATATTAGTTAGAAAATAAATAGTGACAATAGAATTTTGGTGTTGTGTAAGTTGCCTCCTTGAGACTGACCGTGGGAGTGCACTATATTGCATTCTTAGGTAAATAATATTTTGATCAGGGATCTACGACAAATTCCCTCTTTGTCAAATTGGCACCGTTTCCAAGGAGGCGCAACACCTTCACACACCGTTATTCATAAAAAACTAAAAAAAATCATAAATTTCAAAAACTAAAAAAAACTTTTTGTTAATGATGTATTTCAATGGTGATTATTCTACATGGACTGACCAATATCAGGTGCCAGAAAATGTTTTCAATGAAATTCATGATCAATTTCATAGGATTAGTGATAAAGTTCAAAAACTGGAGAGCCAAATTGAATGGATTGCTGAATATGTACGCACATCCCAAGAGCAATCCAAACCTGAGCCAGAACATGAACCAGAACGAGTGGTGGAATTGATTTCACCAAAAAAAATTATGTTAAAGAACCTGAGGTCGGTGATAATGAACATCTAAAGGAACTAATCACATCATCCCACACTCAACAATTGCTTGAGGAGGTCCTAGAAGTACACATTCCAACTGATGGACTGATGGGAGGTCATCTTTTTTTGGGAGAATCTTAGAATAAATGTTTTGAAGATAACAAAAAAACATGATGTTCCCATAATTGATAATGAAACATCAGACACTTTCTACCTCTCTCTTGCTTTGTAAGATAAGTAATAAGATGCACCTACTGAGATTGAGTTATCAATGGTCATGCTTTAAGAGATCAATTTCCAAGCTGACTTACATGATAGGGAATATTTCTTTATTGATTCATCGTGTTTTAATCTTATTCAAACAAAATTGTTTTCTAACGTCTACTTTCCTGAAATTTTTGATTCAGTACAAATGGAGTAGACCTTGTATGATATGAAAGAGACAACAAAAGTATTGGAGATCATGGAAGAAGATCTGGAGAATGTGGTGGTTGTGCGACTACCTCCTCAAAAGAAATTTTCATACCATATGGAGGAGGAAAACACCGAAGATAACAAGGAGCACCCTTATCTTTTATTCCCTCCCACTTCGAACCTCAAATTTCTTCTTTATTCTTTCTCAGGGGTTGGGAACATTGTTATCTTCTTTGGGGTTCTCTACTTTCCGGTTTTACTCATGGATATCGGGAATACTCACATGTGGTGGTTCATCTCAATGAAACCACACCCACCTTCTGATTGGGGAAATCTACTGAAACTGCCTGACTAGGGGTAGTAAAAACCTAGCACCCGCTTGGGGGTCTAAAACAAGCATTATCTCTTTTGTTTTCCTTTTCTCATTTTATTTATTTATTTTTCCTATGTATTTTCATTACTTTCTTGTAGTTTTAAAGTGTATGCTTATAGGAGCTTAACTCAAGGAATCCACCTATAAAATAATGTTATGTTGTATCTTTACTTCCCTTTGATTTTCTACCTTTATATTTATATTTTGTTGAGTTGAAATAAGAGGTAGTTAAATTTAAGTGTGGGGGAGTGTCGACCTGCTTAGTTCTTCTTGTGTGCTTTTCATTTTTTTATTATATTTTTAGGATTTTAGAGATTTAATGAATATTCTTATCACTTTTCACACGTCAATTTATTTTGAAAGAGTTGAAATGATTTTTGAAATAATGGATTTTAAATGATTGTTGACGTGAAAACATTTTTCTTGAATTGGATTATAAATCATTTTTATGAGTCTGACTGATTTTTGAAATCCATGACCATGAAACACAAACTCAAAATATTTTTCCAATACTACGAGGTATTCTAAACCACTTTTTCATATTTTTCCTAATACCCACACTTTCTTGAGGGAAACGTGAATTTTGTGTGAGAACCAAAATTTGTGAATAATTCTCTTTCAAAGCTTTGGATTTCATGGAATGTATTTAAAATTATTGAGGAATCTCTTTGGCTATCCAAATTTTATCTTGAGACCCACCTTAACATTTATCCTTCAAAATCCCTTAGATGCCATGAATTTCCTTATAGGTTTAAGCCACATTACAAGCCAATTTTGCCTTACCTACCCACACTTTTAGTATTTTTGCACGGTTATTTCAAGTTGGAGTGTGGGGGAAGGGCCTTTTGTGTGCATTCCTTGGGATCTGTATCATTTATGGGTGGTTTGAGGTGTGTGTCAATACTTTGGGCAGTGGATAATAAGAGAATTGGGCATGTGCCATCATTTCATTGTGCTTTATTTGTTTCATCTATTTCTCCTTCAGAAAAAAAGAAAAGAAAAAAGAAAAAAATGGATATGAGATTGAATTCCTCATTGTACATTCTTTTATGACTCATGTCCCTCTCAAAATCAAGGGCATGAATTGTCATTCATTCATTGTATTCAATTTTCATCTCATCCCCCATAAAAAATGAAAATGAAAATAAAGTTGTCCCTTTCTGGAGCTTTGAAAAAAAGAGAACTTAGATGACATCATTCATTATAATCACTTATTGGCTCATGTACCATGTAATAAAAGGGGGGTGGTGCTGTTTTTAATATTTCCAAGCGGGATTGAGTGATGAATTTCTGTTTTTTTCACTTGATTTAATCATGCATTGTACTTAAAAGTACAACCTCCCCTTTCTAGCCTGGAACATTTTTCAATCATCTTCCCACCAACCCTAAGCCACAGAATAATTTGAACCTTTAATTAAATCACCCATTATTAAAATCATTTTCATGTTTCACGCAGTGGAGAAATGATAATTTTCACAAACCTATGGTGATACATGCGATTTTCAAGTATGAGTATAACTATAGATTCAATTTCTCTTGAGTGATGAGTGACATAAAATTCAATGTGAGGTAGGTTGTGATTGGGCCATGGATTGATTTATGAGGTTGAACAAATTTTAATGATTTAAATTAAAATGGTTGAGGATTGTTTTTCATATATGATACATGATGGACTTCTATTTTGGATAAGATCATTGATATTTTCTCATTTTGGATTGTTGTGTGGAATTTGATTTGGATGTAAGATGATTGCCCAAGAGGGAAATGTTTAAGTGTGGGGGAGTGATAAAACTCACATTTTCATATATTTTATACTTTAAATAATTGTTTATAATCCCACCATAGTGTTATTGTATGGGTAATTGTCACATTTTTTGGTTTTAGTGTTATTTTGAGCCTAAATGCAAAAATGGACTAATTCTGCTATTTTAACATATTGTTATCACATGGGTATTTTGGTCTTTTATCATTAAATATATGTCCAAATTTTATGATTAATTTTTTTTAGAATCCTTATGTAATTTCATTCATTTTTGGCTTCTGGACCAGGAGCTGAATCGATCATCTATTTGCCGTAATAATTAAATGAAGTTAAAGAGTTTTCCGGGCGGACAGAACAGACCCCACTTCCATAACGGAAACACAATTTTGTATACACAACTAAAAATTAGATGATTACACTTGGAGATGTACGAGGACTCAAGGGAGTGTTTGTATAATAAATTTCATGGCGTTTTGGAATTCATTATGAGGGACATTGAATGACATACATTTGAAGGAAGCTGCCTCCAAAAAAATGAACTCCTAATATTAAATTCATAACTCCTTTTAGGAGAATCCAATGAAGCTGAAATTTGGGGCGCAAACGGCGGAGACATTTTGAAACAACATTTATTAAGACAACTATTACATACTCGGTCATTTTAGGGAATATCTACGTGGAAACTCTCAGATTAAATGTTTTGGGTGTGAATTCGTCAACCCTTCTCCCTATAAATATGTGTCCCTTCTCACAGTTTATGAGATAGCCATTCCAGGGGGGCTAAGGTGGAGCCTTATTTCTGTAATTTTTATTCATATTTTAAATATACATTATTTTATTCTTCTTCTTCATACCTAATTCTTCCATTTTTAATTTTATGTGTTTCTCCCACCGTATTCTCTTCTAACTCCATGAAAATTGGGAACTAACCTCGATGTTTGTTTGAGGGAGAAAATAGTGGTTGTTTGAGTTTCATTGTGCTTAAATTTAAATCTATTTATATAATTCTGAGAATTTTGGTGGTGGTTAAATTGATTATGATGTGTGATTGCCTCATTTTCTCTATCACCAAGTTCTTCTTCTCTTTCAACATTTGTCCTTCCCTTCACTATATAAGTCTTGCACACGATGGAGTATGGCTTGGGTAGAGATGGCCGGCAAAGAGATATCCTAGCCGACATTAGGAAGAGTATTTCCCCACATGCATAGATCTTGGCATTGGGGAAATAACATTTCAAATTCGAGGGTGTAGTGTGATAGATTATGATCACTACATTGAATTGATATTGAGAATATTTTAATAAACAATGATATCAACCATTATGATCATCCATGAACTAATGTCTTATTTCTTCTTTTTAACATCATATTGTTTTCATTACATATATATATATATATATTCATATTTTATTCATATTTCAAACTATTGGTTATATTATATATTTGTTAGAAAATAAATAGTGACAATAGAATTTTGGTGTTGTGTAAGTTGCCTCCTTGAGACCGACCCTGGGAGTGCACTATATTGCATTCTTCAGTATATAATATTTTGATCGGAGATCTGTGACAAATTCCCTCTTCTTCAAATTGACGCCATTTCTGGGGAGGCGCAACACTTTCACACACCGTTATTCATAAAAAAACAAAAAAAAATCATAAATTTCTAAAACTAATTTTTTTTCATGATGTATTTCAATGGTGATTATTCTGCATGGACTGACCAATATCAGGTGCCAGAAAATGTTTGCAATGAAATTGATGCTCAATTTCATAGGATTAGTGATGAAGTTCAAAAACTGGAGATCCAAATTCAATGGATTGCTGAATATGTACACACATCCCAATATAAATCCGAACCTGAGCCAGAACATGAACCAGAACGAGTGGTGGAATTGATTTCACCAATAATTTTTTATGTTAAAGAACCTGAGGTGGGTGTGAAAGAACTTTTAAAGGAAATAATCACATCATCCCACACTCAAACATTGCTCGAGGAGGTCCCTGAAGTACACATTCCAACTAATGCACTGATGGGAGGTCATCCTTTTTTGGAAGAATCTTGGAATAAATTTGTTGAAGATAACTTAAAACATGATGTTCCCATAATTGATAATGAAACATCAGACACTTTCTACCTCTCTCTTTCTTTTGAAGATAAGGAAGAAGATGCAACTGCTGAGATTGAGTTGCCAATGGTCATTTCTGAAGAGATCAATTTCCAAAATGACTTACATGAAAGGGAATATTTCTTTATTGATTCATCGTGTTTTAATCTTATTCAAATTAACTGTTTTCTGACCTCTCCTTTCCTGAAATTATTGATACAGTACAAATGGAGTAGACCTTGGATGATATGAAAGAGACCACCAATGTATTGGAGATCATGGAAGAAGATCTGGAGAAGGTGGTGGTTGTGCGACTACCCCCTCAAAAGAGATTTTTGTACCATCTGGAGGAAGAAACCATCGAAGTTAACAGGGAACACCCTTATCTTTTATTCCCTCCCACTTTGAACCTCAAATTTCTTCTTTATTCATTCTCAGGGGTTGGGAACTTTCTTATCTTCATTGGGGTTCTCTACTTTTAGGTTTTACTCATGGATATTGGGAAAACTCACATGTGGTTGTTCATCTCAATGAAACCACACCCACCTTCTGATTAGGGATAATCTACATAAACTTCCTGACTAGGGGCAATAAAAACCTAGCACCTGCTTGGGGGTATAAACCAAGCATTATCTCTTTTGTTTTCCTTTTCTCATTCTTTTTATTTATTTTTCTTATGTATTTTCATTACATTCTTTTAGTTTTAAAGTTTATGCTTATATGAGCTTAACTCAAGGAATCCACCTCTAAAATAATGTCAAGTTGTATCTTTACTTCCCTTTGATTTTCTACCTTTATATTTATATTTTGTTGAGTTGAAATAAGGGGTATTTAAATTTAAGTGTGGGGGAGTGTCAACATGCTTAGTTCTTCTTGTGTTCTTTTCATTTTTTCTATATTTTTAGGATTTTTGAGATTTAATGAATATTCTTATCACTTTTCACACATCAATTTATTTTGAAAGAGTTGAAATTATTTTTAAAATAATGGATTTTAAATGATTGTTGACGTGAAAACATTTTTCTTGAATTGGATTATAAATCATTTTTATGAGTCTGGCTGATTTTTGGAATCCATGACCATGAAACACTGACTCAATATATTTTCCAATCTTGTGAGGTACTCTAAACCACTTTTTCATATTCTTCATAATACCCACAATTTCTTGATGGAAACATGAATTTTGTGTGAGAACAAATATTTGTGAATAATTCCCTTTCGAAGCTTTGGATTTCATGGAATTTATTTAAAATGATTTAGGCATCTCTTTGGCTAGCCAAATTTTATCTTGAAACCCACCTTAACATTTATCCTTCAAAATCCCTTAGATTCAATGAATTGCCTTATAGGTTTATGCCACATTACAAGCCGATTTTTCCTTACCTACCTGCACTTTTAGTATTTTTTTCATGGTTATTTCAAGTTTGAGTGTGGGGGAAGGGCCTTTTGTGTGCGTTCCTTGGGATGTGTATCATTTATGGGTGTTTTGAGTTGTGTGTCAATACTTTGGGCTGTGTAAAATAGGATAATTGGGCATGGGTCATCATTTCATTGTGCTTTATTTGTTTCATCTATTTCTCCTTCAAAAAAAAGAAAAGAAAAAAGAAAAAAATGGAGATGAGCTTGAATTCCTCATTGTACATTATTTTATGACTCATGTCCCTCTCAAAATCAAGGGCATGCATTGTCATTCATTCATTGTATTCAATTTTTAGCTCACCCCCCATAAAAAAAGAAAAAGAAAATAAAGTTGTGCCTTTCTGGATCTTTGAAAAAAAAGGGAACATAGATGATATCATTCATTTTAATCACTTCTGGGCTCATGTACCATGTCAAAAAATGGGGGTGGTGTTGTTTTTAATATTTTCAAGTATGATTGAGTGAGTAATTTCCGGTGTTTTCACTTGATTTAATAATGCATTGTACTTAAAAGTCCAACCTCCTCTTTCTAGCCTGGAAATTTTTCCAATCATTTTCCCACCAACCCTAAGCCATCGAATAATTTGAACCTTTAATTAAATACCTCATGATTAAATTCATTTTCATGTTTCACGCAGTGGAGAAATGGGAATTTTCACAAACCTATGGTGATACATGCGATTTTCAAGTATGAGTATAACTCTAGATTCAATTTCTCTTGAGTGAAGAGTGACTTAAAATTCAATGTGAGGTAAGTTGTGATTGGGCCATAGATTGATTTATGATGTTGAACAAATTTTAATGGTTGAAATGAAAATAGGAGAGGATTGTTTTTCATATATGATACATGATGGACTTCTATTTTGGATAAGATCATTGATATTTTCTCATTTTTTATTTTTGTGTGGAATTTGATTTTGATGTAAGATGATTGCCCAAGAGTGCAATGTTTAAGTGTGGGGGGAGTGATCAAGCTCACATTTTCATATATTTCGTACTTTAAATAATTGTTCATAATCCCACAACAGTGTTATTGTATGGTTAATTGTCACATTTTTAGGTTTTATTGTTATTTTGAGCCTAAATGCAAAAATTGACTAATTATGCAATTTTAGCAGATTGTTATCGTAGGGGTATTTTGGTCATTTATCATTAAATATATGTCCAAATTTTATGATTAGCCTTTTTTAGAATCCTTATTCAATTTCCTTCATTTTTGTCTTCTGGACTAGGGGCTGAATCGACCATCTAGTGGCCGTAAAAATTAAATGAAGTTGAAGAGTTTTCTGAGAGGACAGAAGGGACCCCACTTCCATAACGGAAACCCAATTCGGTTTACACAACTACAAATTAGATGATTCCACATGTAGATGTATGAGGACTCAAGGTAGCATTTATAAAATAAATTTCATTTCGTTCGTAATCCATTATGGGGGACACTGAACGACATACATTTGAAGGAAGCTCCCAGGAAGATTCCTAAAAAAACACCAATATTAAATTCATAACTCCTTTTAGGCACGTCAAATGAAGCTGAAAGTTGGGGATCCAATAGAGGAGACATTATGGAACAACATTAATGAAGAAAACTATTACAGATTCGGTCATTTGAAGGCATATCTACTCAAAAACGTTCAGATTAAATGTTTTGTGTGGGAATTCGTCACCCCTTCTCCCTATTAATGTGTCCCTTCTCCCAGTTTATGAGATAGTCATTCCAGGGGGGCTAAGGTGAAGCTTTATTTCTGTCATTTTTATTCATATTTTTAATATAAATTAGTTTATTCTTCTTCTTCATACCTCATTCTTCCATTTTTTTATTTTATGTGTTTCTCCCACCGTATTCTCTTCTAACTCCATGAAAATGGGGAACTAACCTCGATGTTTGTTTGAGGGAGAGAATGGTGGTTGTTTGAGTTTCATTGTGCTTTAATTTAAATCTATTTATTTAATTCTGATAATTTTGGTGGTGGTTAAATTGATTATGATGTGAGATTTCCTCATTTTCACTATCACCAAGTTCTTCTTCTCATTCAACATTTATCCTTCCCTTCACTATATAAGTCATGCATACGATGGAGTATGGCTTGGGTAGTGATGGTCGGCAAAGAGATCTCCTAGCTGACTTTAGGAAGAGTATTTCCCCACATGCAGAGATCTCAGTGTTGGGGAAATAACATTTTGAATAAGAGGGTGTAGTGTGATAGATTTTTATCACTACATTGAATTGATATTGATAATATTTTAATAAACAATGATATCAACCATTATGATCCTCCAAGAACAAATGTCTTCTTTCTTCTTTTTAACATCATATTGTTTGCATTACATATATATATATATATTCATATTTTATCCATATTTCAAACTATTCTTTATATTATATATTAGTTAGAAAATAAATAGTGACAATAGAATTTTGGTGTTGTGTAAGTTGCCTCCTTGAGACCGACCCTGGGAGTGCACTATATTTCATTCTTACGTAAATAATATTTTGATCGGGGATCTGCGACAAATTCCCGCTTGATCACTTATAAGCTCAAACCAAAATTTCCTCATCGACAGTAATATAAATGAAAAAATTATCCTAAAGGGTTAATCACATACCAAGGGATATCTAATGATATGAACATATGTCAAATTAGAGTCTTAAAAAGTATTTATCCAATAACCTAGAAATATGGGTGGATGATCTCTTCACAGGAGAAAATGGGAGGGCCTCCCCCTTGAGAATGAAAAGGAAAAGTTGTTAAAACATAAAACCCCTAAAGAGAAATAATATAAAATTTCTCCAAATAAAGGGGTTAAATTGTTTAGATTCATGGTTGGAAAAACATTGTGACAGTCGTGAAAATACAACAATCTAATGATGAAGCCCCCACAATTCATGCACATGGTATGGGAAACCCTAAACAAACTATGCTATATATATCTAATAAAAACAAAATAGACTTTTAATGGGGATGTGGTATGGGTATCATGGTTTTTTAATACCATGTGGACCACTTATTCTAAATCAAAAACACACATGGTTAAGTGAAACCTTGTGGACTAGGTGGAATAATTTCTACTAATTGCGCAACCTAGGTATTTCTTGCACTGGTCAGGGTCTGGGCTCCAAAAAATCCACTTACATGCTTTGTTCTTCCATATACATACTTTTAATTATTTATATGTAATAACCAAGGAGTTTTTATTTTAATAAAATCATTTACACCTCATAAAAAATTAGGTTCTTACATTAGTCCCCCCATAAAGGAACTCATCCCCGAGCTTCTCTTCGAAGGGTTGTAGAATAATGTCTCAGAAGTACTCTGTCCACAGGTGTTGTATGTAAAAATCACAATCCAAAATATCATCTTATAAAAGGATATGCTAAAATATATTCCACACTAATTGTACATACCAGCATCAAAGAAGATTTGTTATTTGGTCCAAAATACATATAGGATACACCTCTAAAGACACTTCATCGTCTAACTTGATATCCTCAGGATCGTAAGTATGAGACAATTCAGCATGATAATGAAGAAACATTGAAATTTGAATTATTTAATGCATTTAATGGTACGTATAAGGTTATATAAACTGATATCCTACCAAATAGACTCTATCCAAGATTTCAAAATGCCAAAAAAACAACATGGCTACTTACATTGCCTCTGTATCTGTCTATGCCCAAGTCTTGGTGATACATGAAATAAAATATTGTCCCTGAAATGAAACTCTAGAAGTTTTCTTTTGGGATAAACATAAAATTTCTATCTATAATTAATATGGTGCACCCAATTAATGATTATTTATAGTTACTTAAAAGTCTCCTAAACAAGATGAGGACATAGTAACACATCCTATCATTCCTTTAAACAACATAACAGTGAATAGAACAACCTACAATATAATGCCTCATATGGATCAATCTGAATTTTTTCTTAAAAGATACTATTTTAGGGAAAATAAAAGATAAGTACATGTTTCACCAAAGAACCATCTATATAAAAGAATCATTCTTAGAACAAGTCCTGAAATACTTGTATAGCCTGATATTAATTCCATCAGTCTAATGGTGAAAAGATGTTCTCAGAATGAATCTGTATACCCAAATCTCTCAATAAAACCCACTATAACCTTGAGGTGAAATAAAACTCCCTCTAATAAATGATAGTTTGAGGGACCCCATGTATCCATATACTATCATGAACATAAGTTTATCTTATCCCATCCAATGATAAAGTCTCTCAGATTAGAATTTAGTGGGATGAATTCCTCTATCAGTCTGAAACTACCCAAAAAGAACCACTACCTTTAGAAAAACTCTATAAAATATTCACAATATCCCTCATGATATCATCCCATTTCAATTAAATGGCCAATAAAGGCTTTAGAAAGTTATTATTACACTGGTGTTTTTCCATCATTTATGGATAGGGGGAACTCTTAGGGTTAAAACCTACTATATGATGTTTCATCCATAAAAACTAATACTAGAAACACATATCATGATACATCTTAGAGATTCCTAGATACCCTTACCATTGAGAAGCATTAGATTCTCACATCAGTTTCTATCCAATATCTATAGGAACCCAGATATTCCCATATATAAATAGGATGTTTCCTATATAGATGGACCATTCTGGAAGAGGGTTCTCATAAAAAATAGTCTCTAGTAAACCAAACCATTAGGGTTTAAGAGAAACCTTATATTAGCTCTCTCCAAATTAAATATGTCACCAATAATGATCTGACTGCATACTATCCATGATGGTCCAGAACCTCTATGTGAATCTTAGAAAATAGGGCCACAGTATGTCACTTTATAGAGGACTCATGTACTATCTATGTATGAGTCCTCCTACTCATAGGACCAGAAACAATATTTACCTTCATGGGACTATGGAATGTATTGATGTAAAAATGACTATATGTATTGAACCCACCTACTCTTATTAAGGTTCATGTCACACTATGTGAATACATACCTATGTATTATTTGTTATGTAACCACAAAAAACCTCTCTTAGATGTTAATGCCTCTAAGAACAGAAGGTGTGAATAAAGACATCCAAATTGAGATAACGCATCATGTAATTCTACTCATGATGTTATATCTATTTTGGATTCTATGAAATTATGTGATATTACTACATCACAACTAATACTAGATTGACACATCATTTATCATAATACACTATAAAAATTCTTCTCACCTATGGAATAATTATGATCAGCACAGAAGTCAATTTCCATTTTAAATATGAAAATTCATCCTCGTGTGATTCCTACCACAAGAACATCATAACCTTTTTAGTTATCTCATTAATAGGTTACTCGATGCATGATAAGTCCCAAATTACGAAAAATATATCTATCCCCAATAAACTATGTATGTCAAAAGATATTCTTGAGATGCTCTTTGGTAAATATAGTAGTCACATTCCTTGGGTAAACTGAAATTCTTGAATATGAGATAATATGTCTTCTAAAGTGTACCTTATCGATCCAAAAGTGTATTTTTTCAATCTTAGCATACATATGGTGTTATCTCAGTATACTAATAATGATATCTAGATGTCTGGCATAGTCTATTCGAGTATAATGATACACTAAGATTTCAAATTTTAATAATACGATAAATGATCCCAAAAATATGTTGAAAACCCAATTTAAAAAATAAATGTAAACAATCAGCGTGTTCATGAAGTTGAATTACATAACCATATATTTAAAAAAAACAATACTAACTCTAAAGTTCCTTACATGGTATATCTAATGGTATAACATGGAATTGTTGATGACCTGGTCTCATATTAATTTTCATGAAAGCTCAAACTCCTCTACGATGGTCAAAGTGGTCATCTATATGAGGTATCAGATTCTAAGTCTTCTTAGAAGGGTTATTCAACATCTATTAATCCACAAAATTACTGAGGGTTACATCCTCCTTCTTGGAGAAAAGGGCTAGTGAAACCCTAAGAGATGTACTAAGCCATATATAACTCTTTTCTTCATAATAATATAACTACTTATTGAGCTCCTAAAACATAGTTGTATTGGTAATCTAAAAGGAATATATACCAGTTCAAATCATGGCACTAAATTGGTAGTAAATTATACCTCTATATTATGAGATTGTATGAATAAATTTTCAGGGAATATATCCATAAAATGATCTACCATAGGATGAAATTTATTATAGTGAAATGCCAAAATATCCATATAAAGGCTAAAAATCTAGGTGGTCACTCTACCATGTCAAAGATTCTCTTTTCCATCTCTACCTTCTTGGATATGCCACTCATTCTTTTGAGTATATGTACCATTGTATGGTGAATGTAATAACACACTTAATTGATATAAATTCACATAGGCATGATAGGGGAATAAATAGTCAATCATAATAATAAAATAAAATCTCTTCATCCTGGGGAAGAATAAATCCTACAAGAAATGACAGATGACTTCCTCAAGGGGGAATTCATTTCATTGGTAAAAAATCTCTGAATATATACCCAAAGGGGGGGGGGATTTCATAATGACATAGAAATACTCCTTATGAAGCCCAAGGATTTCCGCAATAGATATTGAGATAATGGAATGGTAAGTACCCATATTGAATAAGGTAGGAAAGATAGTAGAGGCTAATAGAATAGAATTTTTATCATTACATGTCCTAGAACCCTCCTCATTTTGTATAGGATACATTGAATAAATATAGTATGATATAGGACCCTGTGATAAAACTGGACTACCTTGGGTAGGTCCACCCTACTAGGACCATGTATATTAAACAAGTCTACCCTTACCATAAACACATCCACTTACTTTACATCCATTAGTACAAAAGAAACCATCCTGGTGAGGTTCTCCTAACCACACTCTTGAAGGTGAAGAAGATATGTATCCTCTCCCACTTGTAATAGATGGGAAGGCCCAAAAAATGATGAAAAGACTCCAAATTTCCACATCCATGAAACTCAAAGTGGTCTCTAGGAAGTTTTTTTATTATTCCCATGCTTCCCACATAGTTCAAAAACCATGTCACTATCAGTAGGTGTCAACTGGTCGCCACTTCTTCCACATAAAACCTCAAAATTAGGACACCCCCAAAATTGGTTAGTAAATGATCAGATAATCTCCAAAAGTAAAATTTTTTACAAAAAGAAAAACTAATCTTAATCTCCAAAATTTTTCAAACAATACCTGAAGTTCAACAAAGACCATTCAATATACAATTGTCCTTAAAATTCTTCAATATAATCAAAACAAAAATTGAAACCCAAAACTCAAAAGGACTTAAATCACATAATCTTCCACATTAAATCTTAATATTTATCTCTCAAAACATTGACTACTCTTAAAGTCTCACACTGAAGTGTAATTATTCTAATCACATAATTTCTATGATAGGTTAATTATTAACATAAATAACCAAAATCACCTTATATCCACAATAAAAACATATATTCTTCCAAAATAATATTTCAACCATTAATCAAAAAATTAAATCCTAAGGTATTTAATTTTCTTTAAGCATATAGTGTTCCTCAAAAGAGAGAACATCTTCCACAACAAAATTTATCACTTAATCAAATAATCATTTTTCTAGACTAAGTATATCCATTTTATAAAACATAAGTTCCAAAAATCAAATTATTCTTGTTCTATAAATTTTTTTACTAAAATAATAATTCATACTGACCAGGGACTTCATGTAGGCTAGTGGTAGGTGATGTGCCGTTGTCACCCTTTAGTCGTGGGTTCGATTCATGTGGCCTTACCAGATGCGACGAGTTTTCACCCATCCTACGGGTAATACTTTTTATAAAACTCAAAAATAACATTAACATGTTTTAACCTCAATGGTTTCCTTATACCTCTCATTTTCATCCAAATTCATTATGATCTTAACATATCAATTCTTGAAGTCTTATTTCACCACCATATGATAAAATAAAACAATCCCCAAAATGAAGAACATCATACCTTGATCACGGTTTCAATTTGGTTTCATCATCATCTTGTTCACGTAGGTAGAAGGTCCAAGAAATGCAACAATGGTTTAGAGATCCTTTAAAATCATTTGATTCCTCCATTCAAAAACACCTTGTACAACATCGGTCATATGGGTGTTCACAAAAAAACAGTTTCGGAAAATAATCATGTATGACATGTAATATCAAAACATTTGATAAAACATGATTTCTATAAAATAGTCGGACCAAATTTGAGTTGAAACTTTCAATTAATGGTCCTTTTAAAATACCATAGGTATGTGCTAATAGAATATATTGTAAAAGAAAAAATAAATATGTTGGGCAAGGGTCAACTTCTTCAGCACCTTTTTTAGAATCATAATATTCTTCAAAAAATTTTGATAAGGTAAAATATTTGAAAATTCCTTGATAATATTTACCATTCATGAAAATATGAGAATATTGTGAAAATAGGATTTTTTTTAAATACAACCCATGATCTATGATGATAACGAGGTATATTGTAGGTGTTTGATATCTCAAACAACTACTTTCAAGTGAGTAGTATGCTAAAAAAGTTTCATAATCATCCGAACATGACTTTTCAAGGATTATTGAAAGCATGTCATCGGGAAGAGATAGGAATTCCGTTTGACATCCTCCTCCTTCCATTTGTATCTGAATTTCCATGGTCTGAAAAAGTTATAAATCAAGGATTTAACTGAAATAATACACATAGGGACTAACCATGTGTCTAACTAAAACACTTAATCCCTAAAGTTGTCTAAACCAACCTCTAATACCAACTATAAAGACCCGGCCTTAAAACATAGATAATCTTATACTAAGTTAATAATTCACATTGAGGATCTTTTCATGTTTATAGAATTAGTCCATAACTGTTACATTTCCTATCAATAAAAATACAAATAACAAACTTCTACTCAGTTTCCATTTTTTCACAAAACAAGAACTCTAGAAAAACAATTCATGTCTAGTTCCATATTTAAGACATCATGACTTTTCCTTGATCCCATACATGACCCTAATTCCCTTTAAGGCCTGTGAAAAAACATTTCAAAACATTGGATGAAAATAAAAATCTTAGTAAGGGATACACAAAGAAGGAAAACTGTTAGTTTTTCAAAACAACAAGTAAACCATGAATACTTTATCATAAGTAATACTTTTCACCTTTATGAAGTAGTAAAAATACTTTACTAAATTAAAGATCACTACTTACCCTTTTGTAACAAAAAGATTACCATAAAACCCATATAAAAAAAACATAACATATTAAGGTGACATGGGACATAAACATACTTAAATGGAATAACCATACGGTCGACTTCCACACATATCACTAAATGGAATAGCCATAAGGCTGACTTCCATACCCAATGCATTGGAGGGTATAATGTAACCACCCGCCCTGGATTTCACAGAACCACCCATCATATGGTTTATCACTTAACCATTCGTAAAATGTCCAAGTACTATCATAGCACATAAAATGTTGTAAATATAAAAATTTCACTAATAACATTTCATTTGAAATCACAAGAAGCAATTTCAAGATATTGAAATAATTAATCCATTATCATAAACCATTTAAAAAGAAATTGTGCGAATAAAAGTGTCCCATACCAATTTGAATCTTTTAATGGAATTATAATTTTAAAACATTAATGTTCATATAAATAAATACTCAAAATCATTTTTAAATAATGGACATTAAAGATAAAGATTTATAATAATAAATATTTAAAACATTTAAATTGATATTTTAGTTAAAAGGTTTTTAACAAAACGAGAGACTCTTGAAAACAAATAATTGAGGAATAACATTTAATAAAAACATTATAATATAATGGGAATAAAGTGATTCATGATATAATATGACAAAGTATAGTATATACACCATATTAGAGTGAATTGGTTCCTAAAAACAATGAAGTCTCAATGGAAATGTAGATTGAGATGAAATCCCTTATAAAGATTGCATCCTTAAATTAAGGATAAATCAATCACATAATTATGTGTGACAAATATAAAAACTCCCAATATAAGTGTATATTAAGTGAAAAAAAATCATAGTTCATTAAAACATATTCATATGAGGATATATTCACTAATTGCAAGTTTAACCCAAAGAATTGAAATTTTGTTAAGAAGTTCCCTTGTAAAAATTCGAAAGCCTAAAGATGTCACATCAGATTTTAGAAAATGGTTTGATGAGGAAAAAATGGTATCCCATCATTTGGACATATTATTTACATCAATAAGGTTATAGAATAACATATCCCAAAAAAATAATATTTAAATTAAAATACATAACAAAAAGAAGTCTTAAAAAGAGGAGGGTGAAAGGTTCCCTTCCGATTTGGTAACTTACAAAACATACGCCACGTGAAAGAAGGATCATACAATGAATATTTAAATACTCTTAATTGAAAGTATATGACACAAATAGTTCAACCATTTCCAGTACATACACCACAAAAAAGGAAATAGTGGCAAATATAGCATGAATCTCATGGGAATAAAAAGTGAGATAAGACCCTTTACCACGTTGTATTCAACTGAGTCGTATGATAAAATGTTAATAACCACCAAATGAATCACAAAATACCATGAATATAAAGATAATAATGATAATATATATCAATGGTAGTATAAATTACACCACATGCAATAAATAAGTGGCGAACAATGGAAATCTCACTGAATTAAAAGTGAGATCAGAAAATCCCTTACCTTGTGTCCTACTTGACTCGTATGTTCCGTGTTATTCCTGAATAATAATCTTAATTTAATCTCTAATTAATTAAGAAATTTTTTAATGTTTATTATTCATTTTATATCACTTATTATCTTTCTATAAACACTTTTTAATTATTTGAGTTCATATTGGATATTTTATCGATGTTCGGAACTTGAGTAAAAAATGAACTTGTTATAATTACAATTTTTCCTTTTTTTACAAATTCCATTATCTCCAGAATGATATAAATGTTTTATATATCACATATATCATAAATATCTAGTGTATATGTATTTATAATATTCCATATCATTTGGAGTTAAGAAATGAAATTCACTGTTCATGGAGACAGTAAGTCGTACGTACGCATGAATGCTACTTTCATTTCTATTTTATATTTAAAGGAATGAAAAAATAATGATACATTGGTATATTATAATTCCAGTATAATATAATATGATATTTTAGGTTACATAATTTCATTAACATAATCTTTTATGTGTTCCATGTATGTCATGAACGAATTATATCACCTTGAGGGGGCGGTAGTCTGCACTTCCTCAAATGAAATTATCGCATTTAACCATAATGGAAACCATAAAGGTATGATATAAATGAATAATACATAAGTATAAAGAAAATATAAACATAATATATTTCAAATATAAATATAGTTCCATCTTAATGACCACCATGTTAGGCGGTAGGAGATAATCGAAGAATCATCGTTTCTTGAGGCGTTAGTTTTCCATTCCCAGAAACAATATGTTCTTCACCCATTAGATGGAGGTGTGTGTAAGGGTAGTTTGAATAATTATTATAAAAACATCCTAGTATATTGAGGATACTGGTGTAGATATAAAATAAAGGAATAAAAATAGTTTAGGGGGGTGGATAAGTAAAATAAAACAAAATTAAACAAAAGAATTTAAGAGAAACTATTACCTTTAATTTGGGTAACTTCCTTTGGTTTGAACCAAAATGACTTAATGAAGTGACTTATGCCTAAGGTAAGGCTTATATAAGGAATAGGTGGGTCTTGAGAGATTATTTGGCCAGCATTTGGATGAGAAAATGGGCTTGAGAAGTGTGAATAATTGGTTAGAAATGGTCTCCTTTTATAAGGGGGGGGAGGGTCTCTTTAGGAAAGTGTGAAATTATTATTTTGTTATATAGTGATATTTGGTTTCTAAAGGTCCAAAAATTAGATGACTCATGGTTGAAATAAAATCATCCAAGAATAATTGGACCAGTTTTGAATGTTATTTTAATATTTATAATCTTATTTATTTAAATGATTTATTGATGAGGTAAACACCGCATCATTATTGTGTCATAAATAATTTAATTTAATCGTTGTATAAAAATTATAAAAAAATAACATGATGTAGGAAATATTTTTATATTTAAAATTAATATTTATAGTCCAAAATATAATTTATATAACCCCTTGTAAAAATTAATTTACTCAATGATTTCTGTTTATGTCATTTTTTCTTTACATTAAATTAATTAATCTAAAGTCTCATTATCATTCATAAGTGGCTCCATGGGGTCCAAAAATCGACCCAAGTATGCCCATGGTCAGAAATTACTCATCCAATAAGGTTATTATAAGTGTTAATGTAATTTTGAATAATTATAATATCCATTTTACCTTGAATTACACTATTTACCTTTAACTACGGTAAATAAAAGTCAAAAGTTACTATTCACCAAAAATTATTTTTATATTATTGAACCAAATTTTACTTAATAATAAAAACCATGTATGTTGGATTTTCTAAATTCAATTTACAGAAGTGGTAAAATTTCATTTAAATGAAAAATTCGGTTTTTTAACTACTACTAAGTGGTTTAACTATTCATCAAAAATTGAAGTTTTTCAGAAAAATACCAAAAATTAATCCTAAGATTTATTTGATATTCCAAATTCAAAAATGATATCTATTTTCGAAAATTCACAATATAAAAGTGTCATTAATTAATTTATGATTAATTTTTGTTGTTAAAACAAATAGCGTGTTTTTAAGAAACAATAACTGTCAAAATATTAACACTGGTTTATGTCCAATTTCAAAGTGAAATTAATTAAAATGACAAAAATTGGATTAAATGGTAAAAATATATTCTAATTAAGCATTAAAAACAATTAAAAAGATTATATAACCTTATAAATAAATTATATTAAAACACAGTTTTGAATTAAAATAAAATATTTTTTCACTTTTTGTTTAAAAAATGGACGTTATCGGAAAATTTCCAAATATTTACAAAATGTAAATTTTGATGTCTCCATTCTAAAGAAATATTTTATTTGTTTAAATATAATGTTTTAAAGTGTCCATAAATATATTTAAATAGGGTTATCCATTAAAAAGTAGTAAATCGACCATTTAATGTAAATTATGCTTAAAATTAGATTCATTCACATTTTTAGCCTCTAACGTTTATTGGATAAATGTAAATACATTTGACAAACATGTATAATCAAATTGTAGTTAGTTTTGTTCATTCTCGCCAATACAACGACTAGGATTTAACTTACATTTAAAATAATAATATTATATTATTAGTGTGCAACGTAAGATTTCAAAGAAACTAGTTGTTTTTTATCGGGTACGCTATCGAACACAGCAACCCTTTTAAAGTAAAATCAATATTTAATTTATAAATATTAATAAGCATGAAAATATCTTATTCTTCATTTACCTGGGATGTTACACCTTGTAGGTGAGGAATATAGACTTAAATAAAATCAATGTTCTGATTTATCAATTTTTAATCTCAATTTCACTAATTTAAATATGTACAGTATTCAATGAAAAATTCAAATGGCTGAAACAAACAAGGTAAGGATATGAATTTTCTCAAAATCTATTACATGGGGGTAATGATAGCTGAGAAAGTTAAATTATTAACATATATTTTATATGAAATTGTAAAATAAGGATATTAATATGAGTTTTTTGAATATTATCAATATTAATATTGAATACTAACATGATAAAATATTAATAATCAGATATAGTGGAAGGAAGAATATAGAGAACTCAAACAACGTGGTTCATATTTCATGGTTGTGAAGAAAGGTTATATATATATTTTATATTTGGTGTTGTTTAAAGGATTGAATTGAAGGATGGATAATTATGAAGAAAAAATAGACAAGATATAGATTACAATATTTTCTAAGCTATTTAAATCTATTTGGTTGATGCTTCATAATGAAACTATAGATTACTACTAATTATAAAATCACTAATTCAATAATAAGAAGAAAATGTTATTAATCCAAAACCATTTTCAAATTCAATATATAAATTAACCAAACAAAAAATATGTAGAAATATGATGAGTAAAGGGAATAGATGGGGAATAAAAATGATGAATTGGTCACAACTAAACAAAAAATGGCCATGAGAAGAAGAATATGAAAACAAAAATAGAAGAACAACCAGCATTTTGATGATGGTGAAAAGATCTTTATCCATGGTCGTTATCTTTTATACATGATTGGGTCATCCTCACAGTCAAACCCCAAACTAGTCAAACATTACTCGAACTCTCTCTCTGACAGTCGACCCACTTTGGCAAGCTTGATACCTTCATTCGTTCTTGGCCTTGACTCCATCTCGTTTGACCACTTAGAGCCCTCAGTCCAACCCCTCTCAATTTCTCCAGAAATTTGATATCCCTCATCCCTATTTTTCATATCAAATTGAATTACATTTTTTATTTTTATTTATTTTATTAATTATATTCATATATTAAATTCAATCTTTAAAATTATAATATAATTTATATATGTATAATTTATTAATTTTATAAAACAAGTTATAATCTGTATTTTATATGAAAATATTTTAATACTAATATACATTAATACTAGAAAGTTATATTTGAATTTTAATAATAATTACTATAATTCCGATTTTATAAAAAATTAATACACATATTATAAATTTTAGTTTAAAAAATATTTATAATAAATAAATTAAATTTAAAATTTAAATTTAAATTTCAAAATAATATTTATTATTCATGATTAGGATGAATAAAACAATATTAATAATACAAATATTTTATTAAACACATAATTAAATGTTCAAAATTTCAATAATTAATAATGAATTATCTTACCTTTAATTTCATAAAATTAATTTTCCCAAATATAACTGTTAAAAATTAAAAATCAATTTTTTACAAAAATATAAATTTTGGTAATATATTTATTAAGAGAAGATATATAATTTTTTTTAATAATTTATGAAAAATTATTCATTATATTAATACATTTGAAGCAATAATTTTTTGATAAAATTTAAAGGAAAAACAACTATTTAATAATAAAGATTCATTTAAAAGCATATCTTTAATTTTTTGATTTATTTTTTACATTATTTACTAATAATTTAATATTCATTTACAATTTTGTGTCATTAATAATATTATTTATAATAGTGAAATAATGTATAAATCATGATACTAAGTAATTCTTATCGTAACACTCCAAATGTTACATTATCACCCCACCTTAAATAAATTATGCCCGTGTAATTCTTTCATTAAACTTATGAAAATTTATAATTTATATCGTTAGAATTTGAACAACTGGACTTTTAAATTCTTATGGGTATTTATCTATGTTGTTTGCATTTTAGGTTATGTGATATAGATGTTGTGTCTCGAATCTAGTCAGCAACTATCCTTTGTTGTTGTCACCGCCCCTGTAGATCCCAAACATTGAGTGTGGTGGTTCATCCTGCCTGCTATATCTTCAAGTTGTGATTCCCTTTTAGATATTCCAGCTATTAGCCCCTTATATGATAGGGAAATCCGAATACGACTCCTTGTTTCCCACACAGAGCACTGCTCATGTGGGCATAGGAGCTGTGATGAGGTGTTAACCGCACAAGAGGTCATATGGCTACAGTTGTCCGGGACGCCCACCCTCAGGTCCTTCGACCCCCTCCGAGCGCTTGGACCAAGTTTTCATTTAGTATTGTGTGGTACGGTATGAACTCATGTCCTACTTCATGTCAGGTTCACCATTTCTGTTTCAGATTCTTTCACCAGGGCGCACTCGTCTGTCCGGTTCAAAGACGGTGGTGCTATTTGTTTCCCCGCATTCCTGCATTCCAAAAGAGGGTGGTATCTATTTCTTGTTTAGGGACATTTTCTCCTTGATCGAAATGGGATGATGGGATGTCAGTTCTTCCTTCCATGAATTCCGCCTCAAAACTTGTCACCTAGTCCGAGTCTCCCTTATTGATTTAAGACATGGTTCTGGAAACTCTTCTCAGTTCCATATAATCATGAACACTGGTTAATTACAGTGCTTCTATTGAGATATTCCAAGGGGTCTGGTCAGGGAAGCAACCTTCGGTCAGGGGATTAGTCACGTTGGACATCCCTAGCATGTCTTGATGCTGGGACACTGACGTGTCTATCTTTGGTTTCTTATTATAGGGCTTCTCGAGGGAGCGGAAGCCTGAGGCATCCCACATAGAATGTGACAAATCATATTCCCTAGGAATATCTTTGATGTTTTCTTTATCTTCCCAGGTTTAAGATAGGGAATGCTACATGTTTAACGTCCAGCAGAGACAGATTAGACTAATCAGAATGTAAAGACCCAAAGCATGATGTACATGGAAATTACATTACTTTTGTGGAATACTTAATACATAACAAAAATAGACACCAAAGGGCCGTAATAGTTTAGTGTCTTTGGAAACTCGGAATATAATCTTATAATATTGGTAAAAAAGATCTTCAACATCTCCCATAAATATCATCCCTTTTTTTCTTACCTAAAACCTTTCTTTATATCCTAGGGAAAAGAAAACATAAAAGGGTGTGCTCAAATTTTCAGTAAGGGAAAGCATGGATAAAATAAAACAAACCATATACATTTGAACATAAAAACATGAACATAATGTTTAAACATATAAATCTTGAGCAATGAAATAAAACATGTTAGTACCTAAGGCATAAATCATAATAGAACATCAATCATGATAAAATATCTTGGAAATAAAACTTGTAATTGTGGAAAAACATTAAGCACATGATATGATTTCCATAGTAGCCAAAGCATTGCTGCCAAGACCTTCTTAGTGGACAAGTACCTTTCTGAATCGAGTTCACTCCTCATTCCAGTCCTGTAACACTGAACCGGATTAACTTACTATTCCATCCATGTCTATCTCATGAGACATAAATCTTTACCCAATGCATTGGAGGGAGATATAGGTCCCACCCATCTCATAATTAAATCATTCTTACGTGTGCCACAAAATCAACATAAATCATTCATCATAGCCCAAAGAATAAAATGGGTTTCATAAACATCATACCATCATAACATAATCCATATAAAAAAATGGATATCATTTCATCATAAGAAAAATAAAACCATATAAATAATAGAGAAATTATACTTGAAACATAAACATCCTAAATAATGTCATCTTAGATGGAAAATAGTTTTGATAAAACACTTGAAATGAATTCTTGAAGAAAATATCCTTTCTTCTTCAAAATCATTTTACTTTCACAAAATGCCATGAAATTTTAAAAGAAAACTATTTTGTTGAAAATACTCATAAAATATTGTAGAGAAAGATTCATGAAAATGAGGTGTTATGAAACTGTAAAAATCCGTTCACACCATATAAGTTAAAAATAACATTCCTCTCGTACTTTTGTCGGAAAAGACAAAAAGTACCTCGTATAGTAATCAAAAGAAATATTCCTTAAATACCATGTATTAAAAGTCAAAATGGGGAAAAATAACTTTAAACATACATGAAAACATTTTTTTAAATCTTGGACATGGATGATAAATATAACCCGAGTAAATACATACGTATAAGCTATCTCGGATAAAAAACAATTGAGATTGCAACATTATCCCTTACTTTAAGTCTCATATGCTTTGTATGTTTATGAACCTCCTGTATAATGATTTAAATAATGTCATTGACTTATTACAGAATCATATGCATTGTCATTATTCATATATGGTTCACTTATGACTTTATATTACCCGTTCTTTTGTAAATTCCATGTAAAAGCACCGTTTTGGGTAAAATAGTTTCATTTATCGTATGAGTTTTGACTTGTTGTTCTTGATATTATTACTCATATCCTGATTTAAATAATTCCATAATTTAAAACATGATTTATATATAATATATATTCAGCATATTATTATATATGATAGATCGATAAATGGAATGAAATACACCATTCATAGACACGGTAGGACGTACGTACGCATGAACGATGTTTTCGTTTCCTTATTGAATTGAATGGAATTAAGTAGATGTCATACATATATATATATATAAATAAAGTATCATTATTATGTAATATATTTCATTATTATTCATTATATATACTTTATAATCATTCATGAATTGTTAACATGGAGAATGAATCTCATCGCGTTGTGGAGACGGTAGTCCATACATACGCACGAGCGATGATATCATTCACATGATCGTGGAATTGTATTGAAGTGTATGAATACTATTTAAGAATCAATATCACTTTAAAATAATCATATACACCATTATACCCATCCAAGTAAGGTTGTGGTGGAAAACAGATTACACCATGGCGTGGAGACGGTATTCCGTACATACGCATGCGCGGTGATTTCATTTTCCATATGATGGATAGAAAGTGAAATAGGGTTGTTTCATATTTATAATAACATATAAGTATATAAGAAATACTGATATTATTACTTTATAATGAGACAAATAAAGAAGTAGAAGTAGAAGAAGAAAGAAACATGAGAAAATCGGAAGAAGAGATTACCTCTTCTTCGACGCACCTTCTTTATGCTTCCTCTTAAGGAAGTAGAGTTGGTCTTTTGAGAATACCAGAACGTCCATAATGTTTCTAGGGAAGTGTAGAAGAGAAATGGGAAGGTTTTTTCCGAGATTAAATGCTCAAATGGGTGTGAAGGGAAGTGGGAATGGGTGGCCTTTTTATAAGGGATGAGAGGGGCACCTTTCAAAATCTTAAAAATATTAATTTATAATAAATCTATCCCCACTTAAAAACCTCCAAAAATGACTCATATTAGAATATTAGATGATATAGGGTTTTAATATCATCAAAAAATAAAATTTAGACATGTAGGGAATTTATTTTAAACATTATCAATTTGATTTATCCTTATTTAATCTATTAAATTTTATTTGTGGTAATAAGATTCTAAATTTTAAATTGTTATAAATAATTACTTATGTGCAGTTAATTATTAATAATTAGATAATTTATAACATTATAGACTATATAAATTTTAATTTATAATTTTTAAATATTTTTGTGACTTTTAAACAATTTAATAATATGTTATTTTTATAAAATTAAAATAGGGTCAATTTTGACACTATTCATTTTTCTAAATTTAAATAAAATCCACACAGAAGATATATTCGAACTAAAATATTTAATAGGTTTCTAACATGTCATAGTAATCTATAAAATTAGTGGAGAACATTAAATAGTTCATATAATATTTATTTTACTATTTGTAAAACCATTTATTTGATATTTCTCTTAATAAAATAATCACAACAACATATTTGTATAATTTTTAAATATAATTATTTGTGGAATAAAAATTAAAACTAAAATACTTAGATTAATATAAATCATATATCATTCATAAGAATACATTTAGTCAGATTTATCTTCTAAAAAAAATTTAAAATGTTATATTTATTATATTATGAAGGTGACAACTTTGACATCATATAAAATAAAATAATATAAGTGTTATAATCACTTTTATAAGAATCCAAACGGTCATATATTAGGTCATTGGATGCTTGTGGTGTATATATACACTACCAATATGTTTTGGTCAGGTTTATGAGCCCTTTAATAAGTATTACTATTTCAATAAAAACAATATTGTTGATTTTTTACTGAATAAATAATTTCTGCATCATTAATGTATAAGCTAACAAGGTAATTATATAACTCCTAAAAATTACAAATAAATTACCATGGTAAAAAAAACATTTTAGATTTAATATGAGTTTTTATAACTTAATTTATATTCTGTTTAACCTTATATTAAAAATACTTTAATTATTAAAATTTGAGTGAGACATATTTCACTTTCCTTTAAATAAAATAAACTAAAGGTCTTAATCACCTCCATGTGGGTTATAATGGATTCCATTTAGACCCAAATATGACTTAGGAAGAAATATAATCATCCAATTGTATTAATACAAGTGTTAGGTTAATTTTTTAATATTATATTTACCCTTAATCACCCGATTTACCTTTTACTATGGTAAATAAAATTTACCATAGTTACTATTCATAATGCCCAAAAATAAAAAGTAGTCTATTAATATAATTTGGACCCAATGATTCCAAATATTGAATCCATTTTTTCAAATTCAATACACATAAGTTTCAGGAATTAAATTAAAAATAATCACTACTGGAAATGCTGTTTTTCCCAACGGGTGTTTACCAATGGTTTGCTAAAACCGTTGGGCTTGAAGGATTAAGAAGGCCTTTCCCAACGGTTCATTGAAACCGTTGGGAAAGGCCACCCCTTTGCCAACGGTTTGAAGAAACCGTTGGTAAAGGGGTGTGTTCATCACCATTTGCCAACGGTTCAAAATAACCGTTGGGAAAGGGTCACCCCTTTGCCAACGGTTTGAGGAAACCGTTGGCAAAGGGGTCCTTAGCATCTCTTTCCCAACGGTTCTTTAAAACCGTTGGGAATTATTTCTCCCAAATCCAGCCACGAGGCTACTCTCCCCCATTCGCACAGAACCTAATTTCATCCGCTCCACCGCTCTCCTCTCGCGAAATCCCCTATATGAAGAGGTGAAAACCATCTCAAATCAGGTATCTTTTCATTTATACACATATACTTCCTTATTTTTATTGTTATTGCTTTAGTATTTTAGTTTTAAGTTATCAATCCACCTCCACCTCTCTGGTGGTCTCCAAAACCCCCATCCGAATAGGTGAAAACCCATTTGAATCATCTCAAATCAAGTAATTTTTTTATACACATATGGTACCTTGTTTTTATTGTTATTGATCTAATATTTTAGTTTTAAGTTTGGATCTTGATTTGATTTCACCGTGTAAAATAGGGAAATGAATAAATATTTTGTTAATTAATTAGTTTCCCCTGGAATATCAGTTGTGTTATAATGTCCATGCTAAATAAAGGGGTAATGTAATAAAAGACCTTGAATAAATAAATTGTGGAAGTTGGGGTATGTTGCCTCTATGAGAGGTTTTTTGTTGTGTTTCATTGTATGTTGTAGGCTGTTTTATGGGGATTGAGGTGACCAGTTGGGCTTTGTGATATGTGGGGTTGTAATGTGATGGTTAGTGGGCATGGATGTGTCATGTGAAGTTGCATGATAGTGATGATGTGTGGTGGTGTTGTGTCGTGTGGAGGTGTTGTGTGATGAAGTTGTGGTGTATAATGTGGTGAGGTGGTTTTGGTTGTGCAGTGGTTTGTGATGTGCAATATTTTTATTGTGATATGTGGTTGTTTTGGTGAGATGGTTGGTCTATGTAACATGGTGTCGATGGTTATTGTGAGATGGTGAGTTGTTGTGTGGTGGTTTTATTGGTTTCCTTGTTATCTATGGAATAAATTATGCTGTTAAAACAAAAAAACAAGATATTAAATAAATGAGATGGAATAGAAATGGATGTGTGGTAAATGGATTTAATTAATTTAACATTAAATGAATGGACAATGTAAGTGTGAATGAAGTGGCTTATAAATGAATGTGAGAAATGCTATGCTTCTTGTGTGGTGGTGGTGTGGTTTATGTGTTTTATGGTAGTAGTGAAGTGTGTGATTATGTAGTTAATGTTAACCCATAAGTTGAGTATTTCGTGCTATCTATATATCATGTATTTTTATGTTATTTCTACACATTCCAGGGGGGTGGTATGTGTAGGTGGTGGTCGTGGGGTTGCAGGGTAGGGGGTGTGGGCTGTTTGGGAGGGTGGGTGGGGCTGTCCAGGGGGGTACGGGGTGTCCAGGGGGGTACGGGGGTGGGTGGGCTGTCCACAAGGGTGGACGGGCTGTCCACAGGGGTGGTCGGGCTGTCAAGGAGGGGTGGGCGGGCTGTCCAGGGGGGTTGGGTGGGCTGGCCATGGGAGGTAGGGGTGTCTAGGGGGGTGGGCGGGCTATCCAAGGGGGTGGGGGGCTGTCCATAGGGAGAAGGGGTGTCGAGGGGGGTGGGTGGGCTGTCCACGGGGGTGGTTGGGCTGTCTAGGGGGTAGGGGGCGTCCACGGGGGTGGGTGGGTTGTCCACGGGGGTGGGCGGGGCTGTCCACGGGGGTGGGAAAGGCTGTCCACGGGGGGTGGGAGGGGCTGTCCAGGGGGTGTGGGCTGTCCTTGGGGTTTGGGTGGGGTGTCCTGGTGGGGGAGGGGTGTGTGGGGTGTCCAGGTGGGGTGGGATGTTTAGGTGGTGGTGGTGGGGTTGCAGGGAAGGGGGTGTGGGCTGTTTGGGAGGGTGGGCGGGGCTATCCAGGGGGGGTACGGGGTGTCCAGGGGGTACGGGGGTGGTCGGGCTGTCCACAAGGGTGGACGGGCTGTCCACAGGGGTGGCAGGGCTGTCAAGGAGGGGTGGGCGGGTTGTCCAGGGGGGGTGGGTGGGCTTGCCACGGGAGGTAGGGGTGTCCAGGGGGGTGGGTGGGCTATCCAAGGGGGTGGGGGGCTGTCCATAGGGAGAAGGGGTGTCGAGGGGGGTGGGTGGGCTGTCCACGGGGGTGGTTGGGCTATCTAGGGGGTAGGGGGCGTCCACGGGGGTGGGTGGTTTGTCCAAGGGGGTGGGAGGGGCTGTCCACGGGGGTGGGAAAGGCTGTCCACGGGGGTGGGCGGGGCTGTCCAGGGGGTGTGGGCTGTCCTGGGGGTCTGGGTGGGGTGTCCTGGTGGGGGAGGGGTGTGTGGGGTGTCCAGGGGGGTTGGTATGTCTAGGTGGTGGTGGTGGGGTTGCAGGGGAGGGGGGTGTGTGCTGTTTGGGAGGGTGGACGGGGCTATCCCGGGGGGGGGGGGGGGGGTACGGGGGGGGGGGGGGGGGGGCGGGCTATCCACAAGGGTGGACGGGCTGTCAAGGAGGGGTGGGCGGGCTGTCCAGGGGGGGTGGGTGGGCTGGCCACTGGGGGTAGGGGTGTCCAGGGTTGTGGGCGTGCTATCCAAGGGGGTGGGGGGCTGTCCATAGGGAGAAGGGTTGTCGAGGGGGGTGGGTGGGCTATCCACGGGGGTGGTTGGGCTGTCTAGGGGGTACGGGTGTCCACGGGGGTGGGTGGGTTGTCCACGGGGGTGGGCGGGGCTGTCCACGAGGGTACCCTACTAATATGGTTATGGGATGAGGCATGCTCTGATGTGATAACACATTAAGTTCTTGTTGGTTTTACATTTTTTCAATAACACATTAGTATGTTTTTTTCACATGTCTAGTTGATACCATGATTATTTTCTTCCTTTATCGTTTACTTAAATGTATTTTCTATTAAAGTTCAATCCTATTGAATTGTTTATGACAAAATGACTTATATGAATTTTTTTACAGAATGGACAGAAGTTGGATGTATGAAACCGATCGTATCTCAAGCGATTTTCAAAACAATTTGGAGAGATTTATAGATTTTGCATTTCACAATGCATCAGATAGTGGTCGCATACACTGCCCATGTTCCAATTGTGTTGGTAGACCTTGGTTGAGTCGTGAAAAAGTCAGCTACCACATAACCAAAAATGGTTTTCAAGCAAACTACTTTGTGTGGTATCACAATGGGGAGAAAATGAATTCTCAAATTGGTGATGATCGAAATGAAAGGACTGGAATGGAGAATTTGTTAGATGATCGGTTTCTGTTTATTCGTCATCATGAAAAATAAAGGATTTCAACTCAAGAAGACGTCGATATGAGGAAAACTAATGCATCTAGTGAAAATGATGATATTGATAGGGTGCAAAAATTGAATGATGTTGCCATGACTCTAGTATATCGACAATGTGATAAAATGAAAAAGCTGGAATTTTTAATCCGATTGTTTCATGGAAAAACTATGTATGGGATTTCTAATACAGCAATCGATTACATTCTTACCCTCTTGAAGGATTTACTTCCAGATGATGCAGATATTCCCTCAAACCACTATATGGCATGGAAGTTAGTTGAAGAACTTGGATTTTCCAGAAACAAAATTTATGCTTGCCCGAAAGATTGCAGTTTATTCTGGGAAGAAACCGCTGAACAAAATGAATGTATAAAATGTGGCACATCCCGCTGGAAGTCAAAATCTGATGGAACGCCATCCCGCGTTCCACAGAAAGTAATGTGGCACTTTCCATTGATCCCCAGACTCCAGAATCTTTTTATGTCTGATGACATATCAATAAAAATGAGATGGCATGATACCGAGAGAAAGAAGACTAATGATGAGTTGGTTCATCCTGCAGATGGATTTTCATGGAAGAGATTTGATGCTCGACATCCTGATTTTGCAGCTGATGTGTGTAATGTGAGGCTGGGTCTTTCATGCAACGGTTTTAATCCGTTTGTGCAGATTCTTACTTCGCACAGCACATGGCCAGTTTTTATACACATTTATAATCATCCCCCATGGTTGTGTATGAAAAAATCTTTCACTTTCATGAGTATACTCATATCTGGTCCTTCTGATCCCGGCATTGATATTGATGTGTACATGCAACCTTTAATAAAAGAGTTGAAACTTCTTTGGGATGTGGGTGTGCGCACATATGATGCATGTTCGAAAGACATATTTCAGATGCGTGCTGCGCTTATGTGGACGATCCATGATTTTCCGGCTTATGCAATGATGTCTGGATGGAGCACGAATGGAAAACTGTCATGTCCAGTTTGTATGAAGAATACACGATCCAGAAGACTGAAACATCGTTGTAGTTTCAGTTTTATGGGACATCGACGATTTTTTCCAAAGGATCATCCATATAGAATGAATCGTCGAAGATTTGATAATACTATAGAGACCGATGATCCACCTCAGCGTATGTCTAGAACTGATGTGATTAATGAATTGAAAGATTTCAGTTTTTCGTTTGGGAAGGGTCAAATGAAATCTGGAAAGAGAAAGAATTTTTCCACAGAAACCTGTTACAATTGGAGAAAGAGGAGTATCTTTTTTGATTTGCCTTATTGGTCAACCAATTTGCTACGTCATTGCTTAGACATAATTCATATTGAAAAGAATATATGTGAAATGTTGCTTTCAGTTATTCTAAATGTCAAGGGGAAGACAAAAGATGATTTACAATCTCGACGTGACTTGGTGGATTGGGGCATCAGACTAGAATTGCATCCTGTGCGTATCAGTGAAAATAAATGGCAACTTCCATGTGCTTCTTATGTGATGAAAACTACTGAAAAAAAAACAATTTTTGGAAGTGTTAGAGACTATTAGAGTTCCTGATGGCTATTCAAGCAACATATCTAAACGGGTCAACAGAAGAGAGTTGAAGCTAAAATCTTTGAAGACTCATTATTATCACGTTCTACTGCATGAGTTGCTTCCAATAGCTATCCATCATCTTTTTCCCACTAATGTAAGGGTGGGTGTTATTCAGTTGTGCCATTTGTTTAGAGATCTTTGTGCTAAGAAGTTGTCCGAGTCTTTCTTGCAAAAAATGTTGACAGATGCCCCATTAATTTTGTGTGAGTTGGAGAAAATATTTCCCCCATCATTTTTCACATGCATGCTGCATCTGACTGTCCATATTCCAACTGAAATACTTCTCAGAGGACCTGTTTCTTTTCGTTGGATGTATCCAACTGAAAGAAATATGTTCAAATTAAAGTCTTATGTTCGAAACAAGAATCATCCCGAAGGTTCTATCGTGAACGGTTACTTAGCTCAAGAATGTATGGATTTCTGTTCAATGTATTTGTCTGATATTACTACAAGAATGAAAAGACCAATGAGAAATGAAGAAGAACAATATGAGCAAATTGAACCCAGTTTTCCATCACTTCCTCAAACAGGAGGAATTCCTGGATCATATACATTGAAGTCATTAAGCCATGAAGAGCGGGAGATGGCACATCGCACAGTTTTGTTCAACTATGATTTGTTCGATGACTATATCATGTAACAAAATTGAATATGTATATCTTACATATATATCTGTTAAACTATTCATATTTTTTTATCTACAGGAACATAAAACAATGATAAATAGGAAGCATCGTTCTTTATCTTTGAGAAGGAGAGAGACTTTTCATAGCAAAGAGTTTTCTGCTTTGTTAAAATTGAAGGTAAAAATATTACTGTTTAAATTAATTATTTCAATATTTACTTAAGTTTAACTGTCATTTATATTGCAGGTATTGAGTTTGTCTGCTGACTCTGTCTCTGAGGAAATAAGAGCTTTGGCTTTTGGTCCTAATACCGTGGTTCGTGACTGTAAATCAATTGTTATCAATGGGTACAGATTTATTGTCACTGAACGAGCCAAAAACATGAGAACACAACATGATGGTATTATGGTTACTGCCACAACAGATTGTTATGCCAGTGCATAGGATAGTAGACCGCGAATTGAAAATGTGGGTTATTATAGAGTCGTTGAGAAAATATAATATTGGATTATTACTCTCATGGATGAGTCACAATGATGAAATGCCATTGGTTTGATTCGATGACGAGACATGGAACATTTATTGATGATTGTGGATTTCGAGTAATTAATATGACCCGCACTCTTACAACCGAAGAACCATATGTGTTGGCATCAATGGCTAAACAAGTTTTTTATGTCAAAGATCAACTTCAACCTGAATTTGGTGTCATAGTTGAAGTAATTCCAAGACATATTTTTTGATGATGCTGATGATGGAATTGACACTGTCCCTATTGCCATTGGAACCAATACATTTATTTCTTTTGATGAATCCAATAGCACAGTTGTCAGAGTTGATTGTGAACCTGAAGTTGTGGTTGGAAATATATAGAATCATTTATCCATGTTCTCAATTCTTTTGGGTTACCTCGAGTTGGGTTGTTAAGGTTGGTAACATTCATATTTATTTAGTATTGATCACAAATATGTTTTAGCTGACTTGACCGTTATGTGAATTTTTAATGTTTATTGGTTGCTGTTTTATTTGAATTGCATTTTCTAATTTGGAATTGAACTGTATTCAAACCAAATCAAACAATATTTCTAACTTGGTGAACATTACAACTTGTATATTTTATTAATTCATTCAAGCTCTTCTAAAACAATTGATAGCTAAATTACCAATGAATCCCCTCATTCCCTCATATATTTAGTTTTTTGGTTTACACATTAATTTTCTTTTTCTAATTAATTACATATTTTTTTTCCAATGCAGGAAATGCAGCCAATTGAAGAGAGACGAAGAAAAAAATGGCGGAGAACAATCGTCGGATGGAGGAGATGGGCATTCCACCATTAGTGCCTACAGTGAGTACTTTATTTCAAATATATATATATATATATATATTTACAGAATATATAATGTCATGTGATTAATTTTTTTTGTAATCTTTTTTTAGGATCCACCATTACGTCGACAGTTATTCGACGAGGAGCCTAGTACTGGTCCTAGTACTCAGGCCGGTGGTACGAGGAGTGTTCGTACCAGAGGTGGAAGTAGAGCTGCGCGTGACCGACTAGACCCTGCCCCTCCCCCCTGACATTTCAGCCTTCCCACATTCTGATCCCAGTGTGTCATTAGGGACACACAGGATATTTAGACCTCCCATGTTTTCGCTACCTTCTGCATCTTCTGCCCCATCATTTTCACATCCCATGATGATTCCCACTCCCTATTCAGCATCAGGTCATACAGCTATTCCATCTTCTTTTCCTTCTACTTCTGTCTCTCCGAGCTTTTATATTCCATCGTCTTCGACTCCTGTTCCACCAGAGGGTGTTCCATCAGGTTCTGTGGATCCGGCGCCACTCATTGATCAGACTAGCGCAGGTATATTTATAAAACTCTAACAAATTTTTATAGCAATATTTATTTTCATTATAACATGTTTGATAAAATATATTTTTTTTCTTTCATGACAGATACATCTACTGACAGGAGGCGGGGTCGGGGCCGTACACGCATGCGTTCAGTGTGGAACCGTAGCACACAGGTTATGGTGGAATATAATGAAGACAATCAGATGGTGAGAAAACATGGCAGCAATGTCGGAGTTTTAGGGCGACGCTTGCCAAATTCTCCGACATCATTCCCCGGCAGCCCGCTGTCGTGGAGACATTTGCCACATGAGGTCAAAGATAGAGCTTGGGCAGAGATATGGGTAAAAAAATCTGTTGTATTTAATGCCATGAATTTTTTTTTGTATTTATATGAATTAATATTTTGATTTCAGCTTCTATTTAATTTTCCTGATGGTGAGGGTGCATGACTGGAACGTCTAAAGGATTTAGGCGAGAATTGGAGAGACTACAAGCATGAGCTGTATATTGGATGGCGTGCTAGAGTTGGCACTGAGTTAGAGGTGGTACCAGTCGTGGATGATTGCCCTATAGAGCAGTATCGTCAGATGATTACTCATTGGACGAGTACCCAGTTTAAGGTATGAATTAAATTTGAGGTATTTAAATAATAACTTTCAAGTTTTGAATTAATATTATCCTTTTCATTATCGAATTTTGTTTAGGAATCATCTGGAAAAAATAAAAAAAACATTGATGCAAAAAAAATACCTCCATACACTAGGACGCACGACGATGCCAGATCATGAGAGGCAGCAGGTATGACAATTGTGTATAAGTTTTCTTTACGACTTACATTTTCTTTTGTTTCCTCAATTATTTAATTATTTGATAAAGTTTTTATATAACTTTTGTTTTCAATGTCATTGTAGAGGCAAGTACAAAATATTGAAGGACGTGTGCCTCGAGCAAAAATGTTTTGCTCGGGTAGACGAAAAAAGGATGGAAGTGCTGTCAACGAAGCGACTCAGCAGCAGATTGTAAGTTTTAATCTGTTGATATTATATTTTAATATCTATTTCGTAACTTAAAAATATATTTATATTTGTAACAGGATGCTTTAGAGGCCCTCGATGCCCAAGAAGCAGACAATTTTGGGCCATCTGATCACTTACATCAGGTGTTGGGAGAGGATCATTCTGGCAGAGTATGCTGCCTGACCTAGGATAACCCCGATGAGGTATTGGCCTGCCTCAGGTACGAGTTGTAGTGCCACCGAGCTGCAGCAAGTTATGGCACAGGTAGAACAGGTTGAGAAAAGGGCCACAGAGACGGCAGAACAGTCTGCTAGAGAAAACAGTGCATTTATGAAATTTATTGAAGTTCTACGTCCAACACTTCCAGCAGAGGCCAGCCCAGCGATTGATGAATACATGTCATCGATACATTCTATAATATGGTGCACCAGGTGGCAGTTCCAGGGGTGGTCAGGCCGATGTCCAGCTTGAATATGATGATGGCGAGCAGTCTGATGCGGAAGAGGAGGGAGATGAGGAGCACGAGGAGGAGGGCGAAGGCGAGGAGGAAGGCGCTGTGGAGGGTGAGGACGATGAGGAGGACGATGACGAGGTCGATGATGATGATGATGATGGTGATGCTGATGTTGATGTGGGACATATTGATCCGTTACATTTTTGACTTATATTACTGAGATTTGATGTTTAATCTATTCTAGTTGTTGGTTTTATCTAGACTCATAGTATAGTATTGGAGTTGAGTTATTTTTATATATTGTCTGTTTTTATGGATGTTGTTGTCTTTTAGTGGTTGTTTGTTTGTGAACTCCCTGGACAACCCCCCTCATTCATGGACCCTGGACAACCCCCCCCCCCTCCCCCTTGGACCCCGAACACCCCCCAAACACCCCCCGGACAGCCCCGCAGACAGCCCCCCGGACAACCCCCCGTACATCCCCCAACCCTCCACCCTGGACCCCGGATATCCCCCCGGACAGCCCCTCGGACAACCCCCCCCCCCCCCCCCCCCCCCCACCCCCCCCTTGGACCCCGGACAACCCCCCCAAACACCCCCCGGACAGCCCCCAGAACAACCCTGGACAACCCATGAACAACCCCTGAACAACCCCCTGAACAACCCCTGGACAGCCCCCTGAACAACCCCGAACAACCCCCGGAACAACCCCCAAACACCCCCTGGACAGACCCCGCACAGCCCCCCCACCCTCCTCCTTGGTCCCCGGACAGCCCCCCTGACACCCACTGGACAGCCCCCCCAGACAGCCCCCGCAGACAGCCCCCTGGACAGCCCCCCGTACATCCCCCAACCCTCTACCCTGGACCCCGGATAGCCCCCGGAAAGCCCCCCAGACAGCCCCCCGGACAACCCCCACCCTTCCCCTTGGACCCCGGACAACCGCCCAAACACCCCCCGGACAGCCCCCTGAACAACCCCGGACAACGCCCCTGAACAACCCCTGAACAACCCCTGAACAACCCCTGAACAACCCCTGAACAACCCCCTGAACAACCCCCGGACAGCCCCCTGAACAACCCCCAAACACCCCCCGGACAGACCCCGCAACAGCCCCCCCCACCCTCCTCCTTGGTCCTCGGACAGCCCCTCGGACACCCACCGGACAGC
This sequence comes from Viscum album, assembly GCA_963277665.1. Taxonomy (NCBI): domain Eukaryota; kingdom Viridiplantae; phylum Streptophyta; class Magnoliopsida; order Santalales; family Viscaceae; genus Viscum; species Viscum album. The sequence continues at coordinate 1,500,494,662 of OY728136.1, read as the reverse complement.
CCCCCCTGGACAGCCCCCCGGACAGCCCCTCCACCTTCCTTAATTTTATTAGCTCTGAAATGTTTCATAGCACGATCAAGTAAAATCTAATCCATACTAAATATGATATAAAAATATTCTATATGAATTTCCATAAGATTTTAAGTGAAAACAAAAAGTGACATACAAAAAACTGATCAAACGCATTCGAAATGTGTTGATGCTTTAGGACAACGATCCATGGGTCATATGTGACGTGTACGAATCAACCCCGCCTCAATCCAAGGCGCGGTGCGGTCGGAACAACTCAAAGTGTATGTTTTGTGTTTCAAAAGGACATCATTTTAAGTGAAAAACATCGACTGGCATACAGAAAACCGGCCAAACACATTCGGATTCTGTTCATATTTTAAGACAACGATCTATGGGTCATTTGAGAAGTGTACGAGTCAACCCCATCTAAATCCGAGATGCGGTGTGGTCGGGACCACTCTAAGTGACTTTCTTTTGTTTAAAATGGACAGTATTTGATACTTTACAAATATGTTATATACAATGATAACATTACTTACATTTCTTCTCTTAATATTTATAACACATGTTTACAAAATATTAGTGTTTTCTATGGATGTAAACACATAACATATGTTTAATAAAGTACAAATAGCTCATACTATATGATATAAACACATGTGCGGAGCCTAAAAAAACTCAAGGAATATGATCTAAAATATATATCATATAACTAGAATAAAACCTGATTTATGGAGTTAGATTTGCGGATTCAATCACGTCAAAAATCCGATTTCATCATTAACAGTCCTGTCAAAACGGGTTTTTATCTATATGTCGGCAAAACGAGATTGAATAAAAAAAGTGGGGATAAAAAACACTGACCGTGTCTTCCATCACTCCACTTCACCATGGCCGCCTCTGCCCCTCCAAACGGTCTGAATCCAGAGGCGGCGGAATTTTTTCCCTCTGGCGTGGACTCTATCACCTCCGTTCCCTGCTTCCCCCCGGCCTTGTATTTCCCATATCTGCCGCACTCCTGGCCTCGATACTCAACACACCTCTCCGCCTTTCCCGTCGCCATTCCGCCTTCGGTGGCAAGGCTATATCTCATCCTGCCTCCACCGCCGGAGCCACCGGCGCATCCATTGGGTATCCAAGAGAATGTCGAAGGGCTCGGCACCCTGCCAGATAAAAAGACGGAGGCGACATCCAATGGCTCGTCGTTTCGGAAGCGAAACGACGGTGGCATCAGGAGAAGGGGAGGCGCTGTGTGTGGGGGCAATCATTTCGGAGATTTTCAGCCATGGGAAGGAAGGATCGGAGGCGGCGGCGGCGGCGACGGGTATTCTCACGATTTCAATTTCAGAAACGACATTAACAAAAAGCCGGGCGTTGGGATGAGGGCGCCGGTTCGGTTGGTGGAGAGGGGACATGGTCGGGACCAAGTCCAATTGACGTACCGTCTGCTCGACCACTTCATAAATCACTCACCCGTATTTTTCGCCAGATTTCATGCCATTCCGAAATCGTTCGGCCCGTTTGGACCCCCCCCTCACGCGCGTTTACGAAGCACGTGCATCACTTAAAATATGAATATTGAGCCGTACCGCGCAAACCGCATGTCCGATTGACGTGTCGTCTGCGCGTACACGTCACGAATAATAATTAGAATGTTCCACGGTGGTTTCAGCTCAATCTGAGGTCGTCCACTATGAATTTGACCATTGGACGCCCGTTATTGCCCGTTTTGACACCAGAACTGCGTTGTCGGTCACCGCGGGCACACGGCACGTCCGATTGACGTGCCTTCTGCTCGACCACTTCATAAATCACTCACCCATATTTTTCGTCTGATTTCAGGCCATTCCGACTTCGTTCGTCCCGTTTGGACCCCCCTCACGCGTGTTTACGAAGCGTGCACATCACTTAAAACATGAATATTGAGCCGTACCGCGCAAAACGCATGTCCGATTGGCGTGCCGTCTGTGCGTACACGTCACGAATAATAATTAGAATGTTGCATGGTGTTTTCAGGTCAATCCGAGGTCGTCCGCTATGAATTTGACGCCTGTTTTGGCCGTTTATGACACCAGAACTGCATTGTCGGTCACCGCGGGCACACGGCATGTCCGATTAACGTGCCGTATGCTCGAACACTTCATAAATCACTCACCCGTATTTGTCGTCTGATTTCAGGCCATTCTGAAATCGTTCGGCCCGTTTGGACCACCCTCACGCGCGTTTACGAAGCGCGCACATCACTTAAAACACGAATATTGAGCTGTACCGTGCAAACCGCACGTCCGATTGATGTGCCGTCTGCGCGTACACGTCACGAATAATAATTAGAATGTTTCACGGTGGTTTCAGCTCAATCCGAGGTCGTCCGCTATGAATTTGACCATTGGACGCCCGTTTTGGCCGTTTATTACACCAGAACTGCATTGTCGGTCACCGCGGGCACACGGCACGTCCGATTGATGTGCCGTCTACTCGACCACTTCAGAAATCACTCACCCGTATTTGTCGTCTGATTTCAGGTCATTCCGACTTCATTCGGCCCGTTTGGACTCCCCTCACGCGCGTTTACGAAGCACGTGCATCACTTAAAATACGAATATTGTGCCGTACCGCGCAAACCGCTCGTCCGATTGACGTGCCGTCTGTGCGTACATGCCACGAATAATAATTAGAATGTTTCATGGTAGTTTCAGCTCAATCTGAGGTTTTCCACCATGAATTTGACCGTTGGACGCCTGTTTTGCCCGTTTATGACACCAGAACTGCGTTATCGGGTCCACCGCGGGCACACGGCATGTCCTATTGACGTGCCGTCTGCTCGACCACTTCAGAAATCACTCACCCGTATTTTTCGTCTGATTTCAGGCCATTCCGATTTCGTTTGGCCCGTTTGGACCCCCCCTCACGCGCGTTTACGAAGCGTGCGCATCACTTAAAACACGAATATTGAGTCGTACCGCGCAAACCGCACGTCCGATTGGAGTGCCGTCTACGCGTACACATCACGAATAATAATTAGAATGTTTCACGGTGGTTTCAGCTTAATCCGAGGTCGTCCGCTATGAATTTGACCGTTGGACGGCCCGTTTTGGCCATTTATGACACCAGAACTGCGTTGTCGGTCACCGCGGGCACACGGCACGTCCGATTGACGTTCTGTCTGCTCGACCACTTCAGAAATCTCTCAGCCGTATTTTTCGTCTGATTTCAGGTCATTCCGACTTCGTTCGGCCTGTTTGGACCCCCCTCACGTGTGTTTACGAAGCGCGTGCATCACTTAAAATATGAATATTGAGTCGTACCATGCAAACCGCACGTCCGATTGACGTGACATCTGCGCGTACACGTCAAGAATAATAATTATAATGTTTCACGGTGGTTTCAGCTCAATCTGAGGTCGTCCGCTATGAATTTGACCGTTGGACGCCCGTTTTGCCCGTTTATGACACCAGAACTGCGTTGTCGGTCACCGCGGGCACACGACACGTCCGATTGACGTGCCGTCTGCTCGACCAATTCAGAAATCACTCACCCGTATTTGTCGTTTGATTTCAGGACATTCCGAATTCGTTCATCCCGTTTGGACCCCCCTCACGCGCGTTTACGAAGCGCGTGCATCACTTAAAACACGAATATTGAGTCGTACCGCGCAAACCGAACGTTCCAATTTCCATACCGTTTGTGCGTACACGTCACGAATAATAATTAAAATGTTTCACGGTGTTTTCAGGTCAATCTGAGGTCGTCCGCTATGAATTTGACCGTTTGACGCCCGTTTTGGCCGTTTATGACACCATAACTGCGTTGTCGGTTACCGCGGGCACACGGCACGTCCGATTGACGTGCCGTCTGCTCGACCACTTCATAAATCACTCACCCGTATTTTTCTTTTGATTTTAGGCCATTCCGAAATCTTTCGGCCCATTTGGACCACCCTCACGCGCGTTTACGAAGCGCGCGCATCACTTAAAACATGAATATTGAGCCGTTACCGCGCAAACAGCACGTCCGATTGATGTGCCGTCTAAGCGTACACGTCAAGAATAATAATTAGAATGTTTCACGGTGGTTTCAGCTCAATACGAGGTCGTCCTCTATGAATTTGACCGTTGGACGCCCGTTTTGCCCGTTTATGACACCAGAACTGCGTTGTCGGTCACCGCGGGCACACGGCACGTCCGATTGATGTGCCGTCTACTCGACCACTTCATAAATCACTCAACCGTATTTGTCGTCTGATTTCAGGTCATTCCGACTTCGTTCGGCCCGTTTGGACCCCCCTCACGCGCGTTTACGAAGCGCGTGCATCACTTAAAATACGAATATTGAGTCGTACTGCGCAAACCGCATGTCCTATTGACGTGCCGTCTGCGCGTACACGTCACTAATAATAATTAGAATGTTTCACGGTGGTTTTAGCTCAATATGAGGTCGGTCCGCTATGAATTTGACCGTTGGACGCCCGTTTTTCCGTTTATGACACCAGAACTGCGTTGTCAGTCACCGAGGGCACACGACACGTCCGATTGATGTTCCTTCTGCTCGACCACTTCAGAAATCACTCACCCGTATTTGTCGTCTGATTTCAGGCCATTCCGACTTTGTTCGGCCCGTTTGGACCCCCCTCACGCGCGTTTACGAAGCGCACACATCACTTAAAACATGAATATTGAGCCGTACCGCGCAAACCGCACGTCCGATTGCCGTTCCGTCTGCGCGTACACGTCACGAATAATAATTAGAATGTTTCACGGTGTTTTCAGGTCAATCCGAGGTCGTCCTCTATGAATTTGACCGTTTGACCCCCGTTTTGGCCGTTTATGACACCAGAACTGCGTTTTTCGGTCACCGCGGGCACACGGCACGTCCGATTGATGTGCCGTCTGCTCGACCACTTCATAAATCACTCAGCCGTATTTTTCGTCTGATTTCAGGCCATTCCGAAATCGTTCGGCCCATTTGGACCACCCTCACGCGCGTTTACGAAGCGCGCGCATCACTTAAAACACGAATATTGAGCCGTACCGCGCAAACCGCACGTCCGATTGACGTGCCGTCTACGCGTACACGTCAAGAATAATAATTAGAATTTTTCACGGTGTTTTAAGCTCAATCCAAGGTCGTCCTCTATGAATTTGACCGTTGGACGCCCGTTTTGGCCGTTTATGACACCAGAACTGCGTTGTCGGTCACCGCGGGCACACGGCACGTCCGATTGATGTGCCGTCTGCTCGACCACTTCAAAAATCACTCACCTGTATTTTTCGTCTGATTTCAGGTCATTCCGACTTCGTTCGGCCCGTTTGGACCCCCCTCACGCGTGTTTACGAAGCTCGTGCATCACATAAAATACGAATATTGAGCCGTACCGCGCAAACCGCACGTCCGATTGACGTGACGTCTCGCGTACACGTCAAGAATAATAATTATAATGTTGCACGGTGGTTTCAGCTCAATCTGAGGTCGTCCTCTATGAATTTGACCGTTGGACGCCCGTTTTTCCCGTTTATGACACCAAAACTGCGTTGTCGGTCACCGCGGGCACACGACACGTCCGATTGATGTGTCGTCTACTCGACCACTTCAGAAATCACTCACCCGTATTTGTCGTCTGATTTCAGGCCATTCCGACTTCGTTCGGCCCATTTGGTCCCCCCTCACGCGCGTTTACGAAGCGCGCACATCACTTAAAACACGAATATTGAGCCGTACCGCGCAAACCGCACGTCCAATTGCCGTTCCGTCTGCGCGTACACATCACGAATAATAATGAATGTTTCACGGTGGTTTCAACTCAATCTGAGGTCGTCCTCTATGAGTTTGACCATTGGACGCCCGTTTTGGCCGTTTATGACACCAGAACTGCGTTATCGGTCACCGCAGGCACAAAGGCACGTCCAATTGACGTGCCGTCTTCTCGACCACTTCATAAAATCACTCAACCATATTTGTCGCCTGATTTCAGGACATTCTGAAATTGTTCGGCCCGTTTGTACCCCCCTCACGCGCGTTTACGAAGCGCGTGCATCACTTAAAATACGAATATTGAGCCATACCGTGCAAACCGCACATCCGATTGACGTGCCGTCTGCGCGTACAAGTCAAGAATAATAATTAGAATGTTGCACGGTGGTTTCAGCTCAATCCGGAGACGTGGTGTTGCCGGAACCACTCAATGTGTCCGTCTTTTGTTTCAAAAGGACGTCATTTTAAGTGAAAAGCATCAACTGACATACGGAAAACCGACCAAACGCATTCCGAATCTATTGATAATTTATCCCAACAATCCATGGGTTATATGTGACGTGTACAAGCCAACCCGGGATGAATATGAGTCGCGGTGTGAGCAGGATAAGTCTAAGTGACTCTCTTTTGTTTAAAATGGATACCATTTTAAGTACATACAGAAAAACGACCAAACAGATTCGGTTTCCATTGAAACTTTAGGAGAACGATCCATGGGTCATATGTGATGTGTACGAATCATCTCCGCTTCAATCAGACATGCGGTGCGGCTGACACCACTCAAAGTGTCCGTCTTTTGTTTCAAAAGGACGTCATTTTAAGTGAAAGGCATCAACTGACATACGGAAGAACGACCAAACACATTCTGATTCTATCGATACTTTAGAACAATGATCCATGAGTCATATGTGACGTGTAAAAGTCAACCCTATCTTAATCCAAGATGCGGTGTGGCCAACACCGCTCTAACTCTGTCTCTTTTGTTTAAAATGGGCATGATTATAAATTAAAAGAACAACTGACATACGCAAAACCGACCAAACGCATTCGTAATCTTTTGATAATTTGTCACAACGATCCATGGGTCATATGTGACATGTACGAGCCAACCCGGGATGAATCTGAGTCGCGGTGTGGTCATGATTAGTCTAAGTGTCACTCTTTTGTTTAAAATGGACAACATTTTAAGTACATACGGAAAACCAACCAAACGCATTCTGTTTCCATTTAAACTTTAGGAGAACGATCTGTGGGTCATATGTGACGTGTACGAATCAACCCTGCCTCAATTGGAGATGCGGTGTGGTCGGCACCACTCATAGTGTCCGTCTTTTGTTTCAAAAGGACGTCATTTTAAGTGAAAAACATCAACTGGCATACGGAAAACCGACCAAACGTATTCGTATTGTGTCGATACGTTAGGAAAATGATCCATGGGTCATTTGAGACGTGTAAGAGTCAACCCCGTCTAAATCCAAGACGTGGTGTGGCCGGTACCACTCTGACTGTGTCTCTTTTTTTTTAAAATGGACAAGATTATAAGTGAAATAAACAACTGACATATGAAAACCTGACCAAACACATTCGGAATCTGTTGAAAATTTAGGACAACGATTCATGGGTCATATGTTACGTGTACGAGTCAACCACGCCTCAATCCGAGTCGCGGTTCGGCCGAGACCACTCTAAGTGTATCTCTTTTCTTTAAAATGGACTACATTTTAAATTCATACGGAAAACCAACCAAACGCATTCTGATTGTGTTTATATTTTAGCACAACAATCCATGGTTCATTTGTGATGTGTACGAGTTAACCCCGCCTCAATACGAGACGCAGTATGGCCGACACCATTCAAAGTGTCTCCCTTTTATTTAAAAAACACTTCATTTTAAGTGAAAACAACAACTGACATACGGAAAACCGACCAAATGATTTCGGAATATGTTGATACTTTAGTACAACGATCAATGATTCATTTGTGACGTGTACGAGTTAACCTCACCTCAATCCGAGGCACGGTGTGACCGGTATCATTCCAGATGTATGTATTTTGTTTAAAATGGATATCATTTCTATTAAAAATATATGGTATATGAAAAACCAATAAAATTATGAATTGAATTCCGGATTCCACATATGATTGTCATCTAAATTTTAAAATGAATTCTAAATGAATTATGTATGTTTATAATTATGTTATGAATTCTACTTTAATTATGGATGAGTATATTTTCAGGATGCATTATATGTGTTGGTTGGTTGGTTTTCATTATTTGTATGTGTTGGTTTGTTCTCTATATATATGAATTATATGTGTTACAGGTACAATAATTGGATTGAAAAATGAATTGAAAACGAGGGAATAATTGGATTGAAACCTAGGGTGAATGCCCAAAAATCTGTTGTGCAAATTGCAGAGCAGGCTGCTGTGCAATTTGCACAGCAAAGCCTATGCCAACAGTTTGAAAACTGTTGGCATAGGCTCTATGCAGGTGGTTTTACCAACGATTCCTTGAACCATTGGGATACTTTGTTGAATATTGTTTTTACCAACGGTTCATGTAACTGTTGGTAAAAACCTTTCCCAACGGTTTGTAAGCCGTTGGGAAAGAAAATGCTCTGTTGATTTCCCAACGGGCCAAACTGTTGGGATAGGATGATTTTTTCTAACCTATCCCAACGGTTCTGTGTAAACCGTTGGGAGAAGCCTTTCCCAACGGCTTACTTCCCCACAGTTTGCAGAACCGTTGGTATAACGTATACCAACGGTTCTGCAGCCTTTCACAACAGTTCTAAACTGTTGGGAAATGCTAGATTTCCAGTAGTGAATCTCGTTGTCAAAAGATAACAGGTTTTTGTTCATAAAATTGCAAAAGATTGAATTGATTTAACCTACGAAATCAATGTAAAATCAATGCTAATGATATAAATTATATTAAATGGTAAAAATATATTCTAATTTTACTTTAAAACCATTCAATATTATAATTTTACAACATAAATTATTATGATGAAAAAAGTTGTTTTTAATTAAAATATAGCGTGTTTTTACTATTCATTAAAATATGAATGTTATCAGAATAATATGAAAAATTTATCCAAGGTAAAATTTTATATCCTGATTCCAAAGAATAATTTTATTTTGTAAAATTGAACTTATAAACATGTCCAAAACTATATTAAATGTGGGTGCGCCATCAAAAGGTGGCAAAACTGCATTTGTTGAAAAATACTTATTTTACCCGAAATATTTATTTTATTCTCAAACCATGTTCTAGAAAATGATTAAGATGAATAATAATGTTATAAAATTCAAAATTTAGTTAATACTATTCATAACGTCTAGTTCATAATAATATTATAATAATATATCGTTGTTTAGTGAAACCTGGTATTGCATACAACCCACGCTATTGAGGAAGGTTGTGATTGCGTGTAATGCAAGCCAAGTAAGGGTGAAGTGTAGTGAAAGACTCCTTTGTTGTTGCGTATAAAAAAATAAAACCATATTTCATTTATAACTTAAACAAAATCTATACTTAATGTTGTGTAGAATAATTTCTACATAACGAACTTGAAATTGTGTGTAACACGAGCCAATAATAGTGTTGCGTATAGCGCAAGATAATCTTGGTGTGGCATACAATAGAAGACATAAATGAAATTAAAAGGAATAATTATAATAAAATCTAGGGTTGTTACATTCTACCCCCCTTAAAATGAATTTCACCCTCAAAATTCGTCAGGGTTATAAATTGTTTACTACTCAAAAGTTTCATTAATAGAAACCCACATTGTAAAAAGGAATACCAAAACTTATCTTTAAAAACTAAAGTATGAAATGTAACGGTTACCCAAATTAACTAATCACTAGGTTTCCACATAGGAGAACATAGGTGAAAATTTGGATATGGAAGAGAAATCTAACCATCATGTTCTGATGGTGAGTGGTAGAGAACATGGCTATGAAAAAGATAACAATCACAAAGCCATAAATTTTGTGATGATCTAAGGTACCATTTGATTCACCGGATATAAGGACACTAGGAAAATATTTTTGGTTTTCAAGATCATTTCCCTAAAGTTGAAGAATTTTTATTAGAATAAATACATACTATATTTCAGTATATTCTCACCATTGTTCGTGCCTTGAATAATTTCCACTTCATCTCTTAATGAAATGAAGTTGAATTTTTCTTCCGTGAAGTGTTTGCAGGTCATGTGATAGAATGATAGTTCATTCCATCTGTCTCAAACATAAGGTTAGAAAAATTTATATACATAATTCCATCTATGGTGAGATTAATCATATATGGATCCTAAAATGGACGTATACTTCATTTATCATACCGATTAATAAAATAAAACTAGTTTCTACTAACCTTGGACTTCCTGTGGGACAGTGGTATGCGATGAAGGACTATCGCACTTCAGTAGTGGTTTTGATTCCCACAACCATGTCCGACGCGATGGGTTGTCGCTTGTCCTACGGGTTGTCCTTTTTCTAAAACTACACTATTATAACATTTCAAAAATAATATCAAAGTTTTAGCCTTAAACAATTCTAACTTATGTTCAACATAATCCATTCCAATATTTAGGCTTATCGAAAATACTTCTTTCCAAACTCATAGTATAAAGAGAACGATTACTAAAAAGGTCATATAACAAGCATGGGAATACCTTCATTTATCCCTCATATATATTGTTGGTCACACACCAATAATGTGAATACCTTAATCATGTATTCTCTTGAAAAATATATACCCATTGAACCTTAGTGAAAACATGAATGCTGTCAAAAGTTAACTCTTTCCACATACCAAAATCCAAAAATTCTATATACTCAAACCATGATATAACTTTTTCCTTATATCAGTCATGAGCTCATGAATACTATCAAACATTTAATTTTCTCTTTATCCCTTCATTATGTGCATATTATCTTATATCCAAACTATTTGAATCACTTTTCATGGTTATCGGTACCATTCAACATATACTTTCAAATAATTTAGAAAAAAATAGTGTAACAATCCTTAGATGTGTCTTTATTACATAGTACCATTACTTATACAACATAACTCTTGATAAAAATAAATCATTCCACTACCTTCTTAAACCATTGACCAAGCTTCAACACTTCTTTAATCTCATATATCATTTGTAGTCTCCTCATCATCATCCACATAAATACTACCCATATGACCATGCTGATTATCCTCATGAGATTTTCCCTTAGGGCATTGGTTTGCATAATGCCCATACATTCCACATTTAAAACATCTAATCATTGTTGATGTTGTAGAAATACGATTATCCTTCCCCATGGTGTTAACTGAACCTTTTCCTTTGCACTTACTGGATTTTTTCCTTCTTTTACGAACCCAAAGAATCTTCTAGTTCCTTTGAAACATTCTCCTTTATGCCTCTTCCCACATGATTTACACGAGATAAATTGAACTTTCTTTCCTCTATGATCATCATGAAACTCCATCATTCTTTTATTAGCTGAGTCAGGAAACTTACCAAAGTTGAGATTATTGATCATATTATGAGATTGCTGATTAGGCATAATAAAGATATGTGGACCTCTAGATCCAATTTCATTTGGTTTCTTAGGAAGAATATCATTCCATTGTCGATCATATCCTCCATTATCGTGAATCTTCCTGTTTCCAGAAATTTTCTAAAACCCAAAAAGAATAGTGTGAGAGGACAAAATCATAATAAAGGGGGATTACCTTCAATATCTAACATCTTAGGTTAAATTATAAGATCGTTACCATAATTCTAGGACTATAACCTATACTTATACTTAACCTTAGGGACATCCCTAGACATATCCTAGAAATATCTCTAGGGATCTCACTAAAGTTTCCGCATCCTAGTTTTCAAAGGTTAACTAAACCTTTCCTCTGATACCAACTGTAGAGACCCAAAGCTTGACGTACATGGACATTAAATTAGTTTTGTAGAATACTTAATACATAACAAAAACAGACACCAAAGTACCGTAATAGTTTAGTGTCTTTGTAAACTCGGAATATAATCTTCTAATCTCGGTGAAAGATCTTCAACATCTACCATAAAGATTTTCCTTTTTTTTTCTTACCTAAAACCTTTCTTTATATCCCGGGGAAAATAAAACATACTAAGGGTGATCTCAATTGCTCAGTAAGGGTAATCAGGGAGAAAATAAAACAAACCATACACATTTGAACATAAAATCATGAAAATAATGTTTAAACATTGAAATCTTGAGCAATAACATAAAACATGGTAGTACGTAAGGCATAGATCATAATAGAACATCGATCATGATAAAATATCTTGGATATAAAACTTGTAATTGTGGAAAAACATTAATCACATGATATAATTTCCATAGATTCTAAGGCATTGCTGCCAAGACCATCTTAGTGGACAGAGTCACTTTATGAATCTAGTTCACTCCTCGTTCCAGTCCTGTAACACTAATCCGGATTAACTTACCGTTCCAGCCATGTATATATCATGAGATATAAATATTTACCCAATTCATTGGAGGGAGATAGATGTCCTACCCATCTCATAAGGAAATCATTCTTCTGTGTGCCGCAAAATCAATATAAATCATTCATCATAACCCAAATAATAAAATGGGTTTCATAAACATCATCCCATTATAACATAATCCAAATAAAAAAATTGATATCATTTCATAATAAGAAAAATCAAACCATGTAATTAATAGAGACACTATACTTGAAACATAGACATACTAAATAATGTCATCTTAGATAGAAAATAGTTTTGATAAAACACTTGCAATGAATTCTTGATGAAAATATCCTTTCTTCTTCAAATTAATTTTATTTTCACAAAATGCCATGAAATTTTATAAGAAAATTATTTTGTTGAAAATTTTCATAAAATCTTGTAGAGTAAGCTTCATGAAAATGAGTCATTATGAAACCGTAAAAATCAGTTCACGCCGTATAAGTTAAAAATAACATTATTCTCATACTTTTGTCAGAAAAGTCAAAAAGTACCTCGTATGGTAATCAGAAGAAAGATTACTTACATAACATGTAGTAAAAGTAAAAAATCGGTAAAAAGGACTTTAAACATACATGAAAACTTTCTTATAAATATTGTACATGGATGATAAATATAACCCAAGTAAATACTTACGTATAAGAAATCTTGGATAGAAAACAATTGAGATTGCAACATTACCCCTTACCTTATGTCTGATATGCTTCATATGTTTCCGAACCTCCTTTATAATGATTTAAATAATGTCATTGACTTATTACATAATCATATGAATTATTATGATATCATATACGGTTCACTTATGACTTTATATTACCCGTTCTTTTGTAAATTCCATGTTAAATCGCCGTTTTGGGTAAAATCATTTCATTTATCGTACGAGTTTTGACTTGTTATTCTTGATATTATTACTCGTATCGTGATTTACATAATTCCAAAATTTAAAACATGATTTATATATAATTTCTATTCAGCATATGAATATATATGATAGATTGATAAATGGAATGAAATACACTGTTCATGGAGATGGTAGGTCGTACGTACGCATGAACGCTGTTTTCATTTCCTTATTGAATTGGATGGAATTAAGTAGATGTCATACATATATATATATATATATACATAAATAAAGTATCATTATTATGTCATATATTTAATTATTATTCCTTATATATACTTTATAATCATTCATGAATGGTTAACATGGAGAATGAATCTCATCGTGTTGTGGAGACGGTAGTCTGTACGTACGCACAAGCGATGATATCATTCCCATGATCGTGGAATTGTATTGAAGTGAATGTATACTATTTCAGAATAAATATCACTTTATAATAATTATATATAGTTATTCTCTACACCATTATACCCATCCATGTAAGGTTGTGGTGGAAAACAGATTACACCACGGCGTGGAGACAGTATTCCGTACGTATGCACGCGCAGTGATTTCATTTTCCGTAGGATGGATAGAAGGTGAAATAGGGTTATTTAATATTTATAATAACATATCATTATATAAGTAGTACTGATGTTATTAATTTATAGTTCTACAACTAAATAATAAGAAGTAGAAGAAGAAAGAAACATGAGAAAATAAGAAGAAGAGATTACCTCTTCTTCGACGCACGAACTTTAAGCTTCCTCTTAAGGAAGAAGAGTTTGTCTTTTGAGAAGACCAGAACCTCCAGAATGTTTCTAGTGAAGTGTATAAGAGAAATAGTCAGGGGTTGGACAAGCATAAAGGCTCAAAATGGTGTTAAGAGAAGTGGGAAGGGGTTCCCTTTTTATAAGGGAGGAGAGGGGCACCTTTGGAAATCTCAAAAATATTAATTTATAATAAATAGAACCCCACTTAAAAACCAAAAAAAATGAATCATATTATAATATTAGATGAGATAGGGTTGTAATATCATCATCCAATAAAATTTATACTTGTAGGGAATTTATTTTAAACATTATCAACTTGATTTATCCTAATTTAATCTATTAAATTTTATTTGTGGTAATAAGATTCTAAATTTTAAATTGTGATAAATAATTACTATGTGCTTTGAATTATTCATAATTAGATAATATATGACATTTTAGACTATATATATTTCAATTTATAAAATTTAAATATTTTTGTTATTTTTAAAAAATTTAATAATATGTTAATTTTATAAAATAACAACAGTGTCAATTTTTACACCATTCATTTATTTGAATTTAAATAAAATCCACACAGAGGATATATTCAAACTAAAATATTTAATAGGTTCCTAACATGTCATAGTAATCTAGAAAATTAGTTTAGGACATTAAATAGTTCATATAATATTTATTTTACTATTTGTAAAACCATTTATTTGATATTTCTCTTAATAAAATAATTACTACAACATTTTTGTATAATTATTAAATATACTTATTTGTAGCATAAAAATTAAAAATAAAATACTAGGATGAAGATAAACCTTATGTATTTTCTAATAATACATTTAGTCGGATTTATCTTCTAAAACATCCAAATTTTAAAATGTTATATTTATTAAATTATGAAGGTGACAACTTTGAAATCATATAAAATAAAATAATATAAGTGTCATAATCACTTTTATAAGACTCTAAACGGTCATATATTCGGTCATTGGATGATTATGGTGTATATATACAGTACCAATATGTTTTTCTCAGGTTTATGAGCCCTTTAATATGTATTAAAATTTTAATAAAAACAATATTATTGAATTTTTACTAAATAAATAATTTCTGCATCATTAATGTATAAGCTAATAAGGTAATTAAGTAACTCTTAAAAATTACAAATAAATTACCAGGGTAAAGAAAAAAAATTTAAATTTAAAATGAGTATTTATAACCGAATTTATATTATGTATAACCTAATATTAAAAATACTTTAATTATTAAAGTTTGAGTGAGACATATTTCACTTTCCTTTAAATAAAATAAACTAAAGGTATTAATCACCTCCAAGTGGGTTCTAATGGATTCCATTTAGACCAAAATATGACTTAGGACGAAATATAATCATCCAAATGTATTAATACAAGTATTAGGGTAATTTTATAATATTATATTTACCCTCAATCACCTGATTTACCTTTGATGATAGTAAATAAATTTACCGTAGTTACTATTCATAATTCCCAAAAATAAAAAGTAGTCTATCAATATAATTTGGACCCACTAATTAAAAACATGGAATTAATTTTTCCGAATCAAATACACAGAATTTCCAGAAATTAAATTAAAATTAAGCTCGTTGTCGAAAGAAAACGACTTTTTGTTTAAAACATTGTAAAAGATTGAATTGATTTAACCTACAAATTCAATGTAAAATCAATGCTAATGACATAAATTATATTAAATGGTACAAATATATTAAATTTATACTTTAAAACCATTCAATATTATAATTTAATCACATCAATTATTACGATGAAAAAAGTTGTTTTTAATTAAAATATTGTGTGTTTTTACTATTCATTAAAATATGAAAGTTATCATAATAATATGAAAATTTTATCCAAGGTAAAATTTTATATCGTGATTCCAAATAATAGTTTATTTTGTAAAATTTAACTTATAAACATGTCAAAAACTATATTTAATGTGGGTGTTCCATCAAAAGGTGACAAAACTACATTTTTTGAAAAATACTTATTTTACCCGAAAAAATTATTTTATTCTAATACCATGTTCTAGAAAATGTGTAATATGAATAATAATGTTATAAAATTAAAAATTTAGTTAATACTATTCATAACGGCTAGTTCATAATAATATTATAATAATATATCATTGTTTAGTGAAACCCGATATTACGTACAACACATGCTATCGAGGAAGGTCATGATTGCGTGTAATGTAAGCCAAGTCAGGGTGACGTGTAGTGCAAGACTCCTTTGTTGTTGCGTATAACAAAATAAAACCATATTTAATTTATACATTAAGAAAAATCTATACATAATGTTGCGTAGAATAATTTCTACAAAACGAACTTGAAATTGTGTGTAACACGAGCCAAGAATAGTGTTGCGTATACTGCAAGCTAATACGGTGTTGCGTGTTGCGCAAGATAATCTGGGTGTACCATAGAAAAAAATACATCAATGAAACTAAAAAGAATAATTCTAATAAAATCTCGAGTTTTTACACAGCACCCTGACTAGAGTGGATCATATGGGTGTAACTCGTAGAGGGAACATTGATGTTGGGGATAATGTGTGGTTAGCTTCCAATTTGTTGTTAAGGGGAATGGGGAATAAGCAAATGAGGGTCGAATGCTGACCATGTTCAAAACACAGGACCTGACTTGAAGTGTTTTCCATAGTCTTCCAGGGTGTTGGCCCAGGACGTTAGGTGAGCCGAGGCAGCATGGGACAAGGCCATTAGGGGGTCCCTTTAGACATGAGTGATGATGAATATCCAAATGAAGGACATGAAAAACATGAGGTGGAGTGATCAAATGTTAGAACAGACGTGCGTGCCTGGGCGAAAGCATCGGAAAACTTCTACCAAGACTTTCAAAATAACGTTCTATCACATCAACTATTTCCAGAAATGATAACACGTGATCTCTAATGTTTTTGTAGTGGCCCGAACCTCTCCGGCCCATTCCTTTGTCAAAAAGAAGGTCAAGAAGTGTTCTGGAGGGTAAAATGGACTTTTTCCACACTTTCCAGAATCTTGAAAATACACGCCGTGTAGTTTGGGAACACATCGTGTACTCCCTTTTTGGGTATACCCCGTGTTGCAAGCCATTTCCTTAATGTGTGGAATAATGGGTGCACGCCGTGTGACCAGTTCTACACGCCGTGTAGTCCTTCCCGACGTACGCGTTACCTGTCAATGGCTGTGTATCGTGTTGGAGCCATGTCCTCGCTGTGTGCAATGAATGAGTACACGCCGTGTGTCTAAAATACATGTCGTGTAGCCCCTCCCCGCGTATGTGTTACCCTCAAACTGTGTGTTGACCAGTCAACGGCCGCAGAGCCGTGTTGGAAGCCGCGTGAAGACCGTGTGAAATAACTGAGTGCACACCATATACCATAAAGTACATGCCGTGTACTTTTTCTTTTCACACCTATAAAAGGAGGGTCCCCTCCTCCTTTCAACTCACCCCTCTCCTATCCTCTCCTCCCCACTGAGCAGAGCTCTCTCAAGAGACTCAAAGGCTCTTCCTTTCATAACTTCTTCGTCCGAGCTCCGATTTACGATCCATCAGCGGCCACGAGATCGTAACGACAAGGAGGAGCTTCCGAGATTAGATCTGTTGTCTTTCCTTCGGCCTTTCCTTTCTGACCTCCACCCAAGGAGGTTTTTCTGGGACGTCGACAGACGTCTTCTAAGGTTTATCCGGGGGAGCGTTGCGATCAAGAAACTATTGAAGTAGGGATTTTACCTTTGTCTCTCTAATTTGTGAATCATGCAGGGTGGGTGTTGTCTTGTTTATGTGAAACACTTTTGAACCAGTTTAACGAAGATAATAACTGGCTTATATAGAGGGGATGGGAAGGTTGTGATTGTTTTTACTTTATATCCTGTGATATTATGTTGTGAATTGAATAAGATTCTACCTATTGAAAATCACGGTCGTTGGGGGCCTTTGCTTACGCAATTAAATATTGCCCTCTCCTTCTGTATTTTCTTATTAATGGAAGGTTGTGGAATGTGGAAATTGGATAACCACGTAAAGTTGGCTGTTAAAATCTGGAACCCTTGGGTGACCACCCCGGTTAAACAAAATGGAATAATGAACATGTGGGTGTTGTATTAGTTACATGGCATGTGTTGGGGGTGTTTTGTGGGTTGTTGTGGATAGGGTGAGCAGCGGGGCTGCGGTTGACTTGGCTGTGGGTGGGTGTGGATGTTTTGTTGGTAACGGACAGTGGGGCTGCAATAAATGGTATTAAAGGGATGATGATGTGTGGCTTCGGTGTGGTTGTGGTTATGGTGGTTGGCAGCGGGGCTGTAGGGATGGGCTTATTTTTGAATGAATAGGTGGTTGTGACTAATAAATAAAATGTGGAAGAGTTAATAAATGGTGGGGTATGGTAATGGAACGAGAATGTTAATCAATGGGGTTGTTTGTTGGATAAGAAGGGATTTGTTGTGTTACTCGTGTTTTTCCTAACTTGATTTGTGGATGGCAGGGATATGTTTTACGAACGATTGGTGTGGTTAGTTGTGGATAGTTTCCCCATAGTTAAGGAACTAAATAACTATTTTCTACTGAAACGTGAAAACCTAAAGGGGGTTGGGTTTTTTTGTTGTATGCATGCTTCGTAGTAGCAGTGCCGAGGCACGTGCTCGGTTTCTCTTTTTAGAAGCCATAGGTTGGGTTGTGTGGTTGGTATATGTATATATATCTTTATCTTTTGTGTTTTATCGCACCCCACCCATGTTGAGCACTTAGTGCCGAACACTCCCATTTTATGGGAGAGGGGTTTTTTCCCTTAGTTACTAGCTCCTTCCTTCTCCTCCTCCCCTAGGCTGTGATGGCTTGAGGAAACCTTACACCTAAGAATCTTCGGGTTGGTTTTTATTGGGGTGGTTTTAGCCCAAGACTCTTCGGGCTGGTTCTCCTATTTTCCCAAGAATCTTCGGGATAAGGCCCAGGTGTATGCGGGCGGGATAGGTGGTTGTGAGGCCCAGGTGTGTGCTGGCGGGATACGTGGTTGTGAGGCCCATGTGTGTGCGGGCGGGATACATGGTTGTGAATTCCAGGTGTGTGCAGGCGGGATACGTGGTTGGGAGGCCTAGGTGTGTGCGGGTGGGATACATGGTTGTGAGGCCCAGGTGTGTGCGGGTGGGGAGAGTGTGGCAGCGTCAGGACGTTCTTCGTTAGGAAGAGCAGATAAATAAAGGTAAATGGTATGGGGTACCCAATACTCTTGTATCTTATATACAACTACATTTTGTGCTTGTGTTTTTGGTGAGTGTGGCTGGTGAGGTTGGGTGGATATAATTCCTTGCTAGGTTTCTTCTATTGTTATCACGGGACATTAGGATGTCTCCCCACTTGTGCACGAGAGATTTAGGTTTCCCAACTGAGTATACTTGTATGCTCATCCTACGTTTACTTTCAGGTTTCCTGGAGGACTACCAGGGCCGTGCGGGACCCTACTAGTCGGACAGTTTGAGTTTTTGCTATTGTTGTACCTTTGTTTTCTTTTGGTATTGTACATTGAGATTTCTTATACTTTTACTTTGTTATAAAATTGTTTAAACATGGATGTGGGAATGGTTTGGGTTTATTTCTATACACTTGACCTTTTTCCTTTTTGGTGGTTGACTTGTCCTATTTCCCGATTGTTAAAAATAAAAAGGGTAATGCCTCCCATATTTGTAAAAAACTCATACCCTTGGTGCTAGTCGCCACCCCGGGGCCTACTGGAGGCGGGACTCGGGGGTCATTATCTCCCTTTTGCCATTTCCAGCTCAGGAGGGGCATCTTTGGTGGGAGGGGGTCGTGACAGAATGGTATTAAAGGTAGGTTGAGAGATAGGATGGAGTCTGGAGTTAGGCACTGTGAGGATTGCATGGGATGGTAGGGCAACAGTGTTAGTTAATCTTGGTGCGTGACATAGGCCAGGGAAGACTGGCTAGGACACGAGATTTTAGGGCCCCCCATGATTTGATGCAAGGACTCTGAGCCTACCGAACGACCAAGTGAGACTACATTGATTGCAGGGTAGAGACCCTAGGGAAGGTAAATTCATCATCATGATTGTGTTTTACTTGACTTGGGTGTTCATGGAAAGAAATTGAAATAAAATGATGATATAAAACCTTGAGTTTTTCCTTAATACTTGGGATTAGGCGATCCTTATTTACCGTACAACTATGGAACCTGGACGTCGTCCCCGGGTGGCTTAGACGGCCGAGGCCCAGTAGATTCAGGCGGTCGATCAGTTGAGGATTGACCGAGAGGAGGAAGATAGCCAGTGGAAGAAGACTCTCCATTCTTTCCAGTGGCAGACCCTCAAGAAGTACGAGGGCAGTACTTCAGATACAGAGACAGTGGGGTGGCTTGAAGAGTTAGGGATCACTTTTTTCCTTGATCCGTGCTCTGAGGGAGTACTGGGTTCCCCTAGCACTCAGTCAGCTGAGAGGTGCGGCACGATAGTGGTGGATGCTCTACCTCAGAGAGAGGATAGAGGCAGAGGTTCCATGGACTGACTTTGAGAAGGAATTCAGAGAGGAATTCCTTTCTTCCATGATCAAAGCGGCAAGAGTTACTCTTCCTTCAGTAGGGAAGTATGTCGGTACGAGAGCTGGGGATCACGTTCAAGGATCTCCTACGATTTGCTCCGGATCTCTTTCCGGATGAGGAGTCTCGGGCGAGATGTTTGGAGGAGGATCTTCGTCCTTCTATCTAGTATGCTGTCACCCCCTTCACCCTTCTAACATACTTGGCGGTACAGAAGAAGGAATAGGTTGTAGAGAGGATGCACTCGCTGAGAGCTGCACCCTGAGAGGGGATCCAGCCAGGCTCGTCGAAGGGGAAGGAAGTCAGCAACAGGGCTCCTGCGACGGGACCTTCCAGGTTCAGGATAGTGGGGAGCAGGCCCCAGCAGTTCCAGTTCAGATCTTCGGGTCCTCGTCCCTTTTTCATGAGCCCGAGACCGAGGTGTTTTTATTTTGGAGGTTTCGTGCACGTTTAGAGTCGGTGCCCGACCCGATCTCAGTACGGTGGAGGTGGGCAGGTTCAGCGCCCACCTTAGCAGCACCAGTTGCCGGCGAGGCCCTTCCAGCAGCAGCATGACCATGCTCCTCTGAGGGTAGACATTGTGGGAGGAGGCCGACCTCAGGGTGCTCCTCAGGGACCTTGACCAGGGCGTGGTCGGGGAGGTGGACGACATCAGAGAGGCAGAGGAGCTGGGCGTGGGCAGTTTCACGCAGCAGAGTTGGAAGCTCCAGCGGGACCAGAGGTGGTACGAGGTACGATTTGTTTGTTCAGAACTCTTGTTTCTGCTTTATTCGATTCGGGAGCCTCACACTCCTTTGTTGCACCTAGTCTAGACCATGCTTTGGGACTAGATGTAGAGATACTTTCCATACCACTAGTACTGAGTACACCAGTTGGGGACCAGACCATCATATCTTGTGTTTGTCGGGGATGTGGGCTGACATTGGGACCACATAGATCTAGTGGAGACCTTCTTCTGTTACAGATGCAGCCATACAATGTCATCCTAGGCGTCGACTGGTTGTTTTCTATTAGTGCCGTTATCGACTGCTTCCGGGGGAGTTTCATGTTCTCCGACGTGGATGGACAGCGCATATCTTTTATCGGCAAGAGGAGCTTTCAGGCTGGAAGCCGGTGTGTGGAGCCTCTCATTTCCTTGTGAGGCGGGTTATTAGTGGATCCAGCTGATACAGAGATGATGGATGTCCCTGAAGTTGTTGGGGATTTCCTCTATGTTTTTCCTGAGGAGGTTGTGACTCTACCCCCCCCCCCCCCGACGTGATGTTGAGTTCGGTATAGATTTACAGCCTGGTGCCCGTCCAATTTCGATGGCCCCTTATCGGATGGAACGTTCGGAGTTGCGGATTCAGATTGACGATCTGATGGAGAAAGGTTTTGTTCGACCCAGCGTGTTGTCATGGGGTGCTCCAGTTTTGTTCGTGAAGAAGGCAGATGGTGGTCTCAGGCTATGCATAGACTACCGAAGGTTGAACTAGGTAACATTCAAGAACCATTACCCCCTCCCTAGGATAGATGATCTCTTTGACCAGCTAAGGGGAGCAGTTTGGTTTTCCAAGATTGATCGATGATCTGGATATCACTAGCTGAGGGTGAAGGACAGTGACATATCGAAGATGGCTTTCAGGTGTAGGTACGGGCACTTCGAGTTTTTAGTGATGCCGTTTGGAGTTACGAATACACCAGCTGTGTTCATGGGACTAATAAACTTTGTCTTCTGAGAGTTTCTGGACCGGTTCTTCGTTGTGTTTATCGATGACATCCTGATCTACTCAAGATCAGAGGAGGAGAACGTTGAGCATCTCAGGGCAGTCTTGGAAGTCCTTTGACACCACCAACTTTACGGAAAATTGTCTAAGTGTAAGTTCTTGACAAAATAAGTACACTTCCTTGGGCACGCGGTGTCTCAGCATGGAGTGTCAGTAGACCCATAAAAGGTGGAGGTATTTGTTTCTTGGTCAGCACCCAAGAGCGTGCCAAAAGTTCGTAGTTTCCTGGGGTTAGCAAGTTACTATCGGAGGTTCGTTTCGGACTTCTCTCGAGTTGCTGAACCTTTGAGAGCTTTGACGAGGAAGAACCAAGTCTTCCTGTGGAGCGAGCAGTGCCATAAATCTTTTGACTACCTGAAGGAGAAGTTGGTCAGTGCTCCCGTACTCAGGTTGCCAGAGGATGGGTTGTTGTATGAAGTGTTTTGTGATTCTTTTGACCTTGGTCTAGGGTGCGTACTGATGTAGAATAAGGGTGTGATTTGTTATGGGTCTAGGCAGTTGCGCCCTCATGAGCGTAACAATGCCACCCATGACTAGGATATTGCAGTAGTAGTGTTCGCACTGATGTTGTGGCGACATTACCTCCTTGGGGAGCACTTTGTGGTCTTCTCAGATCAAAAGAGCCTGCATTATATCTTCTCCCAGTGTGACCTGAACTTACAACAATGGAGATGGGTCGAGTTTATCGAAGACTATGACTTTGAGATCTCTTACACTGATGGTAAGGGAAACATTGTGGCTGATTCCCTGAGCAGGAAGTTGTATTAGGAAGTAGTTCGGGAATCCACTGATGCTTGGAAGGCAATGGGAGATTTGGCTGCCGTGCACTTGGATGCCAGGGTAGAAGTTGTTAGAGGCTATTTGTTTCAGATGATGGTGCAATCCTCCTTGTTGCAACAGGTGGAAGAGTCTCAGTGGGGGGACTCCGAGGCGGAAGTGATACAGGATCATGTCGATCAGGGGAATGCTCTAGAAGGATGGTCAGAGGACAGCCGACATCAGATGCTTTTCCATGGAAGGTTGTTTGTTCCAGAGGCGATGTGTCAGGGAGTTCTCCATGAGTTCCATAGCTCATCCTTGACGGTACATCCAAGAGTTTCAAAAATGTACCGAGGCCTGAGGGATCAGTTTTGGGGGCCCGGGGTGAAACGGGAAATGGCGGAGTTTGTGGTGAAATGCCTAGTGTGTCAGCAAGTGAAGGTTGAACGCCGTGTTCCCAGTGGTTTGTTTCATCCTTTAGATGTCCCCGAGTGGAAGTGGGATGACATCTTGATGGACTTCGTCAGAGGACTACCCAGAGCTCAGGGTGGTTATGATGCTATCTGGGTGGTGGTGGATCATCAAATGAAATCAGATCACATCTTAGAAATCAAGGACTCGGGCTCGGTGAGTACCTTAGCACAGAGGTACGTGGACGAGGTGGTGCGCTTGCATGGAGTTCCGAGGACAATCGTCTCAGATCGGGATACTCGGTTTACCTCATGAGTCTGGAGGGGGTTACAGAATGCTTTTGGCACCCAGATATTCCTTAGCACTGCCTTCCACCACCAGACCGATGGGCAGACAGAGCGGACTATCCAGACGTTGGAGGACATGCTGTGATCATACGTTCTAGATTTTGGAGGATCATGGGTACGACACTTGCCTTTAATAGAGTTTTCCTACAAAAACAGCTTCCACTCTACTATTGGCATGGCACCGTTTGAGGATTTGTATGGAAGGCCATGTCGTTCACCCATTTGCTGGGCAGAGGTTGGTGAGACAGGATCTCTTGGGCCAGAGCTAGTGCAGAGCACCATAGAGAAAGTCCAGCTTGTACGTGAGAGGATGAAAGCGGCTCAGGACCGACAGAAGTCTTATTCTGATCGTCGGAGGTGGCCCTTGGAGTTCGAGGTGGGGGATACTGTGTTCTTGAAGGTTTCCCCTTGAAGGGGGCAGTGGAGGTTTGGGAAGGGGAGAAAGCTCCCACCCAGGTTCATCGGACCTTTTGAGGTGTTGAGGCGAGTTGGTGAGGTGGCATATCAGCTGGCCCTGCCACCTCTGTTGGAGAAGGTTCATGACATCTTCCACATCTCCCAACTTCGTCGGTACTTACACGACGACTCCCACGTTATCGACTGGGGAGAGCTAGATATGGGAGACGACGCGACCTTCAAGGAACGACCTCTCAAAATCGAAGATCATAAAGGGAAGGTGCTCCGTGGACGAACCATTCCCTTGGTTCGTATGTTGTAGAGGCATGGCGGCCTCGAGCAGAGCACTTGGGAGCGGGAGACCCAGATTCACGCTCAGTACCCGAAGTTGTTTTGAATTGTGTTTTTCCCTTGTTCTTCTAAGCTTGTGTTGATGTTGTACTATGTAACTTTGATATATGGAATGATTGGCTTGTCAGTTGTGAGACCTTTTGTTTCTTTGTTCCCTGGTAATGTGTAACATGTCCGGATGTGTGGGAAAGGGAAAAAAACCTGACCCTTAATCGAGACGCATTAACGCGGATGCGATTGACCCGTGCGGGCGAGTCAATGCCGCCTAAAGCGGATAATATCTCGACATAGGTGAAGGAATTTCCCAAACCCATGTGTTCGGGCAGTGTGTTGGTTGTGTGGTGTTGGGGTTAGTGCGAGTTGAAAAATCCTAATGTATGAAAGTGCGAAGACCCAATTCTTAATCGAGACGCATTAATGAGGATGCGATTAAACCCGTGCAGGCGAGTTAGTGCTGCCTAAAGCAGATAATATCTCGACATAGGAGAAGGAATTCCTAACACATATGATTAGGGTTATTGGTTAGGTTCCTCTTAAAACAAGAAACCTAAGAGGTATCTTGTCGGGTTCTTATGGGTTGGTTTTTGATTTCTTGGGGACGAGAATGTTTTAAGAGGTATCTGATGTAATGGCCCGGACCTCTCCGGCCCATTCCTTTGTCAAAAAGAAGGTCAAGAAGTGTTCTGGAGGGTAAAATGAACTTTTTCCACACTTTCCAGAATTTTGAAACTACGTGCCGTGTAGTTTGGGTACACGCTCTGTACTCCCTTTTCGGGTATACCTCGTGTTGCAAGTCGTGTCCTTGCTGTGTGGAATAATGGGTGCATGCCCTGTGACCAGTTCTACACGCCGTGTAGTCCTTCCCTGCATACGCGTTACCAGTCAACGGTCGTGTACTGTGTTGGAGCCGTGTACTTTCCATGTGCAATGAATGAGTACACGCCGTGTGTCTAAACTACATGTAGTGTAGTCCCTCCCCGCGTATGTGTTACCTTAAAACCGCGTGTTAACCAGTCAATGGTCGCGGAGCCGTGTTGGAAGCCGCGTGGAGACCGTGTGAAAGAACCGAGTACACGCCGTGTACCATAACGTACACGCCGTGTACTTTTTCTTTTCAAGCCTATAAAAGGAGGGGTCCCCTCCTACTTTCAACTCACCCCTCTCCTATCCTCTCCTCTCTTCTGAGCAGAGCTCTCTCAAGAGACTCGAAGGCTCTTCCTTCCATAACTTCTTCGTCCGAGCTATGATTTACGATCTGTCAGCGGCCATGAGATCATAACGATGAGGCAGAGCTTCCAAGCTTTGATCCGTTGTCTTTCCTTCGGCCTTTACTTTTCGACCTCCACCCGAGGAGGTTTTACTAAGACGCCGACAGATGTCTTCTAAGGTTGATCCGGGGGATTATTGTGATCAAGAACCTATTGAAGTGGGGATTTTACCTTCGTCTCTCTAATTTGTGCATCATGCAGGGTGGGTGTTCTCTTATTTATGTGAAACACTTTTGAACCAGTTTAATGAAGATAATAACTGGCTTATATAGCGGGGATGGGAATTTTGTGATTTTTTTTACTTTATATCCTGTGATATTATGTTTTGAATTGAATAAGCTTCTACCTACTAAAAATCACGGTCGTTGGGGGTCTTTGGTTACGCAATTAAATGTTTCCCTCTCCTTCTGTATTTTCTTATGAATGGAAGCTTGTGGAATGTGGAAATTGGATAATCACGTAAATTTGGCTTTTAAAATATGGAACCCTTGTGTGATCACCCCGGTTAAACAAAATGGGATAATGAACATGTGGGTGTTGGATTGGTTATGTGGCATGTGTTGGGGGTGTTTTGTGGGTTGTTGTGGATCGGGTGAGCATTGGGGCTGCGGTTGACTTGGTTTTTGGTTAGTGTGAATGTTGTGTTGGTAACGGACAGTGGGGCTGCAATAAATGGTATTAAAGGGATGATGATGTGTGTCTTCGGTGTGGTTGTGGTTATAGTGGTTGGCAGTAGGAATGCAGGGATGGGCTTGTTAGTGAATGAATAGGGGGTTGTGACTAATAAATAAAATGTGGAAGAGTTAATGAATGTTGGGGCATGGTAATGGAACTGGAATGTTAATCAATGGGGTTGGTTGTTTGATAAGAAGGGCTTTGTTTTGTTACTAGTGTTTTTCCTAACTTGATTTGTGGATGGTAGGTATATTTTTTATGAATGATTGGTGTGGTTAGTTGTGGATAGGTTCCTAGTAGTTAAGGAACTAAATAAATATTTCCTACTGAAACGTGAAAACCTAGAGGGGGTTGGGTTTGTTTGTTGTATGCAAGCTTCGTAGTAGCAGTGCAGAGGCACGTGCTCAGTTTCTCTTTTTAGAATCCATAGGTTGGGTTGTGTGGTTGGTATTTGTATATATATCTGTATCTTTCTAGTTTTATCACACCCCACCCATGTTGAGCACTTAGTGCCGAACACTCCCATTTTATGGGAGAGGTTGTTTTTTCCTTAGTTACTAGCTCCTTCCTGCTTCTTCTACCCTAGGCTGTGATGGCTTGAGGCGACCTTACACCTAAGACTCTTCGGGTAGGTTTCGATTGGGGGGGGGGGGGGTTTAGCCCAAGACTCTTCGGGAAGTTTCTTCTATTTTCCCAATAATCTTCAGGACGAGGCCCAGGTGTGTGCGGGCGGGATACGTGGTTGTGAGGCCCAGGTGTGTCCGGGAGGGATACGTGGTTGTGAGGCCCAGGTGTGTGCGGGCGGGGAGAGTGTGGCAGCGTCAGGACGTTCATCGTTAGGAAGAGTAGCTAACTAAAGGGAAATGGTGCGGGGTACCCAATACTCTTTTCTCTTATATACTACTACTTGTTGTGCTTGTGTTTTTGGTGAGTGTGGCTGGTGAGGTTGGGTGGATGGAATTCCTTGCTAGGTTTCTTCTGTTTATCTCACGGGACATTAGGATGTCTCACCACTTGTGCACGAGAGCTTTAGGTTTCCCTACTGTGTATACTTTTATGCTCACCATACGTTTACTTTCAGGTTTTCAGAAGGAATACCAGGGCCGTGTGGGACCCTACTAGTTGGACAGTTGGATTTGTTGTTGTTGTTGTACCTTTGTTTTCTTTTGGTATTGTACTTTAAGCTTTCTTGTACTTGTACCTTGTTATAAAATTGTTTAAACATGCATGTGTGAATGGTTTGGGTTTATTTCTATACACTTTCCCTTTTTCCTTTTTGATGGTTGACTTGTCTTATTTCCCAATCTTTAAGAATAAAAAGGGTAATGCCTCCCATATTTGTGAAAAACTCATACCCTTAGTGCTGGTCGGCACCCCGGGGCCTACTGGAGGCGGGACATGGGGGTCATTATCTCCCTTTCGCCATTCCCAGCTTAGGAGGGGCATCTTTGGTGGGAGGGGGTTGTGACAGTTTTCTAGATTGTTTCCTTGATACCAAATTCAAATTCCCAAAACATCACTTTAGAATTCAGTGTTGAAGAAATGTTGTTTATTTTTGTTTTAAAAGATAACTAAAATTTTTTCTATAATTTATAAATTTTGTGGAACTTTTCTATTCTTGGTTTTGGATAATCATAAAAAGTATACAATTTATCATATTTGACAACTATAAAATAAAATAACTAATTCTCTTCATGATCACTTCATGTGACATTTATCTTTTACAAAATTTTAAATAAACAATTATGTTTTACAAAAATACAAACACTTAGTTTATCATTTCTAAAACATTTATTTAATTATACCATGATATAAATATATCATATTTTGATTTATATGATATGAAAATTTTATTGATAATTTAATTATCAACGATACTATTAAATTGTCTATATTTTTATTCCTAATGGTCATTTACTATTTCAATGGTTAGGTTAGTATTTAATCTGTATAAGTTCCCTTAATATTTGTAAATACAACTTATTTCATTATTTCTTTGTGGGAATAAATTTTTTATAGAGATATCTATGGTATAAATGTGTTTTATAATATATAATATAATTATATAAAGATAGATTCAATTGCTAACAGTCTAGTTTATTATATTTCATGTATATCATAATAGTATAAAGGGTTGACATGCCCATATGTCTTAACATTAGTAAGCAGTCAAGCCTTAGGAATATTCAATTGATAGTCCATAGTTCATTATAATTTAACGTTAATAATTTCATAACCATTTTATTATTTATGAATGTGACAATGGTCGTACCACTCACATCTATTAAATTCACTAGTCAACACTATTTATAGTCATGCTAAAACCATATAGAAGTTTTTTTGGTGAATAAATAATTTATAATAACAATCTAAATTCCATTTTTACACATTAAGAGGTAGAAAAAATTGAAGGGGACCGATACCAATAATAATTAAGGTATAATAGTTTAATTTTACCAAGCGAATTGAATTAAAAATCATTAATGTGTATTTTATAGGTAATGCATGGAAACTAGAGCATTCGAAATCACAACACATATTATAAAAAATAATGAAATGAGTGATAAATACTATACCACCTATGATAATAATATTATGGAATTATTTTCCAATATAGACCTTTAGTTTGATCTTTATCGAAAGAAAAAAATAAAAAAAAGACAATATCCCTATAAATAGGGTTTATAAGCTCACACCAAAATTTCCTCATCGATACAAAAATAAATGAAAAAATTATCCTAAATGGTGAATCACATACCAAGAGCTATCTAATGATATGAACAAATGTCAAATTAGAGTCTAAAAAAAGTATTTATCCAACAACCTAGAAATATGGGAGGATGATCTCTTCACATGAGAAAATGGGAGGGCTTCCCCCTTGATGATGATAAGGAAAAAGGTGTTAAAACATAAAACCCCTTAAGATAAATAATGTAAAATTTCTCCAAATAAAGTGGTTAAATTTTTTAGATTCATGGTTGGAAAAACATTGTGACAGTCGTGAAATCCCACAATCTAAAGATGAAGCCCCCACAATTCATGCACACGGTATGGGAAACCCTAAGAAAACTATGCTATATATCTATAATAAAAACAAAATAGATTTTGAATGGGGATGTGGTATGGGTCTCATGGTTTTGGAATACCATGTGGTCAACTTATTCTTAATAAAAAACACACATGGTTAATATAAACCTTGTGGACGAGGTGGCATAATTTCTTCTAATTGCGCAACCCAGGTATTTCTTGCACTGGTCAGGGTCTGGTCTCCAAAAAAGCCACCTACATGCTTGGTTCTTCTATATCCTTAATATTAATTCTTTATAGGTAATAAAAAAGGAGTTCTTATTTAAATAAAATCATTTACACCACATATAAAATTCTGTTCTTACATTATTCCCCCCATAAAGGAACTCATCCCCGAGCTTCCCTTCGAAGGGTTGTAGAATAATGTCTCAGAAGTACTCTAGCCACAGGTGTTGTACGTAAAAATCACGATCCCAAAAATCATCTTATAAAAGGATATGTTAAAATATATTCCACACTGATTGTACATACTAGCATAAAATAAGATCTGTTATTTGGTCAAAAATACATATAGGATACACCTCTGAAGGCACTTCATCATCTAACTTGATATCCTCAGAATCGTAAGTATGAGATGATTCAGCATGATAATGAAAAAACATTGAAATTTGAATGATTTAATGCATTTAATGGTACGTATAAGGTTATAGAAACTGATATCCTACCAAATAGACTCTATCCAAGATTTCAAAAGGCCAACGAAACAACATGGATACTTAAATTGCCTCTGTATCTGTCTATGCCCATGTCTTGGTGATACATGAAATAAAATATTATCCCTGAAATGAAACTCTAGATGTTTTCATTGGGGATACACATAAAATTTCTAACTATAATTAATATAGTGAACCCAATTAATGATTAGTTATAGTTACTTTAAAGTCTCCTAAACAAAATGAGGACCTAGAAACACATCCTATAATTCCTCTAAACAACATAACAGTGAATAGAACAACCTACAATATAATGACTCATATGGATCTATCTGAATTTTTCTAAAAGATATTATTTTAGGGTAAATAAAAGATAAGTACATGATTCAACAAAGAACCATCGATATAAAAGAATCATTCTTAGAACAAGTCCTGAAATACTTGTATAGTCTTATCTTACATGCCATCAGTCTAATGGTGAAAAGATGTTCTTAGAATGAAACTGTATACCCAAATCTCTCAATAAAACCCACTAGAACCTTGAGGTGAAAAAAAATCCCCATTACAAATGATAGTGTGAGGGACCCCACATATCCATATAATATCATGGACATAAATTTCTCTTATCCCATCTAATGATAAAGTCTCTTAGATAAGAATGTAGTGGGATGAATTATTCTATCAGTCCACAACTACCCAAAAATAACCATTGCCTTTAGGAAAACTCTATAAACTAGTCACAATATCCCTCATGATCTCATCCCATTTCAATTAAATGACCAATAAAGGCTATAAAAAGTTATCAGTGCACTAGTGTTTTTACATCATCTACGGATAGGGGAAACACTTAGTGTTAGAACCTACTATATGATGTTTCATCCATAAAAACTAATACTAGAATCACATATCATGATACATCTTAGAGATTCCAAGATACCATTCCAATTGAGAAGCATTAGATTCTCAAATTAGTTTCTATCCAATATCTATAGGAACCCATACATTCCCATATATACATAGGATGTTTCCTATATAGATGGACCATTCTGAAAGAGGGTTCTCATATAAAATAGTCTATAGTATAACCAAACCATTAGGGTTTAAGATAAACCTTATATTAGCTCTCTCCAAGTTAAATATGTCACCAATAATGATTCGACTGCATACTATCGATGATGGTCCAGAACCTCTATGTGAATCTCAGAAAACAAGGCCACATTATGTCACTTTATAGAGGACTCATGTAATATATATGTATGAGTCCTCCTACTCATAGGACCAGAAACAATATTTACCTTCATGGGACTATGAAATGTCTTGAAGTAAAAATGACTATATGTATTGAACCCACCTACTCTTATTAAAGTTCATGTCACACTATGTGAATACATACCTATGTCTTATTTGTTTTGTAACCACAAAAAAACCCTCTTAGATGTTAATACCTCTAAGAACAGAAGGTGTGAATAAAGACATCCAAATTGATAAAATGCATCATGTAACTATACTCATGATGTTATATCTATTGTGGATTCTATGAAATTATGTGATATTCCTGCATCACAACTACTACTAGATTGACACATCATGTATCACAATACACTGTACAAATTCTTCTCAGCTATGGAAGAATTGTGATCAACAGAGAAGTCAATTTCAATTTTAAATATGAAAATTCATTCTCGTGTGATTCCTGCCACAATAACATCATACCCTTTTTAATTATCTCATTAAGATGTTACTCGATGCATGAAAAGTCCCAAATAACGATAAAATCTAGCTATCCCCAATAAACCATGTATGTCAAAAGATATTCTTGATATGATCTTAGGTAAATATAGTAGTCACATTCCTTGGGTAAACTGAAATTATTGAATATGAGATAATATGTCTTCTAAAGTGTACCTTATCGATCCAAAAGTGTATTTTTTTCAATCTTATCATACATATGGTGCTATCTCAGTATAATAATAATGATATACAGACTTCTGGCATAGTCTATTAGAGTATAATAATACACTAAGATTTCAAATTTTAATAATACTATAAATGATCCCAAAAATATGTGGAAAAACCTATTTAAAAAATAAATGTAATCAATCGGCGTGTTCATGAAGTTGAATTACATAACCAGATATTCAAAAAAACTCTACTAACTCTAAAGTTCCTTACGTGGTATATCTAATGGTATAACATGGAATTGGTGATGACTTGGGCTCATATTATTTTTCATGAAATCTCAAAGACCTCTACGATGGCCAAAGTTGGCATCTATATGAGGTATGAGATTCTAGGTCTTCTTAGCAGGATTATTCAACATCTATTAATCCACACAATTAGTGAGGGTTTCATCCTCCTTCTTGGAGAAAAGGGCTTGTGAAACCCTAGGAGAAGTACTAAGCCATTTATAACTCTTTTCTTAATAATCATATAACTACTTATTGAGATCCTAAAACATAGTAGTATTGATACTCTAAGGAGGAATAGATACCAATTCCAATCCTGGTACTAAATTGGTAGTAAATTATACCTCTATCTTATGAGGTTGTACAGATAATTTATCAGGGAATACATCCATAAAATTATTAACCATAGGATGGAATTTATTATAGTGAAACCCCTAATTATCCATATAAAGGCTAGAAATATAGGTGGTCACTCCACCATGACAATGATTCTCGTTTCCATATCTACCTTCTTGGATATCCCACTCATACTTTTGAGTGTATGTACCATTGTATGGTGAAGGTAAAAACACACTTCATTGATATAAATTCACATAGGCTTGATAGGGGAATAAATAGTCCATCATAATAATAAAATCAACTCTCTTCATCCCGAGGAAGAATAAGTCCTACAAGAAATGAAAGATGACTTCCTCAAGGGGGAATTCTTTTAATTGGTAAAAAATATCTGAAAATATACCCAATGGGGGGGGGGGTCAATTTTCATAATGACATAGAAATACTCATTATCAAGCCCAAGGATTTCCACAATATCTAATGAGATAATGGAATGGGAAGTACCCATATTGAATAAGGTAGGCAAGATAGTAGAGGCTAATATAATAATATATTTATCATTACATGTCTTAAAACCCTCCTCATTTGGTATAGGCTACATTGAATAAATATTGTATGATCTAAGACCCTGTGATGACACTGGACTTCCTTGAGTAGGTCCACCCTACTAGAACCATGTATATTAAACAAGGCTACCCTTACCATAAACACATCCACTTACTCTACAGCCAGTAGTACAAGAGTAACCATCATGGTGAGGTTCTCCTAACTACACTCTTGAAGGTGAAGGAGATATGGATCCTCTCCTACTAGGAATAGATGGGAAGGCCCAAAAAATGATGAAAAGAATCCAAATTTACACATCCATGGAACTCAAAGTGGTATCTAGGAAGTTTTTTTATTATTCCCATGCTTCCCACATTGTTGAAAACCCATGTCACTATCAGTAGGTGTCAACTGATCACCACTTCTTCCACATACAACCTCAAAGATTCATTTCCAACTACTAGTTAGACCACTAACCTATCATGGTTCTAAACCTCCATGACACACACTAGCTGCATACTATAGCACTCTCTAAAAGATGATATCCTAGATTACTATATCATACATGGTAGTCAACCAAAAAATGTTTATACCTAATATCAAATAAGTTTCTGAAGAGCACCCAAAAAACATATCTCTTTCACTGGCGCATTAGCAGTATAGACGATCATAAATCAATGAAGGTCTATAAAATTATATTAGTATTCCATAATGTCCATGGAACCCCACTGTATCGTCATGAACAATTTTTCACAATTATATATCATGGTATCGGTGAATAAAAATTTATATAATCTAGATTCGAAATACCTTGAAATCACATCATGATACTGACCTTCCATGTTCATAATATTCCACAAAAATTTGGTGGATCCTTGAAGCATATACATAGATATATTAAAACTCCTATAATAATTTTTTTTTCAATTTAAAAAAAATAGATTATATTTTCTCAGTCCACAACTATGCTACATAGGGGCCACAATGCCCTAAAAAAAATAGTTGGATGCTACTATTGAAACTCCCACACTAATTGTCCAATAAAATGTTCGAGTCATAGTGCTCTGTGTATAATATTCATATGTTGTAGAAATTACCCTTGAAACTTAAAATCACCAAATGTAGTAGGGATAAAAATAAGTTCCACATGTGGTACTACCAGAGGAATCATTAGTGGCATAGGGGCCCCCACCTCTAGAGCATTGTTGTATCCACCCTCTTGGTGAATGACCTAGGGAAATCATCGCAGAATATCTCTAAAATTTCTAATAACACACTTTTGATATGTTCTAATAATGGTAATGGACACATATATACCAATAGTATAGTTACCGTCTTAACAAAATTAATGTATCACCCTTATTCCTACTCCAAAATCCTCATTTGGGTGATTGAATCAATCAAATAGAAAAATAGATACACTACCTAATACCTTTAGTCAAAATCAAGCCTCTGGATCGATATATGTTTCACTGTAAGGGTCTTGATATACAGAGCATCAATTTCAATATATAGTGTAAAAAAACATTAAATTTACAATTAAATAACTATTTAACTGTAACAATTCATTTCTGAACTCTGTTTCATTCAATTATAATCAAATTTATATAAATATTATCATTAATTGGTTGATCTATACGGATCACCACCATCAATTTATGAGTTCCCATACACATTATAAATTTTTGTTTGGTTTCCATTTTATCATATCCACATACTTATCACGTCTCTACAAGAAAGGTTAGCACGGTTCATGGACATAGTGATAAATAATCAAAAAGTGCTACATGAAATCCACACAGTAAGTAAACATGACATGGAATAATGCATGGAATATAAATCCTAATGTTTCAATGAGGATGTATGATTCGATATTTCCATATCATTCTAGTCTATAAATAAATATATAATCTTCAATCATAAAAATAATCATTGCACAACATGTGAGCTACCCTATTGTAGAATCAAATCAACAGTAATATGCATAAACTTTAAAATCATATCACATCTGAGGTAATAGGTATTTTCCCCATACATGGGTTATCTAATACTTGAATTTTTTTTATTACCAAACCATGAATCATTCTAGTACCATTTCCACCTTCCTAAAATATTAAGGAAAGGAAAAAAAATTATACCACTTTGTGATGTCCTGACTTAGATTCCAGTAAACGGTGCCCCGATCTGGTGGATCACATAGCCTCAATTGTGCCTCCCTATATTTTAGAGGTTGCGGAATAATAGCAAGGGTCCATGTGGTATAGTTGGGAGAGAATATTCTCATGATCAGATAACCACAGAGGTGAAATTATTATAAAAATAATTGAATCATAATAAATTACATAACACAGAATGAAAAGAGTCAAATATAATAAATAACCAACAAAAACATTATACAATATCATATAAAAATTGATGTAATGTCATATATCTATCAGAAGGGAAAATGATGTTTTCGACATAGGAATTCAATACAATACCTGTATAAAAATGAAAAAAATACTATATCCAATAGCATCATAATCCATATCAATATCATGTGCTTCCCCACTACCATTCAATAAACCAATCCATCATCAAAATTTGGTGCTTTTCCTATCCCAACCATCATCCACATAATGTGATTATGTACCATTGGTGGACCATATTAGGTGTGAGATAAAATCAGTATACCACAACCAATGATGTCTATAAATATATAGCGAGTTCATATAATATGATAAATGTGTTGATATAATGATTAGTAATAATAAAAATTGTAAATGGTCTGCTCTAGTTCTTGAGTGACATTGGGTTGAAAGTACCTCATTCTGCCCATTCCAGATAATCTCTGAACATGTAACCAAATGTATACATATATAAATATATATATTTTTACAAAGTGATTTCTACATCCCTATCTATAGACACTGATACTAGTCTAGACCTTATGAATAAGTCGGGCACCATGGTTAGTATCATGATTCTATCAAGTGTCATGGGATTCCATGCATGAGTATCATAATAGTAGGTACATCATGCTCGTTTATCATATTAGTAGGGTCTCTATTCCTATGTATAATATTCCATAAAGTAATCGATGACCATTCACCACATATCATAAGGATATCCATTCCCATTCATCATTAGACATAAGGGAACATTCTAATTCATCACAATTCATAAGGGTCGTTGTGTACATGTATCACAATATTGGGACACTATGCCTGAGTATCACAATGTAGGGATTTCATGAAAGTATCAAATAAAACCAGGGTCTCCATGCTCATATTTAAATTGTGAAACAGTTTTTTTCCATTATATAATAATAGTATAAACGGTCTTTATGACAGTATGTCATAGGTGTATGGGTCATCATGCCCGTATATCATAATAGTATAAAGGGTTACCATGCCGGTGTGTCTTATCATTATTATGAAGTAATTTTTTTGAAATCCAATGCATAGTTCATAGATTATTATAATTTTACATTAATAGGGGTGTAACCATTTTCCTATTTAAGAATGTTACATGTTCATACCACTCACTTCAATTCAATTCATTCTACATCACAATTTTGAGTCACATAAAAACCATAAAAAGATATTTTGGTAAATTAGATGTTTATAATACCATTGAAAATTTAATTGGAAGGACTAAAGGAGTGGATATAATATAAGGGTACCTATCCTAATATGAAAGGGATTCTTGGTTAATTCCATCAAGGGTATTGAATTAAACATAGTTTATTTGTATTTTATAAAAAATTCATAGAGAATATGTCAGGCCTCATAACAATGAATATTATAAAGAATTAAGAAATGAGGTACAAATTCTAGACCACCTACCTTAATATTACCAGTGAACATTAATCCAATTTAAGATTTTATTTTTGCTATGTTTGTAAGAAATCACAAAAAAAAAACGAATTCCCTTAAAATAGAGAATATGATCTCACAAAAAAAAAAGAAATGTTAATAGCTATAAAAATAAATAAATAAGCCTTTGGAGTGAATATATTACTGATATCTTTCCAACAATACAAAAATTATTCGAATCAGAGTCTAGGGGATGAATTTATCCATGAACCTTGCTTGAATGGAGGAGGATCTCTTTATAGGAAAAAATTGGAGGGTTGTCTACTCACCAAATAAAAATGAGTAAGGTGTTGAAAAATATAACCCCTTAAATGAACAAATGGTGTAATAAACTTAAAATAAGGGGTCCCATATATCTGCTGCACAGTTGGCCAAACTATGTTCTAACCATTCATAACCCACTATCCAAAGAGGGAGTTGATATGGTTCATAAACTCTCTTTGGGAAACCATGATCAAATTGTGATATATGGTTCTATTAAAAACAACATATCTTTTTCTCTAGTGTGTATCCCATGTCACATAGTTAGGGAAAACCATTCCACCTACATCTACTCATTGAACATCCCACATAGTTATGATAAATTGGGCGGATTGGGCAGCATAATATCTACTAACCTTGTGTCCCAGTATTTTCTTCCACCGTTCAAGGTTTTGGGTGCTGAACAATAAATAAACCCAACAGATTCCTCGATATCATCACTAGGAATTCATATTAGGTCAAAAACAAAGATTTAAAGGGTAATTAAAAGGATATACACATCATTTAAAGATTGGGATCTTAAAAGGATCATGAATTATTCATTTATATTAATGGACTAAATCCTAATAACATAATAATAGAACCTGGCAATAAATAATAGGGGATAATATACATATAATAAATATGTATTTTTAAAAAATTACTATAAAATTTCTTATTCTCTTAATCAATTTATTTTTCTTCCCTTTCCTTGTTTTTCTGTGATGAAGGATCGAAGAGAGGATTTATGTAGGAATGTCCAAAAATTCTCTATAAATCCATGAATGATGTTCTTCAATCTCTATGCACTAGCTTGATAGGTTCAAGTTCTTCATTCCATTAATCTTCAATCATAACAAAGTATATATTATTTTATCTTCTCTTAAGAGAGTGTATGGGAGGAAGAATCTCTCCTGGTCATAAGTGAATTCTATATAGACTTTTCATTTTGAAAAAAGTCTCACACGTAGAAATGTGATATTTTTTTCTTTATATATTATTGGTTTAACAAAGATAATTTCTCATATTCGTATATTAGAATATTTAACTATATACTACCCCATGCCAAATAATAATAATAATAATAATAATAATAATATATTCCATGAAATTTGTTGTTTTAAATATCATTGCCTAAATATGAAAATATATAATCACATAAATTAAATTAAATAAAATATATTATTTTCATCAATCGATTATCTCAACCCAGTTATCCATTCCTGATATTTATCAAACCTTGAATAAAAAATTATTTATTCAAAAAATATTATTTTCTTGTATAATTAAATAGATATTATATTCACTGAATTAAATAAAATAATATTTATTTTAATATTCATATAAAATAAATGAATATTTATTATAATTAATTTAATAAAATCATGAGTAAAAAATATTTACTTTTAAATAATTATATAAGTGAAAAAAAACCAACTCACATATTCTAAAATGAAATATCTCAGGATTTAATTTCTAAAATCGATAAAACATGTTAAATTTATTATTCTACAATACGAGAATAATAATTATTATTAATATTAAATTTAATATTTTTTAGTGATATTCTTGGTACACCAAGTTTGTGTCCCTCTATGACTCATTCACAATGAAATTGTGTGAACTTATAGAAATTCCATGATTAATATCTCAAAAAACATCAAGGAACCCATATCGAAATAAGTTAGTATATTAACATAAAAAACCATCATATGAATACTGTTGTGAAATATAATCTCTTTAACTAAAAATATCTCATGAATAAGGATGTGTACTTGTTTAATCAACCTATATTATTGATATATATATATATATATATTGATTTTATTTTATGAAATGAACTTTTCTATGAACTACTGTCATCCTTTATTTATAATAATGTTACATTCAAATCAATGTTAATGTGAAATCATCTCTTATCAACTCTAATGGGATAAATACTTAATTTACATACTCAATTAATGCCATATCATTTATGAGTATATAATGTATTATTATTCAACATGAGAATATTTCCTTATTATTCCCATCCATATATCAAATTACACAATTCTTGATATAAAATAACAATAATATCATATCTAAGGACCAATACATACATTCTTAGAGATGAATATATAATGACACCTAAAGATGTGGAGTTTCTATTCATAGTTCTATCCTCATGAACACCCTTATTAAGGATCAATTAGTTTATCTTCATTAGAAGATGTCTCAATAATACTGTTGAAACTGATATTAAAACACTATTATTGTCCCATCATATAGATGTTATTAGGACCATATGATATATGTTACGAATATTTCCATTATATATATAGGTTCTCAATATAAGGGAAAATTTTATAACCTTTTTATATAATGACTTCCCTAAGGATAATTTCACATCAATACCCAAAAAAGTATTTATAATGTGATAATAAATTAATTAATTTTATGGTATTATATTGTACAAATTAAATTGAATACAAGAAACCCACTTCAAAATCTATTAGAGGAGATTTGTTTTTATTAATTCCATCTATAAAACCTATAAATATGTAAAAATTATAGATAATTACATGTTCATTTTAATATCTAGACATACCCATTTCATGGGTGAATTTTTTATTAATTACAAGCCTATACTAATGGATAATTTATGCAAAAATCCTAAGGGTTTTACTTCAGTAAAGATTCATTCCTAGTGATTAGACCATGCTATTATTATTGAAACCAAAATAAAATAAATTAGTTAAAAGTATAATGTATTTAGCCTCTCTTATAGGCTCTATACATGGTTCGATCTGAATACAGGGGATTATAGACACTCATTTAAAATGTTTTTGATTTTCAATAGTGATTATTATCATAGGAAGGAGAAAATAAAGTAATAAAAGGTTACACACCAATAGACACAATTAATGGTGAAGTCTATCCAAGTGATAAATTATAAAAGTGCTGATGAATCTTACCTTTTTAATTAGATGACAATAAAATTAATAAAGAAGGAGAAATGTTTAGATGAAATTATTTTAATTGAATAAAAAATCACTGAGTATAGAAACTACGATTGAAACTATCAACAATTGAACATATGGGTCAACTATATATGGTGAGAACCATGTTTTTTAGCTGAATTAGAGATGCTCAATAAATTTTATCTTTAACAATCAATTGAATAATATTGAAAAAATTTGGTATATTTGGAATTTTTATATGATCAAATTTTATTTCATTATAATACTATTAATTCCTTTTATTTTGTTTCTAATCCATTCCAATAAGGCTTCCCCATGTGGATATTTCTCTCCATTTAACTTTATAAATGCAGAAATTTTTGTTTCAAATTTTATTCTAATTTTATAAAATATTTAGTTCCCCAATCCCGTGATTCTACATTCATCGATGAAAAAATTATGTCATTTTTATATAATATAATGGAAAATTAAAAGTACATTAAACACTTTGAGGACATTTTCAGCCTTGGTTTTGGAGAATTATAAAAAAAAATATCTAATTCATCATAGTTGAAAAAAATAAAATAAAATAAATAATTCAAATAATGTATTATTCTCATGTGATAACTCCTTAATAGCATTCGTATGTCTATGAACATATAAAAGATCTTTGAAAATTATTTTAAAACATGGGGAGAGCATCAACTTGACCAAAAATGGGTTTTAAAAACAATGAAAATTAATTTAATAATTTTTTATTTTAAAAATAAATAAAGATTTTATATAAAATATGAAAAAATAATTGATTTATATAAAATAATTTTCAAAAAATTGAAAAAATGTTAATCATTTTGAATGCAATTTCATAAATATAATTTAAAAAATTAATTGTATTTCTCCTTGAAAATAATTTTAAAATAATAATATTTTTTCAGATTAAAATGATAATTGAAAAATATAATAAAACCATTATATCCACGTAGATATATCACTTTTAGGGTGACTTCCCATTATATTACATGGGTTAGCTCCCCTTGTCACCTAATCATCTCAATTGATACGTATGTGCCGAATTAATTTTGAGAAAACGTTTTTGATGATATATCATTCTCATTCACAAAAAATGAAAAAAATTTCATAATAATATATAAATTATTTACATATAATTAAATAATTATATATATTATTATCATGTGAAAATATAAATTTTATAAAATTCATGTTATTTTAGGAGAAATCCATCTTCCCACAGAAATACATAAATTTCCAAATATATAAACATGGAAGATATATAATTAAACCATGTTCTTGAAATGAAATTTTAATAATGTCATAAAATATATCCACATAAACATCATTCCTTTAATTAATAAGGAAAATTAATCTTCACATAAAATTTTATCTTCCATTTATTTCAATATCACATAAAATAATAACATTTCTAATAAAAAATATATAACATAGAAATTTTAATAATATTATATTACCTTTAATATGAATGTTTAATCAATTAAAAAGATTTTCTATTATTGATTTTAAATACAAATATAAAAGTTGTTCATTAATAAATGTTTGTAAATCAAAATATTTCATTACATAATGAAACCAGACTTAATTTTTGTATAAATAATATAAATTCACAATGAATCATATTAAAACATATTTAAACGTAAAAAGCCATCCATTACTAAGGGATAAAATAATAATATACATATATGTATATATATTTATGTTT
Organism: Viscum album; assembly: GCA_963277665.1. Lineage (NCBI taxonomy): Eukaryota > Viridiplantae > Streptophyta > Magnoliopsida > Santalales > Viscaceae > Viscum > Viscum album. Next base: position 1,500,452,584 of record OY728136.1, on the reverse strand, counting down.
TTATAAATTAATTACATTATTTAAATTTAGAATATTTCCCTTATAAGGATTTTTTAAAAGGAAAAAATATATAAAATTGATTGAGTTTCCAAAACACTTTCCTTTGCTCAATTCGATTTTGCATAAAGAAAATATATTTCTTCTCTTCCCCTATATTCATACACATATCTCTATTATTTTTCATCTCACATGCCTTGTATAAGGACCCAACCTTAAAACATACATTATCTTGAATTAAGTTAATAATTCACATTGTGGATCTTCTCATGTTTAGAGTTTAAGAGAATTAAGCCATAACTATTACATTTCATTTCAAAAAAATGCAAATTAGACACTTCTAATCAGTTTCCATTTTTTTCACAAAACAATAACTCTTGAAAAAAAGATTCATGTCCAGTTCCATGTTTAAGACAACATGAATTTTCCATGATCCCATCAATGACCCTAATCTTCTTTAAGTCCTGTGAAAAACATTTCAAAACATAGTATGAGCATAAAAAGATTAGTAGGGGATACACAAAGAAAGAAAACTATTAGTTTTTCAAAAAAACAAGTAAAACATGAATACTTTATCATAAGTAATATTTTTCACCTTTATGAAGTAGTAAAAACATTTCCCTGAATAAAAATTCATTACTTACCCTTTTGTAACCATAAGATTACCATAAACCCCATATAAACAACACATAACATATAAAGGTAACTTGGGACATAAACATACTTTAATGGAATAACCATATGGTATACTTAAACACATACCAATAAATGGAATAGCCATACGGATGACTTCCATACCCAATGTATTGGAGGTTATAATTTAACCACCCATCCTGGTTTTCACGACACCACCCGTCATAGGGTTTATCATGTAACCACCAATCATATGTCCAAGTACCATCATAAAACATAAAATATTGCAAATGTAAACATTTCACTAATAAAATTTCATTTGAAATCATAAGAAGTAATTTCAATATTTTGAAAAAATCAATCCATTTTCATAGACCATTTAAAAAGATATTTTGTGGATCAAAGTGTCCCATACCACTTTGAAGCTTTTGATTGAATTATAATTTTATTAAATTAATTTACATATAAATAAATACTCAAAAACATTTTTAAAACTTGTATATTAAAGATAAATATTTAGAATAATAAATCTTTAAAGCATTTAAAATGATATTTTAGTTAAAGAGTTTTTAAAAAAATGAGAGACTCTTGAATACAAATAATTTAGGAATAAAATTTAATCAGAACATTATAATATCATGAGAATAAATTTATTCATGATATAATATGAAAAAGTATAGTATATACACTATATAAGAGTGAATTTGTGCTTAACAACAATGAAGTCTCAATGGAAATGTATATTGAGATGAAATCCCTTATAAGGATGTTATCCTTAAATTAAGAATAAATAAATCACATAATTATGAGTGAAAAATATAATTACACCCAATAAAAGTGAATATTACATGTAAACAAATCAGAGGTCATTCACACATATTTATAGGAGGAAATATTCAAGTACATGTTAAACACAATGAATTGAAATTGGGTTAAGAAGTTCCCTTGTGAAAATACAAAAGCCTAACGGCGTCACATTAGAATTCAAAAAATAATTTGATGAGATAAAAAGGGTATCCCATCACTTGGAAAAATAATTTAAATCAATAAGGATATAGTATAACATATACCAACATAATAGGATTTAAATTAAATGACATAACAAAAAGAAGTCTTTTAAAAAGAGGAGGGTGAAAGGTTCCCTTACTGATTTGGTAACTTACAAAACATATGCCACATGAAATAAGGATCATAAAATGAAGATGTAAATACTCCTAAATGAATGTATATTACCCAAATAGCACAATAATGGGCAGTACATACACCACACAAAAGGAAATAGTGGCAAATATAGAATGAATCTCATATGAATAAAAATTGAGATGAAACCCTTTACCACGTTGTAATCAACTGAGTCATATGACCAAAAGTTAATAACCACCAAATGAATCACAAAATACTCTGAATATAAATAGAATCAGGATAATATATATCAATGTCAGTATTTATTACAACACATGCAATAAATAAGTGGTGAACAATGGAAATCTCATGGAATTAAAAGTGAGATAAGAAAATCCCTTACCTCGGGTCCTACTTGACTCATATGTTCCGTGTTCTTCCTCAATAATAACCTTAAGTTAATATCTACTTCATTAAGAAAATTTTTAAATTGTATTATTCATTTTATATCACTTATTATCTTTCTACAACAACTAGTTAATTATTTGAGTTCATATTGGATATTTTATCGATGTTTGGAACTTGAGTCAAAAATGAACTTGTTATAATTACAATTTTTCCATGTTGTCAAAAGTAAATTATCTCCAGAATGATAAAAATGTTTTATATATCATATATATCATATATATCCATTTTATTTTTATTTATAATATTCCATATCATTTGGGGTTTAGAAATGAAACACACCGTTCATGAAGACGGTAAGCCGTACGTACACATGAATGCTACTTTAATTTCTATTTTATATTTAAAGGAATGAAAGAATAATGATACATTGGTATATTATAATTCCATTATAATATCATATTTTATTTTATGTTACATAATATCATTAAATTCATCCTTTATACCTTCCATGTATGTAATGAATGAAATATATCACCTTGAGAGGGAGATAGTCCACACTTCCTCAATTGAAATTATCACGTTTAACCATAATGGAAACCGTAAAGGTAAGCTATAAATGATTAATACAGAAGCATAAAGAAAACATAAAAATAATACAAGTCAAATTTAAATACATTTCCTTTTTAATGGACACCATGTTAGGCGGTAGGAGATAATCGAACAATCATCGTTTCGTGAGGCGTTAGTTTTCCATCCACAGAAATAGTATGTTCTTCACCCATTAGATAAGGGTGGGTGTAAGTGTTGTTCGAATCCTTATTATAACAACATACTAGTATATTTAGGATACTGTTTTTGTTATAAAATAATTTAATAAAAAGATTTTAGGGGGTTGATGAAGTAAAATAAAACAAAATATAACAGAAGAATTTAAGAGAAACCGTAACCCTTAATTTGGGTAACTTCCTTTGGTTTGAACCAAAAGGACTTCTTAAAGTTCCTTCTGCCTAAGTTAAGGATTCTAGAAGGAATAGGGGAATCATTATAGATTATTTAGGTAGGGTTTGGATTAGCCAATGGGCTTGAGAGGTGTGATAAATTGGTTATAAATGGTATCCTTTTATAATGGGAGGAGGGGCTCTTTAGGAAAGTGTGAAAATATTATTTTATTATATAATGATATTCTATTTCTAAAGGTCCAAAAATCATTACAGTTGAAGATAAGATGACTAATTGTCGAAATAAAATCTTCCAATAATAATTGGATAGGTTTTGGATGTTATTTTAATATTTACAATCTTATTTATTTAAATAATTTATTAATGAGGTAAACACTTCATTATTATTGTGTCATAAATAATTTAATTTATTCGATGTCTAAAAATCATAAAAAAAATATCATTATGTAGGAAGGATTTTTATATTTCCAATGAATATTTATAGTCAAAAATAAAATTTATATAACCTCTTGTAAAAATTAATTTACTCAATGTTTTTTTGTTTATGTCATTTTTGCCTTTACATTAAATTAATTAATTTAAAGTGTCATTATCATTAATAAGTGGCTCCATGGGGTCCCAAGATCGACCCAAGGATTCCCATGGTCATAAATTACTCATCAAATAAAGTTAGGAAAAGTGTTAAGATAATTTTGAATAATTATAATATCCTTTTTACCTTGAATTACACTATTTACCTTTAACCACAGTAAATAAAAGTCAAAACTTACTATTCACCAAAAATTATTTTCATCTTATTGAACCAAATTTTACTTACTAATAACGACCATGTATGTCAGATTTTCTAAATTCAAATCATAGAAGTGGTAAAATTTCATTTAAATGAAAAAGTAAGTTTTTTTAACTAATACTAAGTGGTTTAACTATTCATCAAAAATAGAGGTTTTTCAGAAAAAATACCAAAAATTCAGCCTATGATTTATTTGATAATACAAATTCAAAAATGATGTCTATTTTTCCAAATTAAATACATAAAAGTGGATGTAATTAATTTAAAATTAATTCTGATTGTTAAAAAAATAGCATGTTTTTAAGAAATAATAACTATCAAAAGATTGACACTTGTTTATGTCCAATTTCAATGTGAAATTAATTACAATGACCAAAATTGGATTAAATGGTAATATTATATTCTAATTAAACTTTAAAACCAATTAATAAGATAATATAACCATATAAATAAATCAGATTAAAACACAGTTTTGAATTAAAATACAATATTTTTTCACTATTCATTAAAAATGAACTTTATCGAAAAAATTCCTAAAAATTTACAAAAAGTAAATTTTTATGTCCCCATTCTAAATAAGGATTTTATTTGGTCAAATAGAATGTATTAAAATGACCATTACTATATTTAAAGAGGCTTCTACATTAAAAGGTGGTAGATCGACCATTTAATGTAAATTATGCTTAAAATTAGATTTATTAACATTTTAATCCCCTAAATTTTATTGGATAAATGTAAATACATTTGAAAAACATGTATAATAATATTTTAGTTAGTTTTTTTAATTCCCACCAATACAATGGCTAGGAGTTAACATTTATTTAAAATAATAATATTATATTATTAGTGTGCAACTTAATATTTCAAAGAAAGCCATTGTTGCATATCTGGTATGCTATCGAACATAAAAACTCTTTTAAAGTAAAATTAATATTTAATTCACAAATATTAATAAGTATGAAAATATCTTATTCTTTATTTACCTGGGATGTTACATCCTTCCCCCCTTTTGGAAATTTCATCCTCACAATTTTAAAATTGGGCTTGGAAACATCATTGAAAGTCCCAAATCGATAAAAGAGTAAATAAAACTATCACTTTAAAATTAAGAAATATATATACAAAGGTCACCTGAAATAATAGATACTAGGATTCTATGAAAACATGTATATGGAAGATAAAATAACTCTCATGGATTAATATATATTGATAGAGAACTTGATCACAGAAAGTTAACCACCACAATACCATAAATTTGTGGTTGGGTAAAAGTTTGATGATAAAAGAGAGATTATAATTTTTTTTCAAGATCCTTTTAATAGAGTTGATAAATTTTATTAGTAATTAGACTAAGATCGTAAGGAAATATACTTGTCATATAGAGTGTCATCCTTTAATAAAATACTACCACAAACTCATCTTTTCTCTAAACGGTAGGTATTCAAGATGACTTGATCACACCTGAAGTGATAGAATAAACTTCTAGGGTATCACATTATCTAGAAAAGATAAACTATATATTTACACTATATTTAGAACATCAACCAAAACCAAAATTGGTTAGTTAAAGATCAGATAATCCCCAAAAGGATAATGTTTTACAAAAAGAAAAAACCACTCTTAATCTCCAAAAATTTTCAAACAATACCTGAAGTTCAACAAAGACAATTCAACATCCAATTTTCCTTAAAATTATTCAATGTAATCAAAACAAAAATTGAAACCCAAAACTCAAAAGTATTTAAATCATATAATCTTCCACAGTAAATCTTAATATTTATCTCTAAAAACATAGACTACTCTTAAAGTCTCACACTAAATTGTAATTATTCTAATCACATAATTTCTATGATAGGTTAATTATTAAAATAAATAACCAAAATCACCTTATGTCCACAATAAAAGCATATATTCTTCCAAAATAATATTTCAACAATTAATAAAAAAATTAAATCCGAAGGTATTCTATTTTCTTTATGCATATAGTGTTCCTCAAAAGAGAGAACATCTTCCACAACAACCTTTATCACTTAATCACAAAATCATTTTTCTAGACTATGTATATCCATTTGATAAAACGTAGGTTCCAAAAATCAAATTATTCTTGTTCCATAAAAACATTTTAGTAAAATAATAATTCATACTAACCAGGGACTTCAAGTAGGCTAGTGGTAGGCGATGTGTCGTTGTTGCCCTTTAGTTGTGGGTTCAATTCATGCGGCCTTACCAGATGCGATGGGTTGTCACCCATCCTATGGGTAGTACTTTTTATAAAACTCAAAAATAACCCGAAAATGTTTTAACCTAAATGGTTTCCTTATACCTATCATTTTCATCCAAATTAATTATGATCTTAACATCTCAATTCTTGAAGTCTTATTTCACCACCATATGATAAAATAATACGATCCCCAAAATGAAGAACATCATACCTTGATCATGGTGTCCATTTGGTTTCATCATCATCTTGTTCATGTAGGTAGAAGGTCCATGCATTGCAACAATTATTTAGAGATCCTTCAAAATCATTTGATTCCTTCATTCAAATACACCTTTTACAACATCGGTCATATGGGTGTTCACAAAAAAACAGTTTTGGAAAATAATCTTCTATGCCAGGTAATTTCAAAACATCTAATAAAACATGATTTCTATAAAATAGTCGGACCGGATTTGAGTTGAAACATTCAATTAATGGTCCTTTTAAAATACCATAGGTATGTGCTAAGAGAATATATTGGAAAAGGAAATATAAATAGGTTTCGCAAGGTTCAACTTCTACAGAAACTTTTTTAAAATCATAATATGCTTCAAAATTTTGTGATAAGGTAAAATATTTGAAAATTCCTTGATAATATTTACCTTTCTTGAAAATATGAAAATATTGGGAAAATAGAATTTGTCTAAATACAACCCATGATCTATGATGATAATGAGCTATATTGGAGGTGTTTGATATCTCAAACAACTGCTTCAAGTGATTTGTATGCTACAAAAAGTTTCATAATCATCCGAACATGACATTGAAATAATTATTGAAAGCATGTCATCAGGAAGAGATAGGAATTCCATTTGACATCCTCCTCCTTCCATTTGTAACAAACTTTCCTTGATCTGAAAAAGTTATAAAACAATGATTTAACTGAAATAATACACATAGGGACTAACCATGTGTCTAACTAAAAATCATAATCCCTAAAGATGTCTAAACCGACCTCTAATACCAACTATAAGGACCCGACCATAAAACATAGATAATCTTAAATTAAGTTAATAATTCAAATTGAGGATCTTTTCGGGTTTAGAGAATTAGTCCATAACTATTACATTTCATTTTAAAAAATTAAAAAGTAGACACTTCTACTCAGTTTCCATTTTTTTCACAAAACAAGAACTCTTGAAAACAAATTCATGTCTAGTTCCATATTTAAGACATCATGACTTTTACTTAATCCCATAAATGACCCTAATCTTATTTAAGTACTATGAATAACATTTAAAAACTTTGTATGAGAATAAAAAGCTCAGTAATGGATCCACAAAGAAGGAAAACTGTTGGTTTTTCAGAACAACAAGTAAACCATGAATACTTTCTCATAAGTAATACTTTTAACCTTAATGAAGTAGTAAAAATACTTCACTAAATTAAAGATAATTACTTACCATTTTGTAACCAAAATATTACCATACCCCATATAAAAAACACACAAAAGATTAAGGTGACTTGGGACATAAACATACTTAAATGGAATAACCATACGGTCGACTTCCACACATATCACTAAATGGAATATCCATAAGGCCGACTTCCATACCCAATGCATTGGATGTTATAATGTAACCACCCATCCTGGTTTTCACAGAACCACCCATCATATGGTTTATCAAGTAACCATTCATAAAATGTCCAAGTACCATCATAGCAAATAAAATGTTGCAAATATAAACATTTCACTAATAACATTTCCTTTGAAATCACAATAATAAATTTCAATATATTGAAATAATCAATACATTATCATAAACCATTTAAAAATAATTTTTTTGAATCAAAGTGTCCCATAAAACTTTGAATATTTTAATGGAATTATAATTTTAAAACATTAATTTCCATATAAATAAATACTCAAAACGATTTTTAAAAAATGGACACTAAAGATAAAGATTTATAATAATAAATCTTTAAAACATTTAAAATGATATTGTAGTTAAATAGTTTATTAACAAAATGAGAGACTCTTGAATACAAATAATTGAGGAATAACTATAACGACCCATACTTTACATACATTGTTAATACTTAAAAATTTAAGCACACTTATTACAACATATAACACAACCATGAAAGGACCGTATAGGTATAGTGTCTTTAGAAACTGTGAAACATAAACAACTGGTTCATAATGCATCTATATTGTCTCCCATTTATTTCATCATATCTAGAGTCCCTTTTGGAATATCCTACTTAATAACCTTCTTCCTGACTTGGGGGAATGAAAACATACAGAAGGGTGACCTCAAATGCCCAGTAAGGGTAAACAAAAGAAAAATCAATCACATCATATTCATAAAAACATAACAATTTGGAAATCTTACCCAGCAAAAGAGTTCATAATTAAATAACATGGGATAAATCATGGTAGTGAAATGTAATCACAATAATCATAACTTAAAACATGAAGCATTTTGTCATACACACATAATCATAGAGAATCATTTCTTATTAGTCAAGACTCATTTCCAAGACTATCTTAGTGGACAAATTCCATTTCTGAACCGAGTTCATTCCTCGTTTCAGTCCTGTTTCACTGAACTGGTATAACCTGCCGTTCCAACCATGTCTATATCATGAGATATAATATCTTTACCCAATGCATTGGAGGGATACATAGATCCCACCCATCTCATAATGATACCATTTTTATGTGTGCCAAAAAATCATAAACCATACATCATAGCATAACCCATGTAATAAAAATGGTATTCTTAAACATCGTGACATCATAAAACAATTCATATAAGATAAAGGAATTCATAAAAATAATTTCATCACAACATAATCAAATCAATGTAATAATAGGGATATAAACAGAACCCTTTATTATCTTAGATGGAAAATAATTTTGATAAAACACTTGAACTCCATTCTTGAGGAAAATATCCTTTCTACTTCAATAACACTTTTCCTTTCTTAACACGTCATACAATTTTAAACTAAAATAAGTTGATTAAAAATAAACTTGAAAACATGTAAAGGAAGATTCTTGGAAATAATGTTTTAAAATTCCATTCATTCCATTTATGTTAAAAAAACATTCTTCTCGTACGTTTGTCAGAAAAGTCAAAAAGTACCTCGTATGAAAAATGACAAAAGATTCCTCACATATCTTTTACTAAAAACTCACCAAAGGGTAAAATTGGATTTAAACAAGTGTAGGTGTATGGAAATAATATTACATATTGATGAAACATGTATGAGGATGATAAAATACACCCCAGTAAATTGCTAAGTATAAACAATCTCGGATAAAAATGAGATTGTGATATTTCCCTTACCTTAGGTCAGATTTTCTTTGTAAGTGTCCGAACCTCCTGTATAATGATTTAAATAATGTCATTGACATATTCCAGAATCATACTCATTGTTATTATATCATATATGGTCATATTCTTAGCTTATTATTAGTAATATTTCATTGCTACTTGTTATTCGAGTGTTTATTACTTTTTGTTCTTATGCGTGTTTTGTCGAATAAATTCTTATTCTTCTTTTTAGGTTATAGATACCTCATTTCCAGAATTTTATTATTGTAATATATATCATATTTATTCACTCAATTCATTTATTTAATCATTATGCAATGAAAATCATGTAGAACGAGTCGCATCGCATCGTGGAGACAGTATTCCGTACGTACGCACGAGCGATGATATCGTTCCCATGATCGTGTAATTATGTTGGAGTGTATTTATACTATTTCATAATAAATATAACTTTACAATAATCATATATATTCATTATTTACACCATTTTACCCATCCAAGTAAGGAAAATAGATTACACCATGGCGTGGAGACGGTATTACGTACATACGCACGCGCGGTGATTTCGTTTTCCGTAGGATGGATAGATGGTGAAATAGGGTTGTTTCATACTTATAATAACATATCAGTATATTAGTGATATTGATGTTATTAATTCATAATGAAACAACTAAAGAAGAAGACGTGGAAGAAGAAATAAAGTTGAATGAATCGGTAACGGACATTACCTCTTCTTTGAAGGGCTTCTTTGAGACCTCCTTTTAGGGCACTAAAATTGCTCTTTGAAGAAGACCAGGACCTCTAGGATGTTTCTAGGGAAGTGGAGAGGAGATATTTTCAGGGTTTGGCCAATCTTGAAGGCTCAAAGTGGTGTGAGTAAGAGAGGGAGGAGGTGCCCTTTTATAAGGGGGGAGAGGGGCACCTTTGGAAAAACTAAAAATATTATTTTATTATAAATCCATATTCAGTTTTAAATAGCTCCAAATTGATTTATTTCGAAGCTAAAGTGGGGATGGGTCGAAATACTCTCATAAAATAGAATTTGGACTAGTTTAGTTTACTATTTTAACCTTATCATTTAGATTTAACTTTAATTTAAATAATTATACTTTTACAGTGTCTTTTTGTGTTCTTACACTATAAGGTTAATAAACATACTATAACAAGCCAAACGAACCCTACGTTTATTATTATTAATATATAAAATCTTATCTAAGTCATTTGGCCAAACATTAGATGTTTAGAAATAAAATTACAGTTAATAATATAATATTAGTTTTGAAAACTATTTTTTGTCAATTTCGACACTATTAAGTAATTGATTTTTGTGAAAATCATAACAGAATTATTATTTCGAAAAAAGATAATTAAATTAATACTAACATGTCATATTAACCTATAAAATTAGTTTAATTTATGAAAAGTCTCAAATTACATTTATTTGGCTATTTATAACATCAATTATGTCAATATTTTATTAATAAGATAATTAATGCATCATCTTTGTGTCATAAATAAATTAAATTATTTAATGTCTAAAAATTAAAAATAAAATACCATTATGTAGGAAATATTTTTATAGTTCTAATGAATATTTATAGTCGAATTTATCTTATGCATAACCCGATATTAAAAATTATTTACTTATTAAACACTGATTTTAACTATTTTAATCCTTCTTTAAATAAATTAATAATAAATGTCCTAATTTAATCCAAGTGGGCCTATATGGTCATATTTTATTCCTGAGGTTATTTTTGGTCGAATTACACTTATCCAATATAATTATTACATGTGTTAGGGTAATAATAATATCATTTTTACCCTTAATTACCCTATTTACTTTTAACCGTGGTAAATAAAAGTAAAAAGTTACTGTTCACCAAAAATTATTTTTATCTCATTGAACCACATTTTACTTACTGATATCAACCATGCCTCTCATATTTTTGATATTCCACTCACAAAAGCGGTAAAATTAAGTTTTATATAAATTAGCAAATTCTAATAGGAGGTGGGTAAAAGACGATGAAATGTTCAATAAAATTTTTACATATCTAAAACTATTATAAAATTACTTCAATGAATTACATTGAACTTATATAGGTATTATGTATCAATTTTGACCTAAAATAAATTTAAATAAAATAAATAATTATTTAAATAAAAATTCAGTTTTTTAAATAGTAAACTAGAGTTTTCACTATTCATCAAAAATTGAATGTTTCCAGAAAAATACCAAAATTTCACCCCAAGCTAATTTCGATATTCTGAATTCAAAAACAAAGTCCATTTTGGTAAATAAAATTTAAAAAATTTAAAAAAGTGGTTATTACTATTCATAACGGCTAGTTGTAATAATATTTTAATAGAATATCGTTGTTTAGTGAAACTCGGTATTGCGTACGATGCAAGCTATCAAGGAAGGTCGTGATTGCGTGTAAAGAAAGTCAAGATAGTGTTGTGTGTAGTGAAAGATTCCTTTGATGATTTATATAACATAAAAACAAAATATTTCTCATAAAAGTCTCGGGTGTTACATTCTACCCCCCTTAAAATGAATTTTGAACTCGAAATTAGTCACTTTGTAACAAAAATATGAGGATACCTCTCCCTCATCATATCCTCAAGCTCCCATGTAGCTTATTCTAATTGGTGGTTCCTCCATAAAACTTTCACCAAGTGAGTGGTCTTGTTTCTTAGGACTTTTTCACTACGATCGAGAATCTCTATCAGTTTTCCATCATAAGAAAGATCTTGTTCCAGCTGTACAACTTCTGAGCTGAGTACATGTGAATGATCAGGTATGTACTTTCTCCGGAGAGATACATGGAACACATCGTGAACTTGAGAGAGATTCGGTGGAAGCGCCAATCAGTATGCTACCTTTCCAACACGATCCAATATTTCGAAAGGACTGATATACATGGGGCTCAGCTTTCCCTTCTTCCCAAATCTCATTACTCTCTTCCAAGGAGATATTCGTATGAACACTTTATCACCCACTTCAAACTATAAGTCTTTTCTTCAGTTGTCAACATAACTTTTTTGTCGACTCTGAGCTACTCTTATGTGCTGTTTAATAGATCTGACATTTTCTGCCATCTCATCAACAAGATCAGGTCCTAATAGCTTTCTTTCCCCAACTTCATCCCAGCAAGTTGGAGTCCTGTATTTCTTTCCATAGGGAGCTTCATAAGGAGCCATCTGAATACTGGAGTGAAAGCTATTATTATAATAAAATTCCACCAAAGGTAGGTGTTGATCCAAAACACCTTTGAAATCTATAGAGCAAGCTCTCAACATATCTTCTAGATTTTGAATTGTCCCCTCAGACTGACCATCTGTCTGAGGATGATAAGCAGTGCTAAAACTCAACTCTGTATCCAAATTATACTGAAGACTTCTCCAAAACATTGAGGTTAACCTTGGATCCCGATCAGATATAATATAAAGTGGTACTCCATGTAATCTTACCACTTCCTTTACATATATCCTGGAAAGCTGATCCGGAGAGAAATCCTCTCTAATAACAATGAAGTGTGCAGACTTTGTAAGACGATCAACTATAACCCAGATAACATTATTTCCTTTGGATGTTTTAGGATGTCCTCTGACAAAGTCCATAGTGATGTTTTCCCATTTCCATTTGGGTATGGGTAATAGTTGTAACATCCCCTTAGACTTTTGTCTCTCAGCTTTAACTTGCTAACAAACCATGAATCGAGGGACATATTCAGCAATATCTCTTTTCATGCCATCCCACTAGAAGTACTCTTTCAGGTCCCTATACATCTTCGTGCTTCTAGGATGAATAGAGAATGAACAACTATGAGCCTCATCCAGAAGCTCCTTCTTTAATTCAGGGATGGGAGGAACACAAACCCGATTCCTGAACTTTATTATCCCATCACAATAAAGGTTGAATTCAGGACCATTTCTCACCTTCTTTTGTGACTCTACATCTTCTTTCTGTGCCTATTTAATCTTAACATGTATAGATGGTTGAACATTCATTTGAGAAAGATAAGATTTTTCCCCTTCCATTATAATTCCAAGATCCATCCTTTGTAAATCCATAAATATTGGATCTTTTGTGATCCTCATCCGGGATAAACTGGCATGGTCTTGTCGACTTAAAGCATCTGCCACCTTGTTTTCTTTCCCAGGGTGGTAGTGAATTGAGTAGTCATAATCCTTAATCAGCTCCAACCATATTCTTTTACGCATAATCAGCTCCTTTTGTGTGAAAATATACTTTAAAATTTTATGATCAGTATAAATATCACACCTTTCTCCATAAAGATAATGCCTCCAAATCTTTAATGAAAAGATTACTGCAGCTAACTCCAAATCATGAGCTGGGTAATTTTTCTCACTGAAATTCATCTGTCGTGAGGCAGAAGATATCACAATATAATTTCGTATGAGAACACACCCCAATCCCTTCTTGCATTCATCGCTGTAGATCACAAACCTTTCTCCACTACAAGGAAGTGTGAGTACAGGTGCACTGGATAACCTTATTTTCAACTCCTTGAAATTCTCTTCACATTCCTTTGTCCACATGAACTTAACTCCTTTTTAAGTCAACCTGGTGAGTGGATTAGATAATCGTGAAAAATCATTCACAAAACATCGGTAATATCTAGCCAAACCAAGAAAACTTCGTATCTCAGTTACTATTGTTGGTCTCGACCATCTTTAGATAACCTTTGTTTTTGATGGATCCACAGATATCCCCTCTTTTTAGATTATGTGACCCAAAAATGAAACTTTTTGGAGCTAAAATTCACACTTGGAAAATTTGGCATAAATCTTCTCCTTTCTCAGGGTCTTCAATATAATTCTCAAGTGATCTTCATGTTCTTCCTTTCTCTTTGAATATACTAGAATATTGTCTATAAAGACTACCACAAACTAATCAAGATAGTCTCTAAAGACTCTATTCATCAGATCCATGAAGATAGCAGGGGCATTAGTAAGACCAAATTGCATCACTATAAATTCATAGTGTCAATACCTTGTACGGAAAGCCGTCTTTGGTATATCCTCCCTTCTGACCCTTAATTGATGATACCCTAAACGAAGATCAATCCTGGAAAAGTATTGAGCTCCATGTAGTTGGTCAAATAAGTCATCAATGTGCGGGAGTGGATATTTTTTCTTGACAGTGATCTTGTTAAGTTCTCGATAATCATTGCAGAGTCTCATTGATCCATCTTTGTTCTTAACAAACAGAACATGTTCTCCCCATGGTGACACACTAGGGTATATTAATCCCTTATCAATATTCTCTTGGAGTTGCTTCTTCAATTCCTGCAACTCAATTGGGGCCATTCTAAAAGGTGTTTTTGAAATAGGTAAAGCACCCAGTATGAGTTCTATTGTAAACTCAACATCACAATTTGGTGGAAGACCTGACAATTCCTCCGGAAAGACATCATCAAACTCTTGTACAATGGGCATATTTTTAATCGTGATTTTATCACCAACCATTTGAGATAAATAACCTTCATTTAGTGGAACCAAGACCCATAAGATGGAAGGAATTTCCACTGGAAGGTTATGTTCATCCTTCCATCGATAGACGATCATAGATTGATCTGGAATATGAAATGTGACTTCCATTCTTTGGAAATTGATATGAGCTCCATATAGAGAAATCCAATAGATGCCAAGAATCAAATCAAATTCCACTATAGGGAGGATCACAAAATTTCCAGGAAGCACTTTCCCACAAAATTCAATCGGAGAAGAATTATAAACTTTTGATCCGATTGTTGTGCCATTAGGGGTTGTCACAGCTAACTCAACATCTAATTGTTGAGGTAATACGATGATACCCTTAGAAAATTCTTCAGAAATAAAGGAGTGTGTGGATACATAATAAAATAAAACATTTTCTACTTTAGAGTGGATGGTAAGTGTACCTTTCACCACTCTGTTATCGTACTCCACATCGTTGATAGAAATTTCATGTGACTTTCCTTTGTCGTTGGCCTTAAGAGTTTGTTGACGTCGACCATCATCATCAACCCTTGGATTTGGGCATTGATTGGCATAATTCCCCATCTCCTTGCACTTGAAACATTGAAGTGTAGAAGGTTCATTTTGTGTATCTCTTCCTTTGTTTGCATCATTAGACATCTTCTTCCCATCATTGCGGCATTCAAATGCCCGATGACCTTCCTTTCCACATTTGAAACATTTACTTGTCCCTTTAAGACAACTCCCTCCAAGTATCTTTCCACAATTTGAGCATAAGGGAAAGCTCATCTTCTTTTCAGTGTGCTCTTTAGATTTTCCTTTGTATTCCATTTTCCTCTTCTTATCAAACCCATATGACTGACGGGTTACTCCAATCTCCATATCAACTTTGAGAGCACATCGAACAATTTCCTCATAGCTATTGAAGTCCCTTATGGCTAACTCCCTTCGAAGACTTGGTTTTAAGCCACTAAAGAATCAATCGATCTTACGCTCAAGTTGGATAATAATACCAGAAGCATACCTTGCAAGTCTTGTAATATTGGCTTCGTAGGTACCAATAGATTCATCATCCTTTTGCTTTAGTTCAAGAAACTCCTTCTCCATCTATGTTTGGATAATACGAGGGATATACTTATTGAAAAATATGTTCTTGAACTTGTCCCATTCCATGGACTCAATTTCACCTCTTTGCCTCGTATTCTTGATAAGATTCCACCATTGATCAGTATCACCTTCCAAACGATACAATGCTAAGATGAATTTATCATGTTCAGAACATTGAAGAACTGAAAATATCTTTTCAGTAGTACTAATCCATTGTTCCGCAACTAATGGATCAGTAGACCCGCTGAATGAAGGTGGACACTTCCTCATGAAGGATTCAATAGAATGTTGCTCCTTATTTTGCTCGTTTGGAAGTCCTGCATGATTCATAGCTTCAGAAAGTTGTGTGAGCATGGCTACAAGATTTTTCATTCAATCTCCCATAACGTTTGGTTTCTCAGGGGGACAATCATAGCATTTCCCGTCGCATTCCGCATTAACACGGTTCCTTCGGGTTCCAGCCATTGACTAAAACCAAGAAGAATAGTGGGAGAAACACTAATTATAATAGGAAAACCACATAATCAAGAATAAAATTTCACACTTAAGGTCTTATCATAGGTTATTCATGGCCATTTCTAAAACACTAATATTGTGTTCTATTCTTAGACTTATCCTTAGGGTTCTTACAAAGGCTTTCACATCCTAGTTTCCAAAGGATGACTATACCTCCCTCTGATACCAACATTAACGACCCATAATTTACATATATTGTTAATACTTCAAAATTGAAGCACACTTATTACAACATATAAGAAAACCGTGAAAGGATAGTATAGGTATAGTGTCTTTAGAAACTGGGAAATATAAACAAATGGTTCATAAAGAGTCTACATTGTCTCCCATTTATTAAATCATATATAGAGTCCCTTTTGGCATATCCTAATTAATAACCTTCTTCCTAACCTGGGGAAAATAAAACATACAAAAGGGTGAGTTCAAATGCTCAGTAAGGGTAAACAAAAGAAAAATCAATCACATCATATTCATATGAACATAACAATTTGGAAATCTTACCCTGAAAAAGAGATCATAATTTCATAACATGGTATAAATCATGGTTATGAAATGTAATCACAATAATCATAACTTAAAACATGAAGCTTTGTGGAATACACACATAATCATAGAGTATCATTTCTTATTAGTCAAGACTCATTTCCAAGACTATCTTAGTGGACAAAGTCCATTTCTGAACCGAGTTCATTCCTCATTTCAGTCATGTTTCACTGAACCAGTTTCACCTGCCATTCTAGCCATGTATATCTCATTAGATATAAAATCATTACCCAATGAATTGGAAGGAGATATAGGTCCCACCCATCTCATAATGATACCATTCTTATGTGTCCCACAAAATCATAAATCATACATCATAGCATAACCCATGTAAAAAAAATGGGATTCTTAAACATCGTGACATCATAAAACAATTCATATAAGATAAAGGAATTCATAAAAATAATTTCATCACAACATAATAAAATAAATTTAATAATAGGGATAGAAACAGAACCCTTTATTATCTTAGATGGAAAATAATTTTCATAAAACACTTAAACTCCATTCTTGAGGAAAATATCCTTTCTACTTCAAAAACACTTTTACTCTCTTAACATGTCATAAAATTTTAAACTAAAAGAAGTTGATTAAAAATAAACTTGAAAACTTGTAAAGGAAGCTTCATGGAAATAATTTTTTAAAAATCCATTCATTCCATATATGTTAAAAAAACATTCTTGTCGTACTTTTGTCGGAAAAGTAAAAAAGTACCTCATACGAAAAACGACAAAAGATTCCTTTCATATATTTTACTAAAAATTCACCGAAGGGTAAATTTGGATTTAAAAAATTGTAGGTGGACGGAAATAATATTACATATTGAGGAAACATGGATGTGGATGATACAATACACCCCAATAAATTCCAAATTATAAACAATCTCGGATAAAAATGAGATTGTGATATTTCCCTTACCTTAGGTCTGATTTTCTTCGTAAGTGACCGAACCACCTGTATAATGATTTAAATAATGTCATTTACTTATTCCATAATCATACTAATTGTTATGATATCATATATGGTCATATTTTTAGCTTATTATTAGTAATATTTCATTGCTACTTGTTATTCGGGTGTTTATTACCTTTTGTTCTTATGCGTGTTTTGTCGAATAAATTCTTATTCCTCTTTTTAGGTTATAGATACCTCATTTCCAGAATTTTATTATTGTAATATATGTCATATTTATTCTCTCAATTCATTTATGTAATCATTATGAAATGAAAACCATGTAGAACGAGTCGCATCACATCATGGAGACGGTATTATGTACGTACGCACGAGCGATGATATCATTCCCATGATTGTGGAATTGTATTGGAGTGTATGTATACTATTTCAGAATCAATATAACTTTACAATAATCATATATATTCATTCTTTACACCATTATACCCATCCATGTAAGAAAAATAGATTACACCACGACGTGGAGACGGTATACCGTACGTACGCACACTCGATGATTTCGTTTTTCGTAGGATGGATAGATGGTGAAATAGGGTTGTTTCATAATTATAATAACATATTAGTATATTATTTGATATTGATGTTATTAATTCAAAATGAAACAACAAAATAAAAAGAAGTGGAAGAAGAAATAAAGTTTAATGAATCGGTAACAGACATTACCTCTTCTTTGAAGAGCTTCTTTGAGACCTCCTTTTAGGGCACTAAAATTGGTCTTTGAAGAAGACCAGGACCTCTAGGATGTTTCTAGGGAAGTGGAGAGGAGAAATTGGCAGGGGTTCACCGAGCATGAAGGCTCAAAGTCGTGTGAGGAAGAGAGGGGGGAGGTGCTCTTTTATAAGGGAGGAGAGGGGCACCTTTGAAAAAACTAAACATATTATTTTATTATAAAGCCATATTCGGTT
The DNA here is from genome assembly GCA_963277665.1 of Viscum album. Lineage (NCBI taxonomy): Eukaryota > Viridiplantae > Streptophyta > Magnoliopsida > Santalales > Viscaceae > Viscum > Viscum album. The sequence goes on along the minus strand of OY728136.1, from coordinate 1,500,433,598 downwards.
TTAATAGCTCCAAATTGACTTATTTCGAAAATAAGGTGGGTATGGGTAGAAATAATATCATAAAATATAATTTGGACAAGTTTAGTTTACTATTTTTACCTTATCATTTATATTTAACTTTATTTTAGATAATTTTACTTTTACATTGTCTTTTTGTGTTCTTACACTATAAGGTTAATAAACTTACTATAACAAGCCAAAAGAACCCCAAGTTGTTTATTATTATTATATATAACCTTATATAAGTCATTTTTCCTAACATTAGATTTTTAGGAATAAAATGACAATTAATAATATAATATTTGTTTAAAAAACTATTTTATGTCAATTTTGACACTATTTAGTAATTGATTTTTGTGAAAATCATAACCGAATGATTAGTTCTAAAAAGTTAATTAAAACAATAATAACATGTAATATTAACCTATAAAATTAGTGGAATTCAGAAAAATTCTCCAATTACATTTATTTGGGTATTTATAACATCAATTATGTCAATATTTCATTAATAAGATAATTACTGCATCATCTTTGTGTCATAAATAAATTAAAATATTTAATGTCTAAAAATTAAAAATAAAATACCATTATATAGGAAATCTTTTTATATTTCTAATTAATATTTATAGTCGAATTTATCTTATGCATAACCCTATAGTAAAAATTATTTACTTATTAAACATTGATTTTAACTATTTTAACCCTTCTTTAAATAAATTAATAATAAATGTCCTAATCTAATCCAAGTTGGCCTAAATGGCCATATTTTATTCCTAAGGTTGTTTTCGGTTGAATTAAACTTATCAAATAGAATTAGTACATGTGTTAGGGTAATAATAATATCATTTTTACCCTTAATTACCCTATTTACTATTAGCTGTGGTAAATAAAAGAAAAAAGTTACTGTTCACCAAAAATTATTTTCATCTCATTGAACCAAATTTTACTTACTAACATCAACCATGTATCTCATATTTTTGAAATTCCACTCACAGAAGCGTTAAAATTATGTTTTATGTAAATTTGCAAATTCTCCTATGAGGTGGGTAAAAGACGGTGAAAAGTTCAATAAAATTTTTATATATCTAAAATTATTATAAAATTACTCCAATAAATTACATTGAACTTATATAGGTATTATGTATCAATTTTGACCTAAAATAAATTTAAATAAAATAAATAATTATTTAAATAAAAAGTCAGTTTTTAAATAGTGACCTAGTTTTTTCACTATTCATCAAAAATTCAATGTTTCCAGAAAAATACAAAAATTTCACCCTAGGCTAATTTCGATATTCCGAATCCAAAAAAGAAGTCCATTTCGAAAAATAAAATTTACAAAATTTTAAAAATTGGTTATTACTATTCATAACGGCTAGTTTTAATAATATTTTAATAGCATATCGTTGTTTAGTGAAACTTGGTATTGTGTACGACGCAAGCTATCAAGGAAGGTCGTGATTGCGTGTAAATCAAGCCAAGATAGTGTTGTGTGTAGTGAAAGATTACTTTGATGATTTATATAACAAAAAAACAAAATATTTCTCATAAAAGTCTCGAGTGTTACAATAACATTTAATCAATCCTTTATTATATAATGAGAATAAAGTGATTCATGATATAATATGACAAAGTATAGTATATACACCATATTAGAGTGAATTGCTGCCTAACAACAATGAAGTCTCAATGGAAATGTAGATTGAGATGAAATCCCTTATAAAGATGGCATCCTTAAATTAAGGATAAATCAATCACATAATTATATGTGACAAATATAAATACACCCAATATAAGTGGATATTAAGTGTAAAAAAATCATAGGTCATTAAAACATATTCATAGGAGGACATATTCAAGAAGTACAAGTTTAACCCAAAGAATTGAAATTTTGTTAAGAAGTTCCCATGTAAAAATTCGAAAGTCTAAGGACTTCACATTAGATTTCATAATAAGAGTTGATGAGATAAAAAGTGTATCCCATTATTTGGACATATAATTTACATCAATAAGGTTATAGAATAAAATATCCCAACAAAATAATATTTAAATTAAAAGGCATAACAAAAACAAGTCTTTTAAAAAGAGGAGGGTGAAAGGTTCTCTTACCGATTTGGTAACTTACAAAACATACGCCACATGAAAGAAGGATCATACAATGAACATGTAAATATTCCTAAATGAAATTATATAACACAAAATGTGAAATAATTGGCAGTACATACACCACACAAAAGGAAATAGTGGCAAATATAGCATGAATCTCATGGGAATAAAAAGTGAGATAAGACCCTTTACCATGTTGTATTCAACTGAGTTGTATGAGAAAATGTTAATAACCACCAAATGAATCACACAATTCCATGAATATAAAGATAATCATGATAATATATATCAATGGTAGTATAAATTACACCACATGCAATAAATATGTGGCGAACAATAGAAATCTCACAAAATTAAAAGTGAGATAAGAAAATCCCTTACCTCGTGTCATACTTGACTCGTATGTTCCGTGTTCTTCAAGAATAATAAGCTTAAGTTAATCTCTAATAAATTAAGAAATTTTTTAAATTTTATTATTCATTTTATATCACTTATTATCTTTCTATAACAACTTTTTAATTATTTGAGTTCATATTGAATATTTAATCAATGTTCGGAACTTGAGTCAAAAATGAACTTGTTATAATTACAATTTTTCCTTATTTTCAAAATTACATTATCTCCATAATGATATAAATGTTTGATATATCATATATGTCATATATATCTAGTGTATATGTATTTATAATATTCCATTTCATTTGGAGTTATGAAATGAAATGCACCGTTCATGGAGACGGTAAGCCGTACGTACGCATGAATGCTACTTTCATTTCTATTTTATATTTAAAGGAATGAAGACATAATGATACATTGGTATATCATAATTCCAGTATAATATCATATGTTATTTTAGGTTACAAAATTTCATTAACATCAACCTTTATACGTTCCATGTATGTCATGAATGAATTATATCACCTTGAGGGGGCGGTAGTCCGCACTTCCTCAAATAAAATTATCGCATTTAACCATAATGGAAACCATAAAGGTGTGATATAAATGAATAATACAGAAGCATAAAGAAAACAGAAACATAATATTCGTCAAATATAAATACAGTTCCATCTTAATGACCACCATGTTAGGCGGTAGGAGATAATCGAAGAATCATCGTTTCGTGAGGCGTTAGTTTTCCATTCCCAGAAACAGTATGTTCTTCACCCATTAGATGGAGGTGTGTGTAGGGGTAGTTTGAATAATTACTATAACAACATACTAGTATGTTTTGGATACTGTTGTAGCTATAAAATAAAGTAATAAAAAGAGTTTAGGGGGTTGGAGAAGTAAAATAAAACAAAAGAATTTAAAAGAAACAGTTTCCTTTAATTTGGGTAACTTCCTTTGGTTTGAACCCAAAAGACTTCATGAAGTGCCTTATGCCTAAGGTAAGTATTCTATAAGGAATAGGGGGATCTTGAGAGATTATTTGGGCAGGTGTTGGATGAGAAAATGGGCTTGAGAGGTGTGAAGAATTGGTTAGAAATGGTCTCCTTTTATAAGGGGGAGGAGGGGCTCTTTAGGAAAGTGTGAAATTATTATTTTATTATATAATGATATTCAGTTTATAATGGTCCGAAAATCATTAGATTAAAATATAAAATGACTCATGGTCGAAAGAAAATCATCCAATAATAATTGGTCTAGTTTTGAATGTTATTTTAATAATTATAATCTTATTTATTTAAATGATTTATTAGTGTGGTAAACACTACATCATTATTGTGTCATAAATCATTTAATTTATTCATTGTATAAAAATTATAAAAAATACCATGATGTAGGAAATATTTATAGATTTAAAATGAATATTTATAGTAAAAAATATAATTTATATAACTCCTTGTAAAAATTAATTTACTCAATGATTTTTGTTTATGTCATTTTTGACTTTACATTAAATTAATTAATCTAAATGTCATTGTCATTCATAAGTGGCTCCATGGGGTCCCAAAATAGATCCAAGGATGCCCATGGTCAGAAATTACTCATCCAATAAGGTTAGTATAAGTGTTAAGGTAATTTTGAATATTTATAATATCCTTTTTACCTTGATTTTACACTATTTACCTTTAACTATGGAAAATAAAAGTCAAAAGTTACTATTCATCAAAAATTGTTTTCATCTTATTAAACCAAATTTTACTTTATAATAACAAACATGTACATTGGATTTCTGAAATTCAATTCACAGAAGTGGTAAAATTTCATTTAAATGAAAAATTCGGTTTTTTAACTAATACTAAGTGGTTTAACTATTAATCAAAAATTGATGTTTTTCAGAAAAATACCAAAAATTCAGCCTAAGATTTATTAGATATTACAAATTAAAAAATGATGTCTATTTTGAAAAATTCAAAACATAAAATTGGAATTAATTAATTTATGATTAATTCTCGTTGTTAAACAAATAGCACGTTTTTAAGAAACAATAACTATCAAAAGATTAACACTAGTTTATGTTCAATTTCAAAGTGAAATTAATTAAAATGACCAAAATTGGATTAAATGGTAAATATATATTCTAATTAAGCTTTAAAACGAATTAATAAGATAATATAACCATATAAATAAATTATATTAAAACACATTTTTGAAATAAAATACAATATTTTTTCACTATTCATTTAAAAAAATGGATGTTATCGGAAAATTTCCAAAAAATTACAAAGAGTAAAATTTGATGTCTCCATTCTAAATAAGGATTTTATTTGTTCAAATAGAATGTATTAAAGTGTCCATAAATATATATAAAGATGGTTCACCATTAAAAAGCAGTAAATCGACCATTTAATGTAAATTATGCTTAAAATTAGATTCATTCCCATTTTAAGCCTCTAACTTTTATTGGATAAATGTAAATACATTTGAAAAACATGTAAAATCATATTTTAGTTAGTTTTTTTCATTCCTGAAAATACAACTACAAGGAGTTAACTTCAATTTAAAATAATAATATTATATTATTAGTGTGCAACGTAAGATTTCAAAGAAACCAGACATTGTGTATCGGGTACGCTATCAACACATCAACCCTTTTAATGTAAAATCAATATTTAATTTACATATTTTAATAAGTATGAAAATCTCTTATTCTTCATTTACCTGGTATGTTACAACTTTTAGGTGAGTAATATAGACACAAATAAAATCAATGTGCTGAGTTATCAATTTTTAATCTAAATTTCAAAAATTTAAATATGTACAGTATTCAATGAAAAATTCAAATGGCTAAAATAGAAAAGGGAAGGATCTGAATTTCCTCAAAATCTATTACATGGGGGTAATGATAGCTGAGAAAGTAAAATTATTAACATATATTTTATATGAAATTGTAATATAAGGATATTAATATGAGTTGTTTGAATATTATCAATATTAATATTGAATACTAACATAATAAAATATTAATAATCATATATAGTGGAATAAAGAATATTGAGAACTCAAACAATGTGGTTCATATTTCATGGTTGTGAAGAAAGATTATATATATATATATTTTATATTTGGTGATGTTTAAAGGATTTAATTGAAGGATCAATAATTACGAAGAAAAAAATAGACAAGATATAGATTACAATGTTTTCTAAGCTATTTAAATCGATTTGGTTGATGCTTCATAATGAAAATTCAGATTACTACTAATTGTAAAATCACCGATTAAACAACAAGAAAGAAATGTTATTAATCCAAAACCATTTTCAAATTCAATATATAGATTAAACAATCAAATAATGTGTATAAATATGATGAATGAAGGGAATAGATGGGGAATAAAAATGATGAATTGGTCATAAATAAACAAAAAATGGCCATGAGAAGAAGAATATGAAAACAAAAATAAATGAACAACCAGTATTTTGATGATGATGAAAAGATATTTATCCACGGATTTTATCTTTTATACATGATTGGGACATCCTCACATTCAAACCCCAAACTAGTCGAACTTTACTCGAACTCTCTCCCTGAAAGCCGACCCACTTTGGCAAGCTCGATACATTCATTCGTGCATGGCTTTGACTCCATCTCGTTTGACCACTTAGAGCCCTCAGTCAAACCCCTCTCAATTGTTTTGTAAATTGTATATCCCTCATCTCTATTTTCCATATCAAATTGATTTACATTTATTATTTTTATTTATAAAATTAATTATATTCATATATTAAATTCAATTTTTAATATTATAATATAATTAATATATGTATAATTTATTAATTTTATAAAACAAGTTATAATCAATATTTTATATGAAAATATTGTAATACTAATATACATAAATACTAAAAAACTATATTTTAATTTTAATAATTATTACCATAATTCTGATTTTGTAAAAAATTAATACACATATTATAAATTTTAGTTTAAAATATATTTATAATAACTAAAATAAATTTAAAATTTAAATTTAAATTTAAAAATACTCTTCATTATTCATGATTAGGATGAATAAAACAATATTAATAAAACCAATAATTTTTTAAACACGTAAATATATGTTCAAAATTTTATTAATTAATAATGAATTATCTTACCTTTAATTTCATAAAACTAATTTTTCCAAATATAACCGTTAAAATTTAAAAATCAATTTTTTACATAAATATAATTTTTTTAATATATTTATTAAGAAAAGATAGATAAAAAATTATTTAACAATTTATGAAAAAATATTCATTATATTAATACATTTGAAGCTATAATTTTTTGATAAAATTTAGAGGAAAATAAACTATTTATTAATAAATATTCATTTAAAAGAATATCTTTAATTTTTTGATTTATTTTTTTACCTTATTTACTGATAATTTAATATGAATGCACAATTTTGTGTCATTAATAATATTGATTATAATAGTTAAATAATGTATAAATCATGATACTAAGTAACTCTTATCGTAACACTCCAAATGTTACATTATCACCCTACCTTAAATAAATTACGCCCATGTAATTATTTCATTGAACTTATGAAAATTTATAATTTCTATTGCTAGAATTTGAACAACTGGACTTCTAAATTCTTATGGATATTTATCTATGTTGTTCCAATTTTAGGTTATGCGATATAGATGTTGTGTCTCGAATCTGGTCAGCAACTATCCTTTTTTGTTGTCACCACCCCCGTAGATCCCAAACAATGAGTGTGGTCGTTCATCTTTCCTGCTATATCTTTAAGTTGCGATTCCCTTTTAGATATTCCAGCTATTATACCCTTATATGATAGGGAAAGCCGAATATGACTCCTTGTTTCCCACACCGAGCACTGCTCATGTGTGCTTAGGAGTTGTGATGAGGTGTTAACTGCAAAAGAGGTCATATGGCTACAGTTGTCTGGGAAGCCCACCCTCAGGTCCTTCGACCCCCTCGGAGCCCCTGGACCAAGTTCTCATTTAGTATTGTGTGGTACGGTACGAACTCATGTCCTCATTCACATCAGGTTCACCATTTCTGTTTCAGATTCTTTTTCCAGGGCGCACTCGTCTGTTCGGTTCAAGGACGGTGGTGCTATTTTTTTCCTCTCATTCCTGCTTTCCAAAAGAGGGTGGTATCCATTCCTTGTTCAGGGAAATTTTCTCCTTGATCAAAATGGGATGATGGGATGTCGGTTTTTCCCTCCATGGATTCCTCCTTGAAACTCGTCACCTAGTCCGGTTCTCCCTTATAGATTTAAGACATGGTTCCTGAAACTCTTCCCAGTGCCATATCATCATGAACACCGGTTAATTACACTACTTGTATTGGGATATTCCAAGGGGTCTGGTCAGGGCAGAAACCTTCGGTCAGGGGATTAGTCATGTTTGACATCACTGGCATGTCTTGACGCTAGAACACTGATGTGTCTATCTTTGGTCTCTTATTATAGGGCTTCTCGAGGGAGCAGAAGCCCGAGGAATCCCGCATCAAATGTGACAAATCATATTCCCTAGGAATGTCTCTGATGTTTTCTTTATCTTCCCAGGTTTAAGATAGGGTATGCTACAAGCTTAACGTCCATCGGAGACTGATCAGACTGATCAGATCACCGACTAGAGTGGATCATATGGGTGTAACTCCTAGAGGGAACACTGATGTTGTGGAAAATGGGTGGTCAGCTTCCTGGTTGTTGTTAAGGGGAATGGGGAATGTGAAAATGAGAGTCGAATGCTGACCATGTTCGAAACAAAGGACCTGACTTGAAGTGTTTTATATAGTCTTCTAGGGTGTTGGAACGGGACATTTTGTGAGCCGAGGCAGCATGGGACAAGGCCCTTAGGGAGTCCCATTAGACATGAATGATGATGAAGATCCGAATGAAGGACATGAAAGACATGAGGTGGAGTGATCAAATGTTAGAACGGACGAATGCGAATGGGCGAAAGAATCAAAAAACTTCTATCTAGAATTTCAAAATAATGTTCTCTCGCATCAACTATTTCCTGAAATGATAACACATAATATCAAATGTTTTCTAGATTGTTTCCTTGATACCAAATTCAAAGTCCCAAACCAGCAATTTAGAATTCAGTGCAGAAGACATGTTGTTTATTTTTTTTTAAAAGATAACTAAAAAATATTCTATAATTTATAAATTTTGAGGAACTTTTCCAGTCTCAGTTATGGGGAATCATAAAAAGTATACAATTTATCATATTTGGAAAAAAAATAAAATAAAATAACTAATTCTCTTCTTGATCACTTCATGTGACAGCTTATGTGAAGTCATCTTCCTAAGAACATCCAAAATAACTATGAAAATTATTTTAAAATAGTTGATGAGAAATAAATTTCCCAGTAAGTGGTTTTAAATATAGAAAAAATAAATTTATTAAAATTATATAAAAACGATATATTTTTTTATATCAAATATAAATATATTTTTTATATATTTTTTTCCAAAACATTTCCAAAAATAATTCTAATTTTGAAAATGGTTTAGAAAATATACATAGAAAAATTAATTGGATTTGTCCATGAAAATCCTTTGAAATAATACAAATTTTATGGATTAAAATGAAACTTGAAAGTTCATATAAAAACCATGTTGCCACATATCAATATCACTTATAGGATAGTGTCCCCATAGAGGTCATTGGTTTACTACGCTTGCATCCTAATCATCTCAATTGATATGTGAGTATGGAATTTGTTTTATAAATTTTTTTAATGATTTTTCTTCCTCATTCAAAAACCATTGAAAATATTTCAAAATATTACAAAAATTATTTTCATAGAATAAAATAAATATACAGCTTATTATTTGTATAATAGATCAATTTTATTAATTTTAAGAATTATTAGAATAAATATTCCAATAAATAGAAACAATTAAATTTCAAACACATAAACATGAATTATTTATAATTAATACAAGTTATTATAATGACATGTCAATAACATCATAGAATATGGACACATATATTTGATGACATTCATTGATAAAAATAATCAATTTTCACATAAAAGTTTAACTTCCATTAATTTCAATATCACATCAAATAATAATTTTTATAAATAAAAATTTTAATATATAAATTTTAAAAATATGAAATTATATTTAGATTTAATTTTTATATAATAAAAAAATAAGTCTTCGTTATTTATTTTTAGTATCAATATAGATGTTTTTGATAAATAAATGTCAAGAATTCGAAAAATTTCATGACATAATAAAATCATCCAATATTTTTGAAGAAATAAAATAAATTAATATTGAAGCATATTAAAACATATTAAAACGTAAAATATCATCCCTTTACAAGGGAAAACATAATATATATATATATAGTGAATTTTTTTAGAAATTAATTATATAATTTGGATTTAGAACATTTCCCTTAAAAGTTTTTTAATATATATATATATGTTATTTAATTTTAAAAACACTTCCCTTTACTCAATTTGATTTTGTAGAAAGAAAATGGATTTCTTCTCTTCCCCTATCTTGGGGATCCCTTCTCTCTTTTGTTATATCATGCGGGGCATGCAGGTGAGGCATGAAACACTTAATAAAAATAATTTGGTTATTCTCTCAATTTATAATCTCAATTTTACTATTTCAAATTTGTATAATATCCCATGAAAAATTCAAATGGTCAAAATAGATCGAGGAAGGATATTAATTTTCTCCAAATATTTGGTTTAGTGGTAATGCATGCTAAGTGACATGAATGATAGACATATATTTTATATGAAAAAACAACAAAAAGCTATTAATACGATTTCCTTCAATCTTCTGACTATTAATACCAAAAAAGTAACATTAGGGAAGATTAAAAAATGGATATAGTCGAGGAAAGAATCTAGATAACTCAGAATATGTGGATTATATATCATGCTTTTAGTGGAGGCTTATATATATTATATTTCATGATGATTATAGGTTTTAATTTAAGTATGTAAAATGAAGTAGAAGAAATATTTATAATGTACATATTTTAAAATTTTTTGTGATAATTTAATTAATTCGGTGGATGCTTCATCCTTATGATTCAAATTATATCCAATTATAAAAATGAAGTGTGACAGAAAAAATAATATAATCCAAATCCATTCTAAAATAAATCATATTGATTGAATAGACTAAATATATATATATAAAAAATATGAATATAAGATAATGGATGATGAAAATTAAATGATGAATATACCATGACTGAACCAAAAAATGATCTTGAGAAGAAGAATGAAAAATCACAAACAAAAGAACAACAAACCTTCAAAAAGGATGACAAGATCTCAATCTACAACTGATATCATTCCTCCAAGATCAAAACCCCCTCATGGTCAAACACTAATCTGGTTTAACCCTTATCAAACTCTCTCACCAAAAACTGATCTCCTTTCTCAAGATCAAGCCCTTCGTCCACACTCACCATTGACTCAATCTTTCTTAGACTCCCAGATCCCTCATTTGAACCCCTCGTGATTTCTCTTGAAATGAAACTCAAAAATGTGATCTCCCCCATCCCCATTATACTTATCCGATCAATTTACATTTTATGTTTTGTTTATTTTTTTAATTACATTTTTAAATAAAATTAAATTTTATAAATCCAATACAATTAATATATTTATAATTTCAAAATTTGATAATAAAATTATAATCTTGATTTTATATACAAATAATTGTAATACTCATGCATATATATTATACAATTATAACATAACTTTAATAAAAATTAATATAATATAGATATTATAAAATAAATAATACCCATATCATAATTTAGTACTTTTAATAAATTTGTAATGATCGAATTAATTTTTAATTTAATATTTGAATATAAAGAAAATCATTTATAATTCATGGTTATGATGTTTAAAACAATAATAAAACTAATATTTTCTTAAAAAATTAATTATATTTTCATAATTTCATTAATGAATATAAAATTATATAACCTTTAATTTTATGTAATTAACCATTACAAATATAAAATTTTTAAATTTTAAATAATTTTTTAATTAATTTTAAATACATTTAATTTACTCATTAAAAAAAGTTATTTTAAAAATAATTAATTTACTTATGAAAATCAGTTCATTATATTTAAACATATCGTGGAATAACTATTTGATAAAATTAACCAAATAAAACAAATTATTTATTAATAAAGTTTCATTTAAGAGTGTAATTTTAATTCCTTCATTCATTTTTTACATTCTTAATTGTTAATTTAATATTAATTTACTATTATTTTCAATAATATCATTATTTATAATAGTGAAATAATGTTTAAACCAAGACACTAAGTAATTTTTATCTTAAGACTTGAGATGGTACTAAATTATTTTAGTTCAACTACATATCATTGATAATAAATGAAGACCTTCAAGGAGAAAAATCCTAGTAATTCAAAACACCATGAAAATTAATTGGTATGGGATTGTTAATTGTAATCTATAAAACATAATTCTAATGTTGAATAGGGGGTACATTAATCATATTTCAGTCCTATGTTCCCATATAGATATTGGGAAATTATATATACAGTTAATTGGTGCCAAAAATATAAGTTATGTTGATGTTTTTTAATAAAATACAAAAAAGTTTTTTGTTCCATATATATACTTTTTATATAGATATATTCGAATAAAAAATACACCATATTTTAACCATCACAACAAGATATGGTAAGTTTATTCAATTTTTTGTAGTGAATGACTCAACAAAATTAGAATTTTAAATGTATTTTCTTATGGGTCAATTACTAATCAGCAGGGCTCAAAACACCTTATAATAATATCTTCACCTATTCTGAAATAATAAACTAATATAAGTAACATGTGGGTAAAAAATGAAAATTTCCACTTTTACCTAGATTTATAGGCTTAGAGCGTATGATTTAACATATTATAGGTACAATGGTGATACCTACAAGTTTTATTTATTTTCATTTTAGCTCTATGTATTTCTAAAGCCTTGTGAGGGAAATTTTTATTGGAAAATTACTTTTTTTTTAATCAAGATACCCAATATAGGTTTTCAACCAAATAATATTAGCTTTTTTAATTTAAAATCTTATATGATTTTCATAGGTATCAAAAGGTGTAGATGTAGGGAAAATAGGCTTGAATTCAACTCATCATACTCTTTTTGGGGTTTCAAAGTGATAATAACTAGGATTATTTCTTTTTTTAGTAAAAGGAATTCTATTCATGAGAAATGAAGCTAATTTTTATGGTTTAATAGCTTTAATAAAACATGTTTGATGTTTTGGGTCATATAACTTTTCCAAAAAGCAGTGAAAATTATGTCTGTCCATCATTGATGAAAATAAAAAAATAATTACATCGATATAAGTGAACGGTTAACAAAATATGTATTGTGGTTTTAATACTGATATAGGAAAACTCAAAGATATGATCAACTCTTTTATGGTCATACGACTCAGACCAAAACATCACACTATATATGATCAAACTAATTGGATTCTTATGAATGAATTGATTCTTCATACCTAAAATTGTCTCACTTGAACTGACTTGAATTAAATTTATTTTGGTAGTACTTGCCTGAATTTTTCGTATATCTCATGAACATAGTGGGGGTTTATGAGTCAGAGAGATTTTATCACTATCAGTAATCATATTGAATTTTTTTATTTTATAAATCGACTCATCTGAATACCAAAATAATGAAATGAAACAATAACGATGAGGTTTTCTATTAAACATATATATTAGGGGTCCCATTAAAAACAATTCAAGGAAATATTATGTTTTAGTATATTTACATCAGGATAATAATGTTTCTTTACTTGGTCATAAATGATTTATATATGCGATGTATATATACTTCCACATAATAAATTTGGCCATTTCTGAATTAAATATACTCTTCACAAACATAGATTGATGGTTTATTTTGATTTATATTCCCAACGTATAAAGTATGGTGTTTAGGGATAAAATTCATAAATTATGACAATAATAATTTTACTCAAAATTGACCATATTTTATTTATTTTAAATCATGGGGGAAGTGGAAGTGGGAGAGGTTTTTTCTATTTTTAATGGAAAATTCAATTTGAAAATTACTACATTTACTGTTATAATCGAAATCAAACCACATATAATTCTAGTAATGAAATATATTCTCTTAGAATAGAGACAAATGTGGAGAGACTTGAAATGATTAAGGAGAACATACATGGTTAGGGGGATTGATAGAGATTTAACATGTCATTGGGAAACAAATTATAGATGTTAGTGTCACCTAGTGTACTATAAGAATAATAATTAAGCCGAACATAGTTCCGTGAAGTGATATAAAAATTACAATCATAACATATGGTTAATTATGGAAAACCATTGTGAATTAGTTTATTCATGTTCCTAGAAAGTAAAGGAACACATATTGAACATAGAACATGTAGAATGGTTAATGATAGGTGGTTTACATATTACTAAATATCATAAAATAACCTAAATCAAAAATAATGTAGTGATTTTTGACAAAAAAATTATACATAGATATTAAATTTATATTTGAAAAATATTTTTTTGTTATTCTATCTCGATATTAGTTAGTTAAAAATTTTAGTCTGAATGATGAGAACACCAATAATTATTTTATAGAGTGAGTAATTGTGGTAAAAGAGAATTTTATAACTAGGTATATAATGTGATATTTTCAAATCACTACATATTTTGAAAAAATAATAAACTTGACACATGTAGTTCTAAGAAAGAATGTCTACACAAATCAGGCTCATGAGTAGTTTAAGATAAGTGGATTTATCTTTGAGTTATGTTTTTTATATGAAATAGGATTTATGTTTAAGTGAATTATATATTGGATTAAAATAAGAAATATAGCTATAAATACACATCCAGATAGGATAGGAATCAATCCAATTTACATTTTGGGAGAGAAGTAATTTTCATCCATGATTGGGTTCAGGGATGTAGAACCACATATCAGATATTCTTACATGGATAAATATCCAAGGTAATTAAATCAATTATTATAAATCAACTAATTGGTGAAGTTTATGGTACATTTTAAATTGATCTATATTTTATAAAATTTGACATCGTGAAATTAGGATGATATTATATTTAGGTGAAATTTATACAATGTGGATTTATATTTCATAAAATTTGGGGTAACATAATAGGTAAATTATATATTTAGTTTAAGTTTCATTAATGTACTATATTTTGAAAATCTAAAATGTATATCATGAGAATCCTTGTGGTAGGGAAAGGTATGATACAATATTTATCCATTGCTATTAGGGTGTTTGGTCTATTTTAGTAAACCTTGTGTATAATGTAAGGATATTACCATTTTTGTGAAAGCTTAATGGGTTTCTTATTAGGTATCCTTGGCCTTAATAAGGCCAATACCAACCCCTTTTTAAGTGAAAATCAATGATGATACTTCTTATTAAATGATAACATGACACAATTTTGTTGAACCTCATGGTTTTAAATGGTTCAAAACCTTCTTTAATTATGTCACTCCAATTCATGAATCCATATTTGGGATTAATAATCATTATATAATCTATCTCAAATGAAAATGATATATTATGAAAATTTAACTTCAATATGAATGGTGACTTTTATTCCATATATTATAAAATACAGGGTTTCCTAGATAGAATTATATGTCATTATGTGATTATCACATAATGCATGAACAAGTTGGTTAAACCAATAATATTTTTTTAACAACTTATTAAATATAATATTGGATTATATATTGAAAATATACGTTTATATCTTACAAAATGGTAGAGAGAATAGTGGTTGGCTTGAATATGATACTTATGGTACCACTTCATAGGCTTAGAGGAATATAATTTTGTGTTATTATCTATTAGGATTTTATGTGGGACTTAAAACATAGTAACAATATTAAATTTATGAAATTTATGAATTTCTTTGTTATAAAATAATCTATGGGTATAGATTCATCCCATTTATATAAAAAAATTATCAATGAGAATAATGGTTAATTTATTAATTTTAGCAGGTGGGTGTGGCTGCATGATATCAATCCCTAAAATAACAAATGTCCAAGAGAACATCCTATTATGAATCATCTTTGAAGGTTTATACATCATGATGTAATATATCTAATATTCCTAGGAATTCCATGTAAATTCTATAGAATCTAGTATCATTGATGGATAAAAGTATCCATATATCTAGTTTTATTGAATGAGATTTTCTCTGGATTGGTAATCAACAAAGGCACTAGTATAGTCTTCCTTTATAATGATTTGAGATTCTCCTCCTTTAATCTACACTAGGGGACCCCATAAATTACTCATTTGTACAAGGCCCTATGATAATTTGGATTCTTGAGAAGGATGAAATTTTCTTTCTCATCAGTAGATGTAATCTTTGTTATCATGATCTATTAAAAGAGTAAAATTTTGATGACACTTCACTATGGGTGACATTCAACTGGTTAATGAGTTAGTTGGATATGTTAAGGTATCTTTTCCACTTTTGAGAACTTTAAAATAATCTATTATATATACACCATTACTAATAAATAAAAATATGACCATGTGGTGTGAAATATAAATTAGCAATTCAGTTTGATACGGGTCTATGAAGGATTTATCGGTACAAGACAATGAATCCACACTTTTCTTGAATGTGGAATAAGAAAAACGTGCACTCTTATGGAAATTAATCCAATAATACTCAAACATAATCAAGTAATGGAATTAATTCTTCTTTATTAATGTTATATAATCCACTATGTTTCCAAATTATGAACTCTAAATCACCATTAATATTTATCAGAAAACAAGTATTAGATGGTCAGTTCTAAGATTGATATGACGAAATAATTTTCTACTAATTTTCTGTAAATCCTTCTTTTAATATAAAATAATAGGGATATTATAACATTTTAGAAAGATTAACAAGATCTCCAAACCAACCATGTTAATTATGGTTCTTCTCTCCCGGATCCAGTTTTAATATAGGCAGTATCATAATATTATATTTCCAATAATTTAGTGGTTACATGGATGGAGAATACATCTTCATCAGGGATATCAATATCTAATAGTGATTCTTCCATGAAAGATATTTCAACTAAAAATTCTTTTAGTTCCCACCATTTTAGTTTTGTATATGAATAATAAAATATATCAACCTATAAAAAAAAATTCCATCACGATAAGATCATTTTTAGCTTCATATTACTGATGATATATTTGAGAGGATATACCCAAGATTTCAATGAAACCTCATGATGGTGAAAATAATCTTTATGTTTTTATACGACAAAGTCCATGACATAGTATTTCTTCACAATATCGATTCATTATGTCACATATTACAATATTGTTCTGATGAAATAATGGAGGAAATTCTAATTTCCAATAACTTCAATATTAGTTTTAAGAGTTTTATATTGACACTAAATGTTTTCCACATAGATGGAATTAGGATTACCTTCTATAGGTGAAATCAAAACCAAAGGGTTAATGAGATTCTCTTGAGATCATTAAATGATTTCTGATAATAATTATCCTACTGGTAAGTGGATGATTTCATTATCAGTTTGATGATGTGTATGAATATTCTAGTGAGTTTAGCTATAAATTTCCTAATATTGTATAGACATTATTATAGTCACCTCAATTATTGGGGATTAAGTGAAGGGGTATGTTAATTAATACCAATGTTTTATTACATTCCACATCAGTGATGTCAGGTCATATAGTTATGGATAATAATTTTTCTAATGCTACCCTATAATCAAATTTAAAGGGGTTCATTTTAATGTTGTGATTATGTAACTTGTAAAAAACTACCTCAATATTAATAAGGAGATTACAACTCCAGTTGGATTTTACCACTAAATAGTTAGAATATAATTATAAAATCCTCTATAAAGACAATTTGAAAATGTGATTCATTGAACATTGGTAGCTATCACTCTAAATAATCAATCCAAATATAATTAAATGGTATTATAATACCCCTAAGAGTGGCCTAAATGAACTAGACTCACATTATTTTGATCTAGCTATAACTTTAATACATATCCTTTAGAAATAGGGATTAAAAACAATATATTACATTAATATGTAGTTATGTGATTAGGTCTAGGAAATAATCATTGGGAAAATAATAGTTTAATTCACTAAAGTCATCTTTGATCAAAATATTAATATTTTTCTTCATTACATGTAAATTTTTGGAAATCCAATTCAGGTACAAATTCTTACCAGTGTGGTCAACTTTGACTAATTTTTAAAATTCATCCTCCACCATAGATACATGTGTTGGGTGTAGTCTTTATGTGACTGATTTGTTATAAACATGTATGTATAATAGATGTAATTTTTTAATATCTACTTGGGAATCACACTTGGGAATCATTGTGTAATTCCATGGAAAAACATGTAAATATTTCATATACAAATTGATGAATGAATCTGATTATTTAATCTCAATAGAAGTGATGATTTGAGTAGGATTAATTTTTCTTTCAATACCCAAATTTTCCTATATGATTTCCTTATAACTAATGGAAACACTATCCTTTAAATTATTTTGAGTATCCTCGAACCAATAATCATCGTTATCATCATCTTCATCAACAACAATATCATCATCATCATCATTATCATTAGTGGAATACAAAAAAACACGAGATTAGGTATATAATTTTTTTGAATTTTCATTTCCATTAGGATCACATCCCTATATGGAATGGAAGTTATCTTTAGGAAAAATAGGCACCAAATGGGAAGAGTTAATGGTGGCTAAACCTGATTTTATTAATCTAGGGTTCTTATATATCCATTAAAAGAGCCTTGGTTATGCTGAAAAAATTTTATTCCATACAATAATAAAGTAAATATTCTTCAAGGAATGATTAATCTATATAATCATTACAATTGTATCTTTTTTTCTTAATTGAAGTTACTAAATTGAATCATCCTCTTGACCAGAATTTGAGTATAAAATGGTTGGAGAGTATTTTTTATAATAGAACGTGAGAAATTTGTTCTAAAATGTTAATCAACTTCTATAATGTGAATTATATTACACATGAAATAATCAAAAACTCTTCCCTACGAATTCAATGGTGTCTCTTCCCAAATATTATGGGAAATAATATGTGTTGTATTATTTATGAATTTCTTCTTTGAATTCCTTATGTAGAACCCTGTAGAGTTGTAATGAGATGGACATGACTCCAAAGGGGCGTTTCCACCATAATGTTCCCAAATATTCTTATCAATAAATTATTTTAGTAATTATTGTTAGGAAAGGGTTATATTTTATTCATATAAAACCATTGACTTCCAAATAAGGTATTCAAATCTATTTCATGATGAAAAATTGAAGATTATGTATCAAATATTAGGTAACCAAATTAGGTATTTAACCCAATCATCTAGAGTGACCTATTATAATTGATTTTTACCTTTAGATTTTTAAATTTTAAATAGAAATTTAAATTTCATTATAGGGAAAATGGTGGAGGGAATTGATCAAGATGAGATTGATTCATGAACCATTTTAAACATGGTGTTGACAAATGTATATATTATTGAGTTTTCCAAAAAAAACATAGAGAGGACTACTGCTTCACTATTTTATAGATTCTCAAACTTCTTAAACAAAATATATGGCCACATGAAACTCAGTAGAACCCATTTTGGGTGGTATGTCCCATATACAACTAATTTAGTTTTAGATTCAAATAGTCATGGAATCTCCTATATAACGGAATATATAAGTTTATTATATATATTAAGGGAATTTATCATTTAATATCTAAAGGTAATATATATATAGTCTTAAAAAATATATTTTATGATAGAGTTCAATGATTCATTCTTCATGGATACTTCCTATACTGTGGCTTGGGGTTCAAAGTTGACTAGTATTTTGAAACCATACCATAACAAGAATTGGGGGGTGGGGTGTTATTTGCATCATGGGTTGTATCATGAATCATAATGATATGTACTAATAGGAATAATGTATTTATGATAGTTTTTATATCAATATGATAAAATTAAAGTGACCCCTTAATGTTTTAGAATCATAGTGATGTTCATGTTTATATTTCTTGACAGGTTTCTTATGAGTCTCCATCACATGTTAGAACTTGGTGGGAATGATTCCTAAGAATAATGGTCCTATATTACCACACCTCCCACGAGTTAAAAGTCCTCTTAAATGATTTTTGATGGTGAATAGAAATTTTATATGAGTCGTATTCATTTTAAAATGGTTTTGTTAATTTAATAACATTTATAGAGATTTATAATGGCTCACCAATAGAAATTTTTTTGGGTTAATATATTGTTAACATCCTCCCCTTGTTGGAGAAACAAAATCCAAAAGGTTCTAGATTGGGTAAGGTGTCTATAAAGAATCATATTCTTAGGAATTCTTCCACCAATGAATATTGTGTTAATTTATTTACATCTGTAGAAGAGTTTATTTTTGTTATGAGAGCTACAAAGGGTGTTGTAGTCATGATTTGGATGATTAAGAAACAAAAGAATGATTTAATGTGCATGGTTAACTGAATTTCTTGTCACCCATTTATAAAATTTATATACCACACTATTTTATATTTTTTCAACTCAATTATTCTTTTAGTGATTTAATAGAAATACAAGTCAAATGACCATGGGCCTTTCCCAGAATTAAATTCTTGATGCCTATAATCTTCTCGAGTATTTCATTACAAAATAAACATTACTAAATATTATACCTCATTGTTTTATGGTAATGGAAATATTTTAGGTGATGATTTATTTCCAGTTTATTGAGTTTTTTATTTATTGAGGTGTGTACAATTTTCTCTCCATGGTTATAATAAAAAATCCTTTGACCTTCCCCTTTTAGAATATACATACCTTGTTCATATAGAAGTTTATGTTCTAGTGATTTTGTACCTTCTCTATATCCAATTCAATTCCATTATGGAATTTTCATTGTTGTTATTTTATTAGTAAGATGAAACAAAATATATTTAGTAGGATCAAGGTTTGTAGAAGGAATTTATATTGGATTGATCCTGATAGTGGATTTTCCTTCCATTAAAAGCATATTCCCCAAAATATATTCTCAAGACATAGATTCAAATAATTTAATGACATATTTTACCCATTTCAATAATGTTACATATTCTCAGAACCCTCTACAGTATTTTAATGGAAAGGGTGGATGTTTTAACCCATTTCCATGATTTCCTATGATTATATTCAATATATACTCTTAGGATTATCATATATTCAAATAATAGTTCAATCCTTCTCTCATGTTGGGGAAAATTATTTCAACCACTAATTCTCTCATTGGCTATAATTTGAGTCGTCATGAAATATTGAAGTTTTCTTCATCAAGTAGGATTAGTAGTGAAATTTTTGTTAGATTTCATCCTAACTAGAAATGTATATAGATCTTTCGTTATTATATAGGAATAATATAGAACCTTATATGATTTGAATAATTTTCCTATGTTTTTTTGTTCTAATTAAAACGATGTTCCCTTTATGGGTCCATACAGTGATGAAAAAATATTAATATTAAATTATATATACCCCTTCTCATTTAATGTTATGAATGATTGATTTCCAATGTTCTAAGGTCAAGGATTCAACCCACCCACTAATGATATTTTTTGATTTTCATATTCATTGGGTCTTATCATAACTCCTCCTATTCCATTTGAGTAGAAATAAATTTAGTGGAAAAAAGAAAAAAATAAATTAATATCACCTATGTCAATTCATAGTTTAATATTTATAGAAGATCCTAAAAATATCAACATATTTATTTTTTTGGTCGGTAATTTGAAATATTTATTATAGATTTACTAGCCTAAATTGGTAGTTATTTTTTCCTTAGTAGAGGGAATTATTAATAGTCCCCCATTATTGAGGTCTGGTAGACCAAATTCATAGGCTCTAAGATAGGAAGATATCTTGAATTATCCATTAGTATTTCTGAAATATATTTTTTAAATACTATTCACTAGAGGAGGTATAAAAATTTGATCTGATGTCACATCCCAGGACCGATTCACTCATTACTAACTAAATATTGGTAAACACGTAGACTCAAGAATTCCTCCACATATACCGTAGGATGACTACTAGCATTGAGTTTCTATAAAGGTATCTTGGGGAAACAATGCCCTCTTTTATCAGTGAAGTACCAAAACTATAATAATAAATGAACAAATAGATAAAGTAAAACAAAATAGCTAGAATCAAATATAAATGATGAATAACTATAAATGCATATAGATTGCATATCCTATATCTGTTAATATATAAAAAATGAGATTACATGATGATATCTAAAACTAGGTGAATACAAGGGAACAATATAAGTAGGAATACACATTACATGCTATAAAAAACAAAAGAATCAAATGATATATCCAATAGCCTTGATTTCTCAAGACCAATTCTCTACTATGGTATTGTATCATAATACAAAAAAATTAGGTGTATATAATTGGATACATTCCTTAGTCCTTATATTAATCCAGGAGGTTTATCTATGTACTAATCTATTTTTTATATTGGATGTGATATAAACTCAGTAGGCCACCAACAATAGTTTCTATAACTATATAGATTATGAATGAATAATGATTAGTGTGAATGGAATAATCAATATAATAAAATAGCTAAAATTTCCATGTCTGTATGAGTTCCTCAAGAGATACCTATCCAATACTATATACATTGACCTAAGCTGGACTGTACCTAAACACATAATATTTTTTATTTTATTTTTATAAGGTTGGGAACCTAGGGGTTGAACAATGTAATTTATGAGTAATAATTGTATTTTAGTTTTTGTAGTTATAATGGTTTTTTTAGTTTTATAGGCTTAGTTAAGCATCTAGGGGTACACCCATAGATGTTATCTCTAAGGGGGAAACAGTCTATCTAATAACTAAGAGAATGTCCTAGGTAGACAAGTTATTATACATTAAAGGGGACCAAGTTAGTAACAATAGAATTCTTTAATATATGGATAAATGCATGGAGAATCACCAAATCCATTCAATTTATTTAATTTTTGGAAATATTGGTGAACCATCAATCCTAATATGGGGAATCCAAAATCTATGGATAATATTGAATTTTTTTGTGGTCTATCTCTTGGAAGACACATTAATGAGTTGGTGGTATCCCATTATCATGTCCAAGTGAAACCACAAAAGAATCTTGGAATTTCTAAAGGTATGACTCAACTTGAAGACAATTCAATGCCAAAAACTGTAATCCATCATGATTCAATTACCCATTAAGTACCCATATTGAAAATAATTTCCATTACTATATTTTAAAATTTAATAGGGTATATTTTTCTTTACCACGCCATTAACCTTTCAAAAATATGAATTACCCATTCCATTTATATGAGAAAGTCAACTCACCTCCAAAAATGGTTAACTACATAGCCTAGGATTAGAAATACAAATACGGAATCACTAATTATTTGTTTAATTCCATTAAGCTATTTCATTCTGAACGTCAATTCAACCTACTTCAATGATGGTTTAATTTAATTTCAAGTAATTATATTAGCAAGCCATTAATGTCTCGAAACCTAATCGATGGATGATGTTAAGGTTTATAACCTCTAAAAATATTATTTAGGGTAGAAAAACAACCCATTCAAGGTGTTAGAAAAATTTATCCAGTTAAACATTAAAAGGGAATCACAAAAAAAGTCTGCCATGTGGAAAAAAAGACTTATAATACAAATAATAATAAATTTATGTGAACCTAGGTATATATCACCAACCTTATATCGATAGAAAAGTCTTCAACCAGTATTGGTATCTAATAATAGATAGAACATATGTTATAAATGAAAAAAAGCACCCTAAAAATAGGGAATATTTTCACACATAGATTTAGAATTTTGTATTGTGAGATAAATTAAGAAAATATTCATAAGGAATGAGAGACTTACCAAAGAAAATACAACACAATAGAAAAAGAATGAATTGTAGGATCAATCAAGGAGTTGTCACTAAGACCAAGAAGAGAGGGAGGGAGAGAATGAGCATTGGACTATTTTGTGGCTGACAGAGTAGAAAAGAAGGTTTTTGTTTTAAAAAATGGTGGGGGAAATATTTAATTTCACCCTCTATAAAGAGGGTGTATGGATTTCAAACATAATTATACTAATTGTAGAGAAAAAGTACATCAGTACTAACCAGCAGGAGACATCTCTCATGTTTGGTCTATAAGAATTCTCCATTCCTTATTGTTTTGTTTTGAAAATCACAAACACCTTCTTTGTAAATATAATTTCATTACACTTTCATATATTTCATTACACTTACATAAATTTACTTATAACCAAAATTTCCATAGACTTTTGAGTTAAATATATTTTTATTATGGTATTTAGAAATCTATTTTTATCATACCAAAAAAGGTCTTAAGTTTCTGATGTTTGGTGCATAGTTATACCATACTGGAATTCTTTAAGACACTATTTTCCCATTCTCTGTTTTCACTATGATACCAATTTTCATCTAGAATGAAATCCGGTATCATATTTTCTTATACATAGATTTCCAATATTTTGGTTTTCAACGAGTTCTTAAACTCCAACTTACTAATTATCAGTACTGAATTTCCTTAAGATAGATTTTTTATACTGTTTTTATGCCATATATAAAATTTTAATACCAAATTTCTTATACCAAGATTTTCTATACCATAAATTTTATTTCCAAACTTCTTTAAATGACGATGTTTTTAATGCTGGAATTTCTATACCAGAAATATCCCTTCTGAATTTCTAAAGAATATTTACTTAATACCATTTATATTAGAGATTGTGATACCGTTTCTTATGATACCAATAATGTAGAATAAGAAACTCGTACCGAGAATTTCCTTGTGCATTGTCTTCTATAATCTGATACCAGTTTTATTTTCTATCATGACGTAAATCATGATACCGGTACCAAAATTTTTAAAACAGAGTTTTTATAAAATATTTCATTATTCTTTACTCGTACCGATTTGATGAACATCCATTCCAAAATTTATAATTCCAAAATTTATTATTCAAAGCTTTATTTTCATAGAATTGTGAATCTTATAATTTTTTTCATATCATTTCAATTTTTATCGGATTCCAAGTTCCTTACCCTCAAGGTGTATGATCGTTATATTCATGGTTAGTTATATAAAACAATGTCGTTGTTTTTGTTATAAACTAACTGTTTTATGTTTTCCACACGTCCAGGTTCCTCGGAAATTTATGGGAATATGACCGTTGGAGTGGAACCGACTAGTAGAATTTTGAAATTTATAAATAGGACCTCAGATGACGAGATCCCGATGAGTTGACGAGTTCAATATTT
This sequence comes from Viscum album, assembly GCA_963277665.1. Lineage (NCBI taxonomy): Eukaryota > Viridiplantae > Streptophyta > Magnoliopsida > Santalales > Viscaceae > Viscum > Viscum album. Next base: position 1,500,408,640 of record OY728136.1, on the reverse strand, counting down.
GACCAGTTCACGAGTTCAAACACTTGAATTTTAGAGTTCATCTATTTAAAAGTGAATTTCTCTAGATTGAGAGGATCTTATAAACTCTCACAATTCATGCAGAAAGTTTTAACGGCTTGTTAAAACATTACTTCATATAGATTTTCTTCGTGCAAAGGTGTGATTTCCTTAAAATCAAAGATTTCAGGTTGTGAAGTCAGAGGTGCGGATTCCCTTACAAATCGAGGGCTTGTGGGGATAGAATGAGAGATATTGATCATACGATTGATGGAATACCCAGGTTTGTGTAAGACAAAATTTCATATAACTATAAAACATGGGACCTTTATCCATGGTTGTTGGATACCCACCACTTTGGGTTAAAAGAATATTGTAATTTTTTCCGCTGCTTTGAAAAAGTTAGGAAGTTTATTTTTGTATAAACATTATAATTGGTATCATTGATTGTATGAAATTATATATTCCTTGTGGTAAAAATTCTTTTAGAAAAGTTTCTTAAGCTTTATTCTTAAGATCTTTATATTTCCTTAAAAAGGTGATTTCTCATTAGAGGTGTTCTGAATTTTTCTTATACAAAATTCCCTTTAGAAATTTTTAAGTATACAATTAACCCCCTCGTGTATTTTGTGTATATTTAGTAGTATTTTGATCTTAATATTGGTATATATTAGAATATCATACTCCATACCTTCCTATCAATTGGTATCCGAGAAGGTTCAATCTGAATTAAACTCACGATTAGATTTAGAAGAGAAATCATCTTCTTTATAATTTAGGAATCAGAATTTCAGACTCATAAGTCTGGACTCTTATTTTTCTTATAGATAATCTAGTTTTTTAGGTTTTCTTTAAGAACTTTATATTTTCTTTAAGCTCTACTACTAATATTTTTGTTGAAGAAAGGTATATTTTCTTTATGGAAGGATCCATGCGTATTGGATCTTTGAACAATTTAAATCCTACCGGACCCCCTATTTTTGATGGAAATGATTATGAGTACTCAAGAGATAGGATGATGAATTTCATTATTAATACTGGTGTTGATAACTACCTGATGCTGATAGAAGATTATAAGATTCTTGATAAGGAGATGAGAAGTTTTACTAATCTGGAGAGAAAAAAATCAAACTAATTTCAGAGTCAGAAATACTTTTCTATGTTCAATGACTAGGAACATATATAGTCAAATATCCTCATGTGAATATGAAAATAGTGTCTATAAGAAATTGGAAGTTACAAATTTTGGAACTTCTAAAGTTATAGAGACAAGAAGAGCTATGTTGAGAGCTAAGTATCATGGATTTAGCTTTCCTTATGGAGAACAGATAAGCAAAGTTCAACAAAGGTTAATGACCATTGTGAATAACTTATAGTCTATGGGAGAAAAAGGTCTTGATGATGAAATACTTTTTGACAATATCATAGACATCATGCCTGATGAATGGGAGACCAAGAGGACAACAATTGATGAGAACAGGAAAGTCACCCAGATTTCCTTAGATGAGCTTTTTGGAACTCTTCCTCAGTACTAGACTAGAATGAAGAGAGATGCAGATAATATTAAGAAAAATAATGGAAATACAAGTGTTACTTTAACAATGACTTCTAACCTTACGAAATCCAAAACAATAGAAAGGATTACTAGATTATATTAAAAGAAAGTTACCATTTAGTCAGAATCTAGTGATACAGAAAAATCTGAGAATGAGTTGGCTAATCTTTCTCGGAGAATGAACAAGATAGAAGCTCAGAAAAAATATCAAAATAAGTTCAAGAAGAGAGACTATAGAGAAAAAAAATATTGGGAAGTTACTTGTTATTAATGTAGAAGAACACTCCATATCTAACATGATTACCCTATTTTGAAAAATAAGGAGAAGAAGGAAAGGAATTTAGAGAGAAACCAGAAGAAGTTATACCTTTCTAAGAAAAAGAAAATTCTTATAGAAAATGACACTTGAAGTGCTAGTTGTGGAGACTCTTCTGAAAGTGAATCTTTTGAATATGATTCATCATCACAAAAAAATATTGGATTCATTACTACTATTTCTTTCCCAAATACTTGTTTTATGGCTAAGGTATGCTCTATTGAGGCTTTCAAAAACCTATCTCTTTATAAGGATTATTATCTTGATGATATTACTTCTGATGAAGATACGTCATCTTTAGACAACGAAGAAATTAATTTTTTATGAATAAGTATCTAGATTTTCCAACTTGTTAGAAACAAAAATTGTAAACTTTCTAAGAAACTAGAAAAGGAAAATACTAGAGAATATGTTCTTACAAAATAGATTTTAGAACTCACTAGAGATCTTGAAGATAAGGATGAGCTCTTAGAAAAACTTTCTAATGACCTTAAGGAATTAAATTCTAAAAAGTAAATTCTTTCTGAAGACCTTAAAAATGCCATTTCAAAAATTAATGTTTTTGAGGAAAACCCGAACCTTAAGGAAATAATTCCTAAGGATAAAAATTTAGTCATAAGACTAAAATATGAAATATTTTCCCTAAAGATACTTCTTACCAATTTTACATCTTGTAATGAAAATTTTGAAATGATTTATTCTCAAAATCAGACCTCGCAAAAATACTTCTCGAGTAGGTTATACTCACAGAAAACGTATTTTCGAAAATAACTATTTTATTCCATCCAAATCCCCCTTCTGTACAAAATGTCAAAGTGGAGGAAATTAGAGAAAAACATATTCATTAAACATAATTCAATATCTAGGTTTCCACAAGGCTTATTTTTCCAAACAAATGTGGGTTCCTAAAATTTTGTTGTTTAACCCCGGATCCAATCCCGTTTGGATTCTGAAAACCTATCTTTTGTCTTTACAGGAAAATGAGGAATGTACCAACAATATCTGCTATATGGATAGCGGGTGTTCTTGTCATATGAATAGTAACAAAATTTATTTCCAAAATATTTTTAAAACGAAAGGACGAAAAGTAACCTTTGGGGATAATTCTCAAAGATAGATTGTCAGTATAGATTATATCATTATTCATGGAAAAGTTTTAATTTCTAATGTTTTATTTGTTAATGGTCTTAAGAACAACCTTATAAACATAAGTCAATTATGTGACGAAGGTTACCTTTGTGAATTTTATGAATGATAAGTTTTTAGTTTACAATTCCAAGGATGAATATATTCTTACTACCCATAGGCATGAGAATTTTTACACATTAAACTTAAAATACATAAGAAGTCAAGATGTTCCTTTCTTAAGTGCAATTGAATATCAATATTGGCATTGTCTTAGAAGGTTGGGACACCATAACCTTAAGAACCTTAGTATTGCTCAAAAAAAAGATTAGTTAAGGATCTACCGGTTCTTTGTTTTGATTCTTCAAAAGTTTCTGACCATTGTAAGTTTGGAATGAAACAAAAATATAACTTTAAATATATTAGTTATGTTTCAACATCTAAAGCTCTACAGTTTGTGGATATGGATCTATTTGGTCTGACACAAACTAGAAGTATTAGAAGAAAATATTATTTATTTGTTCTTGTTGATGATTACACTAGATATACTTGGGTCTATTTTCTAGCATAAAAATATGAAGCCTTTTATTTTTTTAAAAATTTTCCTGCTCAAGTAAAAAATAAGAAAAACCTTTCATTGATAACTATTCATAGTGATCATGGTGGGGAGTTTGTAAATTTTAATTTTGAAACTTTTTGAAGTAAGAAAGGTATTAATCACAATTTATTAGCTCGTAGAACTCATCAACAAAATGTTTTTGTTGAATGAAGGAACCGAATCCTTCAAGAGATAACCAGAACCCTATTGAGTGAATATTCCATAGCAGAACATTTTTGGGATGAAGCTGTTAGTACTTCTTGTTATAATATAAACCGAGTTTTTATAAGACCATTTCTTAATAAAAATCTTTATGATCTATAGACTGGTTGAATATCAAAATTTTCATACTAAAAGGTATTTGGTTGTAATGTGTTTAGCCTTAATACTAAGGACAACATAAACAAATTTGCACCAAAATACAATTAAGGAATTTTCTTAGGCTATTCCACTAACTGTAAGGATTATAGAGTTTTTAATAAAAGCACTTGTACTGTGGAGGAAACGGTACATATCAAATTTGAAGAAACTGATCCTTGTGTTTTTAAACAACATATTTTAAATCCTCCAGATATATTTTATAAAAATAATCAACAACCTTTAGTTGAAGATTATTCTATGGAAAATGTTCATGTAAATACACCTGAAACATTTATCCCTAAAGACTTTATACCTTATGTTGATGATCAAGTTTTACAAAACTCTAATCTATTGTTACTTAGAAATAATCCTACTGATAATTTCATAGGAGATGTTAATCAACCTATAAGGACTAGAATTTCCTTATGAAATGAAATTGAAAATGTTGCTTTTCTTTCCCAATTTGAGCCAAATACTCCAGTGGAAGCCCTAAGTGATGAATATTTGATAAAGGCTATGAAAGATGAACTCAATGAGTTTGTAAGAAATCAAGTCTGGACCTTGGTTGAGAGACTTAAGGATACATCTATTATTAGTGTAAAATAGGTTTCTAGAAATAAATGTGATTAAAATGGGATTATATTCAGAAATAAAGAAAGATTAGTTTCTAAAGTCTATAACCAAAAATAAGGAATAGACTATGATGAAAATTATGCACCAGTAGAAAGACGTGAATCTATCAGGATTCTTCTATCATTTTCAGAATTTTATAATTTTAAACATTATCAAATAGAAGTGATGTGTGATTTTCTTAATGGATATGTACAAGAAGAAGTCTATGTAGACTAACCTCAATGTTTTAAAGATGGAAAAAATCCTGATCATGTATATAAACATACCAAAGATTTATATAGCCTTAAACAATCCCCTAGATATTAGTATGATAGACTTATAAGATTTTTACTTCAAAACAACTATTATAAGGGAACGACATATCCAAAAAAAATTATAAAGAAAGATAATAAAGACATTTTAATCATAAAAATATATATAGACGTCATTATATTCGGATCAACTCAAGAAATCTTTAATAGATTCTCTTGTGAATCTCATGAAGTATGAGTTTTAGATGAGTATGATGGGTGATTTAACATTCTTTCTTGGTTTTCAAATTTCTCAAAAACCAGAAGGAACTTATATATCTCAAGATAAGTACATCAAAAATCTTCTTAAAAAGTTTGGGTGTGACAATACTAAAGTATAAGTACTCCTATAAGAACTTCTAATACTCTTCATATTGATGAAGTAGGGAAACCTGTAGATAAAACATCTTATAGAGGGATGCTAATAAGTTTACATTACTTAACAGAAAGTCAACCTGACTTAATGTTTTCTATTTTCTTATTTAAAAGATATCAAGAAAATCCTAAGGAATCCCATATTAAGGCTGTGAAAATAATATTCCAGTACTTAATTGGAACCTTGTATTTAAGACTTTTTTATTCTACTGGAAATGTTTTTGAACTAAAAAGTATTGTGGATTCTGATTTTTCTAGTTGTAAAATGGATAGAAAGATTACATCAAGAACTTTTCATTTACTAGGAGATTCCTTAGTTTCTTGGTCCTCTAAGAAACAAAATTTTGTAGCACTTTCCACTACTAAAAAAGATTATGTAGCAGTTGGATGTTGTTGTGCTCAATTGTGGTGGATGAAACACACACTCACAGATTATGGCAAGAGTTTTTCCAAAACTCAAATCATGTGTGATTACACTAGTGCCATATCTCTAAGAAAAAACCAAGCACATCACTCCCATTCAAAGAACATAGTTATTAGGCATCACTTTCTTAGGGATCATAGTCTCAAAGGAGATATAATTCTTCAATTCATCAGAATGCAAGAACAACTTGTTGATATATTTACCAGACCATTACCAGCCGAAAGATTTGGATATATTTTACAAAAGCTAGGAATGATATCTGTAAGATAATAATTCATATCTACTTCTTGTTTAATCATTTACTAACATTAAATTAATCCTAAATTCAGGGGGAGTACATATATTTGAAAATTTTGAAATTCTTCTTTTCTTTAAAAATTCTGTTTTTTCGGAATTAGTAAATTTCAGAATTGAGTTTTTTTCCCTAGTGTCTGTTTTCAAAAAACCCTAGAATCGTAATTCATAGAATCCATATTTCCAGAGTTGATATTCTCAGAGCCAAATTTCTTGTGTCCAGTTTTTAACCCCAAGAGATATATTTATTCAATACTGATAATTTCTTCAGAAGTTCCTTAAAGGTACACTTTCTTGACCATAGTTATTTTTCTTATAGTTCTATTTTTTGGTATTTCCTTCTTTAAGAAATTTTTCTTTAAATTCATATTTCCTTAAGATCTAACATTCAGTTTTCTAAAACCTCAAAATTTCGATATGGACATATTTTTTAACCATCCTCAACTGTTAGATCTTTTAAGGGAAATCACATCCGTTTTATTTTCTTATATAATATGAAAGGTCTTAGTTTGTCTATATAAGGTCTACCCCAATTCATAAGTACCCCACAGGTTTCTTAAGCCTTCAAGTCAAAGTTCTGCTGCTTTAGATTTTTTCATTCCAGATATCTTCAGTGATTTCTTATAGGGTTATGAAGTATGATATTCTACTCTATACCAATATTAGGATAAAAATAGTACTAAATATGCAAAAAAACAAGAGGTGGGGGTGTGAATTGTATACTTAAAAATTTCTAATGGAAATTTTGTATAAAGAAATTCACAACACCTTTAATGAGAAGTTAAATTTCTAAGGAAATATAATGTTCTTATGTCTAAATCTTAAGAAACATTTATTAAAGATATTATACCACAAGGAATATAGAATTTATTAAAATTAGTGATACCAGTTAGAATGTTTATACAAAAAAAACTTCCTATCTTTTATAAAGCTGCGGAAAAAATTACAATATTCTTTTAACCCAAAGTGGAGAGTATCCAATAACCTTGGATAAAGGTCCCTTGTGTTATAATTAGAATAATTTCTGTCTTTCCCAAACCCAGGTAAGCCCTCAATCCTAAAATAAATATCTCTCTTGATATCCCTACAAGCCCTCAATTTTTAAGGAAATATTCAACTATGACTTTACAACCTGATGTATTTTATTTTAAGGAAATCTGACCTCTGCACGAAGCAAATATGCACGAAGTAAATCTTGAACAAGCCGTTCAAACTTTCTGCATGAAGACTAAGAGTTTATATAAGCCTCTCACTCTAGAGAAAATCACTTTTTGAGAGATTAACTTTAAAATGAAAGTGTGTGAACTTGTTAACTAGTCAACTCATGAACCCGTCAACTCATCTGGATCTCATCATCAGAGGTTCCATTTATAGCTTTCAAAAATCTACCGGTAGGTTCCACTCCAACAATCATATTTCCTTAAATTTAGGAGGGACATGGACATGTTTCAAACATACAATGGTTAGTTTAAAATATAAACAACAACATCGTTTTTTATAACTAACCATGAGTATAAATATCTTACACCTTTAGTATAAGGAACTTTGAATCCGATAAAAATTCAAATGATATGGGAAAAATTAAAAGATTCAGAATTCAAAGGAAATAAATCTTTGAATAATAAATTCCGGAATTATAAATTTCGGAATGGATTTTCATAAAATCGATACGAGTAAAGTATAAGGAAATATTTTATGATAACTCGGTTTTACAAATTTCGGTACCTGTATCATGATTTACGGAATGATAGAAAATAAAACCGGTATCAGATTATAGAAGACAGTGTGCAAGGAAATTCTCAGTACCAGTTTCTTATTCTCCGGTATCGGTATAATACGAAATAGTATCACTACCTCTAATATGAATGTATTAAGAAAATATTCTTTAGAAATGTGTAATGGAAATTTCTGGTATAGAAATTCTTCTTGTGAAAACATCAGCATTTAAAGAAGTATGAAAATAAATTTTTTGGTATAGAAAATCGTTGTATAAGAAATTCGGTATGGAATAAAAACAATATGACAAATCTGTCTTAAGGAATTTTAGTATTGACAATTTGGAAGTCCGAGTTTAAGAACTCTTAGGAAACTAAAATACCGGAAATCTAAGTATAATGAAAATATTATACCAGATTTCATTCTAGATAAAGATCATTATCGTGGTGAAAACATAGAACGGGAAAACAATGTCTTAAGGAATTATAGTATGATATAACCATGCACCAAACTTCGGAACCTTAAGTCCTTTTCTGGTATGATAAAAACAGATTTCTAAAAACCATAATAAAAATAAATTTAACTCAAGTGTCTAAAGAAATTTTGGTTATAAGGAAATTTATGTAAGTGTAATGAAATATATGGAAGTGTAAAGAAAATATATTTACAAATAAGGTGTTTGTGAATTTCAAAACAAAATATTAAGGAATAGAGAAGTCTTATAGACCTTACAATCTCCCCGATTTTGGAAAGCACAAACAACTTCAAAAAAATTGACAAAGGAAAGAAATAAATAAATAATATTAGAAATACTTATCTCCCCCTTAAGTGTATAACATAGGGTAAATTATTCTTCCCCTTTGTAGAAGTTCTTAGAGTATGGAAATCTTTCCCTAAGATATATATTATTCTATTTAGAGAGACCCCCCATAGAGGTAGAACACTTTCTTATAGATAGAAGTTTGGAAAATTATTTTTCCTTATATTTTTCTCTATGGAAATTTTTCCTTTATAATTTTTTCATCCTTTATCTTCTCCCTTTGATAGAATTCTCCCCCTTCGTGACATATCCTATGAAATTATCAGTAGGATAAATTCTAAGTAACATCTAATTAGGGTTTTTTAATATTTGATCATCAACATAAGGTTGAAAATCTTCAGGGAAAAATGATTTAGGCGTATTTTCATGAACAGTTTCCTTAAAAGAATCATCAACTAAACGTTGATGATAAATTTTATAAAATATATCTGGAGGATTTAAAATAGTTAGTTTAAAAATAAAAGGATCAGTTTCATCAAATTTAACATGTTCTATTTCCTCCACAGTACATGTGTTTTTATTGAAAACTCTATAAGCCTTAGAGTTAGTGGAATAGCCTAAGAAAATTCCATCATCGGATTTTAGTTCAAATTGGAGTAGGTTATCATTAGTATTAATGATAAAAACTTTACAACCAAATACCTTGAAGTATGCAACTTTTGGTTTTCAACCAGTCCATATCTCATAAGGAGTTTTATTATGAAAAAATCTTATAAAAACTTGATTTATAGTATAACAGGCAGTACTAACAGCTTCAGCCCAAAAATGTATGGCTATGGAATATTCACTCAACATGGTTCTGGTTATCTCTTGAAGGATTCAATTCCTTCTTTAAACAACACCATTTTGTTGAGCAGTTCTAGGAGCTATGAAATTGTGTGTAAAACCTTTATTGCTACAAAAAGTTTCAAAATCCGAATTTACAAACTCACCACCATGATCACTATGGATAGTTATCAATGGTAGTTGTTTCTCATATTTTACTTGAGTAATAAAAGTTTTAAAACAATAAAAGGTTTCAAATTTTCTTGCTAGAAAAGAGACCCAAGTATATCTAGCGTAGTCATCAAAAAGAAAAAATACAGAATATTTGCCTCCAATACATCTAGTTTGTATAGGACCAAATAGATCCATATGCACTAACTGTATAGGATTAGATGTTGAAACATCACTAATATATTTAAAGCTAGATTTGTGTTTCTTTCCAAATTAAAAATGGTCACAAACTTTTTAAGAATGAAAACATAGAACCAGTAGATCCTTAACTAATATTTTCTTTGAGAGATTACTAAGGTTCTTATGGTTGCAATGTCCTAGCCTTCTATACCAAATCCAAGATTGATCGTCAATTTCAATTAAGAAAGGAAGATTTTTACTTCTTATGTATTCTATGTTTAAAGTGTAAATGTTTTCATGCCTATGTGCAGTAAGAATATATTCAGCCTTTGAATTGTGAACTAAACAATTATCATTCTTAAAATTCACAAGGTAACCTTCATCACATAATTAAATTATGGTTATAAGGTTGTCCTTAAGACCATTTACAAATAAAACATTAGAAATTAAAACTTTTCCAAGAGGAATAATATTACTTATACTAACAACCTCTCCTTCAGAATTATCCTGAAAGGTTATTATTTTAACTTTTGTTTTTAAAATATTATGTAAATGACTTTTGTTACAAGTCATATGATGAGAACATCCACTATCCATATACCAGATATTGTTGGTACATTCTTTATTTTCCTATAAAGATAAAAGTTAGATTTTTAGAATCCAAATGGGTTTAGATCTGGGGAAAGATAAAAATATTTTAGGAACCCACATTTGTTTGAAAAATAAGCCTTGTGGAAACCTAGAGATTGAATTCTGTTTAAGGAATATGTTTTCCTCCAATGTCCTCCACTTTGACATTTTGTACAGAAATGGGATTTTGATGGAATAAAATTGTTATTTTCGAAAATAGGTTTTTTGTGAGTATAAACTACTCCAAAAGTATTTCCGTGAGGTCTTATTTGAGAATACATCTTGTCAAAAAAAAAATTTACCAGTAGTAAAATTGGAAAGAGGTTTCCTTAGGGAAAATATTTTAGATTTTAGTCTTATGACTAAATTCCTATCCTTAAGAATTTTTTCCTTAGAGTTAGATTTTTCCTCAAAAACATTTATTTTTGAAATGGAATTCTTAATATCTTTATAAAGTTTTTCTTTTTTCAGAATTTACCTCCTTAAGGTATTTAGAATGTTTTTCTAGGAGCTCATCCTTATCTTCAATATCTATAGTGAGGTCTGAAATCCCTTTTATAAGAACTTCTTCTCTAGTATTTTCCATGTCTAGTTTCTTAGAAATTTTACAATTTTTTTCTTCTAACAACTTGGAAAATCTAGATACTTCTTCATAAGAAGGTATTTCTTCATTATATAAAGATGAAGTTTCTTCATCAGAAGTAATATATTTAGGATAATAATCTTTATCAAGAGATAGATTTGTTAAAGCCTTGGTAGAGCATACCTTGTGCATAAAACAAGTATTTGGGAAAGAATTAGCAATAATGAATCAAATATTTTCCTGTGCTGATGAATCATATTCATAATATTCACATTCAGAACAGTCTCCACAACTAGTACTCCAAGTGTCATTTTCTTTAAGAATTTTCTTGTGCTTATAAAGGTAGAACTTCTACTTTTTTCTCTCTAAATTCCTTTCCTTCTTATCCTTATTTTTTTAAAATAGGGAAATCAGGTCCGATATGGCATGTTCTTATACATTCATAATAAGTAACTTACCCATATTTCTTTTCTCTGTAGTCTCTCTTCTTGAACATACTATGATAGTTTTTATGATCCAATATCTTGTTCATTCTGCGAGCAATATTATCTAACTCATTCTCATATTATTCTATATTACTAGATTTGGACTGAATAGTAACTTTCTCTAACTTTGATCTAGTAACCCTTTTGGAGTTTTGTATTTTTTATGGTTAGAAGTCATTGTGAAAGGAACACTTCCATTTCCATTATTTTTCTTAATATTATCCTCATCTCTCTTCATTCTAGTCTCCTGTTGAAGAAGAGTTCCAAAAATCTCATCTAAGAAAATCTAGGTGACTTTCAAGTTCTCATAAATTGTTTTCCTCTTGGACTCCCATTCATTACGGATGATGTCTATGATCCTATCAACAAGTATTTAATCATCAAGACCTTTTTCTCTCATAGTATTTAAGATATTAACAATGGTCATGAACCTTTGCTGAAATTTGCTAATGGGTTCTCTATAAAGAAAGCTAAAGCTATGATACTCAGCTCTCAATATATCCCTTCATGTTTCAATAACTTTAGAAGTTCCAAAATGTGTAACTTAAAATTTCTTCCAGATACTATTTGCATCTTCACGTGAAAATATTTGACTCTAGATGTTACTAGTGATGGAACATAGCAATGTATTTCTAACTCTGAAATTAGTTTTATATTCGTTTCTCTCTATATTAGTAAAAGTTCTCAACTATTTATCAGAAATCATATAATCACTTGTCAGCATCACGTAGTTATCAAATCCGGTATTAATAAAAAAAGTCTTCATCCTATCTCTCCATTACTCATAATAATTTTTATCAAAAATAGGGGGTCTGGTAGGATTTAAATTGTCCAAAGAACCAATTTTCATGGATCCTCCATTACATAAAATATACCGTTCTTTGACAAAAATATTAGTAGTAGAGCTTAAAGAAAATATAATGTTTTTAAAGAAAACCTAAAAAAACTAGAGTATCTCTAAGAAAAATATGAGCCTGGACTTGTGAGTCTAAAATTCTAATTCTGAAATTATGAAGAAGATGATTTCTCTTCTCAATCTAATCATGAGATTAATTCAGATTGAACCTCCTCTAATATCAATTGATTGGAAGGTATATGTATCAACCCTCCTTATTCTTATCTAAAAAAGATTTTTCACCATGGACTTAATCTTTTTCACCTTCTTGTGATCTTATTGAAGCCTCTTTATCAAGACATCTTGCCCAACTACCTTCTTCTACAAAGCCTGGATCCAAAAATCTTTAGAGAGATTCTTATCTTCAAGAAAATTGATCACTTTGTCTTGTGAATCTGATTTATTCACAAGACCAGTAGATATCCCTTTCTGAAAATTCCCATCTTCGGTTATGGTATTAATTTTATCAATAAGATTTTCCCCTTCATTTTTCCTCATAGCTAACCCACTTGAAAACTTATCTCAAAAATAATTCTGGACTTTTTTCATCTCATTTTCTACATCATTGAACGATCCCTTTGTTGATTCCATGATGTCTAAGAATTGTAGAGCCTTATATGATAAGGTTCAGGTCTGGCTCATATACGATACTCTATAAAGAATATTCAAAATCTTTCACAACATCATCAAGATGAAATACATGAGATGAGTCTGAGTGATAATGATGTAAATGAGAAACAAAAAATACATCATCCATATCTATATATCCTTGAGTGACTGATATGGGATAATCCCTTGAACCATCCCTCTTCAAAACCTCAAAATATAAGATGAAACAATTTGATGTATTACATTTCCCCCGAATCAATTGTTTTCCATGTCTTGGTGAGACACAATAAAATACTAAATCTTCTACATAGAACTCTAGAGGTCAGTGATGGTTATTGATATAAGTCATTTACCATAAATAATATGTACACATATTATTCCTTATCATTCATAAATTCTCAGAGGTCTCTTGAATGAGATAAGTATCTAGTTGCACGGTCTCTCCTATATCTAACAATAACATGGGTGAATGATAGGACCTACCACATAGGGCCACAAAATGATACATATGTATATTTTTATTGAATCTATTATTATAGAAAAATTTATTAAGAGGTAATCATTTCTGATAAAAACTAAAAATTCAAGGCCACATGTTCAGATAATGACTTTTAACACCTGTATAATATTCTCAGACTGACCATCTAACGAATGCGGTGGGATATGGTTAGAAGAACATGTGAACCAAAATACCTCTATAACCCCACCACAATCATGATATAAAACGGCAATCCATGTTTGAGTCAATGGTATGTGGAACTATATAAATGTGTATAGTCTCCCTAACTTATATCCTACCAACATTATTAACTAAAATGGGCATTAAATAGAAAATATGAGGGAGAACTTTTTAATACTATCAATTATCACCCATAAACATCCTTACCAAAAGGGGATATCAGTAAAAAAGTCTCAATATCAAAGGTGATGTACTCCCATTTTGACTCATATTGGAAAATGGTTTTAAAATCTCTACATGTCATTAGTGTTCCAAACTAACATTCCTATTTTTCAAACATCATGTAATGAAACCAGTTATCTTTTATTTCTTCCACATACAAAAATAATAGTGGTGTAAATCTTATTACGTCTCTATAAGGCTAGTATAAACTAACCATTTAAAAGTATGAGACTCTCACATAAACATATCTATTATGTCTATCTGAACCTAAAAAATCATTAATGAACAAAATTTCATCCCTATCAATGAACCAAAAAGTTTTTTGGGTCCTATTCTGAAACACATTCCCTTAGAACTAATTCCTCAAAATCCATAGATAACTTATCTTCAATCTATACTGACTTCAAAAGTTCACTGATAATATGACAACCCTTATATTTATTACAAATGTAGACATAATTTCTTACATAAACTTTACTTGATACAACAAAGAATATCTAGAGGTCTAATTTCTTTGGGGATTAGGATCATTACATAACAACTTAAAACATCAAATACAACATCTTTATTGAAAAAACATCCTTTACATGACCACTACATTCCCTCATACTTAGCATTGCATGGGATAGCCTGAGGACATGCATAAGAAAAGGGTGAGCTATAAAGACCAGTAAGGGAATAATCATGGAATAACATGAATAATAAAATACATATTAAACAAAAGGCATATCAATATAGCACAGGAGAAGAATAAAAATAAATTCATGATAAAGCATGATAATCCTAACATGGAAATGTGGCAACAACACTTAACATGGAATTAGCATGAGCGAAAGCCCATTTCACATGAAGCATGAGTAAACCCTCATTTCACATGAAGCACAAGTAAACACTCATTGCACTTTAATTATCATTAGTAAACACCCATTTCACAGGATGTATCATGATACTATACTTTACCCAATGCATTGGGTCACTATCAGGGCACACCCTTCTTAAACATTTCATTTCATGCATAAGTGTGCCACATGGATCATAAAACATTAAATAATTCAACATAATCTTTTATTTTGTGATAAAAGAATGTGGAATATATACATTAAACTCTTTAAACAATAATTAAATGATCACAATGGTGCATACCCTTTATAGAAAAATGGGCATGGTATTCACTACACAACGACTTTGTCTTGGAAAAGCACGGTGCAATTTTGGTAGCATAACGGCATGACATAAGAACTCATAAAAATGGATTATGAGAAAGAAAGGTGTATATCATCATATTTACATGACATGGATATTAAGTGGGTCATATTGATAGATTTACCAACAAATTTAATGGAATTTAGATTCATGATACAAAATGATTTCTTAAATGTAAATGAGGAGAGAGAATTTTTTTTTCAGAATTTGGGAATAGTAACGGGTGAAAATGGGAGGAATTTAATGAAAGAGAAAGGGGTTTCCCATCATTATAAAATATATTGGTTTGTATGGGGGAGGTGAGAAATCATACCACAACATTTACAATTGAAATTAAAAGGTCATAAAAATTTAAAGAATATTGGACAAAAATGAGAAAGGAAGAAAAACCCTTACTTGGAAGTGTTCTTCCAAAAGCTTGAGAGTGTCTTGAGAGAGGCTTCTTAGTAGCTTGGGGAAACATAGGAATATTCTAGAGAGAGTAGGAAAAAGTATGGATGAACTCCAAAGTCTATGAGTGAGGATGAAGTGGGATCTTGGGTGTGTTTATATAGGAAAGGTGAGGGAATTCTTTATCATTTTGGTTTGGGACACCTCACATTAAACTGATCCAAACCACAAACCAGAACATGTTTTTTGCCCATGGTTTTTGGAAAAGGGAAGTGCAAAAAAAAAATTTATAAGTCCGAATTCCTAACTTCTTTAAATAATGGGGTAGATTATGCGGAGGTGAGTCACACTCCTAAGGAAAAAAGTTTTGAAATACAAAATGTTTAATAAGTTTTTAAGGATCCACTAAAGCTTTGTAAAATAAATCAAAAAACCAGAAATCACATTATATTAATTTTAAAACATATATTGGACGTAAATAAAGTTTATAGTATTTTATTACTTCACTATTGGGTCATTATGGTGTCATAAAACACATTATATAATTAAACGACATTTAATTTTTACTGAAAAATTTGACTGTCTTAGAAAATTATGAAAAATTTGCCATTTTATAATTTTGACGTCTTGATTCCAGAAATAATATTCATTTTATAGAAATAATTTTCAAGAAATATTAATTTTCACTTTTAAAATAAAAACTTACCTTTATCGAAAATTAATGGGTTTTGACAAAAATGGCTTTCAAAACTTAATAAAATTTACAATTGAATTCATAAAATAATATGATCAAATATATTTAATAAAAATTAATATAATAAAATTAATATTTTATTAAAATATTATTTAATTAAAAAATCCATTAATTCATCAAAATATATTTCTTAGTTGAACATTAACTAAAAATACTATTTGCGCTTTAAAAACTACTTACAAGGTAAAAATAATAAAATGACAGTATATTCATTATTATATAAAAATAATAATGTACATAACCATAGTACTAGAGTCTTGTTACATTAATCCTTATAACAACCACTTAAGACCAAAGATTAAGGTGTGTGATGGTGACAAACTCTTGTGGTGGCTTAGATAACATTGCTCGGGTGGTAATCTCTATCAACTTTCACTTCTCTCGTAGGCGATCCCGCTCGATCTTAACATATTCATGCTCGGATTGGTCTTGGTCAAGAGAGAAGCCCAAAGACGCATCCTCCTTTCTGATCTATGACAAATGGGATTCGTATGGGGCACATCTACGGGATGAGGTCATTAATTCCTTTGTCTGAGTAAATTGGATTTGTTAAAGCCCTATATTTATACTAATCTTGTGATCACTATTAAATAGCTATATTAGCAATAGTCACAATTCTTTATAGTATTTTAAAATCCAAAAACATAAAAATAGAGAAGTTGGCATTTTATATAAACATTTTTACATAAAGAGACATTTAATTAGGTCAAGAAATATTTTATTTAATGAATGTTTGGGTTGTTACAAATAACAATGAGATTACATGCTTCCTGAGATGTTGATTCCACTCTAAATGCATCTTATAAAATATGAACATCAACATACATTCAATATTGGCCTCATGAATATCTTTCATCTAATTCATGTAACATAGAGAATTAGCAACATCATTTCTCTTCCTAGGTATTTTAGAATGGTCAAAGTCAATAGACTAAAAATTTCCAACCTATATTCACTATTTATGAACATTTTCATTCCATGTGAAGATGTATTTGGAAAATTAGTTATTACGGTATAAAAATAAAAATTTTTCTAATAAATATTATCTCTATAAGTATAAATACTGAGCAACTATTTTTATCTCGAGTTAATCCATCATGTAATTATTTTCATGAGGTATAAACTAGAGAGACACCTACTCCATGGCTTAGCCTCCCTACATTAAATTGGATCCTGGCCTGATACCTAACACCACAAAATAAACCATATAGACTCTACCAGGATCTAGTAATATCATGATCAACACAAAATTCAATGCCAATTTCAACACTTAAAAAGATTCCTCATTTGTTTTAGACTGCATGAACATTAAACACTTTTTATTCAAGCCCATGAAAAGATTTTATATTCTCTAAAGGCCCCAAATAAAGTTCTTATAATATAAAAATAGAACCAAGAATCATCAAATATCAAAAAACAATCAGTTATTCCTAGGATACAATGGATCTTACTTTATTTTGATACAAAAACTCAATTTAATTATATATAGTGTAACATATGAATTGAACATTGTAAATCAATAAGTTGAATTTCATGATCATTTCACATAACTTGTTATATTTATGTGTTCTAAAAATATATCAATATTTAATTGATGATGATTTCTATTAAGTGAGTACATAATTATTTCATCCATGAAAAATACCAAAATAGAATCAAAATACCTGTGGAAAACCCAATCCATCAAATCAATAAAAACTGTTGGCATATTCATGATACTGAACGATATGTAAAAATAGTCATAAAATCCATATCTAATATAGAATTCTATATGAGTTATATATGATTTTATGACTCATACATGATGTTATCCCAATATCAAATCTATATTTGAGAATACATAATCTTAATATAGATAAAAAATGGCATTTATACATTGGATATCAGTTCATATCCATAAGATGATTCAATTATTGGTAATCTATGAAAATATCGGGGGTCAGATCATCCTTATTGGAAAAAAGAATAGGTTAATACCATAGTGATGTATTGGTTAATATAAAACCCCTGACTTGAAAATCCTTTAACTGCATCTTGAGATCTTGAAACTCAATAGTATCCATAGGATAAGGATGAATTGATACTTGTGTTTCTCATTATACTAGTGAAATTTTAAACTCCACCTATCTCTGAAGAGGTATCCAAATAATTAAATTAGGGGATACTTCCATGAAACTATCCACCATAGAATCATAATATAAATGTTGTATTCCCTAGTCATCTATTAAGAGTTTATAAATTATGTTTTTCACTCCACCCAGCCCTTGATGACTAGGTCTATTTCATCCCATCTAGAAATACCTTTCACTAATGTTAATATATTTACTGCATTTGGTTGATGTGAGAGACACACTCTAGTGAGAGAAATAAACATGATCATCGAAATAAACCCACCAATAATTCTCGAGAATGATATATAACCTTTCAACCTATGGATGAAGAAGTTATATGCAACAAAATATCCACTAATCTCGAGGAATAATGCCTGATAATGGTGTACACTTTCTAATCGGTTCCCCAATGTGGTGTCAAGCAGCATCACACCATCTAAATACTATATTTTGGGACAAATTATTCCACAACTTTCATAGATACAAAGGATTTAGAATTGCTAGTTTTAAAAAAAAGACACTAATGTTGAGGATACTAATTGTGTACCTTAAAACTAAGATGTATCAAAAACATGCTCTTTAGGTGGTTGATGTGCTCCATATATTTCGACTAATCTATGCACATGAGATTTAGAATGATTTCCCTTTGAAGGAACACTCTTCTAGAAGTATACCACTGGTTCTTCACTCCATCATCCATGACTAACTCATCCTCCTGATTGGACGATATAATTACAAAACCATGTATGATATGGAGATGTTAATCCCACTCAAGAACCATGAATCAGAGAAGATAATATCTAAATAGTTATTGTAAAAAAATTTCAACAAAAACTTAGTAGATATCCTATATAAAACCAATCTCAACACGTAACTATGTCTATACCCTACAAGGCATCATGTGTCATGGCCTAACTCATTGGTGACAGATCACATCACTACCTGAGAAATGCACTCAGACTACTTATTTATTTAAAATAAGGATAAAAATGTCATTTCCTTCAACTATATAGACCACTTCCCTTTTGAGGTATTGAACCACCATTCCCCACACCTTCACCTTCTCTATGGTTATATTACGTGATAATGATATGGTTCCCTATCTCTAGGATGGTAGTAAAATGGATCAAAATCACCTCTAATTATTTTCCCTACGCATGCCCATCCTAAAATAACATTTCCCTGGACATCTCATCACCAAGGAAAGAATGAATGAGATTATGAAGCACAATAAAACTAGAAGAGTAACACATAATAGATAAGGTTCCCTACTCAAGTTTTCTAAACACTATGTATTGGTATTCTCTCAGTGTCTCATGAAAGATGTATTCATATAAGGCTATACAGAAATCCCTCTAGACCATAACATGATTCACGTCATCTTTGACCATGAAATATCACCATCTCTTGGAAGATCCTCTTACCATATACGTTAAAAGTATTACCATACATTTAGGATTAATATTCAGATCATTAAAGATAGACAGTATAGACTCTATCCAAGACTTTTATCCTTAGAAACACATTCCTGTGGGAAGGTAATGGGGTGATACTATTGGAACTCATTATTCAAACCTTACATATAAGAGGAATGCTCAAGACCTCCATTTATAGAATGAACTAGTCGAATGAACCCTCTTGAAATTGAGAATCAATCCCAAGATCAGGGATAACATGAGCTACTACATGTGGAACTATAGGAGGTAAATCTAATTTTGTAAGGCCCACCACCTTTGTATAATGTTCATCACAACCATCACTGTGAAAGGCTCTATTCCATCATTGAGGCTTATTTATAAAATGAAAAATGAAATCCTCATAATTGGATTTGTTAAAAGAAATTATCTTTGATGAATGAATAGGATATGTCTAAAAGAATCCTATATAAAAGTAAATACCCTTACATATGCTCTTAAATCCAAGTCTAGGTATCATAAAGAACATACATGAAATGTTGGACACTCTGAACATGGACTACTATGTTTAGGTATGAGTAAAGGCCTCACACCATATATCATTGGTTCTAGTATATGAAGTTTCAGTTGAATGTTTTTAGGAAAAAAACCTATAAAATTCCATTTGTATCCCTTATTAATAGTAACCATTTAATTTTTAAAATTTCAATTAATAGTTATATATTTACATATGTATAAAGGTTAAATATGAAGAGAAACCATTCGTTAGTTATAAAGGTTGATCATTATAAGTTATAATTATAAAGTCATTTAACTGTAACAAGACCTATTACATCATGTATCATAATGTAAAAAGCCTCATTATGTTATTTTATTACATGAACCACAAATCCCAATTTACTAAGGTAAGGGTTTATAAATTATAGCTGGAATTGTTGTAGTTGAAATCAAATAAATTTTTAGCTCTGAAAACCATTGTCCCTTAGCTAAAACAGTTTATAATTGGATAGTTAATGTGACATCATCATGTTATGTGAGAAAAACCCTTTAGGTTAATTTAAAAAAATTAAATAACCAATTATTTACCACTTTAATAAAAGAAATTTTAGTACTATTTATATATCTAACTATCGAGGTAGAATAATATTCTATAAGAAATTCACATAATTAAAAGGACATTGAATTGCCAGTACATGAGATTTAAATCCTCATGTGCCCAGAGTGATTCACTGTTAAATATTCCATTTAAATACCAGGAAAATTGTAAAAATTGAATCCATAATAATAATGATTATAATAATAATAAATGCCAAACATATTTTGCGTCTTCTATTGGTAAAATAAATTCAATTGCAATAGACAATAACCAGATCAACTTGTACCATCATATAAAACATGGATTTTCCATGCATGTGGGTTTGATACACACAAGAATGATGTCATTTCCAAATTTTAACACATTCCAATTACCCTTTTGACCAACCCAAATTAGAAAGAAAAAGGAAAAAAGAATATATTATACCACATTTTTATATCTCAAACATGGAGCACTAATATGTAATCAAGCCCAATTAGCCACATAGTGTCAAGAATGAATCCCATATTTCATAGGCTTCCATCTAGTTATAAGGAAATATAATGGGTTTTTTGGGAGAATATGACTTTTTTTATCAGAGTATCAACCCCATGGTATAAAT
This sequence comes from Viscum album, assembly GCA_963277665.1. Taxonomy (NCBI): domain Eukaryota; kingdom Viridiplantae; phylum Streptophyta; class Magnoliopsida; order Santalales; family Viscaceae; genus Viscum; species Viscum album. The sequence goes on along the minus strand of OY728136.1, from coordinate 1,500,387,348 downwards.
AAATGAATAAGTATTAGAATTAAAATAATCAACACGGTAGAAACAAATAAATGATGAACATAGAGAAATGCATAGAGATAGGTATATTCAGTATCTAGTAATATATAAAATAAAGGATTCCGTTATACTATATAAAAATGGTGTAATACAAGAGAAAATAAGCATCAGGCATACAAAAAACATGATATACAAAAATAAACAAATGATGAAAAATATATATCAAATTCCATCATGATCCTTGGATCAATCATTTAACCCTATAATCAATCCTAATATAGAAAATTAGGCTTCAAAAAATGGATGGTTTCCATTTTCTCGACTTGTTTCCATGTATACATTCGAGGTACCAATTGGTGTCCTGAATTGTTCATGATAAAAACCCAGAAGGCCACTACACATAATAAGTAGAACAATCTATTCAATGAATAAACAATGACTAGTGTGAAAGTAATAATTAATTAATATAAATAAGTAAAACTACAACATCAGTCTGGGTTCCTCATGGGACACCAATTCAACACTACCAACTTCATTTTAAGATGGAATGTATCTAAAAATTTTAAAGTTTTAATTTTGTTATTATAAAGTCAAAAACAAATTTGTTTGAACAAGGAATCCATGACTGATTATAATAATTAATTTTCATAGTAACCATGGGTTTTCAATTCTATAAACAAATTGATTTCCACTTGGGTGTACCCATGGAAGTTCACACTTAGGGGGGGGGGGATTTAATCAATCCCTATGATCCTATACTCATTAGTCCTGGTGATAAAATTTAATGTAGCAGAATTTTGTAACCATGTAGGTCTGTAATATATATTTTAATCATTAGAAGTTAATCCATGAAATTTAATTTATTTAATTTTTGTAAAATTTGGTGAACCCTCAGTTCTAAGGCTAGGCATCCACAATATAATATAAAGATTGAATCTATGTGTGGTCTATAAGTTGGTAGAAAAAATAACGATTCATCATAATCTTGTGACCCCTTAAAACAAAAACCATAATTGTAGTATAAATATCAATCAGGGAATGCCTTACCTTTATTATAATTCAATATTTTTTCCTTAATCATGCATGATATAATTTCCCATCAAGTATTCATAATTCTAATAAAAGCCATTATCATATTTCTAAATTAAACAAGTGATATGTGGAATGACCATTCAATTCACATATCATTTTTATCAATTAAACATTTCATTTATAAGATAATGTTAACTCACCAAAAAAGTTTTTTCTATATATCTATGAATTAGAAGCCATAGAATGGTATCACTCCATTTTTTAATTCCATTAAACTAGTTCATTATCAAATACAATTTAACCCACCTCAATAGTGGTATAATTTATTTTTAATGGATATTTTTTAAAGTCTTTTAATGTGGTATTACATAAGGGGTGAATCACATCATGGTACAAAACCTATGATGATGCATGTTAGGGTGAAAGAACAACCTATACAAGGTGATAACTAATTATTTAATCAATTTTACAATAAAAAGAATATCATTGGATGTTCACAGTGAGACATAATGATTCATAATATAAACATAAATAATTGTAGGTAAAATGGAAATACCACCTAACTTATATCGACAGATGACTCCCCATCCACTATTGGGGACAAATCATGGCTAGAATTGAGGAAATCATTGAAAAAAGAAATCATAAAAAACATCATCTTAGGTTGCATATTTTTATCATTTCATATAATGAGATACACAATGAAAATATTCAATATGAATTATATACATAATATGATGGATCCAATATGATAGACAACACAAGAATTAGTGGTTGGGTTGGGGAGATATCACCAAGTCTACGAGGAAAGGGAAGAGGGAGCTCAAGCAGTGATAGGTTTTCATTATGAGGGAGGAGAAAAGATGTTTCAATTATGTAAAGAATTTTGGAAAAGTCTAATTTCAAACATTAGAAAGTTTATTTTCTATATAGTGACCTGATTATAGAAACCATGCATCAACAATGTGCCTTTAATATCTACAAGGTAAAAACCTTTCTTGGCCATGTGAAAAGTTGATCGTGCATGGATCATCCCCTCTCATTTTATAAATGAGACCCATCCTTTCATGGGTAGGTGAATGGATAAAAAACCTATCCACCAATTGTGTGTTTCCACTCTATAATAGTTCTGTACTATTTTTCATGTCCATGAGGCCTCCCATTAGGATTTTCTCAAACTGTACACCACCTCATATGGGACTCACAGTTCAGCCACATGATTTTCACTAACCAAAGACAAACCATGAACCTCATAACAATTCTCAAAAACCAGGATCTACCTGAATTGAAAAATCCTCAGACTCCCAAAACCCTTCCTTAAAATATTAAAAATATATAATTGAGAAAAATAAAAGGTCTAAAACAAAGATTAAAGGGTACAGACCTCATAAGAAAATATGATATCTTATGCCTAAGAGATGTATATGATGGATATATTTTCCCTTAATAATTAATCATTGAAATGACTTAATATTTGTAACTGAACATTATACATAAAAAAATTATCTTTATGAATATGATTTTCAATTTTTCTTCTATGGTGGGTGTAAGAAACTGATTTTTCTATGATGTGTAATTCTTTTAGTTTTGAGTATAGTTCTTTGGTTTTTACCTCATATGTATTCCTAGGGAGTCTATGGGAGTAACAATGGATTTTGGGCCATTTTTTTGGTCTGGGACCTTGGAATTTGAGAAAAAAAATTGGGCCACACATTTAGTCTAAACCTTTCAACCTATCCCTCATGGTTTCTGCAAAAAAATGTGGGGTATTTCTGTGAGTGCAATATGACGGATAGTTTTACGTAACCATAAACCAAGGGCCATGTGAGCGTGAGATTTCCATGTAATTATTAGTAGAGGTGAGTGAAAAGTTTTGTACATGGTTTCCCAAATTGTTCCCATGAACCATGTGAGTCCTCTCTTTGGATAGTGGGGTATGCACGATTGGGGAATAGTCTGTCCAACTGTGTGGAAAAATCATGTGGCCCATTATTTATGGGTGGAATTACCTTTTATCCCTAAAATTATTAATTAATATTACCCACTATTATTTTCTTAGTACAGAGGAAAACTAATATTATTTTCATCCTGGTAAATATTTTAAAACCTATGAGTTGGGCTTTGACCCTACATCCTGGTCTAGACTCTAATTCAACTTCCAATAAAATCACTGGGATTATGATAGTAAGTTATCTTTTCACATTTATAATATCATTATTGTTCATCCTCTAGATGGACTTATGTAGACCGATAAAGACATAATGACATGAAAATTCCTCCTCGATAGGATTAAGGTAGGTGGTCCAGTAATTACCCCTCATTTTCATGATGTTTTATATTATGTGCAGTTTTGTCACATGCCGATTTCACCATGTGTTACCCATAAAAGGAATCATTATAAAATATTTTTCCCTAGTATGGAATGTAATGTCCTTATTAAATCCCATGAGATGGTTGAGGTCATTGACCTAAATGTGTTTCACCCCTTTCGGTTCACCCATAACATGACTATTTGGATTTTATGGCTATATAACCACAACCCGAATTAGTTTTCTTGGATTGAATTACAAATGGTGAGATCATATTGATAATTAATGTTTGTAATGATGTATAATGGATAGAAAACTTACCATAATATATTGAATTTAATATAAAGTGAGTGTTACTACTATGTCACCAATTTAAAATGGAACAATGTTCACACCAACCCTAATATAAAATATTAGTGAACTGTTTATTATATATTGTCTCTTATTGAATCCTTGACTAATTATCAATATTAAGATAAATGGAAATGATAACCCTCGTGAATTATGATACGGGAATGGAATAAAATATAATGAATGTAATTTCCTGGAAATTATGTATAATTTTTTTAATAATATTGAATTATTTCGAGACCACAAAATCTAACTACATGTGATTCTGGGGCCCGGAGTGCCTGGAATGCTCTGTGGAAGTTTTGGAAGACTTTAAATATTGTGTGTAAGCAGTTTTATTGAAAAAAAGTGGAATAACTCCTAAACAGTTACCCAGATTAAAAACATGAGGGCATCGTTGCATTCAGTATGGTGGTTTTACTGTAGGAGCGACTTATGATTAGTCAGTGTAGGCCTCTTGTGAGAAAACCCAAAAATGGGATCACAGTAAATAAAATAATTAAATATTTTCTTTAAATTCTTATAATTCATAAATGGTAACTCAGATTAAAAATCTGAGACCACCACTGAACTCATGTGGGTGTCATTTCTTTAGGGAGATACTAACATTGGCCGGCAGGGGCCACCAGTGAAAGTTAGATTTTGTCCGTCAATAAAATAATTTAGTGACAATTATTTTATGGTAAAATCTATAATTTTTAAAGAGTAACTCGGATTGCAAATCTGAGAGTACTGTTGGGTTCGATGGAGAGTGTTTCACTTAGGTACAGCCTATCATAAACCGGTGTGGTTCAACGGTGACTATTATTAATTTTACAAACATTGGTTCAGGTACGTTCAGTAAACACACGAGTGGCATTTTCTAACTTTTGAATCGGTGCTCGGATTAAAAATCTGAGGGCACTATTGAATCCACAGCACCGAGATTCGCTTAAGAGAGGCTTTGCTTTGACCAGAGTTGGTCCTAAGAAGAATTTATTTTGTTCAACTTTTAAAAGGAAATGAAATAAAATAATCTCACTATTTTATTTATTTTCCACCAAAGGACAAGTGACGTGTGGGACTAGTGGTGATCCAAGACATTAAATATCCCGACCCTTGAAATACTAAGTAACAATGTTATTAGAAGTTTGGAAGGTTCCTATTAAATGAACCTTCTTAAATTCCAAAATCGTTAATTACCCTACCCTCCCCCCCCCCCTCATATTTATATGGATCTTGGGGGATTAATTGGCATGATTTCTCCAAAAGATGAAGCTTTAGTAAAGTGTTGTGATGCCCAACACTTGGAGGATGGATTCGGTTCTAGCGGGCGGTGACGAGCGACCCCAAACCACGAACTGAAGAATGACGATCGAGAAGCGTCGTTGGAGGCTTGTTGCATGAATCAAGAAGGCCTAAACATCATAAAATGTGGATGATCTCCAATGAACATGAGGTAGGGGTTTTATTACTTTTTTCTTTTAATTGATTTCCTTTTCCTTTTTCTTGATTAACACGAAGAACGCGGCTCAACCAACTAACGGGTTGACCCACAATTCATTTGTCTTTGTGGGAGGTCGTTGCGGGAAATATTTTGGGGGTTATCTGGTTGTTTAATTCAATTGTTATTAAACCCTTATCCCCTCTCGTGTTATGAGCTATTGCGGAGGGTGAGGGACTAACGAACCTGACCCAAACAATCCTCTTTATTTGTTACATCCTTGTGCCTCTATGGAATACTGACATCATGACGAAACTGATCGACTATGTGGCGGATAGCGCATCAACGCACGCTGAAAGAGGAGGATGTGGCACAATTCCACAACAGTCATTGATGTAGCTAACACCGTCTGACCGCAAAGGAGGTGCGGCACACCGTCGTGCATTGCCGATGAACATGGAGGCTAGTGGCTCGTCGGTCGCAGTGACCAGAGGGGAGGTCAGATGGAATGCGGGCCGGCCATGATGGAGTAGGTAGAGTGGAGGTGGGGTGTACCCCTAGTAGTGATCCCACACAGCAGCAAGGTCGCGACCCCTGTTGGACACAGCAGGAGCAAGGGGCCGCCAGATCGATCGACGACCAGTGGACGGGGCGCACGCTAGCGGCTTGCCCGACAGAAAAGCCGCGACTCGTTGATCGCAGCACGGAGGAACTGCAGTGAACTGTGGCACCGTGTTGGGTCAACCCCCATGGGTTGACCTGCTGACAAGTCTACATGCCTCATCAGACATACCCGGAAGCATCGTGTCTGGGTATCCCTGGTGGCCCACGCCGCCAGGCGGGTGGCACCGCCGGGTCGGTCTAGCAGACAGACCCGTCGCTCAACGGGCCCACCCGTGGCCCAAAGGCCAGACCCACGGCCTAGACATGTCGGGATAGGCCTAGCGGGCCGGGTTGACCTTAGTTGGGTCAGACATGAGTCGAGCCGGTCCGACCGAGGCAGACCAGACCCGGACCCAGTACTGCATAGTAACACAAATTGGGCCTTATCTTGAGAACCAGACATCTATTTGATGAACCGTCTGTGGAATTGGGATACATGGAGTGAGAATAACCTTTTTATTTACTCCATGAGTTTTTCTGAGAAATTTGGAGTACAGACGGGTTGGACCACACCCGAATCCAACCGGGCCCTCGACACTGAAATGGAAATAGAACACAGATCGGGCGTTTGATTTAAGCATTGTCTATTGTTTTCAAACCCTTATTATGTGGCAAAATATTAGAATAAATACTTGTTAGACATTGTACAAGTTTTAATACGACTTATTTCTTGAGGGGCGGTTCTCCCAAGCACGCTACGTACAAAACCCAGTAGATGGTTGATACCTGAAGACTGCTTGACGATGTCCTGGTGGGAAGAAACTATGTTTGAACTAGAAGTCCCACATTTGGAAGATGCTCTGTGTGACCCAACATGCCCATGATACCCTTCAAGGATGAGTACCATAGTAGTTCAAGTTTAGTGGGAAGCAGTCCTGTATGACACAGCAGGCCCACTATACTCGATAGAAGATGAGTTCTTTAGCAGCTGAGGAGTTCAAGTCTCTTGACGGATGATGCTATTATTAATACCCTAGAATATACATTATGGTGACTTCCATGGATATCAAGATACAGTGAGTGGATTTAGGAGAAGTTCTCCTAATAAGTCTACATATGGAAACATAGGTTGGATGAGACCTAAAGACTGATTGACAATTGGCGCAGTGGAAAGTGGCTCTGTGTGACCTAGTAGGCCCACGGTGGGGAGCTACTATGTGTGACCCGACAGACCAAAAGTGTTGGATTGGATATTTCCTCATTTCGTCCAAGGTGAGAAGTTTCTATGTGTGACACGACATTCCCATAGTGGGAAGCATCTTTGTGTGACCCGGCATGCCCACGGTACCCAATAGGGATGGGTACCACAAGAGGTCAAGGTTAGTGGGAAGTGGCTCTGTGTGACCCGAAAGGCCCACTATACTCAATAGAGAAGTATTTCTCAATCATCTTAGGAGTTTGATGATGTGATAACCCTTCTATCTTTGACCTAAAATGATACCTTGTCTGAGCTGACTTGTGTTCTGTAATTTTACCTTCATGGTGTACCTGTGTGGTACTTCCACCTGTGTGGTGTTACCTGTGTGGTACTTCTACCTTCGTGGTGTTACCATTGTGGTATTCATTCATTATAAATGAGATGATTATGTCTTGATAACTTAGGTATATTAATGGGTATATACCTATGTTGTGTTGATGTCTTGCTTTGTGGTATTTCCATTGTGGAACTCCAGGAGACCTACGGGGGTCTCGAGGTCCCTACTGAGTATCGTCATATCTATCCCTGCACAGGAATCACCCACATCTTGTTGTTTCTTGTGAAGATGAAGAGCAGTAGAGCTCAGTCTAGAGAGAGCTTGGACTATGAGGTACATGGAGGAGCGATCTTACGTGGAGTGTTGGGGAGACGATATGTACCTACCCTTTAGGTAGGATCTGCAGTAGACGATCCAGGAGATGCTTGTGATTATAGTTGTATATATACTTTCCAGTTGTACTTGTACTTTACAGTTGGGCTTGTAGTTCCAAACCCTTTACATTCAGCACTCATTACTACATTAGTTTATTTCATAGTTTCTTTTGTCGCGTTATCGTCTGTGTGGTTTACCATTGTTGCGTTCTACTCTATGAGTTTGTACATGTTTAAAGGAAAAGCCTTCCCATTTGGGGATACATCTTTCTGGTGCTAGTCTCCAGGTCCTAACCTATGGAAGGTGGGCTTGGGGTAGTCACGGCATGGGCCCTAGGGGACGGGTCATGGAAAAGTGGTATCAGAGGAGTTTGGTTATACCGAAGTACTAGGACTATGATCTTTTCAATAGAGCTATAGTGTAAGTGTTATGAGTGTGGTTTTCAATTCGGGGAGTCCAGTGTTGGTGTGGTGGCCAACGTATCCATACACCAGGACCCTGAATTTTGATTTCTGAATCAGTGCACAAAAACACTGATTGTGTGTGTTCTTGAAAATTTTTTATTTTGCTTTCATTAGAGTCTGGTCACCAGGTATAACTTAATTATTTTGGCACACCTATTCATTATTAGGATGCCACCACATAGACATGCAGTTAGGATTCCCAAGATAGTACACGGTGACGGCCCACTAAGTGATGGGGCTATGATTCAGGGCCCTTTTACTATGTTGGAACCTTCGGGTAGTGTACCAGCAGCACCAACACCCGTTGGGAAGCAATTACCACCAGCCACACTGGTGGACGGTGCACACCGATTGAGTGCATTTCATGAGTTCCAATGGAAAACTAAACCATGTTTTTGAGTTAAGACAGATTCGTAGATAGTTGAGGACTAGTTGGAGGCTAGGTATATAGTCTTCAACATAGTTGAGACACCAGCAGATCAGATGGTGATCATAACTGCTAGTTTTATCAGTGTGATATCATGAGGATGGTCCACATGGTGATGAGGCTTTGGAACATAGAATGTTGGCCAAGATTATACCTTTGGGTAGTGTGCCAGCTTTATCACTGCCCATTGGTCAGTAGTTACAACCGGCAGTATTGGTAGAGGAAACATGTAGGCTTAGTTTCTTACACGTGATTCAACATCAAATACCCCTCAGGATATGAGGCAAGCCCGACTCATAGGCCACTGAGGACTTTTTTGAGGAGATGGATGAGATTTCTTTAGATCATCTATAGCTTTGGTAGGATGACATGTCAGTATTTGAGTATTCATCGAGTCATACTGACCATTCCTAGTACTCTAGGAATATGATACAATCAGTTCTTCAGGGCTCGGGCTTCTGAGCATGGTGTGTTTAAAGGTGTCTGAGCCAACACTATTCCTCTGCATTCTTAACTATGTTAGGGTTCTATAGAGAACCTTTTTGGTTGAATGTTCTTTGGAAGAGAAGATACAGCCAGTGAATGTTAGTAGTGGGAAAGTAGGATAGTAGTACCATTCTCATATACTTGGTCATGTAAAAAAAAGTTGCGAGAAGAAGAAGTGTTAGGGACATATGAATATACATGGTTTCATATGTCGAAGAAGATTTAGGAGAACATCATGAGGTTGTGTACATTTCAAAATGTTACAAACCACCCCCCCTATGTGGTCCCCACTAGGCTCAGTGATCTGGAAGATGGGGGAATGGAGTAGCTGCATGCAGTCAAGGAGAGTGACCCAAGGGATCTAGGAATGATATGTTGTATGGTCTGTTTCTACTACTAGTTGCCGGAGAAATAGACATAAGTACCAATTGTTCCTTCCTTCCACAAATCTTGTCAAAGTCCTAGAGTCTCTAGTTAAACTGTTTTCTTGACCCTCACATCTGGAGAATCCATTGGGAGGAGACTCGATAATCACACTTTTTCCAATGGTGTGACTACCCCTTGAGGTGAGAGTTTCGGTTAGAACCTTTGGTGGCATCGTCGAGGCCTTATGACGCCAGTTTGGGTATGATTGGACATCCATAGTTCATAATAAGATTGAGTGTATTAGGTAAAAAGGTTGTGGTTTATCTAAAACTCGGGAATGGGGTTTTCTTTGGCCGGAGAAAAAAAACTCAGGCAACACATGATAAACTCATGCATAGGAGAGTACAGCCGATCATTCTTGATTCATCCAGCAGTACCTTCATGGAAGGGGGAGTTTTGAGTTTTCACATCCCAATAGTAGTGACAGAGTGTAGGGACATCTTTTGAAAATATGTTACTAGGATTACCTCTCCGAAGGGAGAGAGACTTCTATTTGGGATGAGTAATACCAGAGTTTTGAACCGGACTTCTCCTAGGCAGTGGATCCTTTGTCAGCTTTGGCGAAGAAGGGGAAGCCTATCTTGTGTCGGAGAAGTGTTAGCAGAGATTTCAAGGGCTAAAATAGTGACGATGGATATAGTTTCTCTAAGACTATGACCTTGAGATAGTCTATACTCATGGGAAGGGGAATGTGGTATAAGGCACACTCTACACCAGCTAAGTGAGGCGTCAGAGAATCTAGTCACACTGCAGATATCCTTCGCAAATAGTGATGGGGAATCTTACCCCTAGTCTATGATTTGCACTCCCCACTCCATTAGTGATTCAGGGAGGCATAGCTTGGGGGCATTGATTGTGAGGCTCAATGTGGTCAGATATCCTCATGGCAAGCACCTAAATTATTTTCTAAAGGTGGGGAGCACATCGTCCTCTTCAAAGGACATACCATGGTACCAGTGGTGCTTTGGGAGGAGGTGTTGAGGGAGTTTCATGCATCCCATCTGGTGGTACATCCCGGTGTGTTGAAGATGTATCGAAACCTACGACATCAGTACTGGTTTCCAGGGATGATGAATGTAGTGGCTAAGTTGTATCACAATGCCTCACTTGTCATCAAGTGAAGACTGCATAGAGTTGGAAGAAGTATTATGCCTACAGGATATAGAGACCCTTGGAGTTCTAGGAGAGGGACCATGTATTCTTACGAGTCTCTCCTCGATGAGTTTTGAAGATATTTTTCTATGGTATCAAGTTATATCTGAGGTTCATCAGACCTCTCTAGATTCTAGCAGAGTGGGAGAGGTGGAATACTGTCCATCTCTTTCCCCACAGATGCACCGAGTGCATAATGTTTTCCATGTGTCACAACTGAGGAGATGCGTGTGTGATCAATGATATTTTTTTGACCATGGTATTATGGACTTAGATGATGAGGTGACATTTATGGAGGTTCCAATAAATATTGAGGATCAATAGGAGTGGGTCCTTAATGGGCAATCGATACATATGGTGCGCGTTCGCTGGCATCATGGGAACCTCTAGGAGAACACATGGGAGCGGGAGGCTCAAATTCGTGATCAGTACCCCCATTTGTATCATTATTCTATGTTGTGTATTTTGAAGATTTAAATCCCTATGGTGTGGAGAATGTAATGTCCCAAAAATTCTGTATTTTTTTTAAAATATGGAATTATTTCGACACCGTGAAATCTGACAGCGTGTGATTCTGAGGCCCGGAGTGTCCAGAATGGTCTGTCAAAGTTTTGTTAAACATTAATTAGCATGTGTAAGATTTTTTTCCTAAAAAAGTGGAATAACTCTTAAAAAGTTTCTGGGATTAAAAATATGAGGGCACCATTGCATTCAGGATGACTGGTTTACCTTAGGCGAGACTAAAGTTTAGTTTGCATAGGCCTCCTATGAGAAAACCCAAAAATGGAATAACAGTTAATAAAATAATAAAATAATTTATTTTATTTTTCAAATTCTCATAACTCACGAAAAATAACTCGGAATAATAATATAATACCACTACTGAACTCGTGAGGGTATTCTGTCTTTAGGTAGATACTAACATTCACTGGCGCGGGCTACCAGTGAAAGTTAGTTTTTGGCCGTAAGTAAAATAATTAAGTGAAAATTTTTTTATTGTAAAATCCTTAACTTTTAAATGGTAAGTCCAATTAGAAATATGAGAGTACAGTTTGGTTCATTGGGGCATGATTCACTTAGGCAGAGCCTAACCTCAACCGACGCGAGTCAAGGGTGACTATTAGTAATTTTTGGAACTTTATTTTGAGTACGTCCAGTAAACACATGACTAGTGTTTTTTTACTTTTGAACCATTTCTCAGATTAAAAATCTGAGGGCACCGTTGAATCTGCATCGTCAAGATTCTTTTAAGGGAGGATTTAATTTGACAGTAGTAGGTCTAAAAAAGAATTTATTTGTTTGAAACTTTTAAAAGGAAATGAAATGAAATAATCTCACTATTTTATTTCTTTTCCTCCAATGGACAAGAGGTAGTGTGGGATCGGTGGTGAGTCAAGCCATTAAATTGATTGAAACTTCAAATACTAAGTAACAACATCATTAGAATTTAAGAATGTTCATATTAAATGATCCTTCATAAATTCCATGATCATTACTTACCCTCCCCCTCATCTATTTATATGGAGCATAAGGTGGAAGAATTGACACGACTTCACCAACAAAAGAATCTCTAGTTATGTTTTGCGATGCGCAACACTTGGAGGATGGAGCCTGTTCCAGCGGGTAGTGATGAACGACCTCGAACCATGAACCGAATAATGATGATCGAGTGGTGTCATTGGGGGTTTGTTGTCGGGATGAAAAATTCCGACAATTCATCAAACGTGGATTCTCTCCAATGAACATGAGGTAGGGGGTTTATTTTTTTATGGATTTAATTGATTTTCTCTTCTCTGTTCTAAATAACATAAATAACTTGGGTCAACTGTCTAACGGGTTGACCAATGATTCATTCGTATTTGCAGGAGGTTGTTGCAGGGAATCATGTGGAGTTTATCTGGTTGTTTAATTCAATTGTTATTAAACCCATAACCCCCCCGGGTTACGATCTAATGCTGAGGGCAGAGGCCAAACGTACTCAGCCCGAACCCTCTGCTATATTTGTTACATCCTTGTGGCTCCATGGAATACCGACAGGGTGATGACATTGATCAAATACTTGGTGGATAGCATGTCAACGCATGCCACAAGAGTAGGTTGTGGCAGAATTCCACGGTGGTCATCGGTGCGTCCGGCACTGGCCGAACATTGAGGAGGCGGGGCACACTGTCGTGCACTGCCAAAGAATAAGAAGGGTCGTGGTTTGTCAGCCGTGATGAGCGTAGGAGAGGTCATCCAGCATTACGGTCGGATGTGACAGAGCTGGCAGAGCAGAGGTAGGTTGTGTCCCTGGTGGCGCGCCCACGCAGCAACAAGGCCGCAGTCTATGTTGGCCATAGTAGGAGTAATGGGCTGCCAGATCGACCGACGAACGATGGATGGGGCGTGCGCCAGCGGTGTGCCAGGGGGAAAAGTCGCGACCCATCAGTCTTGGCACGGAGGACCTGTGGTTCCCCATGGTTCTGTGTTAGAGTCAACCCCCGCAGGTTAACCCATTGACATGGCTCCATGACACGTCAACCCTTCCCGGATGCGTTGCGTTCCGGTATCCCTGGAGGCAAGTGCCGCCGGGCTGGGGGGCACCGCCAGGATGGTCCAGTGCATTGACTGAGAGGAAAAGTTTGGGACATACCTAACACTGAGAGGGGGGGTGAATCAGTGTTGGGGACTTCTTAACCCAATTACAACTTTTATTCATGTACCTCTTGACCAGTTAGGATCTTGATTCTCTTATTCTCTTTTCCCTATTGCATGAAATAATAGAAAGAAATAAAAATATACACACGATATTTTTACAAGGTTCACCACTCAACAAGAGTAGCTACGTCCTTGACATGCATGGGTATGACCACTTCATGGATTCTCCATTATAATGTGATATGCTTTTACAATGGAGTGGCTAGGAAAGCAATACTCTAGCCTGTGTGAGTCCCTGCACTTTAGAGGGGGGTGGGAAACAATCCTCTTCCCTGGACTGGTGACGACCTAGCCCAACTTGCAACGTCTAGCTGGTTCTTTATACTACCTATGGAGACAATATTCTTCCTTCTTCAAAACGTAAGATCTACTTCTGATCTTCTTCAGTGCTCTTCACTAGATTACTTGGAAAGCAGTAGGCAATCAATTCTTCAGTTTTTCTGCTTTTCTTCTTCACTAGTGCAAAACCAACTGCACTTGGAATTCTTCTTCTTCTTTAGTGCATTAACAGAATGCACTAGGAATCCTTCTTATTTCTTAGCAAGAATCACATATACCAATGTGATTAATTAGGCAATGAAGACAAGCTTACTTGGCATCACCAGAGTGAGTTCTCCTCTTGTTCATAAATGCATGTGATCATGCATATGGAATGTATTTGAACTCTTTTCATTGTTCTTCTTTCCTCTCCAGAAAATGGCAGGAACTCTTGGAACAAAACAGCTTGTGCGCCCACTTCCACTTGCGCACCCTATACTAGCGCGCCTATAACTTGAGTGCCTCTTCTTGCACACCGCTACTTGCGTGCCACTACTTGCCCGGAAAGACATTCCCAAAAGACTTGTGCGGAAACACTTTCAAAGAATACTTGAACAGCAACACTTGCCTGACAGTCTTTCGGGGCAACACTTGTGCCGCAGACTTGCACGACAATACTTGTGCGTCGTATAAATAACACTCATCTTGCATGCCACTTCAGCTTGCACGCTGCTTTCTACACTTGCTCATTCAGAGCTAAAATATTTCTCTTAAGTGTTGAGCCTTAACAAATGAAGAGGCGAGTTGTCTATTTATAGGAAATTTGGTGACTTGCGCGCCCATACACTTGCGCGCTAAGACATGGGTTCCAATACTTTCATGACACTCTTGACTTGCACGACACTTTCAAACTTGCGCACTGCTTTATTTCCTTTTTCATTTTTGGATATGATGATGTTGTAATATGACTTGTGCGACACACTTGAGCGGCAATACTTGCGCGCTAAGTACTTGCGCTCCATTCTTGACTTGGGCGCCACACTCTTTCCTTTTCCATATTTCTGAAATAATGCTCTTTTGAAATATGACTTGCGCGCCTCTACATACTCGTGCGCCTACTGCATACTTGCGCGCCTACTTCTTTCATTTTCCATATTTTTGATCTTATGATATTTTTGATATGAATTTGCCAAAAACACTTTTTTTTCTCTACCATTCCTTCATAAGGCTTGCATCACAAGTTCTCCAAACTTATGATATTTGTGAAATACAAATCAGCAAAGCATCGGCTGGTTTTTCCAAGTTCTTTGGAATATGAATTCCAAAGTACATCTTCCATATTCACTTCAAATCCTCAATTCTTCTTCAACCATCCTTATATAGATGATACTTCACCATTATTCTACAATCATCCTCAAATGGATGATACTTCTCTATTATTCATTGTTGTAAACAATGTGTCACCTTTGACACAAGTTCTTTGATCTTAGGATCAGTTCAACAATCGTCTGAATTTATCTTCTTAGAGAATTACTCAAGTATGACATCCAATACTATGATTTAATAATAATTCTCCAAGAATCCTCACTTCATCTGATCTCCATTAACTTTGGAATCCTTCTTTATCTCCTTCTTCATTTTTGACTGGTATTGACAACTATTGACAACTAATACAATCTTCACACACAAAGTGGTCCCAACAATCTCCCCCTTTGTATTTTGTTTTCAATACCACAAAGTCTTCTCAAATGAATGTGTCAATGTCAAAATGAGAATCTTATCTCTCATTTTTACTTATGTATCTCCCCTAGACATTCATTTCATTTCTCTCCCCATTATTGACAAGAAATACAATGTTCATGGTAGAGAGGGTATCATTCTATACTTAGCAATGTGCCATCAATCATTTCACTCTAATTCTACTTGAGCAATGCTCGGCGTAGAAAAAAAGAGGATTTGATTTAGACAACAAAGTTGTCCATTACCCACATAATATGACACCTCATGAGATGAGAACTCATACACTTGTCTTCAAGGGTTTTTCACTTTCATTCCAGGCCAAAGCTATTGAGTGTGAAAGAAATAATCAACCTGAAATTCCTGCACTCACTTCAACAAATGGATCAAAAAACATTCATGTGAAATTGGCAGGATAAGTGGCCTTGGATCACATTCACTCTTCTTATGTCATTGATTATCTTTGTTACTCCCCCTTTGTAGAATGATATTTATTTTGACTAACCAAGGATGAATGATTTAGAAATAACATACCATTTTCAATGACATGATCTTCAGAAAATCATTAGAGTAGTTGAATTTAGTACCAACTGAAATTGATACTTATTGACATAATGACTGTGAAAGCTTCTTCATGTGTATCCCTCTATAGAGAACACTTCACATCACTGAATCTCAGGTTCTCCCCCTGAGATCTTGCATCACCTTCAATTCCCTATATTTAAAGAAAAAAAATACAATACACAAATATTTAAGGGAATAGGGTGGATCCTCCATGCTTCTTCAATGTGAGCAGGAGGGCTGAGATTATTTTATCAACCATGATGCTCCATTTTCTCCACTCGTCACACTTTCACATTTGATCTTTAATTTTGAATGTAGCTATGTGGATCTCAATACTTCTTCTATCTCTTTGTGTGTGAATCTTCTTTCTTCAAGAGAATTCCAAGCACTATAATCTCTCGGTGCAACATTCATCCTCTTCATGAATTCTTGTTGGGATGGAATAAATTCAAATAACTTTCTGACAGTGTGACCAGCCTTATTGCACCTCACACACAGAACTTATTTTTCTTCATGTATAATCTCCTTTTTGTTTTTAGCACTAGCCGTAGCTTGTGCATCTTCCATCCTTCTCATTCTTTCCAAATCATCTGGCCAAATCACCAAAATATCATTTGTGACTGAGGAATCAAGATTGTATCTTCTATATGGATTCTTCTAAGTGGATTCCTTCATAGTAGTAATTTTAGATGCACCACCCTTCACCTTCTTGGACATGGAATCCAAATACTTCTCAGTTTTCCCCATTGTAATCTTCTTGTGATTATTTTCTTTTGCAACATACTTATGATTACATCCCAAGATAGATTCTTCATTCTTCTCAAGATTTTGTGGTCTTTTGTTCTTATTAGATTTGAATACATTCTGAGGTAGGCATCCACCATTCTTGTGACCACTCCAATTGCATATATCACAGATGTTTTCCAGCATTCCAAATCTATTTACAGTATACATATTTTTTTGGATCTGTGGATGTTGCTTCTTCTTCTCTAGATTTCTCCCCCTTTATATGAGCTTTCTCTGTGATTTTACATTTAAGGGATTTTACAAACAATCCAATGCACAATGCCCAAACCTGTTGCAGCACCAACATTGACCAACAAACCTTAACTTCTTGTCATCTTCTTAATATGTTTGATGAGTCTTCTTCTTCTTGGTATGTTGTGATTTCTGTGGGTATATATCTTCCACACACATTCCCCTATCCACTCTATCCATGGTGATAGGTTTCATCTCACGTTTCTTCATCCAAACCTATTTAGAATTTTTCTTCCTACCTGCACTTTTTGTAGGAGAAATTTCAGAAACATTAATACAAGTTTGTATGGATGATACTTTTACTTTCTCACCTGCTTGTTATAGATCAATGAGTGAAGCCATTATCTTATTATCACATTTTGCAGGTCTTTTGATAGTAGAATCCTCTAGTGAGCATTGAGTACTGGCAGCAACTATTTCCTTCTTTTTTGGAGACTCAATATGTGTCTTCTCAAGATTGGTTAGTTCAACTTCCAATTCTAGACATCTCATATTGAGGATGACTTACTAGTTTTCTATCATAGTCATCTTCTCTTCACAAGCCTTCTTTAATATTTCAACTTCATCTTCATGCATCTTTACTTTGTTTTGTAAAAAAGAGTCTCGTTCATTGATCTTCTTGGAGTTATCTTCCAAATATAACTTCTTGACTTCATTTTCCCTTTTCTACTCATCTTCTAGTGCATGGATCTTCTCTTCTAGAGTCTTGTTGACTCCCTCCTTTCCTTCAACATCTTTGAGCCACTTTGAAGAACTTTCTTCAAATCCCCTCTTTGTTGCTTCAAAGGCTCCAACCTGTCTAGAGAGATTTAATCATTCGACAATTTTTTCTTGTAAGCCTTTCTCCAAAATATCAGTTTCTTCGTCTAGCTAAGTGATATTTTCTTGCATGCATTGAAATACCCCGCAAAATAGGGATGCACTCACTTCAGGAATACCATGAAAAATCATTCTTAATCTATCAACTGATATTTCTTGAGATGTTGTAGATTGTTCATCACCACTTGTGCTAGAATTTTCATCATGAGGGTAATTTCCAAATGTACTAACACATACCTCTTGATCAGTTGAGGTAGGAAGGTTGTTCGTCTTCTTTGTGGGTACTTGAGCCACCTTCTCATTACTTTCCAAATCTTGTGTGTCTTCATTGTCATCTAGATATGGAGAACCAGATGCTTCCTCTTCTTTAGATAAGAGGGAATTCTTCTTCAACTTTCTCTTCTATTTCTTTTTCCTGTTCATCATGGTCTTGGTAGATATAACTAAATCTTCACCAACACTGCTCTTTATTGTTGACTTAGGAATAGAACTCATGTTTTCATAAGAGAATAACTTCACTTTAGAGAATCCAACATAGGTTAACCTGTCACTCTAATACCAATTGAGAGGACCAGTTTGGGATATACCTAACACTGAGAGGGGGGGTGAATCAGTGTTGGGGACTTTTAAAACCAATTAAAACTTTTATCCCTGTACCTCGTGACCTGTTAGGATCTTGATTCTCTTATTATCTTTTCCATGTCGCATGCAATAATAGAAATCAGTGAAAATATGCACACGATATTTTTACAAGGTTCACCACTCAATAAGAGTAGCTTCATCCTTGCCATGCATGGGTATGACCACTGCATGGATTCTCCATTATAATGTGATATGCTTTTACAATGGAGTGGCTAGAAAAGCAATCCTCTAGCCCGTGTGAGTCCCTACACTTTAGAGGGGGGTGGGAAACAATCCTCTTCCCTGGACTGGTGATGACCTAGCCCAACTTGCAGCATCTAGCTGGTTCTTTATACTACCTATAGAGACAATATTCTTCCTTATTCAAAAGGTAGGTTTTTCTCCTGATCTTATTTGGTGCTCTTAACTTGATTTCTTTCAAAGCAGTAGGCAAACAATTCTTCGTGCCTTCTTCTTTTCTTCTTCACTAGTGAAAAACTAGCTGCACTAGGACTTCTTCTTCTTCTTTAGTGCAATAACAGAATGCACTAGGACTCCTTCTTCTTTCTTAGCAAGAATCACATATACCAATGTGATTAATTAGGCAATGAATACCAGCTTACATGGCATCACCAGAGTGAGTTCTCCTCTTGTTCATAAATACATGTGATCATGAATATGGAATGTAGTTGAACTCTTTTCCTTGTACTTATTTCCTCCCCAAAAGATGGCAGTAACTCTTGGAACAAAACAGCTTGCACTCCCACTCCCACTTGCGTGCCCTATACTTGTGCGCTTATAACTTGCGCGTATCTTCTTGTATGCTACTACTTGCGCGCCACTACTTGCATGGAAAGACTTTCCCAAAAGACTTGCGCAACAACCCTTGCATGGAAGACTTGCGCGACAACACTTGACCGACAGACTTGCGGGGAAACACTTGCATGGAAGACTTGTGTGGTAATACTTGCGCGCCGTATAAATTACACTCAGCTTGCACGCCACTTCATCTTGTGTGCCGCTTTCTACACGTGTGCGTTCAGAGCTCAAATTTTTCTCTTAAGTGTTGAGACTTAACAAATGAGGAGGCGAGTCGTCTATTTATAGGCAATTTGGTTAATTGCGCGCCCATACACTTGCGCGCCCAGACTTGCGCTCCTAGACTTGCAATCCAATACTTGTGCGACACTCTTGACTTGCATGACACTTTCAAAGGTGCACACCACTTTATTTCCTTTTTCATTTTTGGATATGATGATGTTGTAATATGACTTGTGCGACACACTTGAGCGACAATAATCGTGTGCTAAATACTTGCACGCCACTCTCTTTCCTTTTCCATATTTCCGAAATAATGCTCTTTTGAAATATGACTTGCGCGCCTCTACATACTTGCGTGCCTAATGCATACTTGCGCGCCTACATCATTTTTTTGGCATATTTTTTATCTGATGATATTTGTGATATGACTTTGCCAAAAACACTTTTTTTCTCTCCCTTTCCTTCATAAGGATTTCATCACAAGTTCTCCAATCTTATGATATTTGTGAAATACAAATCAGCAAAGCATCGTCTAGTTTTTCCAAGTTCTTTGGAATATAAATTCCAAAGTACTTCTTTCATCCTCACTTAAAATCCTCAATTATTCTTCAACCATCCTTAGATAGATGATACTTCACCATTATGCCCCAATCATCCTAAAATGGATGATACTTCTCTATTCTTCATTGTTGTAAACAATGTGTCACCTTTGACACAAGTTCATTGATCTTAGGATCAGTTCAAAAATCGTTTGAATTTATCTTCTTAGAGAATTACTCAAGTATGACATCCAATGCTATGATTTCATAGTAATTCTCCAAGCATCCTCACTTCAGCCGATCTCCATTAACTTTGGAATCCTTCTTTATCTCCTTCTTCATTTTGATCAGTATTGACAAATGTTGACAACAAATACAATCTTCACAAACAAAGTGGTCCCACTGTCGCTCAACAGGCCGAATGCATCCCAACTAGGTCAGGCCAGGTCCAACGGGCTGGGTTGACCTGAGTCGGGTTGGACTCGAGTCGGGATGGTCCGACGGAGGCAGACCGGACCCGAACCCAGTACTACCCCATAACACAAAAAGGGCCTTATCTTGAGAACCAAATGTTTTTTTGATGAACCATATATGTCATCGAGATCCTTTGAGTGAGATGTCCCTTTATATTTACTCCATGAGTTTTTTTAGAAATTTAGAGTAAGGCCGGGTTGGATCGCACCCGAATCCAACCGGGCCCTCGACACTGAAATGCCAATAACGGACAGACCGAGCATCTAATTGATGCAATATCTATAGAGTTGGAACCCTTATGATGTGGAGAAACATCAGGTTACATCCTTGTGATACTTTTTTCTAGTTTTAATACAACCGATGGATTGAGGAGCGGTTCTCCCAAGAGCGCTACGTACAGAACACTACAACTGGCTGAGACCTAAAGACTGCTTGATAATGGCCCAGTGGGAAGTGGCTTTGTGTGACCCAATAGTCCCATGGTGGGAAGTGATTCTGTGTGACCAGACATACCCACAGTACCCATTAGGGATGAGTACCACAAATGTTCATGGTTAGTGGGAAGCAGCTCTGTGTGACCCGGCTGGCCCACTATACTCGATAGAGGAGGAATTCCCCAACAACTGAGGAGTTCGTGTTTTGTGACTGATGATTTTATGGTTACTACCCTATAATATAACTTATGTTGAATTCCATGGATATCAATATGCGTCAACTGGATTGAGGAGCGGTTGTCCAAATCAGACTATGTATAGAACCCTGCGGTTGGATGAGACCTGAAGACTGCTTGATGATTGGCCTAGTGGGAACCGGCTCTGTGTGACCCAACAATACCACGGTGGGGAGTAACTCTATGTGACCTGGCAGACCAATGGTGCTCGAGAGGAGGAGTACCTTTGTTCGGCCAAGGTGGGAAGTGGCTCTGTGTGGCCCAACATGCCCACAGTTGGAAGCAGCTCTGTGTGACCTGGAATTCCCACGGTACCCATCAAGGATGGGTACCACAACAGTTCATGGTTAGTGGGAAGCGGCGCTATGCGACCCAGAAGGCCCACTGTACTCGATAGAGAAGGACTTATCTAGCAGCCAACATGTTTGGAGATGTGATAAACCTTCTATCCTTGACCTAAAGTGATACCTGGTGTGAGATGTATTGTGTTGTGTACTTTTACCCTTATGGTGTACCTTTGTGGTAATTTTTCTTGTGTGATGTTACATGTGTGGTACTTCTACCTTCGTGGTGTATCCTTTGTGGTTTTGTTTCCTCATGTATGACATGGGTATATCTTGATAACTTAGTTATATGTATGGGCATATGCCTAAGTAAGGTTGATGTATTGATTTCTGGTATTTCCCTTGTGGAACTCTAGGAGACCTACAGGGGTCTCAGGGTCCCTACTGTGTATCGTCATACTCACCCATGCACGGGCTTTACCTTCACCTTGTTGTGTCTTGTACATATGACGAGCAACAGTGCTGAGTCTAAAGGGATACAGGACCAGGTGGTACATAGAGGAGACTAGCTGGTGTGGAGTGATTTGGAGATGATATATACCTACCCTTTATGTAGGACCCTCAGCGGACGATACAAGAGATTCTTGTACTTTTAGTTGTATCTGTACATTCTAGTTGTACATGTACTTTACAGTTGGGCTTGAATTTCTGGCTCCTTTACTTTCAGCAATCATTACTATTTCAGTTTACTTCAGAGTTGCTTTTTTTGAATTCTAGTCTGTCTGGTTGCTCCTTGTTGCGTTCTACTCTATGATTTTGTATATGTTTAAACGAAATGTCTTCCCATTTTAGAGATACACCTTTACAGTGCTAGTCACCAACCCCTGGCCTATGGATGATAGACATGGGGTAGTCACAGCATGGGCCCCGGGGGACGGGTCGTGACAATAAATTTTTATTATGGGAATGGTGTCCCTTATACTATAAACAGATATGGGAATGACATCCCTATGTTTTAATTTGGTAATGTTGTCCCTATATTCTTATGTTGGCATGAAATCCCTATATTTGGACACTTGGGAATGAAAACCCTTATAGATTATGAGTCATAGGAATGGAAACACTTATAAATTATAACTAATGGGAATGTTGATTGTTATGAATTATGATACATGGGAATGATGACCCTTAAAGTTATATATAGTCATAACGACACTTAATATTATGATATTGGTCATGGAATTACATATTCTTGTGATTTTAGGCATGGCATTCCTTATTCTTATGATATTGGGCATGGATTCCCTTTATACCACTGAGACTCTTGCTACTTCCCAAGGATGTTTGAGTAATACCTGAGGTCCAGTATAATAGTAGTATCCAAAAATATAGTTGTATATGTCACCACATATACATACCACATTTATATATACATTTGGTTAGATGATCATAGATTATCTAGAATGGGTTGAAGTAAGTTTTTCAGCCTACTATCCTTTGGGAACTATAGGTGACTCTTTGCATCTTTATTAGTGCTTACCATTATCATCATTAGACTTCTATATATTATGAAATGACTAGATATTTATAGACACCGTTGGTGGTAGCCTACTGAGTTTATCTCACCCCTTATCTTGGTTTCTGATTGAACGCAGGATGATTATGTGTATGTGGTAGGGATAGTGGAATGTTCTGAATTAGTCATTCGTGATTTTATTATAGAATGGGATCAGGGATGCACAAGAATGAACTATGTCTTGTGATGATGTTGGATATTGTCTTCTTATTATTATTGTTATTTTGATACATGAATTTTATTACATTCTTAAATCCATGTTCGTCTACTTAATTTTGAAAGTCACTGAACATTACTTCATTTTATATATGATATGGGATATTTTTTATGTTGGTTATTTGTTATATTTGGATTATTTACCTTACACTGTTTTGTATTCATTATTATTATTCTATTAGTTATCTATATATTTCAACATTATGTATCTTTGATCATGAGGGGGTAGTTTCCCCACTTTACTATCTTGGACCCTCAATGTAAGTTGGTAGCCTCTAGAATATATGGATATGTTCTTGATTTTATATAGCCAACTAGATTTGGGAAGAATTTGGTGGAATCTGGGATGGGACGTCACAATGGGGTATATTAGGATCTTTCATTTATTTTGTCTTATCATTTGGGGAATATTAGGCCGAATATTAAAAATGTGTTGGAGTTTGGAAAGTACATGTGCCTATGAGTATCTTAACCAGAAACATTAAAAGGCCAAATTACCTAGGATGTGATACTATGTAATGTTTTATTCATATTAGAGTTGATTTGATTCCACTATTGGGCGACACACAAGACGTGTGATGTTTATTATTATTATTGAGTGTTATATTCTATCCTTGGACTAATATATAAAGGAATAAATATTTTTCATAATTTTAGGCATAGTAAAAGATTTATATGTCATGAATTATGACATTCCACTTTTACTTATAAAGTGTGTTTACTACAGCATGTTTAGGTGTTGTATTTCTATGTCCATGAATTATGATAAAATTTCATGAAGGGAAATTATATGTGATTGTATGGGGTTAAATTCATTCCAAAAATAAATTTATAAGGATTATAGACCCTAATAATTTGGGAGTGTTGATCCATACAATTCACCCTTTAAAAGCAAATTGATATAAATAGAAATTATATTAAATGAATTTTAATTCTAAATTTAAATGGTCATAATTAAATATAGATGAATATATATTACTAAAGGGGATTTATTAATATAAATTGAAATTGAAAATCTATATACTAGGACCTTGCACATATAACATAGATCTTGACCCATACCAGACCATAGTTGTGGGCAGTATGTAAAGTATCTTCTATTAAATATGATTTTTACTACCACCCAAACATGTCCCATTGAGAAGGAAGAGGGTGTTACTATTATATAGGAAGTCTTGAACTCATTTTAGTATAGTATCATTGATATTTATCAACATCAAAATTTATCTGAGACATTTTATGGAATTTATGGAGCAATGGAAGCATGATATCCTCTTATCATGAACCAAGATGACGGTGATGACCATTCTCTTTAGGGTGTGGTTCTATAGATGAAAATAAAGTCTCTAATAGTAACACCTATGGAACATTCAATTATATATCCTATAGGTGGTGATTTCTAGTTTCGAGGGGAGTTTCCTTTTCTTATGAAGACTACACATGGGGCTCTGCGACCTTCCCCTTCAATAGAAGAGTTGACCGATGAGTTTTTTATGTAGAATGAATGTACTTTTCATGAAATAGTGTCCCCATTATATAAAGTTATGAATTGAGATGATTGTATTAATATTCACATAGTTAGAGATACCTTCTAAGAGGGGAATTAAGATCTATACTTGTTTTTTATGAGGATATTCCAATAGATGGTGGGACATTCTAAACTAGAATTTTCAATAATAGGAAGTGATTTGGAGGGATTTCCACTCGATATTTTATGAATTCTTCTTCCATGAGACCATAAAGGATGATCATGATAGAGAGTTTTTGAACATAAATTAGGATTCTATGTCTATTATGGACTACTCAATTTGTTTAACTGATCTTGGGTTATTTTTGGATATCTGCAATGCTGACGAGCCTTTGAAATAGAGATAATTTATGGATGGTCTTATGAATAATATTCATTCAAAGGTGAATTTTTTTTGATTGACTAGTGTATTTGATATAGTGAACTGGGATCTTATCACTGAGAAGAACCTATGAAAAGATGAATGTGTAGGATATGTTGGTTTAGAACTGAGACAAATTAGTGGTTTGACTAGTATTTAGAATAATTTCAATGAGACTTCATGGATGAATAAAGGCAGCTAGGTGACACCCACTAGTTATTACATGGTTTTTTAGAATTATGGGAAGACTGGGCATCAGAAGACCTAGTGTTATAGAGACCTTGTTGAGAGTCAAAACTATGGGATATTATGGAATAGTTAGTGTTTTTAAGAACATCACATATGTTCATAGTGGGAGAGGACCCATATTAGCTTCTCTTTCATGATAAGGATCAAGACCACATCACCCTATAGGTAGTTAGAGTACTACCAGCCATATAAAAAATAAGAGGTCAGGGTGATAGTATCCTAACAGCAGATATGACGCACTAGTAGAGTGGATACAGTCTATGTCGTGATGTTGCGGTACAGGGCATAAATCAGGTTAGATTTTTTTAGTGTAGCATATACCAAAGGATCATGGGGGTAATTCCATCTACATTTTGTATTACTATTTTAGTATCCTCTACTGTAGTGTGTTCATTGTTTGATATAGGTTCATATCACTCCTTTATCTATGTGAATATTTTTTATAGACATGGGCATGATATTGAGTACTCTTATTGTTTGATGACACTTGAAACCCCAATGGTTATACGTTCAGATAGTGTACTCTAGTGAAATGATTTCCCATTGATTTATAATGTATTAAATTAATATGAGATATATTCACCCATTAGATGAATGGATTTTATGTCATTCTCATTATGGACTAGTTTTTCCCTTATCATGCCTATAAATATTTCTATTTCCAAACGGTGTCATTCAAATCACATGAGGGTAGTAAATATATTGACAAGGGAGAATGGGATCTCTAGGAATATAGAGTGATAATAGAGAATATTTTTTGAGATGAGTGAACACCATGATTGATAACCATTATATGGATGATTTGGAATTAAATATTATTTAATTCCCTCCAATGTTGGGTCATTTTAGGAACGTTTACCTACAGAGAGAGATATAATTTACTATCAAACTACTGTTTTCTGATAAACTGGTATCCATTACTTCTTATAGGATAGATACTACTAAGTTATAAGAGATCGAGAGAAATATATAGTATTGATAGGATAAGGGTTTTATATGGACCGTTACTTCTACATGGGGTTCACCAAACGTTTTCACCGTGAAGGTGGATGAATCCCTTAGGCTCTTTGTGGATAACTAGAAGATAAATTTTTTGATTGGTAAAAACTGGTATCATTTACAGTGTATAGATGATCAATTTGCCTATATAATAAGAGTGATGGTTCTATCATAGAATGATATGAGATTTTTTTATCACATGGATTGTGTTAGAACATCATATGTGTGACGTAAGACATTCAATTATTGTTAGACATTATATGAGAATATAGTTACAAATTTATTCCTTGTAAACATGCGAACCATTTTCATTGTCATGATGAATAGTTTTTTCCACACTTATCCTAATTCCTTTATGGTGGTATTCATATATTAAATCTTGTTGTATTTCTGTACTAGATGTGCCCATGAAAAAAGTATTGAAATAATTTGGAATACAATGAGGTAGAACCAGCTATATTATAAACTCATTAAATTCAACTTTTTGACTGAAAAGTGAATTCACTAGGTTCTATTATCATAGAGGTATGAGTATATGTTTACCAATATATTTTGAGAGATGTAGTTACATAGGTGCTGTCTGAGATCCTATTTGATAAATTGAGTTTTATTGGGATAGAAAATAATTACATGAATTACACACAATCCTTATACGGTTCAGCGTCATATCATATGAGATTAACCAAGTAGGGTTTGAAGTTTATATGTTCAGAGGCTTATGAGAAAACCATTCAAGATATGAAAGACAGACTAACTTTATCACTGATACTAATTCTTCTAGAGTCTGGTAGAAGCAACACACTATATTGTTATACATCAAGCATCAGTATAGGAGTAGTTTTGATTCGAGATTATTGATTTTTTGTGTACAGGTCCTGGAAGTTGGGGAATCATTAGAGGAATTACCTAACATATGATCTTTAGTTGGGTGAATTCATTCATGCATCATGTGGTTGGAGGTAGAAAATAATGGCAGAGTGTTTTGTGGTGTTTGCAGACCAAAACATCCTCATTTGTTTTTTATAAAGCTTTACTTAAACCTTAGTTAGATAAAGTGGTTGACTACCAAAATTACTTTCACATTAACTAATATTATACATTCAAGAAGAAAAATGTTGTTTCCGATCATTTGATCATGATGACTAAAACATAGAAAATTCAGGTGTCTAATAATGAGTGGATGTTTATGGACCTATTTTCTGATATTAGTATATAGGTTCAAGGCTATCATGGATTGTCTGTACTTTCCCAACTATCAGTAACCTCTTCACTTCTGTATATATTTAAGTTGAGTCAATTGTCAGACCCTAAATATATGGTCCTATGAGAGAGTATTTCTTGTGAGGACCCACCTCAGTATTGGTGTATCGAATCACACACATCCCAATGGTAATTTCACTCATTAATCTCTATGATGTAATCTGATATGCATCCATAGTGTTTATAGCCCAGGGTGCAACATTAGATAGCATGATTTCTCATTATGTTTTCCACCTTTAAATAAGAGAAGTTAAAACTCCAACGACCCAATGGATTGTTATAGTTGTTACCAGTCCCATGATAGAAATGGGAAGATATATTGATAGAGTTTTTCGGCATATCCAGGTTGCATCAAGGTAGTGACATAGTTTATGTAGCCATGAGTCGATGAAGGAAAAGTATATCACTTCCTTCCAATTAGGGATGTTGTCTCAGTTGATGATCTAGGAAGATAGTATATTCATGAGATTATATTAACACATAGGTTCCCTCATTCTATCATTACTGATTGGGATTCATGTTTGACATTGAGATTATAACAGTGGTTATAGAAGGCTTTGGGTACACAGTTGATTCTAATAATAACCATTCACCCTCAGACCGATGACAGTCATAATAGACTGTAAAAGTGTTGTAGGATATTCAATGAGAATAGATTCCTTATTTAAGATGTTATTGAGAGAGTAATATCACTATCATTGAGTTTTACTACAATAATATCTTTCAGGAAAAAGTTCAGACGGATATATATGAGGCTTTATATGGTTATCCAGGTCCCTCAGGCCTATGCTATTTAGAGGTAGGATATGAAGTGTTATTAGGTCCTCATATCATGTTTGAGACTTCATAGAAGGTATGGTTAATTATAAAGGGATGCACATAGCATATTATGGATTGAGATCATAGGCCATCACTTCCAAAAACCTCTTTAGTTGGAGGTTAGGGATTGTGTTTTCTTTCATGTATCTGCTATGGGTAGGGAAAACTATCAACTCATTTTTTCAGTTTGTTTGAGATATTAGAGATAGATGGACTGATATCCTATAATTTACTATTACCTCATTGGTACCATTCCATGCACAATGTGTCCCATGTTTCATAGTATTTCCATTATCATCAGAATCCATCTCATACATTTGATCATAAGAATGTGGAGTTAGATATAGATTCTTCTTTTGAAGGGTATCACATGGGCATCATTGATAGGAGAATAAACGATCTCTGAGGATGATACGTCTCTTTAGTATTGGATTTATGGAGGAATAACAATATACATAACGAGACATCAAATTGAGAGAATCACATACATGCTCAGTAGTTAGAGTTGTTCTTAGATAACATTTTACCACCTTATAATGGGAAACACATGGAAGAGTTCATTTCAGTGGGGAAGACTATAAGAACCTGATTTTTGTTGATGTAGATATCCATTAATATTCTATCTAATATTTTTTGAACTAATGTGGTTTCCTAGTGAGGATATAGAGGAAATGAGGTAGTGTAGGGATTGTTTGGAGCCTAGAACCCTAACAGTTGGGATAGAACATTGGTCCACAAGATTATTAGAAACCACACCCCCCAAACTAAATGGATTCCGCTAACTGTGTAGGGTATTTCAGTGAGAAGAATATGGAGAACCATTTTCCTAAACCTAGCACCCAGGGTCGCATACCTATGAAAATGATTTGGAATTGTTAGTAGAGGAAAACATCATGGTATATATAAGGTATCCCAAACTGCCTGCATGAAACATGAGGGTCCGTTCTTTAGATAGTGGGCTAAGAATGATTGGTGCACGATTTTTCTAAAAGAGCAGCCAAAACACATGAGACATTATTTATTGGTTAAAATTTCTTTTTTTCCATAAATAATTATATGTTTTACTCATGATATTATTTCTATAGACTAGTGGAAAAAACACCTATTATACTCTTTAGAGACATTTTCAATACATTGTGTTATGTTTTGATCCCATTTAATCATCTAGAATTTGGTATGACTTTTGATCATCTCGTTGGATGCATGCTGGTAGATTTTATATTAATTTATCTCTTCTCTTCATTTTTCTTCTTATCAACATATTTTTTTAGGTGCAGGATCATATGCACTATTTTTAGGGCATTCATCTGTTTTTTTATTATCTTATGATCTAGAACAATCCATATGATAAAAATTGTTGAGTGATCCCCTATAGGCCTAATTTTGATAGACTTGTAATTATATCTTATTTTTTTGATGATTTTTATTTTTTTTTCATTGTGATTCATTCTGGTTCACCATGTGTTACCCATAAAATGAATATTTGTTAAAAAATTTCCAGTTTTAAAACATAATTCACAGAATTTTTCTCATGAGACCTTTTAGGTAATCAACCATAATTTTTCCACCACTTTGGGTGTGACCTTGATATACCTATTTTCATTTTATGATCATATAACCACAAATCATATTGACTTCTTTCTCTTTACTTCAAATAAGTAATATCATATAGATAATGAGATGTTTTACTGGTGTAGGATTTCTAGAACATGCACCAAACTTTATTGAGTTTGATGGATAATGAAATGTATGACCACATCCCCTATTAAAAATAAAAAAATGTTCACAAAATTGTTATAAATAAATTTTAATGTAATATTAATTATCTTTGGACTCTTATTGATGTATTGACTACATATCACAATTATTATAAATGGGCATGGTGACCCTGGTGAATTATGTTGTGTTCATAGAGTATAATCGATACACTTGACATTTATGAAGACCTTTTAGATTTATTCCAATGTATTTATAATGATATATAATAAAAATTTCCAGAAAATGTAGTGTTTTTTAAAATATGGTAAATTTAAATTGAAAGATTTAATTTGAATCAAATGGATTAATTTTTTTTTAAATTTCTACTTTTAGGTGTACATTAAAGATTATTATTTGAAATTTTAGCTATTCTTATTTTGTTTTTAGGTGTTTACAAAAAATGGGGACACCTATCGCTAGCCCTCAACCACAACCAACAATAGCCACATAACCTGGAAAAAGGGTAGGCTGACTAAGTAAAGATGTTTGAGAGCACTTTCATTGAATTGAGAGGAACAAGACTACCACATGATTTCATAGGATTAGTGTGGGTGTGATGGCCTATGCAGATTGAGTGGTACATCGTGGATCAATTATGTGTCTGAGTGTGTATCTTCTATAAAACCCCAATACGAGTTTCTAAGACGGTTAAGTTGCAACCTGATTGATAAATTCTTAAAACTCCCCATATTAGTTATGATGTCGTAAATGACACTAGACACTATTCATTATCACATTAATAGTTAATTTTTTACTCAACTGCAATCTCGTATCACTAAAACATATTCCACCACCCATCTCTTCTATGGATCAGCTGCTTGACTCCATCGACTAACCAGTTATTCACCCTAGAAGTATAATATATGGCCACTGAGAGATCATACATTATCTTAATTTCCTCCAAAAATACCATGGATTGGTTCAAAAACGTTGGAAACCCCCCATGAAGCATACTTCAATCATCCTATGAACACTTTAAAGGTCAGAGTGGTTGAGTATGAGAAGACCACCGTTGCATGCCTCCACTACCATTCCCGCATCCACCCAGTGCAACTACCACCATGAATGACCTGAAACACTCCATACACAACCTATATGTGTAGATGAGTCCTTTCTAAATCCATTGTCCATGATGAAAACCAATAATTTATGAGATATAAGGGTTAAAAATTTGTATATTTTTTAAATCCACATTCAGACGTTATACATGGACATTATGAGAGATCTTGTGGGAGGAGGCCACCACATAGGACTCTTCTTCATGCATATATAAAAGGATTCCATGATGCTGAAACAATTGGTTTAGACACCTATAGAGGGAACCCACTATAAGAGAAGACTAAGTCGGTGTACTTATATTATTTTTTTCATTATTTCATTTTTTATGTTTTAGTTAAATTTAATCATTTATTTAGATTATTAAATAATTAATTCATGTATTTTTGTATTAATTTGTAATCCACCCAAAACTATTCTTCCTATTATAACTTTTTCATCTTCTTCTTGTTTAATTAATTTTATTTTTAATTTAATAATTTATTAGCTCTTTCTATTTTATTTAATATCATTTTCTTATTCCTATATTTTTATTTTAATATATAATGTGACTAATTCTCCTTAAACTCCATATCTTTCTATATTATTATTATTATTATTATTTATTAATCTTCACTACTTTCTATCAACCAAGTGATCACTTACATTTGAAAATTAGGGGATGAGCTGAGGATTCACCCTGTGGAGATTAAGGTGTTCATGAACTATTTCTTATAATTTGTTTTACATTTTTGATAGTTGTGAGTGGATAGAAAATGTGGTATGATTTCCCCCCATGACCATAAACAAAAAATTTTTTTTATTACGTCATATTAATTATTTATCCTAACTTTTATTAATTTTATAGTCACACAATGAGGTTGAGCCATTCAGTGGATGAAATGACATACGATGGAGCTGGATGTTAGAAGATGTATCACCCTTGATTGACCTGTGCCATTTTATTTTATTACATGAGGAGGTTGAATTTATATTTCATAGGGAATTTTATATTTTAAAATTTCTATATAAAATGATAGAAATTCATACATGTGATTTCAAAAATGGATTATCAAATTAAATTTAATCAAATAAAAGATAATAATGATAATAACCAAATCCAAACACAGGGCCATATTATGTCTTCTTTAACTCATTTTTTTAGCATTACATGTT
Source organism: Viscum album (assembly GCA_963277665.1). NCBI lineage: Eukaryota > Viridiplantae > Streptophyta > Magnoliopsida > Santalales > Viscaceae > Viscum > Viscum album. Next base: position 1,500,355,049 of record OY728136.1, on the reverse strand, counting down.
TCTATATGTTTAAATTTTTATATTGCATGTAATTTCACTATTTTAGAAATTGATCAAAACCTGAATTAAATTTTAATTTCCTTGATAAATAATAGACAAAAATAAAAAAAATAAATTTTGGCAATCTGTAATAAGTATGTAAGAAAATATGAAGCTCTTTATGTGCGACGACGCCAATTATCCTTTTTGATGAACTACGAAAATAATTTTATTTTTGTATTCCCTCTAACAGGAAAATGTCAAAGATAGAACCATTGATTGATAGTTAATCATCATTTTTCATACTTTTTATATTAAAAGTTAGAACATAGTTTTTATTGAATAAAAAACACCATACGAAATTATTTTAAATTTTGTATTCAAATTATTATCATTATGCATGGACTGGAAACTCACAAGTGGGGGAACTAATAAATGAGTCACCATGGTATAAAAAAGTCCTAGTCGCACTTTTTTCTAGACATATCAAGGGATCTAGAAGAAAATTCAATATAGAAGTTCATTTCATAGACCTTTTGTTGGAGCTTAATGAGACCACACATCACTGAAGATTTGATGGATTGGCCATAGGTTTAATTTAACCCTATAATTACTTCCTGGTGTTTTATCAAGGAAGATACAACAAAAAATAAGATACCCATTTTTTCATCTCAACATTTTCTAAGATATTCCCCATGTGGAATAACCATTTCTGGATCCACCATTATCACTGGATTAAATTGATTATATTATATTCAAAGAGGTGAGATTATTTTGAAAATTGAACAATGGGTAGTATGCATTGAAATAATTAATATTTGGCCAAAGTGAGGACCTAAAAGAACATGTTTTTATGGCATGGCCCCAAAACTAACCAAATTCTCTAATTAAGTTCTTGAATAGTATTTTGTGGATACAACACAAGAAGAGTCCACCTGAGTATTAAATTTTTTTATGAGTAAATTCAAGATGTTGAGGCCATGCATTATTATTATTCATAGACCAACCATTTAAAGAACCATATTGAGGATGACCATGATTAGATGGAGTGGACTCATTAGAATGACCTAAAATTTGATCAATAAAAATTTCCTTATTATAATAATTTTATATATTATAAAACTCATAAATTAAAATAGAAAACATAATAAAATTGTTATAAATGAAGGATAAATGAAAAATGTGGTATTAATAGAAATTATGAAACCTATTACAATGACATAGTAACTTGACCATTGGAATAGTAATATAACCCTTATAAATAGTAAACCCAAAAATATAATAGTAACATCATCCATGAATTTAAAAATTAAATTTTATGATCTTATAAATTAACATAGTATATAATTATATCATATTATAAGAATTAAATGTTTTGAAAATGATTCATTATGTTTTGGTAATTTTGTGACACATAAATGTTTATTTAAAATTTTATAATTAATATAATGATTTAGAACAATATATAATTTCATAAAATTGACTCATAAATTCATATTTTGATTTATTTTGATTATAGGAGAATTTTATGAAACATTAATTAATTTATCAAGCAGTTTTAAAATGAGGAATAATATTAAAATTACTATTTTTCAAATAAATTATGATTTTCATAAAGAATTAAATTTATCATATTTATAAAATTAGATTCACAGAATGGAGTCCATTTATTAATTCAACATTTGAAAAAAAAGTATTAGGGTGAATTGTGGATATTTCTTAAAAATAGATGATTATTTTTGGGAATAGTAAAATACTGTAATTTATGGTATATAGAAATTATAACATAAATACATTTTTCATTGATTCATTGCTGATATAAAAACCATAATATAAAATTATCTATATTTATTTAATTTAATTAGTTAACGAATCACCACCATTTATTTTCTTGAGGTAAAATAATAAACTAATAAATAAAACAATGTGAAAACACCCCTCTCCTGCACTATATATACCGACCCCACTACCTATTTTTCTCACAACATTAAAACATTGATAATTGTCCAAATAATGAAAAATCCACCTCCCAAGAATATCTTCCCTATCCTGGATCCTTTCCAAGTTTCAAGGTAACTAAAGTATCTACCATATACTGTAATTCTATTATGTTAGTTGAATAATCCATCACAATTTATTTCCCCTCCCCTTATTTTTTTTTGGAAATAAAAACATCATATATGATGTGTTAATTTATAACATTCAAGATCAATGAGTTTTCAGTTTTCTTTTTCCACCTTCATGTCTGGACATAACAACATTTTTTAGTTATACCATATTATAATATATTTTAAAGATAAAAGGTATTTTTTTGAAACTATTATATAGTAACAATTGGGTTCTAGTGATATGAGAGACCCCTCGCCTTAATAAAGACATCATATCCTAGCCCCTTAGGTACCACCAGTTGCCTCGTAGACATGTGGTCCCCACCCTTGGGCCCACCCACATGCCAGAATGGGTCATCTGACAAATGAAAATCCCCACATCCCAACACATGTCATTTCTAGTGTCCTTTTTCCTCACTCAGACACACATTGGAAAACATTCCATAAGGTCACCCATCCTAATCACTAATCTAGTTGAAGCATGATTATCATTGGAGTTCTAATCATGTAGGCTCTAGAAAATGAAAGTGCACCATGTTGAAAATTATTTTCATAAAATGGAGTCCATTTTTGAATTCTATAGTTGAAAATATTATTAGGGTGAATTGTTGTGTTTTTTTAAACAATTATTTTGTTGAATAATAAAATACTTTAATTTATGATATATATATATATTATAAGTTAAATATACTATTAATTGATTCATAGCCTATATAAGCACCATAATATAAAATTATCCTTCTTTATTTAATTTATTTATTCAAGAAATCATCACCATTTATTTTCTTGAGGTAAAACAATAAACTAATAAATAAAAATAGGAGAAAACACTCCTCTCCTCCATTATATATACCACCATTACCACATATTTTCCTCATAACTTTCATGAATTTATCATTTTCAAAATTATGAAAATTATGTATCCCAACCATATCTTCCATATCCAAGATCCTTTGATTTCAATAATATTCCAAACCCAATACCCTTAAGGAGATTCTCAAGGTGAGGAATTCAAGAGATAAAAACCTCTTTTCTTTTAATTTAATTTATTTCAAATTTCTATTAATTTATTTATTATATTCTCACCTTACTTTTTTCATGTTTCATGGTAACTAAAATATCTACCATATTCTGGAATTCTATTTTGTTAGTGGAATAATCCATTATCATTTCTTTCCCATCCCCCTTTTATCTAGAAATGAAAACGTCGTCTATGATGTGTTAATTTTTATCATTCATGGTCGACGAATCTTCAATTTTTTTTACCTCCTTCATGTTAGGACATAAAACCATTTTTTAGATAATCCATATTATAATATAATTTTCACATAGTAGGTAATGTTCTGGAACTATTATATTGTTACCACTGTGTCCCAGTGATAGCACAGACACTCTGCCATAACATGTTTGTCGGGTCATGGCCTGCTAGGTACAACCAGTTTCTCTATAGACACATGGTCCCCAGCCTGGGGCCCACCCATGTGCCCAAACAGGTCATCAGACTAATGAAAATCCACATCGGACAACACATGTCCTTTCTAGTGTGCTTTGTCCTCACTCAGACACACCGTGAGAAACATCCCAGAAGGTCACCCATCTTGATCACTACTCCATCCAAGATTTCATAACTGTGGAGTTCTAATCAGGTAGGCTTTCAAAAAGTAAGGCACACCTTATTGAATATAATTTCTATAAAATGGTGTTCAGTTTTGAGTTCTACATTTAGCAAAAGTGATTATGGAAATTTTTTAGATTTTTTAAAAATAGTTGATTTTTTGTGAATAGTAAAATTCAGCAATTTATGGTATATATACATTATAAGTTAAATGCACTATTAATTGATTCTTAGCTGATGAAGCACCATAATCTCAAATTATATATCTTTATTTATTTTATTTACTCAAGGAATATTCACCATTTTTTCTCTTGAGGTAAAACAATAAACAAATAAATAAAATAATGAGAAAACAGTCCTCCCCTGTGCAATATATACCACCTCTTACTGACTATTTTCGTCACAAATTTTGATAAATGATCCTTGTACAAATTATAAAAAATCCACACCTCAAGAACCTGTTCCATGTTCAAGAGACTTTGGTCTAAATAAAATACCAAACCCAAGCATCTCAGGTAGGTTCTCAAGGAGAAGAATTCAAGAGGTAAAAACCACTTTCCTTTTCTTTAAATTTATTTTTAATTTATTTTATTTTATGATTATGTTCTCACCTTCCCCTTTTCAAGATTCATGTTAACTATAGTATCTACCATATACTGTAATTCTATTATGTTAGTGGAATAATCCATCATCATTTCTTTCTCCTACCTTTCATAATGAAATAAAAACATCATCTATGTTGTGATAATTTATAATATTCATGGTCGATTATTTTTTAGTTTTCTTTTACCACCTTTAAGTTTGGACATAAATCCATTTTTTAGTTAATCCATATAATAATATATTTTTTATATACTAGTTATTGTTTTGGAACAATTAAATTGTGACAATTGGGTGCCATTTAAAGCACAAACACCCTGCCTTAACAAGGACATTAGATCATGCCCCCCAGGTACAACCAGCTTCCGCGCAGACACATGCTCCCTACCCTGGGGCCCACCCATGTGCCCGAATGGGTCATTTGAATAATGAAAATACCTACAGGAAAATACATGGCATTTCTAGTGTTATTTTTTCCTTACTCTTACAAACCTTTGTAAATGTTCCAGAAGGTCACCCATCCTGATCACTACTCAAGCCCAGGCACTCTTAACTGTGGAGTTCTAAACAGGTAGACCACCTAAAATAAATATTCACCTTTTTGAAAATTATATTCATAAAATGGAGTCCATTTTTGAACTCTACATTAAAAAAATTGATTAAGGTGAATTTTTGAAATTTTTTAAAAATAGTTTATTTTTTAGTAGAAAAATACAGTAATATACGGTATATATACCTCATAAGATAAATACAACATTCATTGATTAATAGCCAATGTTAGAACCATAATATAAATTATTCTTTTTTATTTAGTTTATTTAGTTAGGGAATCTTCATATTTATTTTCTTGAGGTAAAACAATAAAATAATAAATAAAACAATTAGAAAACACTCCTCTCGTCTACTATATATACCACACTTCACCACATATTTTCATAACAACATTAAATCATTGATCATTATAAGAATTATGAATAATCCATATCCCACGCATATCTTCCACGTCCAAGATCCTTTGGTCTCAATAAAATTACAAACCCAAACCCCTCAAGGAGTTTCTCAAGGAGAAGAATTCAAGAGCTAAAAACTTCGTTCCTTTTTATTTAATATATTTTCAATATATTTTATTTTATTATTATATTCTCACCATCCTTTTCCTTGTTTCATGGTAAATATAGTATATACTATATACTAGAATTCTATTTTGTCAGTTTAATAATCCATCATCATTTCATCTCCCTCCTTTTTTTTCAAGAAATTAAAACATCATGTATGATGTGTTGATTTATAAAATTCATGGTCGATGAGATTTCAATTTTCTTTTACCACCTTAATGTTTGGACATAAAACCATTTTTTAATTAAACCATATTATAGTATATTTTTAACCTACTAGGTAATGTTCTAGAACTATTATATTGTAACCACTAGGACCCATTGATTGCAAAAACACCTCGCCTTAACATGGTTATTAGGTCATGGACCGCCAGGTACAACCAGTTTTCATGTAGGCAGGTTGTCCCAACCTTGAGGCCCACCCATGTCCCCAAACGGGTCATCTAACTAATTAAAATCCACATAGGAAAACACATGTCCTTTTTAGTGTTATTTTTCCTCACTCACACACACCTTGAGAAACATCACAGAAGGTCACCCATCTTGATCACTACTCCATCCCAAGCACACTTAACTGTGGAGTTCTAGTAGGTAGGATCCCGAAAAGTATGGATCAACTTATTGAAAATAATTTTCATAAAATGGTGTCCTATTTTGAATTATACATTTGAAAAAATTATTAGGATCAATTCTTGAGATTTTTTTAGAAACAGTTGATTTTTATAATAGTAAAATACAATAATTTATGGTATATATACATGAAAAGTTAAATACACTATTAATTGATTCATATATTATGTAAGCCCCATAATATCAAGTTATCATTCATTTTTTTATTTATTTAGTCAAGGAATAATCACCATTTATTTTCATAAGGTAAAAAAATAAACTAATAAATAAAATAATGAGAAAACACTCCTCTCCTACACAACATATCCCACCCCTCACCACCTATTTTCCTCACAACTTTCAAGAATTTATCCTAGTCAAAAAATATTGAAATCCACATCCAAAGAATCTCTTCCATGTCCATGATCCTTTAGTCTCATGAAAATTCCAAACCCATCCCCCTCATAGAAGTTCTCAAGGAAAAGAATTCAAGAGTTAAAAACCTCTTTCCTTTTCATTAAATATATTTCCAATTTCTTTTATTTTATTTTTATGTTCTCACCACCCCTTTTCCATTTGACATGGTAACTAAAATATCTACCATATACTGGAATTATATTATGTTAGTAGAATAATTCCTCATCATTTCTTTTCCCTCCACCTTTTTTGGAAATGAGAACATCATCTATGATGTGTTAATGTATAAAATTCATGGTTAATGAGTTTTTAGTTTTCTTTTACCACCATCAAGTCTGAACATAACTCCATTTTAGCTAAGAAATAGTATAACATACTTTTAACATACTAGGTAATATTCTAGAGCTGTTATACTATAAAAACTAGGTCCTAGTGACAACACATACACCCCTCTTTAACATGGTCATCCGGTCCTGGCCCGCCATGCACCACCAGTTGCCCAGCAGACACATGGACCCCACCTTGGGGAATACCCACATGCCTGAACGGGTCATATGACTAATGAAAATAACCAAAATCCAACACATGTACATTCTATTGTTGCTTTTCCTCACTCACATGCACCATGGGAAACATCCCATAATGTCACCCCCATCCTGATCACTACTCCATCCCAAGCACGCTTAATTGTGGAGTTCTAATCAGGTAAGCTCCTGAATAATAAGGGGCACCTTGTTGACATGAGTCATAACATTTAGTCATTTGACCCTTTTTCATTCTATGGTGTTACATATATAATAATGATATTAATTAATAAAAATTATTTTGTGATAATCTAGAAACCCACAAATTAATCTGTGAAATTATCAATAACATTTTATCTAATTATTCATCCTCATACAAAAATATAATAATGAATTATACAAAAATTAATGTTTTATATTTTTATAAATAAAATTGAAGATCAATTATGTTCAACCATTATCTTTTTACATGATTTTCTATACATGTATACAAGTAAAATGATCCGAAAAACTAATGAAACCAACAATCCCAAATGATAAAATTATATATTATAACTAATCAACAAGGGTGTTAATGAATACAATAAAATTATAGTAAATTCAAGAAATTCATAAATGGTTTTGAATAAATTAATTAATAGATTTAAATTGATTATCTAGGACATTAAGATCAAGTTCCAAACACATTTAGACATATGGTAAGGGATTCTCTCCGAACCTTCATTTTTCATTCAGGTTATGCGTTTGTCTATTTACCCCATCATAACACTTATTTAATTTTAAATAAATATTCCAAATTATGTTTATATATTCCTAAATCATTTATCTATAAAATTATATATTTATTTTATGGGGAAATACATGTTTAAAAGAGGTTCCCTTCTCAATTATTCTTGATAAGAAAACCAAATTAAAGGGAACATCTTGACTTCACACATGTTTTCAATTGAACTCCATAATCTGTTTTAAGCCCTCACAATTTTTTAAAATAAATAATTTTAACATGAAAAAATACCATGTATAATTAATTTTTTTACATATTTTTTTTCCTTGTCCATTTTAATGAAATCAGTGTAATATTCCCTCTAACCCTACTATAGTATTTTATTTCTAATCATTCATATACAGTATTTTTTACATTTTTTCAATTATGTTTGATATCATTTATCATGTTCTATTCCTATTTTTCATTATTAATTTCCATACATGAATTAAATATAGTATTTCATGGACTCCATTATGATATTCCATTTTTTTAATCCTTTTGTCATGATTATGACACTGAATTCTTTCCATTTCTACCAATTATGTTTTTTTATTCCTTATTTATGATTCATTATATAAATCACATATGATTAAAAATTTAATGATGGGTACACCTAGATAGTGCTCCAATTAATTGAGTAATATTTAGTCTAATGAGACTTCATGTGCAATAGTCTTGGTGGTTAGCCTTGACTCATGCTCCATGTGAAACAATTCTGGTGGTTAGCCTTAACACATGCTCCATGTGAATCATTTTTTGTGGTAACCAGAGACTCATACCGTGCAATGATCCTTGAGTCATGATTATTTCATGTTTAATGTTGCCTCCAAATTAATATAATACCATGATTACATGATCCCATGTTATTTATGTTATGCTTCCATATGTTTATGGCCTTTTAGGTCAGCATGTTTTTATTTCAAACCCATGTTTTATGAAATATTTTTATATTTATTCCATTAATGGGTTTTTAGATCATCCCATTGTTGATGTATTCCCTAGGTTACTGTTTGAAGATGTAAGGGATGAAAGCGTGTGAAGATCTCATTATGAAGAATAAATAAAAGACATTTTTATTATGGTTTTAGGTTTTCTAATTATGTATCTAATCATCAAAAGAACTTATAATTTACAATCCAGGGGTTTAAATTGATGATTAATTATGTTTAAGAACATGTAATAATATTTTTAAAAGTCTAGGGATAATTTTATCAACGTAGATATACCAGATTAGATATGAGGGAATAAAAAGATAGGATATATATTACATTTGAATTTTTATCCTTCTTTGTTCAATGTTTTTTATATCCTTATTATATAAGTATTCAAGCCCCCTAAATGTACTATCTTTTACTTACTTAATGCCTGGAAATAAATTAACTCGGACCAAAAATAAATGTGATATGAAATTTTATTATTTCCCTAATGATAAGTCATATTTTATTTTATCATTTCATGAAAACTTCATGATAATACTTTCTCAATTGTCTTATGTTCTGAATAATAACATGAATCCCCTAGAACCCCATCCCTCAATTAAGAATGTGAATGTTATGATCGAATAATTGATGAGAAAAAGGCCTAAAATATTTAGTGGATCTTCTGATACCATCATCATGGAACAATAGATAAACTCCATTGAGAAGATATTTTCTATCCCCCAGGGCTTAGAAGAAGAGAATATTGTGCTGGGGGAATATCATTTTGATGAGAAAGATGATCAGGGGTGGACATAGGTCAAGAACACAAATTCCAAGTACGAAATTTATTCCAAATAATGGAATGATTTTATGAAAATATTTTTCAATAAATATTTTCCATAACCCTCCATCTTAAGATGAAAATAGAGTTCCTTGGAATGAATAAAAATTATGGTGATTCTATTCGAGTGTGTGAGGAAAACATCATAAGGATTGTATGATAAGCCTCTAACTTTTTCATGAAGACTTAAATAAAGGTGGATTGCTTTTCTAGTGGAATAAATTTGTTTCTATGAAAATAATTACGAATTCAAGACTTTGATATTAATGAATAAATTCTATGTTTTTTCATTAATATTGAAATATAGATTGAAGACTCTCGGTGGTCTCATGGTCCTGATTAAAAAATTGTAAATGGAGTTCAATATGGGTGGATCAATAGATACATCCCATGATGGAATGAGAACCCAATATCCCATGTGTAAAAATTGTGGGAAGAATTATCCTAGGAATCATCAAAATAGATTAAGGAAATGCTTTAAATGTGGAAGAATGGGGCATCTGGATAAAATCTTCCAAAGGGATATGAATAATCCCACTAATGGAGAAGAAGAAATGGATGTTCAGATCAACACTCATCTTGTAGTACAATTGGTAAACATCAAGGAATAATGGAATTATGCAATCCATTTCCCTATTCTAGGGGGTTTATGAAAAAATAAATAACAACAACCTCAAAGGTAACATTGAATGGCATATTCTATCACTATTACTGAGTTGGAACCAGAAAATGATGTTGTGATAGGTATACTGATTATTCATTAAATAATAGTAAACATAATATTGGATTCTGGTTCTACACAGTCTTTAATATATTGGTTGTTTTTTATAACTACTAAAACACCACCTCAAAATATAAAGGATGAGTTATTAATGAGAATAGAAAATGGGTGATTTATTGAATCTAAATTATATAACTATTCCCTAGTTAATATATGTGGACTGAACCTCCCATAAAATATTATTTTACTTCCTTTGGTTTAATTTGATTCTATATTGAGTATGGATTGGCTATCTATATACAAATACAACACCTACTTTTTGGAAAATAAGACCATTGTTAACATACTGATTAACCATCCAATTCTGTACAATTTCAAGGAAGAGTGTGGTTATCCATGGCAATAATGGTCTAACTTTTGGATATTATTTCCCTAGGAACAAGAATATTTATCTAAAAGGATTGGGAAAATGTATATAATCATGCTCGAGAATAGACCATTGTGTGGGAATGCACTGATGTGTTCCCCAAAGAATTTCATGGACTTCCAATAAGCTGATAAATTGGGTTATCATTTGAAATTATTCCTAGATATTTGAGTTTGTTAAAGTCACCTTACAGAATGTCCACTATTGAGCTGGAAGAACTGAAGAAGCAGTTACAGGAGAATCTGATCTGATCTTAAAATTAAACTTTTATTATTTCTCCACACTTTTATGCAACAAAGTGAGAAACTAGAAAAACAAACATAAAAGATTCATGTACCGAAAGAGATAGATGAACCATTAAAATCAATCTTGAGCATGTTTAAAGCATTATCCCTAAATAATTTCCAATGAAGATCACTAACCAATGTATCAGAGTCTTCCTTGAGAGGATCATCAAACCAATAGGCCAGCTTATCCCATGTTTTCATGTACTCATCCACATTTATCCTTCTCTTGTTGAACCCTATAATAATGATGAGATCTTGTTTGTTGATCCAATTTCACTGCTCTTTATTAGTTTCCCCTTGAAGTAGTACTTCATACATTTGGTCAGTAACCTCAATAGGGGCCTTAATTTCAAAGGCCGCCTCAACCATTTCTTCCCCCGAGTGATTGATAACCTCCCACATTGTGTCCTAATACCCAACTTTCTTATCTACCTCATGGCTCTGATCAACCAACCCCAAATAGTTCTCATGATCTTCCACCACTAATTCATTATTCCTTTTATTAGAATCTCCCAACACACCAATTGTGAACTCTTGGTCCTTATAATCTCCACTGTCAGGTTCCTGCTCTTTTGAGAAGACACAGTCCATCTCTTTTGACCTTGAATCCTCGTCAGATTGCATCTCCATAGGTTTGGGAAGATGAGAATAATAATTGCACCCTTTTGATTTTCCCCTTGACCAGAATGCAGCTCCCCAAGTTCCTATTTCCCCTTTCTCATCCTACGTCTGGGAATCATTTTGTCCCAACATCATTTATCACTGTCACCCAAAAATTTATCATACACATCCTCACTAAATTCAATTTCAAGAAGACCTTGCCCCTGATTGTAAATAACAGCCTAAACCAAATCTCCTTGGTCCAGAATTAAATCCCCTAGACCTTCAAATCGATTGCTCCAATTTAAACAAGTCATGTGACTTCCTGTAGTAAGTTCCTTCACCAATGGACTTCTCATAGTACCTTGCGTAGAATCATCCTAGCCCTTTCGAACCATAAAATATCATTCATTTGGTGATGGAACCACCATTATCAGAGAGATCCCAGTTCTATCTTTCACATCCTCTACAAAACAGATGGAATTCACAGTGGAGGGGTTTCATTCTAGAATAGGTGAAATTCACAGCTCCTCAGATGGAGGGGATTGCACAACTATATTGGAGACACCCAGGTCGACAATCAAATGGTTGAATATGTCTTTCACTTTCAGATCAACTTCACTGGGTCTAGAGCTACACTTGGAGATGTTGGTTGTAACAGAATAATGATATCCCACCTTTTCTGTCTAATATTCAAAAACCTTCTTGTTTTCTAGTAATTATTGAGAGGTAGAAGTAGGATCCCCAAGTCCCTCCATACCACCTTGACGGTAGGTCCAAGGGAGATGACCCATGATTTGGTAGGAGATACAATAATCAGCCCAAACTTTAAACACCACAGGCAGCTTGCAACAAGTTTTTTCCCAACATCAATCTAGATCCAATCCACTAGTAGCTTAGAGAAATTGACTTCAACACCTATATGAGGAGAAATCAGATGACAAACGGAGTTGGTTCTTCTATCCGAGTAGAGGAACCGTCTAACCAGATTTCCAAGTATCTGAATGATAACATAGTTTTGGAAGTGAAGTAGATGTTCAGGGAAACGTACGCATAGAGCTGTAGTAGGAGCATCCCGATGCATATTGAATTCATATGACCAATATAAAAGGAAAAAATGGATACCATTGTAGGAGTGTGGAGAACTGGACCAGGAACGATCAAGATTGTCCATTAAAGAAAATCATACCATAAAATTCAGCTTGTTCAGAAGACCCATAGTCGCAAGGCCCTACAAATTCTAGGAATCACAGACGAACTTATCCAATGTCATAGCCGAAAGGATATAATACAAAAAATGGGCCACCAAAGTCAGATTTAGGAGACTCAAATCCTCTGAGAACTTCATGGATGAATGTGGAAGCATTGGTGAGCCATCAAAAAGTGATAGAACTTTCAGACAAAGTGAGATTGATGGGAAAGGCGGAAGAGAGTCTGGAAGAGGGGAAGAAGAATGCGGCTGATTCACATATGAGGATTTAGAAAAAAAATCTCCTTCCCCCATCACCACAGGGGAAGAGAGGGAATGTTATTCTCTCAATTCTTTCTGATAATGTTTTCCAAGAGAATCTAGAAAATGGATTTATACTCTTGAGTGATTCACCATGAGGTGCATGAGTCATATATATCATGACAAAGGACATACCAATGGGTTTCTATATTAATTATCCTAAGATCAATAAAATCACAATAATGAACATGTATCCTCTACCACATATATATGATTTTTTTGATCAATTATGTGTGTCCAAGTTTTTCTCTAAGGTTTCCATTTGGTCGGAATATCACCAATTAAAGTTGAGGGAGGAAGATATTTACAAGGCTACCATTCAAACAAGGTATGAACACTATGAGTTCTTTATGATGTTCTCCAGACTCACTAATGCTCAAGAACTTTTCATGGATTTAACGAATAGTGTCTTTAGTGATTACCTCAATAAATTTGTTGTAGTCTTTGTGAATAAAATTCACATATACTCTTATTGGAAGGATAAACATGAATATAATTTGAATACCATGATAATGATTTTTGAATGGGTAAACAATATTAAATTTATTGAAAATGTTAGTTCTAGATTGAGGATGTATCATTAATGGAGAATATAATCACTAACAAAGGGATATATCTAGACCTGTACAAGAAAATTGTAATTAAAGAGTGTCCCATGACAACATATATTATTGAGATCTGTAGTTTCATTATATTATCTATGTATTATCGATGATTTTTTTAATAAGATATCATGATTTTAAAACCCACTATACAAGGTGACTCGAAAGGGTGAAATGTTTTTTTGGACTAGTGAATGTGGACACCACTATAAAGATTTGAACAATAAGATTATCACTGCAGTAGTTCTTACCCTACAAACATGTGGGAAATGATTTGTGGTGTTAATTGATTTATAAAATAATAGATTTGGATTTATAGTGATTCAAATTGATTAATTGATATCATACACCACAAGGGAGTAGGAAATTCATGAGAAAAACAATCTCACAGTTGATTTTGAGTTGGTGGTGGTAATCTCTATGTTGAAAATCCGAGGACATTATATATATTAGGTGATGGGTGAGATATATAATTATAATAATATCCTAAAATATATATTCACATAGAATTATTTTGATATTACCGAAAAATATGGCTAGTTCTCATCAAGGGTTATGACTGATCAATCCCCTACCATCCTGGTGAAACAAACAAGGTGAAAGATTCTTGATGTATAAAGTATCCTACATATTTACCAATAATGAGAATAGATAATGATTAAATTTTATTATATGTTCAATTGATGGAAATAGAAATAATTAAGGAAATAACATCATAAATCATTTCTCGAATGATTTCCAAACCATCCCTCATGGACAGAATAATGGATTCCCAAATAAATTATGTGAAAATTACTAAAATGGTGGAAATTATCAAAAAATGGAAATATTAAGAGTTATAAATGGATGAGGAAGTATTCATGATAATTGGTTCAGGACTATGTGTACAATCCAATCTATAGATAAAGATGTAAATTCTGAATGAAACACATAGCTCAACCTTATATTTTTGCCAAGGAGAACAAAGATGTGTCAAGATCTCTGAGAAAACTATTGGTGGGGAAATAGAAACAGGAGATAATTTATTATACATCAAGGTGGATGCTAGGTCATCAAGTACAAGATGAAAGTAAAAAAGTCTAAGTGGATGATGCAACCATTACCTATTCAAGCATGTAGATAATAAATCATCACAATAGATTTTTTTCAGTGGAAATCCAAATACCTCAAGATAAAGAAATTTTATATTGGTTGTTTTGGATCTTCTCACAAAGACGTCTCACTTGATCACAATTCAAGAGGACTTATAACTAGATCATTTGGTGGGGGTATATATCAGATATGTGTCAAGGATTCATGGTGTACCCCTATCAATTGTATTTGATTAGGACCCTAAATTCACCACAACGTTCTATAAATGTCTCCAACATGCTCTGAAATGTTTGTTAAAATTCAGTGCAACCTATCATCTTCAAAATGATGGATAATATAGGTGGAAAATTCAGAAACTAGATGACATGATGAGATCCTATTATATAGAATTCAAAGAAGGATGGGACCAACATCTACCTTTGGAATAATTCTCTAGTAACAATTATTTCGACTCCAGTATCCAATTGGCTCCATATGAATCCATTTATGGGAAAAACAATTATTACACTATTATGTTGGGTTGAATTCAGTGAACATAAGATTCGAGAACCTAAAATTGTTGAAAAAATGTTAGAAATGGTGAAACCCATTCAACATAATATTTGGTCAGACTAAAGTTGAAAGAAGAGTCATGTAGACAATCATCGACGCGATCTTGAGTTTAAGGATGGAGACATGATATTCCTCCACATATCTACATAGAATATGATCATGTGATTTTGGATAAAAGGAATGATGAGTCCTAGTTAAACCTTCCATTTCGAGATTCATAAATTTAATGAAGTTGTGGCCTACCAACTTTCACTCTTCCAACCTTGTTTCATGTACATGATGTATTCCACATATCCCTCTTGAGGAATTAAATACTAGATCCCTCAAAAGTACTGAATTCAGTGGTGGTGCAGTTGGAGAATGGTCTCTCTCATGAGGAGAAACCAGTGAATGTCATGGATTGTAGAGTTAATGTTTAATGCAATAAGACTAGTCAACTAGTAAATGTACAATGGAGGAACCATATGTTTGAAAATGAATTATGGGAATTAGAGGAATCAATGTAGGAAAAGTACCCTCTCTTTTTCCCTAAAGTTTGTAAAATGAAATTTTGAGGGTAAGATTTCATAAGGGGGAAGAATGTAATGATCCAAAATTTTATCAATAAAAATTACCTTATTATTATTATATATAGTATAAACCTCAAAACATCACATGAAGAACACAATTCAGACTTCATAATTTAATAATTAATTAAGTAAGAGATATTTTTAGAAATTAAGGAACCTATGTAAATTTAATAGTTATGTGAACTTAAGAATAGTAATATGACCCTTATGAATAGTAAATTGGCCAATAAAATAGTGACATCAACTAGAAAAGTATAAATAAAATTTAAAAATATTAAAAATTTATACATTATAAAATTATACCATAGTATAAGTAAATAAATGTTTTTAAAATAATAAAATATGTTTGGGTATTTTCTTGAAACATAATTGATTATTTATAATTTAATAATTAATATAATGATTTAATTGAAAATATACTTTCATAAAATAGACTCATAAATTAATATTTTATATTTTTATGAATATTTGTTAATTTTATTAGACTTTAAATAATTTTTAGAATTATTATAATACCAATTTTCATTTTAAAATTGAAATCTTGTAAAGAAATTATGATTTTAATTAAAATTAAAATTTATCATATTTGGAATATTATTCTAATAAAATTGAATATAATTTTCAATTATACACTTTAATAAATGGTTAGGCATAATTTGTAGGATTTTTCAAAAATAGTTGATTTCTTTTGTGAATAGTAAAAATACTTTATTTAAAGTATAAATACATTATAAGTTAAATACACTATTCCTTGAGTCATCGCTAATGTAAGAACCATAATAAAAAATTGTCCTTGTTTATTTATTTTATTTAGTAATGAAATTATCACCTTTTCTTTTCTTGAGGTAGAACACTTAACTAATGAATAAAATAATGATAAAACACCTCGCCCCCCACTACAAATACCACCTCTCGCCTCCACTTTTACCCACACTTCCATGATCATATCCTCGGGAATATTCTAACAAATAATCGTCCAAATATTATAACCCATGTTCTAAAGACTTTTTAATTAATTAAATATGAAACTCAAGTGCACCATGTAGGTTCTAAAGGAGAATAATTCAAGAGGTAAAAACCTCTTTTATTTTATTTTAATTTCATTCTAATGTCTTTCCATTTATTATTCCATACTCACATACCCTTATCCAAGAAGCATTGTAAAAATGGTATATCTCAAATACTATAATTTTATTTTTTAATGGAATATTACATCTTACTATCTTTCCCCTTTCACTTCTTTTAAATAAATGAAATCATCATTCGTGATGTGCTAATTTATCACATTTAAAGATGAAACGTTTTAATTTTTTACCCCCATAAAGGCTGGTAATGAAAGATTTGTTATGGTTAAAAAAGATTATAATATATTTATTACATCATATTTAATTTTCTGGAGCATTAATATATACACCATATTAATTAAGAAAACAAAACTACTCCGTTATTATCAAGAAACATCCATATTAATCTAAAGGATTATCAGTATTGTATTATATAATGATTCATCATAATTCATAATGATGAAATGACTTATATAAACATTTAAACATATGTATATTCATTAATAACATAAAACATTAATTCTAGACAAAAACTTGTTGAGTCAAAAGTTCTCTTTTGACTTCTATATTTTTTTTTTGGAAATCACAAATGTCTTTTTAATCATATCGTACTGACTCTGTCAATCATATCATACTGACTCTGTCAATTGTATCGTACTGACTCTATCAATCATATCATACTGACTCTGTCAAATGTATCGTAATGACTCTATCAATCGTATCGTACTAACTCTGTCAAATGTATCGTACTGACTCCGTTATTCATACTTTCATTACTTGTTTTGGTACTTAGTCAAAAACATCTGTTTCATATGAATCGTACAATTTCTTATCATTTAAATATATCTTGTTTTAACCAAAATGATGTCGTTCAGTTAGTTACAAACTAATCAAAACGATGTCATGATTTCTATTTCAATATAACCATTATGATGCCAGGTGTCCAAGTCCCTCTGAGTTTTTTTGGAGAAATATGATCGTTGGAGGAGATGTGACCGTTGGAACCCGAGGCCTATAAATAGGAGGTCATTTGAAGCTGAGAAAGAAGGACGAAGAATGATATTTTGGAACAAATGTGATACTCTACTTCTATCAAGTTCTAGAGAGAGAAACTGTGACTTCTCTCATCTACTTTGTGCGTCCGATCATCGTATCGAGGGCTTTAAAGTGATTGAAAGACAGAGGTTCTGATTACCTACAAAATAGAGGGCTGCCACGGATAGGCAGACGGACGGACCGATCATCGTATCGAGGGCTGCCGGGGATAGGCATATAGATGTTCCGATCATCATATCGAGGGCTGCCAGGGATAGGCAGACAGACAGTCCGATCATCGTATCGAGGGCTCACAAAGGTGTTGGTGAGACAAACCTTTCATCCTAGGTGAAAGGATAACCCTTATCTTTGGGTTAAAAGAATTTTAATTCTTTTACATTTTTACTGCTAATTCTATTAGAAAGGAAATTTTTTTTGTTTCATTTTCTATCTCTTATACATTTTCAATTTTTTCAATTACATCCATTCTATTAAATATTGTATTGATTGATTCTATATGCTTTAAGGTAGAATCATTCATCTTTATATTACTCTGATTATTATGTTCATCATGAATACAATTGTTTTACATTTCATTAGTATTACAATACATCATACCTTTTATATTCAATACAATTGTGGGTGTTTGTATTTGTATTAGTTTAAGATCATTTAAACTAATCTCTTAAGTGCTAAAACTCAAAGGTTTTTAAACCTAAAATTCACCCCCTCTTGTATTGTTCCATCTAATAGACATACATATCTACATATTCGATCCAACAATTGGTATCAGAGGTGTTTTTACACTGATTTGTATTACTTGTTTTGTTTCTTTCTTATTTTTTTAAACTACTTACTACACTAACGTGTGGAGTGGAAAAGTTTTTTATTAGATGACAAGAGTGAATATTGGGTCAATAGAAAATCGAAATCCTTCTAGACCACTTATCATTGATGGGAATGATTATGAGTACTCGAGAGAATTTATAAAGACTTTTGTGATCAATACTGGCGTAGGAAATTTTATTATTCTTACTGGAGGTTACAAAATTCCTGACAAAGAAATCAGTACTTTCACTAACCAAGAGAAGCAAGAATATCAACTGAATTACAAGGTACGCAATACTTTATTATGCTCTATGACCAGGAATATATATAGTCAGATATATTCATGTGAATCAGCCAACTGTATTTGGAAAAAATTGGAAGTCACTCATTTTGGTACATCCAAGGTTATAGAAACAAGAAGAGCAATGCTTCAAGCAGAGTATCATGGATTTGTTTTTCCTTATGGAGAACCAGTATGTAAAGTAAAACAAAGGTTTATGACAATTGTCAAAAGCTTACAATCTATGGAAGAAAAAGGTCTTGATGATGATTCTCTAGTTGATAAAAATTATAGATATAATGCCAAATGAATGGGAGTAAAAAAGGAAAGGTATTGATGAAAATAGAAAAGATTCCC
The DNA here is from genome assembly GCA_963277665.1 of Viscum album. NCBI lineage: Eukaryota > Viridiplantae > Streptophyta > Magnoliopsida > Santalales > Viscaceae > Viscum > Viscum album. Next base: position 1,500,335,631 of record OY728136.1, on the reverse strand, counting down.
AGATTTCTCTAGATGAACTCTTTGGAACACTTCTACAGCACGATACAAGAATGAAGAGAGATGAAGATTTCAACAAGAAGAAGAATGGGAATGGACGTGTAGCCTTTGCATTTAAAGCTAAAACACCTGAAAGGCTTACAAGATCCAAAGCCAAGAAACTTATATCTGATTCAAGTGATTGTGGTCTTTCGGACAATGAATTAGCCAATATTGCTCGAAGGATGAACAAGATTGTGGGAAAGAAAGAATTCCAATAAAGATTCAAAAAGAAATATGGGAAGGATAAGAAAGATTTAGAGGTAACTTGTTATGAATGTAAGAAAGCAGGACATTTAAGGCCTGATTGTCCTTTACTGAATAGAAAAGACAAAAAGGAGAAACACTCTCAAAGAAACAAAAAAGGTTTTATAAGACAAAGAGAGTATTAAAGGGAAATGATACCTGGAGTGCAAGTGGTAGTGATTCTTTAGATGATTCTTCATAATATGAGTCCTCAAGACAGAGGAATATTAGACTAATAGCCAGATTACCAATTGAAGATCATTGTCTCATGGCTAAGGTACACAATGCTGAAGATATTACAAATGTCTCTTTGAATAGAAATTATACTGATAATAGATATTATGAATCTTTAAATGATGAATCTTCATCATCAGAAGATGATACATTACATACTTTTGAAGAAGTATCTAGATTTGCTAAATTACTTGAAAATAAAAATTCTAAACTCAAGAAGAAGCTTGAGAAATAAAATTCTAGAATTTCAATATTGACTAAAGAAGTATAAGATCTTCTTAAAGAATTTGATGTGAAAACATCTGATTTTGAAAGTATTTTAAAAACCCTTGATAAAGTTAAATATGATAAGGATAAACTTTCTAAGGATCTTGAAACTATAATTTCAAAGAAAAATATTTTAGAGAATAACTCTAGTTTAAATTCAAATGTTTTGGAAAATAAGAATTTGGTTTTAAAACTAAAGTCAGAAATTTTTTCCTTGAAAAAATGTTTGTAAATGTTTAGTCATGGAAAGGAAAACTTTGACAAGATGTATTATCAAATTAGACCTTTGAGAAATCACTCTGGTCATGGTTATACTTATTCTGAACCTGTTTTTAGTAATAACTATTTTGGTCCACAAAAAATCACTTTTTTTTAAGTGTCAATGTGGTGGACACTGGAGACGAGATTGTTCCCTTAACAAAACTCAATCGTTAGGATTTCATAAAGCTCATTTTGCAAAAAAAATGTGGATTCCTAAAATTTTTTTATCTAACCCTTCTGGATCCAAACATGTTTGGATTCCTAAAAACAAATGGTTTCTTTTTTAAGAAAATGAGAAGTGTACCAATAAGAATATTTGGTACATGGATAGTGGTTGTTCTCGACACATGACCAGAAACAATGATCTCTTTGAAAAGGTTATCAAATCAAAAGGTGTAAAAGTTACCTTCGGAGATAATGCTCATGGAAAGATTGTTGGTATAGGTAATATCATTTTTCTTGGAAAAGTTCTTATCTCAAATGTTTTGTTTGTTGAAGGTCTTAGGCACAATCTCATCAGCATAAGTCAATTATGTGATGAAGGTTACCTTGTGAATTTTAGAAATGATAAGTGTATATTTCACAATTCCAAGTATGATTTCATTCTATCTTCCCATAGGCAAGAGAATGTTTACACTATTAACTTAGAAGACCTTAGGAGCCAAAACTTACCCTGCTTAAGTGCAATAGAAGACCAATCATGGCTATGGCATAGAAGAGTAGGACACTTTAATCTGAGAAACCTTAGTAAACTCTCAAAGAAAAGACTTATGAAGAGGATACCGGATCTTATATATGATTCTTCAAAAGTCTGTGATCCTTGTCAATTTGGAAAGCAACATAAAACTAGATTTAAATCAAGTAATGAAGTTTCAACTTCTAATGCATTACAGCTAGTTCATATGGATCTTTTTGGTCCTACACAAACTGGAAGCACTGGAGGAAAATACTATGTATTTGTTTTAGTTGATGACTTTACAAGATTTACATGGGTCTATTTTCCCACAAAGATATCTGAAGTCTTTTCCTATTTCAAAACATTAGAGCTCAAGTTAAAAATGATAAAAACCTACCATTGATAACTATTCAAAGTGATCATGGTGGTGAATTTCAAAATTCAGATTTTGAAACTTTTTGTAGTAAGAAAGGTATTACTCACAATTTCTCCGCTCCAAGAACTCCTCAGAAAAATGGTGTTGTTGAAAGAAGAAATCGTATTCTTCAGGAAATGACTCAAACCATGTTGAGTGAATACTAAGTTGCTAAGAACTTCTGGGATGAAGCTGTTAGTATTTCATGTTATACTATAAATCGTGTTTTAACTAGACCATTTCTTAATAAAACCCCTTATGAGTTATGGACTGGCCGAAAACCTAAAGTTTCATACTTCAATGTTCTTGGATGCAAAGTATTCATTCTGAATACAAAAGATAATCTACACAAATTTGCACCAAAATCTGATGAAGGAATCTTTCTAGGCTATTCCACGACTTCTAAGGCTTATACAGTTTTTAATAAAAATACATGTACTGTTGAGGAAATAGTACATGTAAAATTCAACGAAACTGATCCTTTTGTTTTCAACAAACCCAATCCTACATCCTCAGATGTGTTTTCAAAAACTGATTATCAACCTTTGATAGAAGATCCTTCTGATAAGGAAAATATTCAAGAAGATACTTCTGAAACTTTTACCACGGAATATTTTCTACCATATGTTGATGAATAGGTTTTACAAAACCCAAATCAATTGTTTATTAGTAATCATCCCAGTGATAACATCATTGTTGATGTAAATCAACCTGTATGGACCAGAAATTCCTTAGGAAATGAAATAGAACATCTTGCTTTTCCTTCCCAATTTGAACCTAAAAGTCTGAGTGAGGCCTCAGGTGATGATGATTGGATCAAAGCAATGCAAGATGAACTAAATGAATTTGAGAGGAATCAAGTCTGGACTTTAGTTGATACACCTAAAGAAACAACTGTAATTGGTGTAAAATGGGTTTTCAGAAACAATTGTGATGAAAATGAAATCATTGTAAGAAATAAATCCAGACTTGTTGCTAAAGGCTATAATCAACAAGAGGGAATAGAATATGAAGAAACATATGCTCCTGTAGCTATACTTGAATCTATTAGTATTCTATTAGCCTTTGCAGCATACATTAATTTCAAACTATTTCAAATGGATGTAAAATGTGCTTTTCTAAATGGTTTTGTTCAAGAAGAAGTTTTTTTCAAACAACCTCCTAGTTTCCAAGACCCAAAACATCCTGATCATGTTTTTAAACGTACCAAGGCTCTATATTGTCTTAAACAAGCCCCTAGAGTATGGTATGATAGACTTACATGATTTATTTTACAAAACAATTATACAAAAGGTACAGAAAATCCAACCCACATTATAAAAATGGAAAAAAATGTTTTGATTGTTCAAATATATGTTGATGAAATCATATTTGGATCAACTCAGAAATCTTTAACTGGTTCTTTTGCAAAATTAATGAAATCTGAGTTTGAAATGAGTATGATGAGTGAGTTAACATTCTTTTTAGGTTTTCAAATTTCTCAAAAACCAGAAGAAACATATATATCTCAACATAAGTATATTAAATACTTACTCAAAAAGTATGGATATGAAAAAACTAAAAGTATTAGCACTCCAATTGGTACCTCAAATACTCTTGATCTTAATGAAACTGGGAAACCAGTAGATCAAACAATCTTTAGAGGTATGATAGGAAGTTTTCTATACTTGAAAGCTAGTCGACCAGAATTAATGTTCTCTGTATGCTTATGTGCAAGATATCAGTCTAATCCAAAAGAGTCTCATTTAAAAGCCGTAGATAGAATCTTTCAGTATTTTAAAGGCACCATGGATTTAGGTCTTTTTTACTCTTCTGGGAATGATTTTGTTTTAAAAAGTTTTTCAGATGCTGACTTTGGTGGTTTTAGAATGGCTAGAAAAAGTACATCTGGAACATTTCATTTCTTAGGAGATTCCTTGGTTTCTTGGTCCTGCAAGAAACAACACTCAGTAGCACTATCCACTACTGAAGCTGAATATGTAGCAGCTAGAAGTTTCTGTGCTCAAGTATTGTGGATACAACACACACTCACTAACAATGGATTCAGTTTCTCTAAAACTCAAATTCTTTGTGATAATACTAGTGCCATAGCTCTTAGTAAGAACCCAGCACACCACTCTAGTGAAAAACACATAGATGTTAGGAATCACTTTCTTAGGGATCACACACAAAAAGGAGATATTATTCTACAATTTATCGGAACGCAAGAACAACTTGCTGACATTTTTACAAAACCATTACCTTCTGATAGGTTTGAATTTATAAAACAGAAGCTAGGAATGATTACATTAAAATAATATTTCATATCTACTTCATGTTTTACAATTCTCCTAACATTAAATAACTCCATTTGAAAGGGGGAGGACATTTCATACTATATTTTTTACTATGTTTTATTTTATCTTATGATATTTAATTATTTACTCTCCTGGTATGTGTTTTTGTTTTTCTGTTTATCGTATTGACAGATTTATCGTAATATATACCTATTTGTTTATCGTATTGACAGTTTTATTGTATTATTTACTTCATCATATCGACCGATGATGGTAATTAATTTCTTTTCCATCGTATCAACCGATGATGGTAATGATTTTCTTTTCCATCGTATCGACCGATGATGGTAATGATTTTCTTTTCCATCGTACTGACCGATGATGGTAATGATTTTGTTTTTCATCGTCTTGTCAGTTTATGGTAACAAGATTGTTTTCCATAGACTAGTCATTTCATGGTAACAATATTGTTTTCCATCGGCTTGTAAGTTCATGGTAACGAGATTGTTTTCCATCGGCTTGTTAGTTCATGGTAACGATATTGTTTTCCATCAGCTTTTCAGTTAATGTTAACGAGATTGTTTTCCATCGGCTTGTCATTTAATGGTAACGACTTTGTTTTCCATCGGTATGATGATTGATAGTTTTCTTTTATTTTGTACGGTTGTGTATTGTTTTTAGCTCTACTAAAACCAACAACTCAGTTATGTTCTCCGGCAGGTACTTTCCATTTTTTTTAATTTTTTTTCTTTGGTTTTATCCTAACCATTGATTTTTTTCCCTCTAATCTTGATCGTAGAAGATCAACGGTGACCCCTGTATCGTCTATAAATAGCCCCCCTCCCAAAACCCACATTGGTTTTTCAGGTTTTGACGTGAAGCTCTGGTCCACTGGTTTTAAATCATTGTACAATCTTTCATCGGCAGCACCTTTATGTCTCAGTCCTCTGCTAACACTCCCGCTGAAATGTCTTCAAAGACTTTTACAGAGAAAGACTTTTTCAAAGAAAGGTTAGTTTCTCGGGACTTCTATGATTCACATGATTCTAATATCAGAAGAATCATTCTGTTTCAAGGATAGAAGCATTTATGTGTTGAAAGACCTGTTTCTCAAGATCCGATTCTCTTTGATGAAGTCAGTCAGTTCTACAAAACCATATCATTCGACAAAGACATGACTATCAATTTTATTGTGTATGATAGAAAGTTGTCTATGTCTGTGAAACAAGCGGCTCATTTTCTGAATGTCCCAATAGAAGGGGAATCCTTCTGTCCATCTCATAAACTACCAGAGGAAGTTGGTACGTTTAGTAGAGAAAGTGCTGAAAAGTATTTGTTTGTTATAAATGAAGAGAAGAGAAAAGTGGCTCATCTTTCTCCGAACAATCGGTTTGTGACTTTATGGATGCATGGTTTTCTTATCCCAAGGAAAGGGGATAGAGAAACTCCGAACGTTTTTGTTATTTTTATGCTTGACTATCTTGTAAATATGAGAAAAGTAAATCTCATGGGGTATGTTTTTGAAACCATTAAGAATGTCAAGATAGGAGGGATTAAGTCCCAAATGATTATGTATCCATCCATCCTTACAAATTTTATTCTTGAGAGCATGAAGTTTTGCAACATTTCTTTGAAAGGAAACCCGATAGATCTGAATCCATCCTGGATTAGTAAGAGTACGATAAAAAAGCTGAATGTTTGTTTTGATCCAAATTCAAAACTTTTTATAAGATATGTAGAAGCTGAATTGGCTCAAAATAAATTGGCACCTATTCCAGCCAAAGACATTCCTTCTCTTATTGTTCCTCAGAATTCTGATCCTAAAACCAGCTCAAAGCTGAAGAAGAAGCCTAAGTACAGTAAGGAAGTTGTAGACAAGTGGAAAAAGGATAAGGAACAGGGAAAGGAAGGTGATCCAATGATCGGTCTTGACCCAGCTGTGGCTTTTGCAGAAATATTAAGGGTTGAGGATACCCTTCAGGTTTAAAAGAAGAAGAAGGCTCTTTTGAAAAGAAAAGCACAGGAATTTGATGTCTCTAAAGTCTTGAAAGCAGTTGAGGAAGCTAGTGCTCAACTAACCATAGAAGTACATCAAGAGCCTATCGTACAGAGCCTTCCTGAGAAAGAAAAAGGAAAACAAATGATGGAAGAGATAGAAGAAGTGGAAGAAGAGGAAGGATATTTTCTTTTAGAATTCTATTAGAGTTCGAAGAAGAGTAGGGAGGAATCGGTTCAAAAGCTAAGTGATGTTGTTCAAAAAACCCCTCATACCGATCAAGAACTTTTTGAAACTTCTGAAAATCCGGATAAAACACCTCCTCAAGTAAAGCAAGGTTCTCAATCTTTTCATACTGAAAAAAGTTATTGTCATCAGTGACAAAGTAGAAGAAGAAAGAAAAGAGAAAGAAAAACCAAAAGGAAAACAGCCAGTTGTTGACTCAAGCCAATCAAATGAATTTCCTTCGTACGATGAGGATACTGATTCAGAACATACAATCTCTCTCAAGAAGGGTGATTATATTGTCCATGTTTTGAGAAGGGTTGAAAAGATCATTCCTTACTTTCCCAGGATGGAAGGGAAAATTGATTTCATTACTAACAATCAGAAAAAGAAATTTTCTTCTATAAGAGAGTTGAGAAAGAAAGTGTTGTCATTTGAAGCTGATTTGAAAGTCCTTTCTGAAACCTCAGCTGCTCATAAAATAGCTTGCAACAGGATGACCAAGTGGTCATATAAGACAGAAAGCTCGGTGAATGACCATGATATAGCAATTGAAGATATAAGGAGGTTGTCAAATGATCTTTCTATTGCATTCAATAAGCTTGACAGAGAAACGGTTGAAAGGTTGAATATTTTTTCTTCCCAACGAGCTGATGTTCCTTCAGTGAAAGAATTGCAAGAGAGAATGAATTCTATTCAATCTTAATTCTTGAATGTTTCATCTTTCAAGGATGAAATGGTTTTGCTGAAGAAACAAAATTCTGTGTTATCTAAAGATAACAAGAATCTACAAGACAGAATTGATACTCTTGAAGAAGTAATCAGAGTCCAGGAGGAGACTATCAAGAATCAAGATCAGATTTTTGTGGACCAACAAGATATTCTCAGAAATCAGGGAGAATCAATTTCTGAAGACAAGAAAGAAATCAAGAAGATGAAAGTTGTTCTTCATGAGCTCATAAAGAAGGAAAAGGAAAGAGAAAACAAATGACTGTTGTATTTGATTTTCTTTGGAACCTGTCTGTGTTTTGTAATATCTTTTATGATTCTTTTCTTTTGTCCTGCAATTCTTCTCTCTAACCTTTTTAGGCAACTCAAACTAACCCCATTATTTTTGTAAACCACAAAGGGGCATAATGTTTTATAACATGGGAGAATGTTTTACAAAGGTAGATTGGTTTAATCAAATAATTTGAAACCAAGTAAAATATATGAATACAATCCTTAGGAAAGTGTACACCTAAGGGGGAGTTAGTTGTACATAAATTCATATTCAGAAGAGTTTCCAATAACTTAGTGGGAGATAAGTATTTCCTGTTATATTTACATTGTGTGTTGTGCTTTCCAAAAATGGGGTGATTGTTGAGTCAAAAGTTCTCTTTTGACTTCTATATTTTGTTTTGGAAATCACAATTGTCTTTTTAATCGTATCGTACTGACTCTGTCAATCGTATCGTACTGACTCTGTCAATTGTATCGTACTGACTCTATCAATCGTATCATACTGACTCTATCAAATGTATCGTACTGACTCTGTCAATCATATCATACTGACTCTGTCAAATGTATCGTACTGAATCTTCTATTAATACTTTCATTACTTGTTTTGGTACTTAGTTAAAAACACTTTTTTCACATGAATCGTACAATTTCTTATCATCTACATATATCTTTTTTTAACCAATACGATGTGATTGAGTTAGTTTCAATCTAATCAAAACGATGTTGTGCTTTCGATTTCAATATAACCGTTATGATTCCATGTGTCCAAGTACCTTCGAGTTTTTCGGAGAAATATGACCGTTGGAGGAGATGTGACCGTTGGAACCCGAGGCCTATAAATAGGATGTCATTTGAAGCTGAGAAAGAAGGACGACGAATGAGATTTTGGAACAACTGTGATACTCTACTTCTATCACGTTCTAGAGAGAGAAATTGTGACTTCTCTCATCTTCTTTGTGCGTCCGATCATCTTATCGAGGGCTTTCAAGTGATTGAAAGACATAGGTTCCGATTACCTACAAAATTGAGGGTTTCCAGGGATAGGTAGACGGACGGACCGATCATCATATCGAGTGCTGTCGGGGATAGGCAGACAGACATTCCGATCATCGTATTGAGGGCTATCAGGGATAGGCATACAGACCGTCTGATCAACATATCGAGGGCTCACCAAGGTGTTGGTGAGACCGACCTTTTATCCTAGGTGAAAGGATAACCCTTCTCTTTGGGTTAAAAGAATTGTAATTCTTTTACATTTCCACTGCTAATTGTACTAGAAAGGAAATTGTTTTTGTTTCCTTTTCTATCTCTTATATATTTGTAATTGTTTCAATTACATCGATTCTATTACATATTGTATTGATTGATTCTATATGCTTTAAGGTAGAATCATTCATCTTTATATTACTCTGATTATTGTGTTCATCTTGAATAAAATTGTTTTACATTTCATTAGTATTACAATACATCATACCTTTTATATTCAACACAATTGTGGGTGTTTGTATTTGTATTAGTTTAAGATCATTTAAACTAATCTCTTAAGTGCTAAAACTAAAAGGTTTTTTGACCAACAATTCACCCTCCTCTTGTATTGTTCCATCTAATAGACATACATATCTACATATTACATCCAATAACACTTTCATTTTATATGATTTTATTTACATGTATACAAGTTAACTGATCATGAAAACAGGGAAACCAATGTTTATGATTGATAAAATCATATCTTATATATCATAAATTAATCCTTAAATGAACCTAATAAACATATAATGAATCCAAAAAATTTATAAAAGGTTATTAAATAATTAGTTAATGGATTTAATCTAATAATACAGGACATTAAGATCAAGTGCATAAGACTTTTAGACATAAAATAAGAGATTCCTTCTAAACCATCATTTTTTACTTCAGGATACACATTTAACCCTTTATCACAATATAAATATAATTTATTTTTATATAATTAATCCAATTATTTTTATATTCTTCAAACTCATTAATACAGACCATTACATATTTCTTTGATAGGGAAATACATGTTTAAAAATGGTTCCCTTCTCAATTCATATCGGTAAGCAAGACTGATTGATGGGAACCTCTCGATTTCTTACAAATTTGTAAGTGACCTCCATAATATTTTTAATCCATAATTTTTTATAAAATATCCCATTTAAACATGAAAACAAAATTTTGTTCATTTTTGGTTTGAAATGAACAGTTATGCCTTTTTCACTTTTTAAAGTAATCATTAAAATCTTCTCTTATAGAAAACTAATTCATTTCATTTATAAATTTTCCTAAACCATATTTCTACATGTTTTTACTTTATTTTGAATCCAATTATCATTATATCTTCCAATTTTACCTTATTAATGTCCATGTATGAATATAATCCATTTTTTTCAGGAACAATATTTTGATATTCCATTTTGTCAATCCTTTTTCTGTGATTATGATGCCAATTTTTTCCATAGGTAACCCTTATATGAATTTTTTATTCATGATGTGTGATTATATATATGGAACACATACTCATGATCTTGTTATGATGGGTGTTTCAAGATAGAAGTTCAATGTATTGGGTAATGTTTAGTCTCATGATATGTCAAGTGCAATGGTCTTGTTGGTTAGCTTTAACTGATGCTCTATGTGCAACAGTCTTGGGGGTTATCCTTGACAAATATTCAATGTTAAATGATCTTGGTGGTTATCCTTGACTCATTCTCATACATATTTTATAATACATGACTCATTCTTTGGCCATTTTTTATTTCTCTACCACATTACTATAATTCCATGATTACATTATCCGTTATTTTCAATATTATGTTTCAATATGTTTATGAATTTTATTTCATCATGTTATGACATATATCCCATGTTATAGGATTTAGTACTATTTTTATTCCATTACATGTATTTTTATCTCATCCCTTTTTTCATGTATTCTCAAGATATCTAATGAATATGTAAGGTCTCAAAGGGTGGAAGGAGCTCTTTAAGACGTTTAAAATAAAAGATTTTTTTTGTTTCATGTTTTATAATAATATATTTAAAATTAAAATGACTCTAGAATTTATGATTATTGGTTTATAATTTATGTTCAATGATATTACAAACTACATAATAATATGTGTAAAATGGTAAGTCTATTATATTCATGATGACAAATACTATCTTACTAAGCTACGTCTGGGAGATAAGCAAGATCTGAATAACATTTGGAATAAATTTGAGGTAAAACCTGATTTCTCCAATCACTAAAATATAGAATATTTTAAAAAAAATCACACATATATATCCAGGGACGAATAATACTCCACATATGTTGTGTAATTTGAATAAAATATGCAAAATCCCAATTACCTACTTCCACGTTCCACAATCTAACTCCATGAAGAACTAAGCATTGAAGAATAGATTAAAGTAGAATAAAGTAAGAGAATTAATCTTATCTTAATGAATATTCCATTTTATTTTATTTATTTTTAATTTAGTATTAATTCATACTTTTTTGAATTTTTTGATTTGTAAAATCGTTGATATACCATAGATGATGATGATGAAACAACACATGAACAAGTTGAAGAACACGTAAATCTCGCAAATTGTGATTAATGTGCATTTAAGGAAGCCCATGAAGAATTAAATGTAGTTGATCCTGAGGAAATCATGACATATGATTCTCATTATTAAAGGGATAATATTTTCAATAATTCCATTTTAATTTTATTAAATTAATAATACATTCTTACTTCCCCGTTGATCATTCAATTCGTACAACACAATTTGAGAATGAATTTTCCAAAAAGAGGAGGCATAAAAATTATCATCCAACATGATGATCTATACATCACCCTACCTCCCTAGGTAAATTTATACCTAATTCTGAAGGGGGGGATCTGGTATACTATCTAGGGGTTATTCCTCACCATCGAGGGGGAAGATGTGAAACGTTGGAAAATACACATGTGGTTGTTCAAATCCAAGAATATCTTCACACCATCAGATTATGAATAATAACTGGTACTACCATCTAAAGGAAGTAAAAATCTACAGTCTTCATGAGGTATTATACCAAGGCTAATCCCTTAAGTTGATTTTTAGAACTTTGAATTTTATTTTTTGAAATTAGTCCAACATGTATCCCACTCATTCTATCTTGTTTTAATTTCAATTTCTTGATACTTTTTCTTAATTGAGTAATATTATTTTTTAAGAAAATGAATGAACAAGGAATCCCTCATATAGTGGAATAATAGGACTATAGCTTTATGATAGTAGATAGTCAATTATTATATTATTTATATTGAAAGTCTATAAAATTATTGAATAAAAACCTATTTGAGTTTAAACTATAATTTGATGCCCATGGATGAATTATTTCATTACATGAATTATTTAGAAGACATTAGTTTCAAATAAATCCTTTGTTTCCATATTTTATATTTCAATTATAATGATATTTAATGAGTAAAATGAATAAACTTTTGATTAATGTGAATCATGGATTCTAAAACAAGGAATTATTTTTTGATGGAATGAAGTTATTTATGTAAATGAAATTTAATTATCATTTTTTACAAATAAAATTTCTAACATTCCTGTGGATTGGTTTGTTATTATTATTAATGCCTGGATTGATTTCCCTAAATCAAATTTTACATTCCTTATAGGATTTATAGATGATGTAACTTCTATTTATTCAATAGTATATTTCATGAGTAATATTGGCACATTACACCTACTAGAATATTCATTGAAATTTCAAAAAACTAATAAACTTACCATAAAACATTTAAAATTAATGAGTCTTATATTAAGAAATGTTTATAATTGATTAAATCCTTTACCTTAATCCATATTTAGACCCCATATATCATAAATTTCCTTGCTAGTAATGGGCCTTGATTGAAGATATTTTTATCAATTTCTACCTCCTATTAGTATTTTACAACATATTTCATAGTTGCTGTGTGGGGTTTTTAAAGGACATGGTAAAAGTGATGAAATTAATTGTATGGGAAAACGTTTGGGAGTTTTATCTAGGGGTATTTTAAAGGATGATTTTTCATTAATTATATGTTATTGTTTTTCATTCTTGAAAAAAAATAAATTGGTTGTGAGTTAGAAGAATCCAAAAATCACCCTCACTAAAATGATAATTTTTATCATACGTGGTTAGGTGGTGGATGAGAGTAACATTTCTAAGCATACCTTTCAAAAAAAGAAAAAATGAAAAATATAATATGAAAAAGTAAAAAAAAATAAGAAAATAAATTCAAGAAGGATAATAAATCATTCATTATGATTTATTTTGATCCTAAAGTTACATTGAGTTTTGGAGAATGTCAGAGTTCTTACTTTGAATGGGAGAATGGAATTACACATTAAATTTTAATATCATGTTTTTTAATATTAGATACAAACATTCTCCTTGATCCTTAATTTTTAAATATCAATTCCTACCATCCTTAAAGACTCAATGTCAATTTAACCTTGATTAAAAAACCCTCCTCATTTTCTATGACTTTTTTGTTTACTACGTAGAGGAAAGAGATCCATTACAATCCTATGGATAACATGCATGTTTATATGATATAAGAATGAAATATACATTAATTAATTTCATTAGTGATGTGTGAATGTTAAAAGGAGAGGAAAAACATGATTCGGTATGTTTAATAATAAAAAAAATGAGGAACATGAATAAATGAAATAAAAAGTTCCATCATTTTCAATATAAAGAAAGTAAAATTCATAAATTTATTAATTCATAGAAAATTGAGATATTGAATTTATATTTTATTTAGTGTTTTGAAAATTTTATTTATCATTGATAATTTTTTAAATTTATTATTTTTAGAAAAGAAAACATTATAACAGTCATGGGCTCTTATTTTTAATTATTATATTTAATATTTGAGGACAATAATGGTTTTTTTGTAGGGGTATTTTTCACTGACAAATTTTAATGCAAATTTTTTATATTTCCCCCATGGTTCTATAATTTTTTTAATAAAAATACACATCAAATGTAATTTTTTTTGAAAATATGGGAAATTTCAATTGAAACATTGAATTTGATTTAATTTGATTATATAAATGATTTATATAAATATGGAATTTTATTTTAAAATGAATTATTATTATTTATAATTTTAATAGTGTTTATTATATTTTATTTTGTCTTTTACCAAAAATTATGCCCATCTATTGATATCCATCAACCACATCCACCTATAATGACATAGCCGTACAATAATGAAAAGACTGCTAAAAAGGGATGCTGGAGATCCCTTTCATAATTGTGAGATGATGAGGAAATAGTGAGAGGTTGTAGGTGTTGAGTGGGATCTAAGTCCCACTCATATTAAGCTATGGAGATCTGACTTAGTAGCTGTGTGAGTGTGTATCTAGGATCCAACCAATGTGCGGGTTTCAGAGTTGGTGAAGTCGCGACTCGATTGACAAATGCTTGATACACACCAAATTATTTTTAATGTTTTAAAAATGACACCAACCAATATTATTTTTTGTATAGGTGACATTTTTTAACCAATACCATGTGCTCACATCACTCAGACATATCCTACAACCTGACCCCACCATTCCCCCACCACATAGCGTAGATGTCCTCGCGATGCTTCACCCTGGGACAACAATTACTGACCACTATGAGCATGAGATTGATATCACCTTCCACTACAACCACCATTGATCTATTCATTGACCTCATCCAAACCCAATAACTCTTATTTTGATCTCCCTCCATCAACATTGAAGGCCTAAGGGGATGGGGAAGTGGATACCAACATTTCCTCCCACCAATATCGCTTCCATGTCCACGTAGCCCCACTTCCGCCAAGAATAAACTTAGGAACACCATACACTACCTATGTTTATAGATGATACATTTAAAAATCCACTTTACATGTAGAAATTTAGAAATTCATAAGATACGGGAGTTTAAAATTTAGATATTTTCCATATCCACATTCAATAATTGTTGATGCACATTGGGTGAGATCTTACTAGAGGAATATATATTTGATGAATCTTCTCTCGAACTGTACAAATAGAAAACATATAACTACAAAGAAAGTAATTGACACCTATAGAGGGAACCCACCATGAGAAGTCCAAGTCCTCATGATTTTATTCTATTCATTATTTCACTATTTTTGTTTTATTTTTTATTTAAATATACTCATTTATTTATTTTATTAAAAAACCAATTCATGAATTTTTCTATTCATGTGTAATCCACCCAAAATTATTATTATTACTCTCATATTCTCCATTTTATTTTTATTTGAGTTTATTTATTTTTAATTTCTATGTTTCTTTCTTATTTTCGAATTTATTTAATTTTTTATTCTTTATATTCTATTCTTATTTTAGATTTTCATGTTATTAATGTTCCTTAGTGTATCTATACTATTAATTTTATTTAAATTAGTTATTATTATATTCATTCTATCATAAAAAGTGATATATTCCACAGGAAAATGATTATAAGACTTGAGGCTTGGGATAAAGAAGTTTAAGGGGTTGTTGAAATCTTTCTTAAATTATAATATTTGTTTGTGATATATGTGAGTTGAATGCATAGTGAGATGAATTTACCCCATCAAATACAACTCAAATATATTTCAATTCATTTAATTTAATTTTTTCAATCTATTCCACTAATTAGTATAAGGCCCCACCCTTAAACCTTACATAAAATTGAATTAAATGAATAATTCACATTGAGGATATTTTCAGGTTTAGAGTTTTAGAGAATTAGGACATAACTATTACATCTCAAAAGATTACAAAGTAGTCTCTTCTACTAAATTTCCATAAAATAAAAATTCTTAAAAATAAACATGTCTAGTTTCATGTTTTAGGTAGCATGACTTTCCCTTGATCCCATCCTTGACCCTATTCCATGCTAAGTCTTGTGAAAAACATTTCAAAAACTTGGGATGAGCATAAAAACTCAGTAAGGGATACACAAAGAATAAAAACTGTTAGTTTATCAAAACAAATAGTAAACCATGTATACTTTATCAAGGTAATACTTTTCACCTTTATGAAGTAGTAAAAACTCTTCACTGAATAAAATATCATTACTTACCTTTTTGTAACCAAAGTATTACCATAAAACCCATATAAAGAACACATAACATATATAAAGGTAACTTGGGACATAAACATACTTAAGTGGAATAACCATACGGTCGACTTCCACACATATCACTTAATGGAATAGCCATACGGCCAATTTCCATACATACTTAATGGAATAGCCATACGGCCGACTTCCATACCCAATGCATTGGAGGTTATAACGTAACCACCCGTCCTGGTATTCACAGAACCACCCGTCATATGGTTTATAACGTAACCACCCGTTAAAATGTCCAAGTACCAATATAAAATCATAAAACATAAAACCAATATAAAGGAATGATAACATTTCCACATTTCAATCACAATATATCATAATAGAATCCTTTATCAAAACCATTTTCAATACCAAAATACAAAAAAGAGTATATGGTATTTATTTCATTTTAAAAACATAACGTCTTGTTAAGGAAGCCAAAGACCAAATAATACTCGCGGTGGCGGAAAAGGTTTTTGTCGCCGCGTACGTTAAAAGAAACATTCCTTTTTGTCGTTTTGTAAAACTCCTCGTATAAAATGATTCCTTTTTTACAAAAGTAAATGTCAAAGGGGGTTTAAACACCGTATAAAAGAAAGTTGTGTATAAACGAAATATGCCTCAATGAAAGGAGATTGAGACGAAGTCCCTTACCTCGGGTCCGACTTGACTCGATCGTTCTTTAACGTCCTGAATAATAAACTTGAGTTAATTTATACTTGATTAAGAACCTTTTTAAAGTTAATTATTCCTTTTATATCACTTATTGCCATGTTATAAACATTATGTAACCATTTAAGTTAATAATGTTTGTTTTCTCAATATTAGGTTCTTAAGTCGAAAGTGGAATTCTTACAATTACATGTTGTTCGTGTGGTCGAAGGTTCTTTATATCCAGAATTAAATTCCCGATTTGGATATAATATGTATCATATATATCCATAATATACATGTATTTATAATATTACATAATCATTTAGTGGTAAGAAATGAAATGCACCGTTCATGGAGACGGTAAGCCGTACGTACGCATGAACGCTACTTTCATTTCTTTGTCATATTAATGGAATTAAAACTAAATGAGAGGTATGTATATTTTAATTCCAGAATTATATTCATCATTTAGATATATCATTAATTATATATATCCTTTATATACATGTACTTTTAATAGACATTACATTTGGGGATAAGAAATGAAATGCACCGTTCATGGAGACGGTAAGCCGTACGTACGCATGAATGCTACTTTCATTTCTCTCTCATACTTTAATGGAAAGAAATAATAATTATATAGAGGTATATAATAATTCCAGTATAACATAATATATAATAATATTAAATCCATCCTTTATACGTACCACATATGGCATTAACGAATCACATCACTTTGAGGGGGCGGTAGTCCGCACTTCCTAAAATGAAGATATCGCTTATACCCATAATGGAAGCCATAAAGGTAAGCAACAAATGAAAAATACAGAAGCTAAAGTAAAACATAAACATATTATATATCATATATAAAAATAGTGACATCATAATGGCCACCCTTGAAGGTGTTAAATGAGTATTTAACAATCATCGTTTTGGGAGGCAGAATTTCGCCATCCACGGAAACCGTATGTTCCTTAACCATTTGATGTAGTTGTGTGAGAGTGTAGCTCGAATAAATATTATAACAACATCCTAGTATATTTAATATACTGGTGTTGTTTCAAAAGTAGTAAATAAAAAGAGTTTAGAGGGTTGGAGAAGAAAAATAAAACAAATGAACAAGAGAGAATGAATTACCTTTAAAAGTGTAACTCCTTTTGATTTGATCCTAAAGGCTTCCTTTGAAAGGATTATGCCCAAAGGGAATCCTCTAGGATGAGGAGAGGGATGTGGAGAGAGTAAATGGGTATGGGTTGGCTGAGCCAAAGTCTTGAGGAGTGTGTGAAATGAGGTAGAGGTGGGGGACTTTTATAAGAGGAGAGGGGGGCACTTTTGGAAAGTAAAGAAATATTACTTTATTTGAAAATGTGTTTCGGTTTTAAAATGTCCCAAATTGATATAATTCGTGGATAAGGTGATACGGGTTCGAAATCCACCCATACAATAAGTTTTTCACATGTGTAGTTAATAGATTTTACATTATCTTTCCATTTTATTTAAATCGTCAAATAATGATGTCATCGCTGCATCATTATTATGTCATAAATAATTTAATTTATTTAATGTCTAAAAATTATAAAAAAATACTATGATGTAGGAAATCGTTTTAACTTTCCAATTACTATTTATAATCAAAAATCCGATAATTATAGCCCCATGTAAAATTTTTTTTTGTGAAACATATTATGTTTGTGTCATTTTTACTTTTACATTAAATTAAAAGTTATTTATGTCATTTCCCAACCAAAGTGTCTCCATGGGGTCCCCAAGTTGACCCATGGCTTGTCTTGGTCGGCCATGATACAAAAAATAAGGTTGGGACATGTGTCTAGGTCATTTTATATTATTAAAGCATTATTTTTACCTTAAACTACACTAATTACCACTAATCGCGATTAAAAACATAATAAGTTACTATTCACCAAAAAATTATTTTAATCTCATTTAACCACATTTTACCTCTTAATGACAACCATGTATGTCGGATTTTCAATATTAAATACACATTAGTGGTAAACTTTCATTTAACTGAAAAATCAGTTTGCTTGATTACCACTTAGTGGTTTCACTATTCATCAAAAATTGAAGTTTTTCAGAAAATTACCTAAAATTCACCCTAAGCTATATTTGATATTACGAATTCAAAAATGAATTCTATTTTACAAAATTCAAAACATATAAGTCACATTAATTAATTTAATAATTAATTCCCGATGTCAGAGCAAATAGCGTGTTTTTATGAAACAATAAGTATCAAAAGATTGACACTGGTTTAAGACTGATTTCAAAGTGAAATTAATTCCAACGACCACTATTGGATTTAATGGTAAAAATATATTCTAATTTCACTTTAAAACAAATTCAAAATATAATATAATCATATAAGTAAATTATATTAAAAAGAGGTTTCGAATTAAAATACAACATTTTACACTATTCATTAAAAAAATGATCTTTATCGGAAAGATACCAAAAATTTACACAAAGTAAATTTTGATATCCCGATTCTTAATAAGAGTTTTATTTGGTCCAAAATAATGTTTAAGAGTTAACAAAACAATATTTAATGATGGTTCAATATCAAAAGGTGATAAGTGAACCTTTAGTGAAAACTAGGGCATATACGCCTAAAATTGAATTCTTTCCGTATTTTAAGCCTCTATCCTCTATTGGATAAATGTAAAAACATTTAAAAACATATATAATCATATTTTAGTTATTTCTATCCATTCCCTCCAATACAACGGCTACATGTTAACTACCATTTAAAATAATATTATTTTATTATTAGAGTGCAACGTAAGATTCCCAAGAAACTCGTTGTTGCGTGATGGGTATGCCATCGAGCATAGCGTCCCCTTTAAAGTCATATCAATATTTTATTCACAAATATGGATAAATATGAAAATGTCATATTCTTTATTTACCTGGGGTGTTACATCCTTCCCCCCTTTTGGGAATTGCGTCCTCGCAATTTTTAAAATTGGGCTTGGAAACATCCTTGAAAGTCCCAGATCGGAACAAGAGTCGGTAAAACAATCACTTTAAAATAAAGAAAGATAAGAACTGAGGTCACCCGAGTTAACCCATACTAGGATTTGAAGTATGAAAATATGGACATGGAGGAAAAAACAAAGGGTCATATTCTGATGGAGAGTGATAGAAAACATGTTTAGGAGAAAGTTAATCATGAGAAAATCACAAACTTGTGATGGGTTAAACGGTATTCGATTCCCCAGTAGGAAAAGTTAATAGAAAACATTTTTGTTTTAAGTTACTTTTTATTGAGGAATTTATTCATAAGGAAACATAATCACTTATCATATTTACTTTCAACTTTTATTAGATTCCTTACACAAACTCATATTTTCTCCAAAAGACGAGTATTTAGGAAGACTTGTTCACATTAAGAGTACTATAATCAACTTCTAGAGAATCACCAAATCCACAAAATAGAAATATATACTTCCCATGTCTTTATACTTTAACCAAAACCAAAACCAAAAAGGCTAGTACAAGATCAGATAATCCAGAAAAGGATAACCCTTTATAAAAAGAAAATCTATTCTTAATCTCCCAAATTTGTCCAACAAAACCTAAAGTTCAACGAGGACCATCCGATAAACAATTTGTCCATAAAATTCTTCAAAGTAAACCAATATAAGATTGAAACCCAAATATTTTAAGGATTTAGTCGCATAGACTTCCAAGATAAATCGTAACATTTATCTCCAAACAATATCAGTTGCTCCTAAAGTCTCGTATTGAAAAGTAATTAACCAAATCACATATCCTCCATGATAGGTTAATCATTTTCATAAATAACCCAAAATCATCTTACTCTTAATTCATAAAATCATATAACCAGAAATAATCAGTCAAACTAACCAGGGACTTCACGTAGTCCAGTGGTAGGCGATAAATACCAGTCGCACTTTGGTTGTGGGTTCGATTCTCGCAGCTTTGTCCGACGCGACGGGTTGTCACACGGTCTGCGTGTTGTCCTTTTTTCAAAACTATATAATTCTTAAATCATTCCCCAAAAAGGGATAAAATCATCAAAAATAACCATAACATAATTTATCTTCAATTTTATCTCATGCCTTTCACTTCAATCATAACATATATTAACCCATAATTACCTCAAAAGTTAGGATCATATAAACCCAAATGGTTCTTTATAACTATGTCCACAAAAGAAGAGATAACTATTCCTTGAATAAAATTTAATATATTAAACATCAGGGTTACACATAATATAAAAAGTCTTCTAATGTAACCCCATCAACAAAAGAGACTTAATACTCTTAAGAATTTCACCATAACTCTTGAAGCCCTTATATGTTGAGATCTTACTTATTCAACATTCTTCATGGTCCATTAACCATTCCTTTCCAACTTATTCCGAAATACCTCTTTCCTACAAACAAAATCATGAATCATATCCTAAGATTCCAAAATAGGAAAACAATAGTCATGAAATAATACATACCTTTGATTGGTCATTGTCAGTTTCTTCATCCTCAATCGGAATGGCATTAGGTCGTGGTAAACAAACATTTGTACGCTCTTGGTGACCCCATTCACGAAACTTCTTCATAGGACATGTGTTTGCATAATGACCATTCACACCACATTTGAAACATTCAATTGATCCTTCAGAAAGAACTTCTTCCCCTTTCCTCGAGTCAACTGGATGCTTCCTTTTTCCATGGAAGGTTCTTGCTTTATGACCTTCATTTCCACATCTATAGAATATTTCTATCCCTTTGAAACATTTTCCTAGGTGTTTCTTTCCACATCTTTGACACATAGGTTTTTGGACACACTTACCTTTATGATTATTACTTGTAGTTCCGTAGGGATTTGTTTCTCGCATACATGATGCCTTATAGAAATCACCAAGGTTTAGGTGGTCAATCATAACTCCAGATAGTTGGTTGAGGATAAACACAAGAGTTCTCATTACAGCTCCCATATCATTTAGTAGTTCACTTAGAAAACTGTCACAGTTTCCTTCAAATCCACCGTTACCTTGGTGCCTACTAGATCCAGCCATTTACTAAAACCAAAAAGGGTCAGTGTGAGTATAACAACAAAACCATCATGTACTAATGAGGAAAATAAATACTAAGATATTCTTACTCATTCACTTTATCTAAAACTAGTACTCTGTCTGAAATCCTAACCATTATGGTAATGTCACTTATGCTTAAAGAATACCCTAACCTCTAAAGTTATCTAAACCGACCTTTGATACCAACTATAAGGCCCCAGCCTTAAACCTTACTTAAAATTGAATTAAATGAATAATTCACATTGAGGATCTTTTTAGGTTTAGATTTTTAGAGAATTAGGACATAACTATTACATCTCAAAAGATTACAAAGTAGTCTCTTCTAATAAATTTCCATAAAATAAAAATTCTTAAAAAGAAACATGTCTAGTTTCATGTTTTAGGTAGCATGACTTTCCCTTGATCCCATCCTTGACCCTATTCCATGCTAAGTCATGTGAAAAACATTTCAAAAACATGGGATGAGCATAAAAACTCAGTAAGGGATACACAAAGAATAAAAACTGTTAGTTTATCAAAACAAATATTAAACCATGTATACTTTATCAAGGTAATACTTTTCACCTTTATGAAGTAGTAAAAACTCTTCACTGAATAAAATATCATTACTTACCTTTTTGTAACCAAAGTATTACCATAAAACCCATATAAAGAACACATAACATATATAAAGGTATCTTGGGACATAAACATACTTAAGTGGAATAACCATACGGTCGACTTCCACACATATCACTTAATGGAATAGCCATACAGCCAATTTCCATACATACTTAATGGAATAGCCATACGGATGACTTCCATACCCAATGCATTGGAGGTTATAATGTAACCACCCGTCCTGGTATTCACGGCACCACCCGTCATACGGTTTATAACGTAACCACCCGTTAAAATGTCCAAGTACCAATATAAAATCATAAAACATAAAACCAATATAAAGGAATGAAAACATTCCCACATTTCAATCACAATATATCATAATAGAATCCTATATCAAAACCATTTTCAATACCAAAATACATAAAAGAGTATATGGTATTTATTTCATTTTAAAAACCTAACGGCTTGTTGAGGAAGCCAAAGACCAAATAATACTCGCGGTGGCGGTAAAGGTTTTTGTCGCCGCGTACGTTAAAAGAAACATTCCTTTTTGTCGTTTTGTAAAACGATTCGTATAAAAAGATTTATTTTGTATAAAAGTAAAAGTCAAAGGGGTTTTATACACCGTATTAAAGAAAGTTGTGTATAAACGAAATATGCCTCAATGAAAGGAGATTGAGACGAAGTCCCTTACCTCGGGTCCGACTTGACTCGATCGTTCTTTAACGTCCTGAATAATAAACTTGAGTTAATTTATACTTGATTAAGAAGCTTTTTAAAGTTCATTATTCCTTTTATATCACTTATTGCCATGTTATAAACATTATGTAACCATTTAAGTTAATAATGATTGTTTTCTGAATATTTGGTTCTTAAGTCGAAAGTGGACTTCTTACAATTACATGTTGTTCGTGTGGTCGAAGGTTCTTTATATCCAGAATGAAATTCCCGATTTTGATATAATATGTATCATATATATCCATCATATACATCTATTTATAAAATTACATAATCATTTAGAGGTAAGAAATGAAATGCACCGTTCATGGAGACGGTAAGCCGTACGTACGAATGAACGCTACTTTCATTTCTTTGTCATATTAATGGAATTAAAACTAAATGAGAGGTATGTATATTTTAATTCCAGAATTATATTCATCATTTAGATATATCATTAATTATATATATCCATTATATAAATGTACTTTTAATAGTACATTACATTTGGGGATAAGAAATGAAATGCACCGTTCATGGAGACAGTAAGCCGTACGTACGCATGAACGCTACTTTCATTTCTATCTCATACTTTAATGGAATGAAATAATAATTATATAGAGGTATATAATAATTCTAGTATAACATCATATATAATAATATTAAATCCATCCTTTATATGTCCCATGTATGGCATTAACAAATCACATCACTTTGAGGGGGCGGTAGTCCGCACTTCCTAAAATGAAGATATCGCTTATACCCATAATGGAAGCCATAAAGGTAAGAAACAAATGAAAAATATAGAAGATAAAGTAAAACATAAACATATTATATATCATATATAAAAATAGTGACATCATAATGGCCACCCTTGAAGGTGTTAAATGAGTATTGAACAATCATCGTTTCAGGAGGTAGAATTTCGCCATCCACGGAAACCGTATGTTCTTTGACCATTTGATGTAGTTGTGTGAGAGTGTAGCTCGAATAAATCTTATAAAAACATACTAGTATATTGAGGATACTGTTTTTGTTACAAAATAAGTAAATAAAAAGAGTTTAGAGGGTGGGAGAAGAAAAATAAAACAAATGAACAAGAGAGAATGAATTGCCTTTAAAAGTGTAACTCCTTTTTATTTGAGCCTAAAGGCTTCCTTTGAAAGGATTTTGCCCAAAGGGAATCCTCTAGGATGAGGAGAGGGATGTCGAGAGAGTAAATGGGCAGGGTTTGGCCGAGCCAAAGGCTTGAGGAGTGTGTGAAATGAGGTAGAGGTGGGGGCCTTTTATAAGAGGAGAGGAGGGGCACTTTTGGAAAGTAAAGAAATATTACTTTATTTGAAAATGTGTTTCGGTTTTAAAATGTCCCACATTGATATAATTCGTGGATAAGGTGATAAGGGTTCGAAATCCACCCATCCAATAAGTTTTTGACTTGTGTAGTTCATAGATTTTACATTATCTTTCCATTTTATTTAAATCATCGAATAATGATGTCATCGCTGCATCATTATTATGTCATAAATAATTTAATTTATTTAATGTCTAAAAATTATAAAACAAATACTATGATTTAGGAAATCTTTTTAGATTTCCAATGACTATTTATAATCAAAAATATGATAATTATAGAACCATGTAAAATTTGTTTTTGTGAAACATATTATGTTTGTGTCATTTTTACTTTTACATTAAATAAAAAGTTATTTATGTCATTTCCCAACCAAAGTGTCTTCATGGGGTCCCCAAGTTGACCCATGGATTTTCTTGGTCGGCCATGATACAACCAATAAGGTTGGGACATGTTTCTAGGTCATTTCATATTATTAAATCATTATTTTTACCTTAAACTACACTAATTACCACTAATCGCGATTAAAAACTTAATAAGTTACTATTCACCAAAAAAATTATTTTAATCTCATTGAACCACATTTTAATTCTTAATGAAAACCATGTATGTTGGATTTTCAAAATTCAATACACATTAGTGGTAAACATTCATTTAACTGAAAAATCAGTTTGCTTGATTACCACTTAGTGGTTTCACTATTCATCAAAAATTGAAGTTTTTCAGAAAATTACCAAAAATTCACCCTAAGCTATATTTGATATTAAGAATTCAAAAATTAAGTCTATTTTAAAAAATTCAAAACATATAAGTCACATTAATTAATTTAATAATTAATTCCCGCTATCAGAGCAAATAGCGTGTTTTTATGAAACAATAAGTATCAAAAGATTGACACTGGTTTAAGACTGATTTCAAAGTGAAATTAATTCCAATGACCACTATTGGATTTAATGGTAAAAATATATTCTAATTTCACTTTAAAACCAATTCAAAATATAATATAATCATATAAATAAATTATATTAAAAATAGGTTTTGAATTAAAATACAACATTTTACACTATTCATTAAAAAAATGAACTTTATCGGAAAGATACCAAAAATTTACACAAAGTAAATTTTCATATCCCGATTCTTAATAAGAGTTTTATTTGGTCCAAAATAATGTTTAAGAGTGAACAAAACAATATTTAATGATGGTTCAACATTAAAAGGTGATAAGTGAACCTTTAGTGAAAACTATGGCATATACGCCTAAAATTGAATTCTTTCTGTATTTTAAGCCTCTATCCTCTATTGGATAAATGTAAAAACATTTAAAAACATATATAATCATATTTTATTTATTTCCATCCATTCCCGCCAATACAACGGCTACATGTTAACTACCATTTAAAATAATATTATTTTATTATTAGAGTGCAACGTAAGATTCCCAAGAAACTCGTTGTTGCGTGTTGGGTACGCCATCGAGCATAGCATCCCCTTTAAAGTCATATCAATATTTTATTCACAAATTAGGATAAATATGAAAATTTTATATTCTTTATTTACCTGGGGTGTTACAATTAGAACTTGAAATAATGAATTTGAGAAATTTAATGGATGAAATAGAACATGAGGATGTTGGGTCCTGGAAGATGTCACACTCTCGACTGAGCTATACCATCAAACATGATTACATGAGGAGGTGTAATTTATTTTTCTTATGTTATTCAAAATTTTCCAATTTTTGCATAAAAATATAGTAATTCATGCATGAGATTTCATTAATAGATCAACATACCATATTTAAATAAAAAAATTTAACAATGATAGAACCCAAAACCAAAATCAAGACAAATTTCTTTCTTTCTTAATTCATTCTTTTTATAATTTCATGTTAGTATAAGTTATAATTTTCATATTTAATTTCATTTAATTTTTTACATATTAATAGAATTCCAAGTTTACATTTAATTTCCTTGATAAATAATAGAAAACACAAAAAACAATTAAATTTTTTTGATTAGAATAATTAATTAGGAATCTATGAAGCTACTCAAGTGAGATGACCCTGGTCAGCCTCTTTGTTGCATTAGGAAAATAATTTTCTAGTTCAATTCCCTATGTGAGTCATGTGTCATATTTATACTATTGTTGTAATATGAGAATGGTTCTTTTTTACTATAATATGATATGTGGATTCTATAACTATGTTTTGATTCAGTCTTGGCATCCCTATATAGAGATTTGGGAACAAGGTCTATATATTATAAAAATTATTTTTGGTGATTATTATGACTTCCAAAGCATGGGAATGGAATCCAGTATGAATTATAATGAATTGTAATAACTACCATTATGAATTATGATACATGAGAATGAAAAAACATACTATTACATACGATCATAAAGAAACATGATATTATGATATTGGGCATAGAATCCCTTATTCTTGTGATATTGGGCATGTAGTCCCATATTCATGTGATATCGAGCAGTGTGTACCTTAACAATAGTAAGGCTCATGCTACCTCCCCTGGATGTAGGAGTTATTATTTGGGTCTTGGTAAGTAGATGTATACACATATATGGCTAAGGAATTTATTATGTATATAGATAATATATATGTACACATATGGTTACATGTTCAAATATTAGCTATCATTGTTCAAATTAGGTAATATTATCCTAGTGTCCTTCTAAAAGTAGAACAAACTACATAAATATTTATTAATACTTACCATTGTTTTCAATATACTCTCATATTATTTACACTAATTAGATATTTATAAAAACCTTTTCTGGGGGCCTATTGGGTTTTTCACACACAATATTCAAGTCACTGATAGTAATTGGGATGATTATGTAGACATAGGCATAGAATAAGGAAAGAATCCAATTGTTTATTATTGATATGTTTATAGCATGGGAGCATGGAAGCAATTGATTGATCTATGACTTGGGACTCTACTAGAGATTTTCAAATTGGTATTCACATTATTTTTAAACATGTATTATATTTAATTCTTCTTGGTATGTTTCCTCTTTAATTTCGATAGAAAACTGAAATTATATCATATTATATGTGATATTGGATATTATTGATACTGGTTCATTGTTACATTTGAGATGTTTACCTTTTCTCTTTGGTTTTCAATTTTTTGAATCTGATATGTATCTATCTATTTCATAGTTTTGTTACTCTGATCATGAGGGTATAATCTTTCCACATTACAAAGTTGTAAGATCATTGTTAGTTGGTATCATTTTATATACAAGAGGTCATGATTTAGGTAATATGGTCAACCAGCTCGAGGAAATTTTTAATGGAATGTGGGGAAGGGTTTCACATTGGGGTTTTTGTCAATATGGGGGCAAATTTTCCATTTACTATGTCCAATCTCACTTGCATGGAGAACTTGAAGCATTTATAGGATCTACAAAGTCATTAGCATATATTTGATATAATTTATGAAAAATATCATCTTTAATTTAAATATAAATATTATTTAGAATTGATTCCTCTATATTGTATTCTTCTAGATATGTATCTTTATCCTGATTATAATATCTTTTTATATCAAAAATATTTTTTGACATGAATTTTATTTTGCAATTCGGATCATCATATGCATCAGATTATTTAAGAGAAACTTTTTTCTTAAAATATTTTTCAAGGGATATATCCCAATATTCTTACAACATTAGCTTTAATGAGAGTTTCAATGTACTATTACCCTTGTAATTTTTTTGGATCCCTATGAATTATCCCCTAAAAAGTGTTTGTGGAATGTAATCCGGGTGGACTTTACCAAAACATACACTAAACAAAACCATTATGAAGGAGATGATTTATGAAATCTTAGTAGGAAAAGGAATGTGGTGAATCTTCTGAATCTACTACCAGTTAAGAAATAAATAACTATCTTAAATGATAGGGTTGTGAAAATAACACTTTTCTAATAGACCGGGGGTTTCCTTTTTTTATTAAATAGTTTGAACTAGACTTTTTTCATTCTTGATATTACTAGGGTTGTGGTGGAGGTAATAATGCGTATATATTTTTTTGGGTGGGAATAAATTCTTTCTATAATTAGTGTTAATATGGTATAAATTTTACCCTTCATGGATTTTATTCTCTCATTATATAGTTACACCACATTTACTATGTGAGATATACATTCCAATTGATTTAATTCAACTCATAAAGTATTTTTCCCACGATTAGCCTCATATATATCCTTAATATGACCCTAGTCTATAAGCCTATCTATGGATCATTCAAATTGATCCCATTTATTTATAGATTTAAGGATGATAGGGTTTCATTGGATTGACCTAGTAGCATTTTTGGATCTTGTACCTTATAAATTCACCTAGACACTGACATTTCAAGATGCATATACTAGAAAAATTTACTATCATGAAATTGTACTAATGTGTAATGATCTATATTTCCCATAACCTCTTTTATTTACATTGTCTTAGGTATCACTAATAATTTATTTGAGAAATATTTTGTTAGTGATACTAACTAATATGAGGTACTCATATTTATTCCCCTAAAAAGGTTGTTGATCCATTGAATGGGTGGTAAAATCATTGTGTTTTCACTTATTATCTAACAAATTAAGAAGATTAAATTATGTTCTTTAGGAATAATACAATGATTTGTTTGGATAAAGAGTATCCAAACGTTTTTAACTAACTCAAAGTATGTAATATACATTTAGTTTTATAGGTATATCATGTTATAAAGTTATAATAATGAGGAACAATACATGGATTCCATCTACATCCAATTATGTTCACATGGTAATGGTAATATTCTAATATTTAATGATATATTTGTTAACATTATCTAATGATAATGATTTTTCCTAGATATTTTATCAAGATAATATTCATTATTTTGATATTTATTGATTTATCCATGGTCTTACAATTTAGGGGAGGAATTGATGATTCCCACTACCTTATATTTTATATTTACTAAGATAAAAATCTAGAATTATATATTTATTGATTGTTGTAGATAGAAGGGATTCTAAAGTGCCTCTTTCTACAAGGGAATCATTGTAATGACTATAACATTGGAAGAAAATCTATGATGAATTATTCTGTGGAGGGGCCCCATAATGAACATCACATGGATGGAATCCATCGTCATTGATCTTAGATTTTTTTTATAGAGTACCTATACTTAATTACACTAATTTTTTCTAGGGAGGGCCGCTACAACATATACCAAGGGGTGGAAATCAAAATCCACTGTCTTGATTTCTTTATATAGGGCCTTCATTATGTATAATTTTTAGGTTATGATTATAAGGATTTTCATAAACCAAGATGGGATTCCATCAAACCAGAAACCCAGCCAAATTTAAGGCATGGCCCAAAGGGTTCCCCCCCAGGAGGGAAACTAGTTCTTTGGTATCAATGATATGCTTAGGTAATAGTTTCACCCAGTTATATAATCCTGAAAAAACAACAGAAACCAACATTTCAATAATTGATAGTCATAACGAAATAAGGTTCAAAAAAATTTATGATTACAAGTTTACATCTTTAATTAAAACAAAAATATACTAGAATGGATTGGTAAACCAAACTATCCCAAAAATCACCATGAAATAAGAGGGACATCACCCTCAATCCACCACATTCAACAACTTCCTAAAATGGAACACTAGAAACTGGGTCCACCATCCCCACCATGATATATCTTTCTTGTACCTGGGTCATACATAACAATGTCTACATACAAAAAAATGTATATACAGGGTGTGATCCAATGCATAGTATGATTCTACCAAAATTAAATATTCCATGCATTAACATTTGAAGAAAATTTAATGTTCACTTTTTATAAGAACATTTGAATCATTTTATAAGAAATCATCTTAATGAAACTTTCTCAGAAAAAACATTTAAATGAAAACTATTTTTTAAAAAATAATATTAATTGAAATAAAATTGTAAAAAATTATACCATATATCGATGGATAGAAGCATATCATATAATAATAGTGTCATGAGAGGGAACCATGTGAAAATATTTATGGGTAACTAGCATAAGAGGGACCCTAGAAACCTCATACATTGATTACCAAAATCCTTAAACTCAACTACCAACAGTGTTCTTGTGCAAGAAACACTAGATAATATCTCATCCAATGTTCTAGTGGTCCAAAACACTTCTCATATGCGATCCACTAGAGAGGATCTCATCTAAATTTCTAGTGGTTTTCAATGATATTACTTATTCAGTTGGTTTTGTAATCATGCATTCTGAAAGATGAATTCAGCTCCCAACCTCTTCGAATCAACTATCATACTAGTTCATGTTCAAAAACCTAGAATACCACAGATTCCATTTATTCTCAAATTACATTTCAAATATCTGATAAACCAACCTATTCATACAAACACGACGAGATTCATAGGCACACAAATAATTCATCATTATAATATTTTCACATTTTTACAAAAAAAATCATTTATAAATTCATTTTGCAACACTTTAAAGGTTCATATAACCAATTTGGAAACACAACAAGAAATATCACATATGGAATCTAATAATTTTCCATGGAAAGCCCTATTTAAAATCATACTCACATCTAAACCATTTTTATAACATGTTTCAAAATTCAAAGATAAATTTAAGGTGCATATCAAGAATGAAATCATGATATAGAACTCATTTCCTTTTGAAAACCCACTTTCATTACATTTCCTCAGTTAAGTCTCATTGAAAATACAATTTTCACCTATCACACAAGTCATAAATTATATTTAAGAGACTCCAAAATAAAAAAGACATGAAATGAAAAAACTTTCTTTTCAAAAACCAACCCCCTCACATATTCATTCCAAACTATTTCAAAAAGAAGTTTTTCATAATAATAATAATAAATATGACACATTTAATAAAACATGAAAGCATATGAAAATTATATAATAATGTAAATTCATGGAAGCAACTTTATAACACATGGAATCTTCTAGAAATTGATTTGAAACTACAACCAGACGACTACAATACACTATAAATGCATGATTGAACAGTAACCATCATGATATGACTCAAAAATCCAGGATGAAAACCTCTATAGGTCAAACAACCTACTATGAAATATGAACTCAAAAAAAGAGTTAGGAGATTCTCTAGAAAGAGGGAGAAAATACGAAAAATGAGGCTTACTTAATGTCTCTTTGAAGAATAGGGGTCAATACCAGTGATGGAATTTTGAACTTATGGTTTAAATAATATTTAAGGAGGCTAACATGGATAAAAAACTACAATGGGGTGGAAATGGGGAAAATTTGGGTTAAAATGAAAGAGGGTAGAAAGGTAAATTCAAACATTTTAATTACCTGGAAAAGTCCAACATTTTTCCCACATGGTTATTCAAAATGTATGGAAACTATGAACCCCCAACTATCCAATAGGAATAATACTTTGGGATATCCCCTATAGTTTTGAACAATGTGTTCCAACTATGTGGTATCCACTATCCAGAATTACAATTTAATGCACACTTTCCAGGTGTAGGGAACAAAATTTACCTTAATCGTGAGCCAACCATGCACCACCTGCTGTAAATCCCAATACAACCAATTTTACTTATATAATGTATTGGGAACCCAAGAGAATAATATAATACTAAGAATAATAAAAGGAATAACTTCAGAAAAAATCATGGATATGAAAATTATCCCCACCCTGAAAACATCCTATCCTTATAAAGTCAACATGAAAACATGATCAAAGGACAAAAAAATATACACATCCTCAACCCAACACTTATACTCTCAAATTTTATGCTCATCACTATCATGCTTCAAAATAACTTAGACCAATGGAATTTTATTACCATGATGAACTTATCTTGAGAATTAATAATTCTTAATATCTTCCAAAAAATAGATTCAACATGATCTAACTCAAAATACTCCCATTTCAGCATAGGGTACATATCATGATTATAAGTTTTCAAATACGAGATATAAAATACATCATTGGTTGATGTAAACTAAGATGAAAAGATTTAATATATGGTACATTGTGAACTCTCTCAGTAATCTCAAATGGCATGAAATACCTTAGTGTTAGATTCCATTTTTCCCAAATGATGGATACATAAGTGCAGTTCTACTGTTAGAAACACCTAGTATCCCATAGAAAACTACAATCATTGTAACCACTAGTCAATATAAGACATATAACCACTATATTCTCTCAAAAACTATTTCTTCATCAAAATAAATTTATAAAAAAATTCCTGCATAAGGCTCAGCCCCAAAAAATAGGTCTCACCCACCTAAAGCCAACACAAATGTGACCGACATGGATAACTGTATAGAATCTCAAAGGGATCCATTCAAATCAAGTATTGATGAATATTATTATACGAAAACTCAACCAATCCCTAATGGTTATCCTACAATCTTCAGAAATTCAACACACAATCTTAGATCATGTTTTCAAAAATATGATTTTCCTGCTCTGTCTAACCATATGTTTGAGGATGTTACTTCATGATAATCTTCACCTATGACCCCATAAACTTCTTAAGAAATTTCCCAAAACCCCTGGTAAAATGTTGGTCCCTGTCAGAAAAATTCCTAACCTCACACCATGAAGCCTCACAACCTCATGAACATATAACTAAACCGAATTATCTATATCAGTTGAACACCTGATTATAATGAAATGGGATGACATGGATAGAGGATTGATCACTACTCAAATGGAATTCCTTTCCTAGGGTTTATGAGGCATTCCAATAATAAAATCCATGGATATCACATCCATCTTCTATGTAGTAATTGGTAATGGTTGAAGTAAACTAGAGGACCTTTGGTGATATGATTTTACATGTAGACATGTATAACACCATGATACAACATAATATATGTATCGAATCATTCTTAGACACCAAAACTATCAATGCATGTAATATTACATTTTGGTATCACCAGGATGAACAAACCCCTCTGAAAACTAGATCTCCTGCATCACCATCTTCCTCGATGATAATAGAACCAAAATATGACCTTTTATGCACAAAAATCTCTAAAGTTAAAATGAATAATCATAAGGCACCTACACACCATTTAGAAACAACCTATAATGATGGATCAACTCAACAACCCAATGTTATTTCCAAAAAAAAATCCAAAAAAGAAGGTTTTAGCAACACTCTATTCAGGAAAACACCTCCACTACATTAATTGGATTCATGATGTATTTGAGAGAAAGGGCCCATCATGTTTGATTCATCACATGAATTTCTCAATGCATGAATTGGAACATTATTTATCAAATCATCTACCAGAAAATTTACTTTTACTAGCGTATACATGTTATCAATATAGTATATTTGAAGACACTCAACCCAATGACATAGCCTAAAATGCATAACATTTTTGTAGAAAAAAAACCATTATGATCTAAATAAACTATAATATTATCCCTCAAATGATAATGATTCCATGTCTTCAGGGCATGAAACACTTCTATTAACTCTAGGTCATGGGTTGAGTAATTATTTTCATGTGGTCAGATTTTGTGTAAGACATATGCCACCACATGATCATCTTACTCAACACACACCAAAAACCCATACACGAGACATTAAATTAGACCAACTATCCCTTTTCTAGACTCTATAAAAATAAAAATAGGGGTATTGGACAACAATCACTTTAACACATCAAAGGACACTTAACATTTTGGTATCCATTCAAACACCACTTTTTCTATAAAAGTGCGGTCATAGAAGATGAAATCTCACAGATATATTGAATGAAACTCATGTAATAACCTTCTCGAAAATAAATTCATCGAATTTAAAACACATTGTTCAGATATTCTAATGAAATTACTTAACAGATATTATCGGGGTCCATTGAAACTCTTTGTGCCAAGATCACATGGCCCAGAAACTACAACTCCCTAATCCAAAAGATTCACTTAGAAAAAATTTCAAAGATTTAATGTTTCTGAACAGTGCCTAGAAAAATTCTCAAATGCCTCTTGTGATCCTCCATAGTCACAATGCAGTACATGACTGCATCCATACATACCATAATAAAATAGTTGAGATAATGATAGAATACCCTGTTTATAAGTACCATAAAGACCGCTAGATCATTTTTAACCTGAATGGCATGAAAAAATACTCCAAATGACCAATTATTTTTTAGAAGGATTTTTTTTAAAAACTCCCCCCTCATTAACTCTAACATGATGACACCTAGATTAGAAATCAATCATGGAGAACCACATTGACCCCTTAAGAAGATTAAAAATGTCATAAATACAAGGGAATTTGTATTTTTTCTTGATCGTTACCCTAGTCATCTTCCAATTATCAATGCACATCCTGCGAGATCCATACACCCTCTTAAAAATTGAATTGGGGTAACCCATAGAGAGATGATCCGGAAAATTAATCATTTGGATTCCAAATTGTCCAAATATACCATAAATTTTTAAAAATAAATGGGGGGAATATTGTACAAGGGGAGATATATCACCTATATTCCCAATGCGAAATCATTTGAGAACAAGACTTACCACTCTAGAAGAAAACCTAACATATCCTCTAGAAAAACCATTGGGAACTCATCAATCACAATAGGTAATCCCCCATCAAGAGAAACATCATACTCCACCACCACGAAACATAATATATAAAGAAATAGTTTTCCCAATTGCGGAAGTGAAGGTCTAACATGTCCCAACCAAGGATCCCATTCTCCTTGAAAACACTGGGTACTTCTATTAGGTGACAAAAAACATACTATTTGTTGATAGCAATCAGTGTCCATCTGAATGCGAACCATCCAATACATTCAAAGGATCATGTAAAAGATATCTATCACTAAATAAATTGGATATTCTTCTATCATGACCTATAACATGGTGAGTTCACAATATGAACACCTCAATCCCTACTCTTTCTTTTTACAACGTTGCATTACCGAATCCATCAAATACAAAATAAACTCAGTTGAAAATAATAACACATCCCCAATATGAGAAGACATAAAATAAACTGAAGAGATTCTATTGAATAAAACAATAGATAATGATAATGAAATAATAATGGTACCTCATACTATCACATTCCCTACATTTTATTCTAGTGGTGATTGACCCACCGCATGGAGTTTACTTATCCTAGCCTGAACTTATGAATTCACACTACACTATGGCTCTACCATGAACTAACACTACCAAGAAGTTTATACAACCCTCCCAACACGACCTTTAAATAGGGAACCTACTATCCTGGATGGTTCTAGCTGAGCTGACATCCCCATAGAAGCTACAGATCCTGCACCACTCTGATATGGGTGTATCGTTCTACACAATCACTACGATTTCCCTATAACTCTGAATTGGTGTCATGACCAATGTGGAGATAAACATGTGGGTCATGTGTGACCTATCATTCCCCACTGGTGGAACATGATTGACACAACATCGGAATCCCAAAATGAAGATATCCAAGATGGATGGCCTGAACTACCACCTCTTTTCTTCCCTGCTCCTCATTGATCCATTTCATTTAAGAATAACTACCACTACCCACTCATAATACCAATCTAGGGATACTAGGCCTACATACATGATCATTTTTTACCATAATGGAATGATCAAACACCTCAAAATAAATTTTTATCTTCAATAATAAAACATGAGATCATATTTCGAATCAGAATCACATTTTGACCTTGTGATCCTTCAACTGCTCATTGGTAACAATATTATGTGTGTACTAAACTAACACTACGAAATTTTTAGCATTCTCCATCATGGACCAGTCTCCCTTTCCAATCACCATAAATTACTAGGATTTTTCAGAGGCCAAAATCCTAGGACAATACATCTCCTTGAAAATGATGTTGATGTCTTTACAACCCATATTCTCATGCTTCCAAACATTCACCACTATGTCCCTCCACTTTGAACTGGGACCTTCAAATATAAATGTAGCTCATTTCACTCTACCAACCTCATGTATGTCAATAAAATAAAACATACTCATTATCTTCTCATCTGAATCATCTTATTCATGAGGATTTGTGCTACCTTGAAAAGAAAGAGTCTTGTTATTGATGAACCCTTGAGACTTGTCATTTCCTTGGACTTGTTTGACTTCTTCAACATGAGAAGGAAAATATACCAGTCGTTGTCCCAAATATTTTATATCCAAAACTATGGCCCCCACTAACCTATAATTGATTGGTGAGTGAGAACTCTCATCATCCACTTCTTATGGATTCACTTGAGGTCTCTAGGTAGGCATCTCTCTACAACAATCAATAAACAGATATAAACCATCAATACAACCATTTTAAAAAAATTCATCAAAAACAAAAATCATAAACTTTTTCATAAATCAAAACATGACTAATTACATCATAGAAATATGGAATGAAAACCACATCACCCTAACCCAATGTCCATATACATTCTGCAACCTAAACATCTCAATAAATGTTGAAGTCAAACTAAATCATAACATCCTAAATAGACTCAAGTCCTGTCACAATGTGTCTTGTCTAGACACCCCACATACAACTAGAACATTGAGACCCAAAAATCCACACTCTATTCTATACTAATTCATCCCAAACAATTTGACCACGAATGAGCTTGACCTACTCTAATACCATTGTTTTCGAAACCAAGATAGGATTCTATCCAACCCACCACCCAGCCTAATTCATGGCATGGACCAAAGGGAATCCCGGATCCATATGAACTGGAAACTATTAGCTGGGTATTAACACTATTAGTTGGAAATGATTTCTCCTATTTATATAATCTTGAACAACCAATATATATTAAAATCACAAAAACTAATTAACATAACTGAGCATGGTACAATAATTTTCAGATTTCATGTTTACATCATTAACCAAACCCTAAAAGTACAAAAAAGAAATGGGAAAAAATATCTCATAAAACACCATGAAACAAAAGGGACATCACCCACAATCCACAACCATCAACACTTCCATAATGTAGAATACATGGAACCAGTTCTGCCCGCACCAGTATAATACATCAGGCTTTTATTAGGGTAATATATAATTAAGTATATATATTTGAAATGGTGTATGAATGGTGTGACAAAATAATCTTTAGGATTTTACCTCAAGAAAAGATTTCATTATATATCATTAGAAGACAAATTAACACGTGATTTTTATAAGAACAATTGAGGAATTCTATATGAAAACATTTAACGAAACATTCTCAGGTAATTTTTTTCAAAGAAAACCCTTTTAAAAATAAGTTTTCTTGAAATAAAAATGAACACAAGTATACCGTATACCATCTACATGTACCATATCACATTAGAATAATTTAATTATAGAACACCACATGAAAATACCAAAAGGTAACTAGCTCTAGCATAAGCCTAGAAACTTTTTACCTCAATGATCAAAATCCAAAAAAGTCAACTAACAACAATATTCTCATACACGAGACATTATAGATGATCTTATCCAATGTTCTTGTGGTATAATAGTTTTATCATGAATTCTACACTAGAAAAGATCACATCCAATGTTTTAGTGGGT
This sequence comes from Viscum album, assembly GCA_963277665.1. Taxonomy (NCBI): domain Eukaryota; kingdom Viridiplantae; phylum Streptophyta; class Magnoliopsida; order Santalales; family Viscaceae; genus Viscum; species Viscum album. The sequence goes on along the minus strand of OY728136.1, from coordinate 1,500,297,832 downwards.
TCCAATCATATCACATGTTTAGTAAGTGTTTCAATCGACAATCATGGTAGATGAATCTGATCCTTGACCACATATGAATAACTAGAAGACTAGTTTTAGTTTGACCGCCAACAATTAATGTGATTCAATTTATGAGAAAATTACATTTTATGTATAACATAAACCGAAGGATTATCATTCACATTACAATAATCATAAGAACATAAGGAAATAAACCCTCTCAAATTTTCACATGTGCACACCAAAACCATTTGGAAGTACATTTTACATCACATGCATGGTCTACAAACCTCATTTGAATATAGAAAAAAAATCACATATGGAATACTATCATTTTTCTAGTAAATATCACTTCAAAATCATACTCAACCAAAAATAATTTTTATGACATGATTCATAATTCAATAGTTCATTTAAGGTGAACCAAAAATGAATCCAACATGAAACAAACCCAAATTAATTTAGAAAACCCATATTTATTAATTTTTTACCAATAAATATCTTTGAAAACACATTTTTCACCATTAAAACAATCCATAAAATATATTTATGAAAAACAACAATTAAATATACATGAAATTTAATCAATTTATTTTAGAAAACGAACCTCCTTGACATTTAAATTCAAAACCACTTCCCAAACGTTTTTTACACCACAAAAATATTCCATATAACACATTTGAAAAACAAATAAGGCATCTTAATATCATCTAATAATGTTGATGCATGGAACCACCAACACTACATTTGGAAAATATCAGAAATTGGTAAAAAACCACAACAGAACGACAACAGGCTTGTATAAAATTGATATTTAACAACAACAGTCAACATCTCACTCAAAAAAAGAGGATTAAAAAAACATTAGTTAAATCAACTTGTTAAAAAATAAGAACATGATATGGAGGGAGGAGAAATCCTAGAAAGATGGAGAAATCATGACAAATGAGTTTTACATAATGTTTCATCGGATAATCGAGGTCAAAACCTTCCAATGATTGAGGATTAAGGGGTATAAATAATCTTGGAAGAGGCTTCCATGGTTGAAAGTCCCTAATGGTGTGTAATAGAGAAAAAGTTGGATTAAGACCAACAAGGGTTGAAAAGTAAATTCCCATGTTTTAATGACCTGTAAATGTAACATAGTTTTCCCGCACGGGTTTCCCAACAGTACAGAAACCATTAATCCATCGTTGTCAAAAAAAATTAAATTTGCTAAATTCCAACATAGAGGATGGTGTATGGTTCCAATAACCATGCACCAACCATGAACCACCTTCTATCAAGCCCAAAGTGTCTATTTTCTACCAAAACATATGGGGAACCCAAGTGAAAAATATAATACTTAAAATATAAAACATAATACCTAGGGAAAGAAATGTGGATTTGAAAATGAAAAACTCCATTTTTACTTGTCATTTCATAATAATTATGAATATGTCCACAATGGATGTTAATTTTGAGTTTATCCATAATTGTACGATCACTAAGATGGTTGACCATTGTTTTATGTGAGGCCTCTTTAGCTGGATTCATAAAGATGACCTATATAATTATAGTGTGATGTTATCCCTTGTTGATAACGTATATAGAGATCCTTTATATCATTGTGGGGAAACAATCATAACATATACTATCCAACACATTATTGTCCAACGGTAGGACCTTTATTGTTTCGATGATGTGGTTTTCCACTACAAGGAGAACCTCTCTAGCCGATGTTTACAATATTTTGGGTCAAATATTTATGAATGGTGCATTAAAATTATGATAGGTGTATCTTCAAAGTTATCTCATTGGAGAGGGCTTGTTGAAATATCCATTTGTAAATGTCTTAAGTTTTTATGAATACCCTTTCCAATAGTGATTTAGAATCATCCCCATGTCTCAATTGCAATATAAAAATGGGTATTAAATATGTGTTGGTATCAGAGTAGAGGTATTCTACATTATCTTGATAGCTAATGGGTCTCATTTATCCATAACATTTGGTTATTTGGTTTGTATTATCAAGGTTGTAAATTTTTTATTTAAACTTTCTTGAGGGATTCGAGTGACATGGTGATGTTGATGATGATGGTTGATTGGAACCCTCTTATGAAAACCTGAGGTGGTCACATTGATATGGAGTACATATTCATAAATAGATATATGGTGAGAATGATAGTTATTATTTCCCTATAGTTATGGACTCCCAGATGGAATTTATTTTAAAACATTGGCCACATGTCTTTCGATATCCGATCATTTTGAAGACAGACGATGGGAGGTCATCTCTTAATGGATTCAAAAACAATTATCTAGTGATGAGATGGAACCATAGAAGTGATTTTCTTAAACCAAGGTTCCCATAACCTAAAAATAAATATATTTGGTGGGGAGATAGGTCATGTAGGGGTTTGTGGCCTGAAAATTTCATTATGTTCAAGGACTATATTCTATGATCGACTTACTAGAAATGAATGTGATGAGAAATTATTTTTTATTTTTACTTAGGGTAGCTGGGATATTTCATTCATGAGGATGCATTTACTGAGTATGAAAGTTTTGATTTTTTAGAGAGTTTTAAGGTAAAAACAAAAAAATAAGGCACTCATATGTGAATCATCACAATTAAGAGTGTATAGTCATTTAATATCATTGGTTTGTTACGGATTTGTTTTGTGGTCACAATTTTCCCATGACTATTCCTAGAAATTTTATACCAGGTTACATATAATTATTACAAAGTAAAATATTCAATATGTTCACTTTATGATGGTTTTAATTTACTTAAGAGATCGATAATATGGGAGGTTGCATCATCCAATACAAGATATTATTTCATAGTACAATACTCTCTTATTTAAGTAGGACATACTCATACAATCCTTCCTGGTTGTAATACTTGTATCAAATGTTATGAAAATTATTGATCAAAAAATGTATGATGGGAACATGTATATGAATCATAGGTTCCCCATCTATATATATGTGAGGTTCACAAACTTCCACCCTCATGGATTAATTATAATTTTTTTATATCCATATAGTTACGAAATATTGAATCTATCACTATCCAGGGTAGTGTAAGGTGTTTTCGATTCATGATTCTTACTACAAAAAGGAATAAGATTGTATCACAAGGAAAGGAATCAAAACCCATGTAATTTTTTGTCACCTATGTTCTCACATCTTACCTTTTAAGGTTTTCTCTTAGAGACCATTATGGAAGATTTTAAGGTAATGTATTTAAGGCCATTGAGGTACCTTTTAAAGTCATATTTTAAGGACCATTATGGTTTGGAATCCATAAACATCATGGTTCAATTTAAGGTTGTGGATTTAGGATAATAATGGTGACTTTTAAGTTCATACATCAATAACCATCATAGTTACATTTAAATTCATCCATCTAATACCATCATGTTGCCTTTTGAGGTCATTTGTCAAAGACAATCAGGTATTTTATATGAAAAGATAAATTCCAAGTATATTAATGTATTTATTAGTACAATATTTGGTAAAAAAAAATTGTAATAGTTTCTGTCAACTTGTGAATGAGAATAACTGTTTAGTTTCACTGGATGTATTTGTTGAGTTATGGAACGTATCGTATTAACTAACTATGGAGACCCATTTTGGTCTATTTCTCATTAGTTAGACATAAGGGTGGTTTAAACTATTGAATAAGAGTATGAGATTATACTTGATCAATATTTCATGTATGCATCTCTCACTCAATGATTGTTATATGAGGAAAAATGATGAATGTAACTACAGTATTTGTGTAAATTTATACAATTAAAAAAGGCTAGGGGAGAGGATATGGGATAGATAGTGTAGGAATATCCTTGGTAGATCCCTTAAATATTATACATAATGGATGAATAATTACATGAGGGATGTAGACGTGAGGGGTCATGTTAGAGAAGGCAATTTAAGTGTTTTTTACCATGTGTAATTTCACCCATAGCCTAAGTGTATGGACCCCTATTGTCAAGGTAATACAGAAATGCTAATATATTGTAGTCCCTATCATTTAGGTGGGAAAAACATTGTAACAATTTCTACAAGGTTCATAATTACAATTATTAATGAAATACATGATGTTAGGGAAGAATGAGAATATGAAATGTGACCCAGTCATATATACTAGGAGGATCTACACCAAATGGTGATTTTGAAATAAATTTTTTAGGTTATATGTGATGGTTTAAACAACAACTATATATTCTATGAGATTTGAATGCCATACCTCTTAGTTAATCTAAAAAGAATTTACCAATCCACCAATCCCTTCACGTGGTGACAAAGGAAACATCTATATATTTATATATATACACAAAAACACACACACACAAACAGAGATATATATATTAATTAAGAATTTATAATTAAACACATACAAATACATATATAAACACAAAAAAAATTACATAAATATATATAAATAAATATATTATTAAATATAATCAAATATAATTAATTATATATATATATATATGTAAACATAGGAACATATATATACCAAAATATATATATTTACCAATCAATATAAATAACATTTTGATCCAAGCATTCGAAGGTTAAACCCACCAGTCCTTATTATTAAAAGTGTGAAAAATTTCAAAAGAGATGGAATGTGAAAATTATCGCCCAAATTTCTACCAGTGTGAAGGTAATAACGCAATATTCAAGGCCATGATTGAAATAATCAAGCCATTTTAAATGTACCAGAATCCTCACACATCTTTCACTGTCAGAAAAATATTTCGGTTGAGCCCGAACTTCCGTCAAAAGTCATGGAATAAAATTCCCTCAATACTCATATGAATATTGAGGAAGCACATTGGGATGAGACCCTAAAAACCACTATGATTGGGAGGATATATTTATCACCAAATTTTCATCATTTCTTAAGGATAATCCTTAGAGTCCATTTCGTGCATGTAACATCCATGGTAGGAAATGATACATCCTTTACAAAAACATTATTTTTAGTTTCCTCCATAGATTTTTTCACATTTAATTTATAAAGAAACCATATGTGAGACAACATATAACCTCTAATCAATAGATTCCATGGAAAATATTAACAACTCCCCTTGGTAATTGAATATAGATTCACTATGAAAATCATTTAGTCAAATTGCTTCATTAAATCCTACTTCAAAATCATGTATTCATAGGAAATATCCTTTAACCCAATGTTTATTTTTGAGGAAGAACTATCTATTATCATAGTATAGCACATAAAAAGTTTTATGATTTGGAAGCTTGCTTCTCACCCAGAAGAACAAATTTAAGGAGCCAATGTCTATTTTTATAAGTCTTAATGACTTCCTATATTTTCCAATATATGTTTCCATTCCCACTTCCAATGATTTACCCCCTAATTTAACATCCCAAGCTTAATTAAATTGATAAATAAAATAAGAAATATAAATTTAGATATATATGTGATTATAAATTTAAATATTAATATATAATCAGTTATTATTGTGTATAAATACTAAAACACACAATATATATAAATATATTATCATATATATATATAACTATATCTAAATATATATTAATAAATATAAATATATATAGCTATTAATATTTATACATAAATACATTTAAACATCTTAAAATATATCTAACAATAAATTAATTAACAAATATATATATATATATATATATATACACACACATATATAATTGAATATAATTGTATATAAATGTAAATATATATATATATATAAACACATATAAACATACAGATATATATATATATATATAATTATATATTTATATAAAATAAATAAATATTTCAAAATATATAAAAATATATATAAATATATATATAAATATTCATAAATATATAGAAATACGTACATACATATATATAAATGTACTTAAATATAGATAAATACACAAACACACACATAGATACATATATATATATATGTGTGATTTTATATTATTAAATATAAATATAAATATAAATATTTATAATATATATATAGAAATTGGAAAATAAAAATGAAAATAAAAATAGATAAATGGATATAAATTTTTATAAATACATATACATATCTATAAACACACGCACACGCACACACCATTTTTAACCTCGAAATTTTCACCATAAAAAACATTCATGACCACTATGGTCAAAATGTGAATTACTTCCCACATTAATCTTTGACATTCTAAAGAGAGAAGTATCCTTGATTAACTGTGTGGAGAATATTATTGGAATATAGGAAACAGTTGAAAAATAAATATAAAAAATAGGGAAGGACACTTCAATATCAAAATCATCATATTACATGAAATATAAACACCTAGATAAAATTAATCCACTATCTAAATAGGAAAAAAACTATCCTAAATGAAGAAAAAATACTATCAATACACATAAAATTTTAATATATTAACATAAAACATAGTCGTAGAAGCCTTTAAATCGTATTTTGACTAGAATATTCAACGCACGGTGTAACATCCCTAGTAAATGAATAATTATATATTTTCATACTTATTAATATTTTTGAATTTAATAATAATTTTACTTTAAAAGGGTTTCTATGTTCGATAGCATACCTGATATACATCAAGAGGTTTCTTTGAAATCTTACGTTGCATAATAATAATATAATATTATTATGGCAGTTAACTCTTATACATTGTATTGGAGGAAATGAACCAAACTAACTACAATATTATTATACATGTTTGTTAAATGTATTTACATGTATCCAATAAACGTTAGAGGCTTAAAATGTGAAGAAGCATAATTTACATTAAAAGGCCGATTTACCACCTTTTAATGGAGAACCCACATTAAATATAGTTTTGGTCACTTTAATACATTCTATATGACCAAATAAAATCTTTTTATAGAATTAGGACACCAAAATTTACATTGTGTAAATTTTTGAAATTTTTCCGATAAAGTTCATTTTTTAATGAATAGTGAAAATATTCTATTTTAATTCAAAACTACATTTTAATATAATTTATTTATGTGGTTATATTATATTATTAATTGGGTTTAAAGTGTAATTGGAATATATTTTTACCATTTAATTCAATTTTGATCATTAGAATTAATTTCACTTTGATTTTGGACAAAAACTAGTGTCAATCTTTTGATAGTTATTGTTTCTGAAAAACACGGTATTTGTTTTAACAACGGGAATTAATTTTAAATCAATTAATGCAACTTATATGTTTATAATTTGGTAAAATAGATATAATTTTCTAATTTGGAATATCAAATATAGCTTAGTCTTAATTTTTGGTATTTTTCTGAAAAACGTCAATTTTTTATGAATTGTGAAACCACTTAGTAGTAGTTAAAAAACTAACGTTTTCATTTAAAGGAAATTTTACCACTTATGTGAACTGAATTTCGAAAATCCAAAAAACATGGTTATTATTAGTAAGTAAAATTTTGTTTAATAAGATAAAAATAATTTTTGGTGAATAGAATCTTTTGACTTTTATTTACCACGGTTAAAGGTATATATGGTAATTCAAGGTTAAAATAATAATATAAAAATTTAAAATTACATTAACACTTTCCCTACCCTTATTATTTGGGTCATGTCCGACCATGGACATCTTTGGGTCGATTTGAGGACCCCATGAAGTTACTTAAGAGTGATAATAACACTTTAGATTAATTAATTTAAAGTAAAGGAAAAAATAATAAAAACAGAAATCTTTTAGTAATCTAATTTTTATATGGTGTTATATAAGTCATATTTTCCACTATAAATATTATTTTAAAATCCAAAAAAAAATCCTACATGATATTATTTTTTTTCTAATTTTTAGACATCAAATAAATTAAATTATTCATGACACAATAATGATGCAGTATTTACCTCATTAATAAATGATTTAAATAAATAAGATTATAATGTTTAAAATATTATCCAAAACCTATCCAATTCCAATTGGATGATTTTATTTAGACCATGAGTCATCTTATATTTTACTATAATGATTTTTGGACCTTTATAAATCGAATATCATTATATAATAAAATAATATTTTCACACTTTCCTAAAGAGCCCCTCCTCCCCCATATAAATGGAGACCACTTCTAACCAATTAATCACACCTCTCAAGACATTTGGCTCGTCTATATTATGCCAAATTAATCTCCCTACATACCTCTCATCCTCCTAGAATCCTTACCTTAGGCAGAAGGAAGTTCAAGAAGTCCTTTTGGTTCAAACCAAAGGAAGTTACTCAAATTAAAGGTAACTGTTTCTCTTAACTTATTTTCGTTTATTTTACTTCTCCAACCCCTAAAATATTTTTACTCATTTATTTTATATCTAAAAAAGTATACTCAATATACTAGGATTTTTTTATAAGAAGTATTCGAACTACACTTACACACACCTCCATCTAATGGGTGAAGAACATAATGTTTCTGTGGATGGCAAACTAACGCCTCACGAAACGATGATTGTTCAATTACCTATTACTTCCTATCATGGTGGCTATTATGAAGAAACAATATTTATATATGATATATATTATGTTTATGATTTCATTATGCTTTGGTACTTTCCATTTATAGCACACCTTTATGGTTTCCATAGTGGGTAAATCAGATAATCTCATTTGAGGAAGTGGGGACTACCGCCCCCTCAAAGTGATGTCCCTCATTAATGCCTTATGTGGGATGTATAAAGGATGTAGTTAATGATATTATATACGATATTATACTATAATTATAATAAACCTTTGTATCATTATGTTTTAATTCTATTAAAATAATAAATAGAAATCAACGTAGCGTTCATTCATACATACAGCTTACCGTCTCCATTAACGGTGTATTTCATTTCTTACCTCCAAAGGTTATGTACTATTATAAATACATGTATATACAAGATATATATGATATATATGATATCTAAATAATTAATATCATTATGTATATAAAAGACTATTGACCACATGGACAACTTGTAAATATAAGGTGTTCATTTTTTTACTCAAGTACCAAATATCGACAAAACGACCATTATTAACATGAAATGATTACATAATGTTTACAAAAAGGTAATAAGTGATATAAAATGAATAATGAAATTGAAAAATGTTCTTAAGGAAGTATAAATTAACTTTAGTTTATTATTCAATAGATTTAGGAATGATCGAGTCAGGTTGGACATGAGGTAAGGGACTTTATCTCAATCTCATTTCATTAAGGAATATTTTGTTTTAATACACGATTTTTTATATACTATATAAACACATTTGAATTTTTATTTCATTCAAAGGGAAGATTTTTTTTATGAAGCGTTTTACTAAATGAAAAAAAGGAATGTTTTTTTTAATTTAATCGGTAACAATGACCTTCTGCCGTCGCGAGTATTGTTTGATCTTTGGATACCTTAACAAGCAAGAATGTTTTTAAAAGAAACAATATAAATACCATATACTCTTTTTACGGATTTTGGTATTGAAAATGATTTTGAGAATGAATTTATTATTTCAAAATCTTTAAATGATAATTTTTATTGCAATATGGAAATTGTTTCTTTCCATAATTCTTATGTTATGTGTTATGATCATGTTACAGTTCATGGGCATTTTTTTCATATATGGGTGGTTCCATGAAAAACCTTGGGCGAGTGAGCCCGAGATAGCTCTCCAATGCATTGGGTAACGTGACGGAGGTAAACATTAATGATTCTCCTAAGATATTTAGGGAATATACTATGATTAGTATTCAAAAGTAACTCCCTATGTAGTTGTGATAACTGCAATGTAAGTATGTTATGGATGCCACAAGTTACCTTTATGATTTATGATTTCTATGTGTATTTCATAACTCTTATGATTTCATGAGGTATGTAAAAGAGTTCATGTTTTGTATGTATTTTTGAACAAATGTTTTAATTCTTTTTTTTATAACCTTTACTGAGATTTTTATGCTTATCCAATGTTTTGAAATGTTTTCACAGGACTTAAAGATGAATATGGTCAAGGATGGGATCAATGAAAAGTCATGCTGTCTAAAACCTGGAACTAGACCTAACTATTTTTTTTCAAGAGTTTTAATTTTATGAAAAAATGGAAACTGTGTAGAGGTGTCTACTTTGTAATCTTTTGAGATGTAATAGTTATGTCCTAATTCTATAAAACTATAAACTTGAAAAGATCTTCAACGTGAATTATTAATTTAATTCATTATTATGTATGTTTTAAGGCCAAGCCCTTATAGTTGGTATTAGAGGTCGTTTTTAAAAACATTAGAAGTTAGGGTATTGTTAAATTAATATCCATAAAGTAATTTATGTTAATATTGAAATCTTATAGCATTTTGAGATTACCATTTTGCTTCATCTAAGATATTTATAGGTTCAAAATGGATTTCTATAGAGGAAACATGGAAAATATGTTGGGAAGACATCAGGAGGAAGACAGCCTTCCAAATCAGCAACCTAAGATGGTCAGAATCGGAACTAAATAGTTTTTTGTAGTTATGGCACAGTTGAATAAGTAGTGGAGCATTTCATGAGGAAACATCCCCCATAATTTCGAGGATCATCTGATCCGGTTCTAGTAGAAGGGTGGATTAAATCACTGGAAAAGATTTTCGATATCATGGGTTGTTCAGAACATCAAATGGTTAGTCTCGTTGTTTACCGTTTTGAAGGTGAAGCTAATCTGTGGTGGTCGATGGTGAAAAATATCAGGGATAGTGAGGATATTGATGCTATTGATTGGGATGAAATCAAAGGTATTTTTCTTGAGAAATAGTTTCCTAAGGTGGTTTATCTTAAGTTAGAAAACAAATTCCTGAAACTAAGGTAGGAGGATGACTTAGTGGATGCTTATGAAGAAAAAATCACTCTACTGGAAAGGTATGCTCCAAATTTTATCCGATATATTGATAGTAAAATCAACCATTTTTACTCAGTATTAAATAAAAATTATCGAATGGATTTATGTTCCCGTGAGTTCAAAAGTTATGAAAAACTTTTTTGTTTTTCGGAGAAGGTGGAAATGTAGTTTGTTGATGATCAAGTGTTCTTTGAAAAACAACATAATAAGAGGTTGAGGTGGCAGGCGAAAGGGATGAACTCTTCAAAAAAGTCTAATGCTATGAAACATAAGTTTACAATTTTTGAAAATTGTGGTAAAAATCATGCTGGGGAATGTCTTCTGAATTCGTGTAAGTGCTACCGATGTGGTAAAATGGGACATAAGGCTCATAATTACACTGAAAAGGATCATGGTGCTGGTAAGAAAAAATCTTATTTACAGTCAGTAAAATGTTTTATGTGCAATGAAATGGGTTATTATGCAAATGAGTGTCCAACAAAGATCTCAACCGATGGAAAGCAGCCATACAACAAGTAGAAAAGGGTGGCGAAATCATTTGCAACTACTGAAGAAGATGTTGAACCATCAAATGAAGTTGTATCAGGTATACTGTTTTTTTGTTCAGATTATTCCAATGTGTAGTTTGATTCAGGGTCTACACACACTTTCATTTATGAGAATTTTTCTTGTTAATTGGGAATTCAATCTCAAGATATGAATACAGAACTAACAGTAAAATCACCTGGAGGAAATGTTGAGAAAAAAAAAAAGAAAACATAAGAACATTCCTGTCCTTGTGTGCTGAATGAATCTACCTAAAAACCTTATTGTTTTGCCTCTAGTAGAGTTTGATGTTATTTTGGGTATGGATTGGCATTCTGTTTATCATGATATGATTGACTGTAGAGATAAATAGTTTTTTTCAGAATGATTTCAATTATGTATACAAAAATGAACCCTTTCTTTTGATAACATATCAGGAAGCTGAGAAACTTGTAAAATATGGAAATGAATGGTACCTTGCACATATTGTTGAAAACAAAGAAACTGTTCAGATTAATGACGTGCCAGTGGTAAGTGAGTACCTTGATGTTTTTTCTTGATGAGTTTCCTGGTATTATACCTGATCGGGAAGTTGAATTTACCGTTGACTTAGTTCCTGATGCTAAGATAATTTCAAAACCCCCTTATCAAATGGATCAAATTGAAATTTTAGAGTTAAAGAATCAATTTCAGGAGTTATTAGATAAAGGTTTCATTAGACCTAGAACATCACCATGGGGTGATCCAGTATTGTTTGTTAAAAATAAAGATAGTTCAATGAGATTTTGCATTGATTATATAGCATTGAATAACATCACTTTTAATATCAAGTATCCTTTTCCTCATATTGATGATTTGTTTGATCAGCTCTAGGGAGCTTAGTATTTTTTGTAGATTAACTTGAGATCGGGGTACCATCAGTTGAAAGTAAATTAAGAAGACATTCCAAAGACCACATTTCATACTAGATATGGCCATTTTGAATTTGTAGTTATGCCTTTTGGGTTAACCAATGCACCTGCTATATTCATGGATCTTATTAATATAATATTTCGTGAGTTCTTGGATAATCATGTGTGTTGTGTTCATTTATGATATTTTGTTTTCTTCCAAAAGTAAATAAGAACATGAAATTCATTTAAGGGTTGTCTTGCAAACACTAAAAGAAAATAATCTTTATGGTAAATTCAGAAAGTGTGAGTTTTGGTTACAAAAAATTTCTTTCCTTTGTCACATTATTTCCAAAAATGGCATAACTATTGATCCTAGTAAAAAAAAGTTGTTGAATCATGGCCAAGACCCACAAATATAACCAAGATCCATAGTTTTCTCGGTTTTTCAGGTTATTACCGGAGGTTTGTTGAAAATTTTGCATGGTTATCTAGTCCAATGACTAATTTAACTCCAAAAGGTGTTAAGTTCATCTCGACAAAATAATGTGATGTTTGTTTTCTGGAATTGAAAAGAAGATTGGTGAATGCTCTAGTTTTGGAACTGCCATCCAGAAATGGTGAGTTTGTTATCTACAATGATGCTTCATTGAAATGACATGGATGTGTCCTTATTAAGAATGATCATGTAATTGCTTATTCTTCATGTCAGTTGAAACCACATGAGTTAAATTAACCTACAAATGATTTGGAATTAGCTACTGTTGTTTTTTCTTTAAAAATATGGAGGCATCATTTGTATGGAGTAAAATGTGAAATATATACTGACCACAAAAGATTAAAGTATATATTCAATCAAAAATAATTTAACATGAGACAAACGAGATGGCTAGAATTAATCAAGGATTATGATTTCATGATCCATTACCAGACGGGAAAAGAAAATAAAGTGGCTGATGCTTTGATTCGAAAAAGTAATGTCTCATTAGCCATTCTACGGTTGGAACGAGATCCTTTGGTTTTTGATTTGATTAACTTTGGCATAGAAGTTGTTGGTGCAAAAAAAATTTCTATTTTGTTACAGGTTTTAGTAAAATCATCTCTATCAGACAGAATAAAGAAAGCGCAGAAAGAAGACAGTGAGTTGCAGAAAAAGGTCATGTTGGTTCAGAAGGGTATGTTGACTGATTTTAACATTGATAATGATTGTGTTTTGGGATTTGGAAAAAGATTATATGTGCCATGTGATTCAAAGTTGAAGAATGATTTGTTATGTGAAGCTCATAATTCCATATTTTCAGTTCATCCTGGTAGTACTAAGATGTACAGAGATCTTCAGGAGTATTATAGGTGGGATGGAATGAAAAGAGATATTGCTGATTTTACTGTGAAGTGTTTGACTTTTCAGCAGGTTAAAGCAGAGCGACAGTTACTGAAAGGAACGCTTCAGACTTTACCGATGCTGTAGTGGAAATGGGAAAATATATCCATGGACTTCGTTGTGGGATTACCAAATACTTCTTGAGGTAATAATGAAATCTGGGTTATTTTTTATCGATTGACTAAATCTGCTCATTTCCTTACCATTCGAGATACATTCACTCTAGATCAAATTTCTCAGTTGTATGTTAAAGATATGGGAAAGTTACATGGATTTTCCCACTCCATTGTATCTGGTCGTGATCATAAGTTTACTTCTAAATTTTGTAAAGGCCTTTAGAAGTCATTGGGTACTGAATTAAATTTTAGTAAAGCTTTTTACCCTCAATCAGATGTGAAATCAGAACAAACAATTCAGAAATTGGAGGATATGTTATGTGCTTGCTCGATGGATTATCGGGGAAGTTGGGACCATCATATTTCTTTGGTTGAATTTTCTTATAATAGCAGTTTTCTTTATAGTATACAAATGGCTCCACTTGAGGCATTAAATGGAAAGCGTTGTCGAACTCTAGCTTTTTGGGATGAAGTAGGTGAAAGGATGCTGATGGGACTAGAATTGGTAGAAGAGATGGTCGAGAAAGTTTATTTGATTCAATATGCACATGAGAACAACTCACAGAAGAAAGAAATTTTTTTGCAGATAATCGGTGGAAGGATATTTCTTTTGAGGTAGGTGATCATGTCTTTCTCAATGTTTCTACATGGAAAAGTGTGTTGTGTATTGGTAAGAAGGGAAAGTTGAGTCTGAGGTTTATTGGACCTTATGAAATTCTGGAGAAATTTGGATCAGTTACGTATAGAGTGGCTTCACGTTCATGTTTATCTCAGGTACACAATATTTTTCATGTTTCGCTGTTGAGAAAGTATATACCAGATCCATCTCATGTTTTGAGCCTAGAGGTAGTTTAGTTGGAAGAGAATCTCTCTTATGAAGAACAACTAGTCCAGATTATTGACTGTACAGAGAAAGTGTTACAGAATAAAGAAATTCACCAGGTAAAGTTTTAGTGAAAAAACCATATGATTGAAGAGGTAATGTGAGAATCTGAAAATGCTATGAAGGATAAATACCCCCACTTATTATGATAAGTGAATAAAAATTACAGCGATGAAATTTCCAAAAGGGGGGAAGGATGTAACATCCCATGTAAATAAAGAATAATATATTTTCATACTTATTAATATTTGTTATTTAAATATTAGTTTTACTTTAAAAGGGTTTCTATGTTCGATAGCATACCTGATATGCAACAACGGGTTTCTTTGAAATCATACATTTCATACTAATAATATAATATTATTATGGCAGTTAACTCCTATCTATTGTATTGGCGTGAATGAACAAAACTAACTAAAATATGACTATACGTGTTTATAAAATGTATTTACATTTATCCAATAAAAGTTAGAGGCTTAAAATGTGAATAAGCACAATTTACATTAAAATGGTGATTTACCACCATTTAATGGTGAACCCTCTTTAAATATATTTTTGGTCCATTAATACATTCTATATAACCAAATAAAATTATTCTTTATAATGGGGACATTAAAATTTACTTTGTGTAAAAATTTTTAATTTTTCTGATAAAGTTCATTTTTTAATGAATAATGAATATATTGTATTTTAATTCAAAACTATGTTTTAATATAATTTATTTATATGGTTATTTTATTTCTTAATTGGTTTTGAAATTTAATTATAATATATTTTTTCTATTTCATCCAATTTTGATCATTGGAATTAATTTCACTTTGAAATTGGACAAAAACAAGTGTGAATCTTTTGAAAGTTATTGTTTCTTAAAAACATGCTATTTGTTTTAACAAGAGGAATTAATTTTAAATTAATTAATGAAACTTCTACGATTAAAATTTGGTAAAATAGATATCACTTTTTAATTTGAAATATCCAATATATCTTAGGATGAATTTTTGGTATTTTTCTAAAAAACATCAATTTTTGATGAATTGTGAAACCACTTAGTAGTAGTTAAAAAATTGAATTTTTCATTTAAATGAAATTTTACCACTTCTCTGAACTGAATTTTGAAAATCTGACATACATGGTTGTTATTATTAAGTAAAATGTGGTTTAATAAGATGAAAATAATTTTTGGTGAATATTAACTTTTGACTTTTATTTACCGCGGTTAAAGATAAATAAGGTAATTCAAGCTAAAAAGAAAATTATAAAAATTTAAAATTACCTTAACACTTATCCTAACCTTATTGGTTGAGTCATGGGAGACCTTGGGCATATCTGGGTAGATTTTGGTACCCCATGAAGACACTTAAGAGTGATAATGACACTTTAGATTAATTAATTTAAATTAAAGGCAAAAATGACAAAACTAGAAATATTTTAGTAAATTAATTTTTATATGGTGTCATTTATGTAATATTTTTTACTATAAATATTATTTAGAAAGATAAAAAGATTTAATACATGATATGATTTTTTTTATAATTTTTAGACATCGAATAAATTAAATTATTAATGACACAATAATGATGTGGTATTTACCTCATTAATAAATGATTTAAATAAATAATATTATAATGAATAAAATATTATCCAAAACCTGTAAAATTCCTATTAGATGATTTTATTTAGACCATGAGCCATATTTTATTCAACTATAGTGATTTTTGGACCTTTAGAAACTGAATATCATTATATAATAAAATAATATTTTCACACTTTCCTAAAGATCCCCTCCCCCCCCCTTATAAAAGGAGACGACTTCTAACCAGTTTTTCACTCCTCTCAAGCAATTTGGATCGTCCAAACTATGCCCAAATAAGCTCCATATATCCCTCGCCTACTCCTAGAAGCCTTACCTTAGGCATAAGGCACTTTATGAAGTCCTTTTGGTTCAAACCAAAGGTAGTTACCTAAATTAAAGGTAACTGTTCCTCGTTACTTCTTTTCTTTTATTTTACTTCTCCAACCCCTAAACTCTTTTTATTAATTTATATTATAAAAACCCCAGTATACTAAATATACTAGTATTTTTTTATAATAAATATTCTAACTACACTTACACACACCTCAATCTAATGGGTGAAGAAAATATTTTACTTGTGGATGGAAAACTAACGCCTCACGAAATGATGATTGTTCAATTACCTCTTACCGCCTATCATGGTGGCCATTATGATGGCACTATATTTATATATGATATATATTATGCTTATGAAATACTTATTCTTCTTTTATTCCCATTTATATCTTGACTTTATGGTTTCCATAGTGGGTAAATACGATAATCTCATTTGAGGAAGTGCGGACTACCGCCCCCTCAAAGTGATGTGACTCATTAGTGCCTTAGGTGGGATGTATAAAATATGGAGTTAATGAAATTATATATGATATTATACTTTAATTATAATATACCTATGTATCATTATGTTTTAATTCCATTAAAATAAGAAATAGAAATGAACATAGCGTTGATGCGTACGTACGGATTAACATCTCCATGAATGGTGTGTTTCATTTATTACCTCCAAATGTTATGTACTATTATAAATACATATATATACTGGATATATATGATATATATGATATGTAAATAATGAATATCATTATGGATATAATATACTATTGATCACATGGACAACTTGTAAATATAAAGTGTTCATGTTTTACTCAAGTACCAAATATCGACAAAACGACCATTATTAACTTGAAATGATTACATAATATTTATAAAATAGTAATATGTGATATAATAGGAATAATAAACTTCAAAAAGGTTCTTAAGAACGTATAAATTAACTTTAGTTTATTATTCAAGAGATTAAATAATGATTGAGTCAAGTCCGACACGAGGTAAGGGACTTCATCTCAATCTCCTTTCATTGAGGCATATTTTGTTTTAATACATGAATTTTTTTATACGCTATATAAAAACCTTTGAATTTTCATTTCATTCAAAGGGAATATTTTTTATGAAGAATTTTACTAACTGAAAAAAAGGAATGTTTTTTAACGTAATCAGTGAAAATGAACTTTCCACTGCCACGATTATTATTTGATCTTTGGCTTCCTTAACAAGTCAGAATGTTTTTAAAGGGAAAAAAATAAATACCATATACTCTTCTTGCATTTTTTGGTATTGAAAATGATTTTGATAACAGATTTATTATTTCAATATCTTGAAATGATATTTTGTTATTGTAATGTGGAAATTTTATATTTCATTTATGCTTATGTTATGTGTTAGGATCAAGATATGGTTCTTGGGCATTATTTACGTATACGGGTGGTTCTGTGATAAACCTAGGGCGGGTGAGCCCGAGATAGCTCTCCAATGCATTTGGTAACGTGACAGATGTAAACATGAATTTTTATCCTAAGATATTTGGGGAATATATAGTGATGATTATTCTAAAGTAACTACCATTGTTGTTGTGATAGCTACTATGTAAGTATGTTATGGATTCCACAAGTAACCTTTATGATTTATGATTTCTATGTGTCTTTCATAAATCATGTGATTTCTTGAGGTAAGTAAAAGAGTTCATGTTTTTTATGTATTTATGAACAATGTTTTCATTATTTGTTTTATAAACCTTACTGATCTTTTTATGCTCATCCAAAGTTTTGAAATGTTTTCACATGACTTAAAGATGAATGGGGTCAAGGATGGGATCAAGGAAAATTCATGTTGTCTAAAACCAGGAACAAGACATGGCTCTTTTTTTCAAAAGTTTTTATTTTATGAAAAAAAAATGGAATCTATGTAGAAGTTTCTACTTTGTAATCTTTTGAGATATAATAGTTATGTCCTAATTCTCTAAAACTCTAAACCTGAAAAGATCCTCAATGTGAACTATTCATTTTATTCAAGATTATGTATGTTTTAAATCCAGGTCCTTATACATGGTTCCCAAAGTTGGTACATTATAGATCTTCTAAAATTATTTTATTTGATACGTTACACATACCAAATATATAGAAGAATGAAAAGTTACAAATATTTGATGTTGAAGAATAATATTTAATTTTAAAATATAATTTATAATTTTTTTTATTAATTTACAGTAATGTTTTTCTAATATTATGGTATTTATTTTCTTAAAATTAAATTTTATAGGCCCTAGAGAAAAAAACAATACCCAAATAAGAATTTATGGACTTTTTATATTCAATTCCAATTTTTATCTTCTCTTAGAACATTATAAATGTAAAGATGTTTTATCCATAATTTTGATATATATATATATATATATATTTGTGTGTGTGTATTTTTGTGTTTGTGTGTGTGTTAGTTTATGTGTTTTTATATATAAGTTTGTATAAATAAAAATAATAACTAATATAAAATTATAAAAAAATTATTTAGAGTTAGTAAATAATTAATAAATTATTTATTTTTAAATAATTAGTAACAAAAAATTATAAAATATTAATAATTAATAATTAATGATAAAATTATTTTTTTCATACTAAATAAAAATAACAAATAATTATTAATTTTCATTAAATTCAAGGTGTTAAAAAAATGTGAATTAGGTAATTATTTAAAAAAAACCTAAAAATTAAACAAATAATGATATTTTTCAGAATTTTCAAAATGTTTTACCAATGATAAATAATAACTTCTATATAGGAGATGTTTTTAATAATACAACAAAAATTAGTACCAATTTTATAATACCTCTATTAAAGAAACAAAAAATGAATCGTTTGGTGATGGTTTTGAAATATATATCTAAAAAAATCCAAAAAATATACTCTTTGTTATAGTGTGGTTTTGGAGGAGGCATTAATTGTGTAGGATTTTTTTACCTAAGGTGAGCGAAAAAATGTAGTCTATTTGGATATTATGATGTTTCTAGTATTCTTTATAACGATATATTTTCAGAAATATATCTTTGGGTTAAAATTTTTTATATACCTCACCATTGGAAAGAGGGATGAAGATACTCAAGAAGCACCAAATTAGTAGAATATTTTTTTATAAGAATTTTGGGTTCTGCAAATTATAATGAGTTTAAATGATACAGAACATATATGATATATGAGAGTATCTGTTTTTGAATAAATTATATAGGGTAATAAAGAGGTTTCAATAATGTTTTACATGGACCAACTTACAATAATCCTTCATGGGAATGGAATCATCATGAAAATTATTATACAAGAGTTCATCCATCTTTAAAAATATGTTTAAATTATAAATTATGAAATTATTAAATAAAGGGATTTTCCTGAAGGATATGATAACAAAAAATTAAATTTCCCAAAATTCATGCTTCAGGAAGTTAATTTATCTCCTAAAATGTGAGTCAAGTGTCATTTTAATTCACACACTATGTATCACCTCAGCCCAGGATATGCAGAACCAGCCTCCAAATAGAGAATATGTTTGTGACCACATAAATATTCTTCTTTAATTGAAAAAAATATGACCGAACAAAATAATTCCACATAACCATACGTAACAACCACATCATTGTCGAAAATAATCGACATACCATAAAATATACATGTGGCAACAGGGTAACCCCCACCCGTGTTCCGCAAACAACACATATCCCAAAAAATAATTATCCTCTTAAATAATTTTACGTGGCTAAAATAGATTTTATGTTATGATACAAGCATAAAACGGTGTTCCATATAACTATTATTTTGTTTTTTTTGTTTTTTTTTATTGAGGAATATTCACTATAATGAATAATTAATCATTCAAAATTCACCATCAGATCATCTCAAAAAATACAGATTATCATTCAAAGGAATCAACAACTATATATATGGAAATGGATGAAAAATTATATACCTCACCCCTTTGGATGTTTTTATTATCAAAGTAATATCCATGGCTTCAAAATGTTATTATAATCATAATTTATGAACGTTTTCAAAATTAGTTCATTTTAAAAATATACACTATTTTGGTTTTTATAGGACCATAATGATAAACTTATTGACATAAGGATTTAAATTATGTGACTTTATTCTATTATCAACTAATATTTTATTTTTATATTGATTGGTAATTAAACTATTAATTTGTTTTTTTCCAAATGCCACAAAATTTGTAATATCCTGAATTTCATCATTTAAAGAAACAAGTCTGTCATTTTTTCAATATATTGATTATTTTCATATTTTTTATAGGATTTAATATATCATTTCAAGGGATGTATATTCAAACTCAATTTTTTTATAATAGTTATTATTTTCATCAAAATAATTTTACAGAAAAGTCTATATTTTATGGTTTAATTGTAGGACCCATATATTTTATAAAATATTTCTCCTTAAATTATTTTATTTCATATATAACATGCATTTAAAACAACACTGAGTTTATGGGAACCTAGATATAATATTAAAATATCATTATATGGAAGTTATCTCATAGCCATTGCATTTATGGGTATAAATACCAATAACTAAATTATAAAAAAATTTCTATTCAAATATATATAAAATGAATTCATTGGTTATAAATTGAAAATAAATAAAATCATTTTAAAGTAAAAAATATATTTTTCTAGAAAACTATTTTCATGTTAACAATGTACTTTTATCTTAATAAATTAAAGTATCATAATTGGTGAATTATTTTTATAAAATTTACATTTTATATATTCAATCTTTTATTTTAATATTAATTTTTTTCTAGCCATGACATATGAATAAATCATATTTTATACTTGAAAAAATATATTTTCTAAAAGGTTATTATGATCATTTTTTATGCATATTTTAAAATTAATTTCATCCACTTACAGAAATTGAATTTGAGAAAATGGATTCCATATTTTTATTCTATAAGTAATTTACTTACAAATTATCATTTATGTTTTGTTAAATATGAATATTCACCATGAAAAAATTTATCACCTTAGAAAAGGGTAAATCGTTTAATTCTAGGTAAAACTATGTGATAAGGCCAAACTTTTTCTTCATAAATATTATTGTTTGAATAAAATTATAATAATTTCACCTTATTTTGGAAATTTATTTCTTTAATGGAATCATTGCCATGAAAATTTCCTATATAATATTTAATGCATGAAAGTTACAAAATGTCACTCACTTAGTTTAAAATAAATTTTATGTGTCCACATATGGTAAAAAAGAATGTTTTTAATTCATATAAATCTAAATTTTATACATGATAAAATAATATTATTTATCAAAATTTTGTTAAAATATTTAGTGATTAAATAATACTTTGAATACTTGCGCAACACTAATATAATATTTATTCAATTAATAGAAAAATAAAATAAATGAAACAAAAGAATGATAAGTAATATAATTTCAATGAGTAATTTTGTTCAATTAAAATTTTAGATACATATAATTTATTAGTGAATTATAAATTTATTATATTTAAGTTAATTTTTTTCATTATGTCTTTCATGAAAAATTAAATGACTAGTGTCAACATTGATATCAACGATATGTTATCAAAAAAATATAATTAAATTAATTAGAAAAATAAAAATATTTGAAGAGGAAAAGGTCGATAATATATGGCCAAAAAATTTCTCTCCTCACCATTTATCATCCATTTTTAAAAATACATATAAAATTGTTATCCATTGAGATGAAAGAAGATGTTATCGCACTTAAAGATAATATGGGTTGACTGATTAGTTAATCAAAATGATAATGTCTAAAACACAATATAAACTGATAAAACTTATATTTTATGATGGAATTTCATCATCATATTATAGTATATTATAATTCATATATTTTTTTGAGGGATCATGAATATAGAATTACTTTTTTATAATTTATCGTTTTATGAAATCTTAATAGTTCCCCTCCCCTCAATTATAAAAGGGAACCCCTCATTTCTCTTATTAACACCAATTTGAGCCTTCTAAGTAAAATATACCATAAATTTTTTTTCCAAACATCCTTATTAAAATTTTAGAGGTTTTATTATTCCTAAAAGTCCTACCCTAAGATCCTTAAGAGAGGATCTAAATGTGTTGCTGCAACAAAGTAGTAATCAATTTATCCTGTCACTTTTTTTAGTTCTTATTTTAAATATTAAAAATCTATTATATTCAACATAAAATAGTAAAATAAGTATGATAAATATACATAAATGTTATCATTATTATGAAAAAACGTTAATTAACTCTCTATATATCAAATGGGATGTGAAAGTATCACTCATGCACACATAAGTCTTACAGTATTCCCAAAGAAATAAAATTAATTTTCTCACCACTATATTTAATTGATGGTTATTATAGTGGTTTTAATGTTTATATAGTATAATTATGACACAGTTTCACTTATAGATTCATATTATTCAATAAATCTTCTTAACTTCCAGTCCATTGGAAGATGATAATTTCGGTTGAGCGTATGTGAGGACAACCGCCCCATGATGTGATATGATTCCTTTTCAATTTCCATGTTACGTTGGTGGAAATAAGGATATATTAAATTAATATATATTATATATATGATATATTAATTATTATATAATAGTGAATTATTATTTTCCATTAATTTTTTATATATTGAAACGTGAAAACAATGTTCATGTGTATGTTCAACCTACCATTTCTATGAAGGATGTAATTGTTTTTTTATCTCTAATTTAATTTAATGTATTACTATATATAAATATATATAATGAAAATATATAATATTTATATCACTATTAAAATTATGTATATTATGTATCCATAATCAATGAAAAAGGAAAAAAATTACCTAACAAAAACATATATGAAAAACGAAGAAAATATCAAGTGAAATAGTTATTTAAATATTGAATTGTTAATAAATAGGTGATAATAGGGTATATTTAAATCATATATCATGTAGAATATATTTTTATTATTTTATAATACATTTATAGTGAATTTATATTTATTATACATGAGGTTCAAACACATACTATGGAAGTCAGACCTGCGGTAATGGATCTACATATAACTATTTATTTCTAAGCGACACATGTCATATTCACCCCTTGTGTCTTTTATGTGGTTTATATAATACAAATGAATGTATTTTATGATAATTATTATGAAATTTATTATTATTTTCATATCCTTATAAGTTCTTATATTCTTTGGGGATTTAATTCCAATGTCACCATAGAGGTAAGGGTTTTATGTCCTAATAACATTATTTATCAGAACTGATTATAATTAAGTTTATTATGATGAAATATTATGATATAAATCTCTAGAAACTCATGAATTTTTTAAACTATTGTTATTTATTTATAAAAAATTCTTTCATTTAAATGTACTATTTTTAGGTACTCAGTATACTAATATAATGTTATTAAGTAAAATCGACTTTTTTTATCTTCGGTCGAATATACATTCTATTCCATGTATATATTTTCAAAATGTGTTTTTAAGATTTTTTAATATTATAAAATAAATTTTTAAATACATATTTAATCACATTTTAATTTTTAAAAAATGGTTTAAATACATTTTTTCAAATGATATGTTTTTTGATGTTTCTTATAAAATAATGAGAGGAATGTGTTCTTATAAATTATATATCCTGAAAAGAACTTACTATTGTCATGAAAACTCAATAAAAACAATATTCATTTATAATATTAAAATAATAATTTCTAGGAATATTTTTTTACAATATTTTTTAATTTATAGTTTTTGAAATTTATTTTAAATGTTGAAATCATAGTATCCTCAAGAATGTTTTAATTATTTTTTAGAGGAATTTCATGTAAAAAAACTTGATTTCACTTATGATTTAATAAGGATATGATACATTGTATCTTCCCTTATACATTATTTTGATAGTTTATGTTAATTATGATAATATGTTTATGAAGCCTATTACTTTCCCATGGGTTATGCTATGATAAATGATACACCTTTTATGAAAATTGTTTTTAATATGGGTTATTTTATGATGAAATGTTTATGAAACCCATTTAATTTTATGAGATCAAATAGGATGTATGTTTTATGTTCTTTTGTAAAACATATGTAAAGATTTATTTATCTGGTGGTTGGACCTAGAATTATATATCCCTCCAATGAATTGGGTAAATATTCATATATCATTAGATAAATAGTAATAAAATGGAGAGTGAAGACAGTTTAGAAAATAACTCCATCAACTACAATAGTCTTGATAGTGAACCTTGAATACTATGATAGTTTGGGGAGTGAATCTCTTCCAATACAATATTCATTTAAGTGATCCTTGAATAATATGAAAATATTTTATATGCTTATGTGTTTTCCAATAATCCATGTATTCTTCCAATGTAATGTTATAGTGGTTCATATACATTATTTCATTTATGATTATGTATTATATAATTTTATGATTTATTCCATGACCCTAGATTATGATCTATAATATAATAGGTATGAATTTAAAATGTTATTCTCATGTTATCATACCTTTATAATAATTTTATACTCAATTAATCATTGAAATATCCCTTTATTTCCCTTACTAAGTAACTAATATCACCATTTCATAAATTTAATTTTTATTGGTTTTGAAAAGTGATTGTCAATTTTATATTCATATGAAGGGATCTAGTTATGGAAAGTTAAATTGGTGATGATCTAGTCCATTTACGAACAAGTTGTTTATGTATCCATGTTTCTGAAGATAATATACCTATATGAGTTTGGAATGGATAGTCTTTTATGTAATTATTATTTATCTAATAACATTTAATATATAATTATTAAAAGTATTATATGAATCAAAACACATTATTGCTTGGCTATCAAACATTCATATTGTATCACTTTATGGAAGAATTAGAATACTAGTTTCCCTTAATTTCTCATTTAATGGAACAAAATTTAAAATTAATATCAAGGGACATTGATTAAATTAACGAATGTGGATAAATTCTATAACTGTTTTCCTTTTTTCATTTAACCCCTTTTATATATACAATGACATTATGATGGCACCGAAAGGATTTTTTTTGTATCTATTCATCAAGAGTGAGTCTATCCTTCAATCAGACACATTATTATTCTATTTAATTTATGTATTTTAGCATAATTAATTTTTTTACCATGTATATTATATAAAAAGCAGTATTCAGGGAACCAAAAACTATTAAAGCATTTCGATAGTCCAACATTATTTAAGAAATATGATTCATTTTAATTCCATTTCCCTCAAGTTTAGTGATAATTATATCTTATGTATGGTAATATTTATATAATCTTCTTCTTATTACGCAGTTAAATTTTTCTTGATATTTAATAAACTATCCAATTTTTTTATATAATCACTCCCATAAAAATATAGTTTTTACATAATCATTTTTTCCAACTCGCACATATTTTTTCTGAATAAATTCCTTTTATTACTCTTTACTAAGTCATTTTAATTCTATAATCATGTTTTGGATTTCATTATCATTTAAAATATCTTTTATTTTGAAATAAAATTTCTCTGTAATTTTAATCACACCTCTAATATCATATATTCCAAATATTTCTTAGTCAGTCATTAATTGGATATATTGATGTTATACTCTACTAATTTACTAATATTATAAAGATACATATATTTTTGAACATGGTTATCAATTAATTTTTTTGATTTTCTTCATATGTTTTTTCAAACATAAATTATTCGATAAATCATTGTTTGTTTCTTAAAAAAGCTAGCCTATAATTGTATAAATTTCATTAAATATCCTTAAAATGTTTTTCCTTAGTCCACATAATCATTTTGATATTTTAATATATCTCAACAAAAATGAAAATAATATATTGATGAATTATTTTCATTAGAATAAATCCATCTATTCATAAAAATCATGTAAAATATAATTTCACAATCCTTTTTCTATTTATTGAATATACTATATTTCATAGAGTTATATTTTCATTCTTGAATTACCTTGGTTCAGTTACATAAATATGAGCTACTGAAATTTAATCTTTAAAATATGTAACACTATATATTGATGAATAATCATTATTATTTTGATATAT
Source organism: Viscum album (assembly GCA_963277665.1). NCBI lineage: Eukaryota > Viridiplantae > Streptophyta > Magnoliopsida > Santalales > Viscaceae > Viscum > Viscum album. The sequence goes on along the minus strand of OY728136.1, from coordinate 1,500,271,148 downwards.
TATAAAAGTAAATTCTTCTAGTAATGAATTAATAAGAATGATCTGCGAGATAATTGTTAATGAATGAGGTTTGATTTTCCCATGAAATTTATTCAAATAGAAAAACCATTATAATGAAATATATAATCCCTTATGACATTTCAAAAAAGTATATCCTTGTCATTTAGAAATTAATATTTTCAATTGGGTATTATAACTTCAAAAAAATTATGTCTTTATTCACAGATAGATCAGAATGATTCTCTGTAGGGAAAATTGATTTTTTTCCACACACTTACTTTTTGTTTTTACAAACCAACATATAATCCAATGGATATATCTATAATCATACATTAAAAAATATATTTCCTCTTACCATATAAAATTAACTAATGGAATCGTATTTCATTGGTTTCATATTTAAAAATCGTAGTCTCAAATCATATATGATTCTTAATTTATCATATACATTTTATTTATAGAATTATTATTTTCATAATAAGTTCATTTCCTTATATTATTAACAATAAAATTATATTTTCAATATATTCATAAAAAATATATTTTATTAAAATATTCTTAGGTATATAAAAATCTATAAGAAACAAATTATTCTTTTAAAAATCAATATAGATAATAGTAACACAAAATATAATATGAATCCAAAAAAGAAAGAAAATAAGATATCAACATTACAAATAAATCATAATAAAATAATAATTATTTTAAATATAAAGTCATTTTTAGAAAATATTAAGAAAATCATACCGAGCCATATAGTTTTAATTCATTTATGGTTTTCTGAATAGGTAAAATGAAGTGATGGAATAATTTTCTACAATAATAATTATAGTTAACCAAATTTTGAGATCCATGAGGCTTGTGTGTGTGTGAAGGTGATGAACTAGTATTATATACTTTAAAAAATAATTTTAATTTTTGAGAGCATAAATAAACTCATCATATGTCACATGTTAATTTTAATACAAGCTGTTTATCCAAAACCACTAATCCTAAACTATGTGAAATAAATATAAAGGATCACAATAAAATAGTTTTTAAAAAACTTATATTCTAAATATGAGAGTTAATCCTCACTTTGATCATTATAATATATACCAAATGTATTTTTTAACATTATTTTGGAAATATTTTAGAAAATGAATCATCCAGAAACCTAATTTAAATAGATTCCAAACATCTAAAAAGTGTTTTATTTTGTCATAATTTCAGAAATGTTATAATTGTGTAATGAAATCATATTTTTAATTAAATTATCTTAATATAAGATCTAAATGTATTGAAAATATTGATAGAGTCCCTCAAATATGATTTTATTCGTGAATGTGAAGTTATGATAATAATCAATATTTTCTTCTCTCAAATATATGAAAAAAAGAAAATGATAAATATAGAAATGATAAATAAATTTTCAACAACCCTCAAGGTACTCATCAGTCTTTGTTTGGACATATTAAACATTATCACTTTGTCAGTTGAATCCTTCTCTGGACCAATAGGTTATTTGTAATTTTAATTTTTTTTACCACAAAAAGCATATTTAAAAATGAGATAAATTTTTCAAAAATATGTAATATTATATAAAATTTTATTTAATTTCCAATTATAAATTACATGAATGTTTTCTTGTATGTTAAAGTAAATAAATGGAGTGGGTGGTCCAATTAAATGGTTAGACTAGTGTGCATTTTTTATATCATGTGTAGGTGAGGATATGGCTCATAAAGATAACTTAGGGTGGAACAACTAGTATTATGTAATTTTGAAAATAATATTGTAAAAATGAATGGTAATAATTAAACTCTTAAAAAGAATAAAATTAAAAACCCTAAGCTAAAGGAGTCGGGAAGTAGTATTGAAGATGTGTACCATGAAAGGGACAATCCTTGCCTAATTTCTATCCATACAATCCTCTTAAATATCATTTCAATTTTTGTAAATTATTTCTTCAAAATGTTGCCTGATGTTGATTAGAATGATGCATCAGTAGTTGTGTTAGATTCATCATGGTCAGAGGAATATTTTCCTGATATTTTTTCAAAGGAATTAAACTAATCATTATAGATTTAATTATTTCTATTTTTCATGTATTAATTTTTTATATTGGATAATATTTAAGTAAAATCATTTATTTACATATTTATTTAATATTATAATTACACATCAACTTAAATGGTTTTCATATTAAGATAGGAGGATCCATTAGTACCTCATTAAATATCAAACCATGATGTTTTGATAAGTTTAGTATGTGTTTTGATTATAGTGGAAGATCAAATATTTATTAATTCCACTTTTTTTCATTTAAAAATATGCCTTTTACTTTTACTTTCTTTTCATTATCCCTTATAGATTAAAAATACTTAAACTTGTTTCCATGAAATTTTTCCACACCATGTTTTTATATAAATGTATAATAAGTATTCTGATGAATTAATTAAATTATATTTCACAAAATGAAGAATTTATAATTATAATTCATTTTTATGATATATTTAACAAGGTTTTCAGGAATTAAGGACTTTTTTTAGTATTTTATATGATAAATTATTGTCAATTACTAATTTAAATTACTTATTATATTATTTAAAAAGTATTTATTTGTTTCTAATATAATATTTTTATGTTTATTCGTTCTTCTTTTTTATTTCCACTGTTATGCTATTTGAAAAAAATGTATTTCTAAAATATAACTATTTATAGATCATTGGTTGAAACCGTTGAAAATATTTCCCCTAATATTTCTTAAGGATGATCTTGGAATAAGATTACATCATGGAATGTTAATGGGTATTTATTAACAAGGTTGTGATAAAGATATTATTTAATTTAAGGGATCCTTCATGTATTGAACTCAAAGGTGATATATGAGTTTCTGTGTATGTTTTATGTGTGTTATATGATATATTGACCGATATTTTTTTCTAATTTCCCACCTCTATTTTAGGACACCAGAAACATCAGTTATGTATATAGATAATAGTTGGAAATGTAACTTGAGGATTTAATTATTCTCTCTATAGTAAATGATTTTTCTATACTAAGTAAACATTACTATGATATTTTTATATTTACTTTAAATGGGTGTCACTATAGTAATATGAATTAGTATAACTCTTCCTAGTATCCCAAATTCAAAAAAAATTTGATTATTTTAATTAATGTGATATTATAATTATTATAATCTTCCTTTGAACCAAGATTCTTAGGATTACTTCTATAAAGAGTACTTTTATTTTTAGACATGGTTACTTCATTGAAACCGATTTTCACTATTTTTCTCTAATATAATTTCATAAATTTTTATTTTATATTTTATACAATGAGTATGGTTGTCATCATTGAATGATTTTTTTGATGTTGTAATGATGTGAACTACTCCATAGAAAAAACCATTCATTTAATATTTATCATTTAATAACGTTTCTAAAAAATAAATGATTATCGATTGGTATGTGTAATTTAACTTTTTTTTAATAAATAGTTTATTTTAGAAAGCATAAATAGGCATGAAGTATTTCCAAAATAAGTTTATTATTAATTTATAAAACTTAATTTATTAATATCCATAAGATTATAAGTTTGAAATAAAGTTTACTAATATATATATCATGTATCATTAAAATATTTGGATTTTATGGAAATATCTTTTCTAATGTTTTATGGTAAAAGGGTAACCATATTTTTCTAACATTATTTAAAACATAAATTTTCTTGGTTAATATTTAGAGGTTATGCATTCGTTATGTGGATGATATGTTCTACAAGTTTTTCTTACAACCAATAAATTACCGGCTAGAAATGTTCTCTTTTATGAAGTGCGTGATCTAAGATATTAGGTTGATTTTAGTAGAGAATATAAATGAATCATTTCATATAGAATATAGGGAGAGGTAGTATAAGTATTTATTTTTCATTTTAGTATTTTCCATTTATTTTAGTTGTCATCATACTCAACTCACTTCTCTTTAGTTTCTTTTTTTCCTATCTTATAATGTGAAGAAGATATTTAAAATATGTTTTGATTGTTTTGTACATTAGTATTTTTTCTAGTTAATTTTAATCTATTATTTATATATTTATTATTCCACATTTGGTTCACTATAAATTTTTAAAATGTACATTTGTTTAGGGATGACTATCTAATATATTGATGCACCATTCCGAAATAAATATTTTTCATTTCTAAATATTTTTATTAAAAATTCATTCCCACCTTTTATTTTTTGATCTCTAAAACGAAATTCCATCCCATTGGGATTTGGAAAACAATTAAAGCCCTACCATAGGATAGATCAGGTGATTGTATTAGGATCAAACTAGGTTGGATTAGGGAAAATGGTATCATAGATAAGTTCATTTTTTATAACATTGGTATAATAATGGTAGATACAAGACTGGGTTTTCGTTAATATAGATGTAGACATAAATAATTTTACATCAAAATATTTTAAAATGAAATATTTTGTTTCTAGGGTACATCTAGATTGTTTAATTTAAGATTAGGTTTTCATTGATCCTTCATATATAGGTACAATTATTGCTTGAATGAAGTTTTAATGTGAACAAATGAGTTTCATGTGTACGGTTCTCAGGTTGTAGAATCTATATAGTAGTTGTATGTATCATAATAGTATAGTTTTATTATGTTATCTATTTTTTGAAATACATAATAATGTTTCCTATTAATAATATGAACTCTTGTTCATAATTAAATTTAGATGAAAATTTATTGTTTTCAATTATTTAGTGAGAAAGAGAAAAGGAAAACAATATAGTGAGTCATATTAGTGTTAAATTGATTTGTAAAAATACTTGGGATACTTAAATAGAATATTAAGTAAACATTATGATATTTTAATTTAATATAATTTTATATTGAATGCTTTTTGATTTTGTTAAATACATAGAACAACGATAGGTAGAATTTTGCGTATTAATTTAAACATGATCAGAAATATAAATTATTATGAAATATTTATTTAAATTTAAAAACATTTAGGAATGTTAATTTTAGGAATTAAATTATCTAACTTAAAATATATGATTGAATTTATTATGATGAGTAATATTTGAAAATCAATTTTTATTAATTTATTTTAAAAAATACTTTTTAGGAATTTTATAATTTTGATAATTTTTAATGTGGGGAATTTTTTTAACAATGAGTTAAATGTTTTGAAATTACATGTTTCTTAAAAATACATTTTCAATAACATCCATGAAATCATTGTTAAATAAAGTGGATATTTATTGTTCAATGGTTAAATACTAAAATATAAATGGGTATTTTTTGTGTACTAAATTTTGTTAAATTAATTATGTGAAAATTTTTGATATTCATGTTTAATGGTATGTTGAATTCATTATTTTTTAGGACAAAATTAGTTTATTGTCATTTTTTTCAATTTTATGGAGATTAAGATTTTTTGTTGTTATCATATTATATGATGAGTGGGAACTTTTTTTTGAAATAAATATATGAATGGAATTTTTTTTAATCAAGCATATTTTAATGAAACATATCAGACTTATAATAGTGAATTCAAACATGGGATATTTTTATTTATTTAAAACAATTGTTTCCATTGAAAATTGGAAGTTTAAAATTTTTGGTATTTCTAGAGAAGATGAGTTTTATTATGTTATTATGGAAAATGGTATGATAATGGATGGAGAAAATTAAATGAGTTTCCATATAAATTATATTTGATTTAGATAGTTTAATGAGTATTTGATAAAAGATGATTTTATGGATTTAGAGTATATTTATTTTAAAAACAATCATTAATATTGTAATGTTTCGATTGTATTTATAATTTATTTATTTTTTTATCAGTTATTTTTTTCTATTATTATTTTATTGAATTTCGATACATTGTAATTAATTGATCATGTATAATATATAAATTTTAATTATTGGTCGATCTTTTCTTATTCAGTTTTCTTTCATGTTTGTTTTATGCATTTTTATTTTAATAAAAAAATATTTTGGTGGGGATTATAATGGGTATACCTTTGTGTACTAATCATAGAAGGATATTTGGAATATTGATATGTATCTATTTTAAGAGTGCAATAATAGATTAATTAATCGATGCTCTTATTGAGGATGAGAAACCATTTCGTTGGGGCTATTTGAATGAACTATGTCATTGATTTTATTTTTTAGTTAAAATTTTATATTAATTTTAAAAAAATGTTATTTTTTATAGTTATTATATATTTTTTTATATGTGTGATATTTTTAAATAAATATTATATTGATTTGGGTATAATAATATTATTTATTATAATTATTAGTTTTCAGAAATAATATTTGTGTTTATTATAATTAAATTTAGTGAGAATTAATATATATATATACGTGACTTAATTTTTTGAAGAATTAGTTGAAAGGATTATAATAATATGGGAAATAAAAGAACGTAGAAAAAATTAGAAGGATGAATAAAATAAAGTGGTTAGCTCAGCCAAATGAATGGACCTCTGTTTGTTTTATTTAGTGTGTGTTTGTGTGAAACACTGTCCTTTCTAATTAAAAAAAATAGAAAAACATTTTTAATGATGGAAAAATGAAAAAAGTGTTATGCACAATTAGTGATTTGTTAGTATCATGAGAATATGAGGTGGTATAACATGATGTAAAACCTGATTTAAAAAATATATATATTAAAAGTTAATAAAATAAAATCATTTTTTTAATAAGATAAAAAAAATTAAAAAGTGGGTGGGGTGAATTTTAATTTCCGAATTTTATTTAAAAAATAAAACCCTGTCATTTACCTCTCTCATTTCCTCCTTTTATTTCTATTTTAAAATATTTAAACCTTCTTTCATCAATAACATTATTGATATTCATTAAAATGATGCATTGACATTGGCATTGGATTCATCTTGATGAGTGGAAGGTAAGTCCTATTTTTTTATAGGAATAAAACTATTTTATTTAAAATTTTATTAAATAATTTTTTCACATTATAATTTTAAAATATGTTGAATCTTATGATCAACATAGTGATTGAAATCATCTTTTAGTACTTGAATAAAATCTGTGATTGTGAGTTCAACGGATTAAGGTTGGTGTCTTTATGATATCATATTTAAATCGTAAACCATGTGTGTTTCATGGGTTTTATCATTTATTTATCAAAATAAATTTTATAATATCTTTTACAGTAATTTCAATGGTTTAATAAATTTATCTTTTGAATTTTCATTAATTTTATTTGACTTTGAATTTTAAAATTCCATAAACTTGTATAAGTTTAATATTTCCATTCCATATTTTTATGAAAATGCCTAACATGGATTTCATGAAATAATGAAATTTTGTTTCATGAAATGACATCTTTTGAATTATAATTAATTATCATCATATCATTAATAGGGTTTTCCTTGATGAATTAATTTTTTTTTATTAAATGGTGATATATTCCATTAGTAAATTTTCTTTTTTATTAATTATTAATTTTTTTCATAATTATTGAGTTCTATTTCTAAAGAGGTAAATTCATGTTTTTAGTTGTTTTTCATTTATAATGAATTTTAATAGTAAAATGTTTTTTCAAAATATCATTAATTTTAATTCATTGGTTGAAATACGTGACTATGCACCCATTATTGTATCGTTAGGTTTATTTTGGAATGAGATTTATTTTAATAGTGTCTATGGGTCTTGATTAACTTGGGGTTTCTATTAATATTGTTTATGGGGCCACTAATTTAAGGGAACATGGTGGTGAGATATGAGTCTATCAGTTTGGTTAATGTGAGATACTTATTAGGATGATCTATATATTTAGTTGGTAAATCACCACTATTTTGTGATATGGGAAACTCTAGGTACATAAATAGGGAAGACTAAGACAATTACCACTATTATCATGAACAGACCTCGATCAACCTGACATATCACCCAATTTCATTGCAAACGTGGTTTTAAGAGTACCTACTTGTATTCTAGAGGTGGAGGACTAGTTTTAAGGGTCCATGTTAAAACTGTGGGGAGACTGTACCATTATATTATATTACAATAACAATGAAAAATAACCAAACATATAAACATCCATAAAAATTAGTGTGTAAAATATGAATAATACATAAAAGTTTATCATAAATGAATTTTTTTATAAAAACCCAAGAACATGGAAGAACCCAACATCTAATCTCCCAATATATTTAAAAAATATAAATTAATCAAAATGTTACATCTGGAAGGATATACTACCATCCTATAGTTATACCCCAATCTCAGACTGCAAAAGTTATTGTGCTACGGTATCCTAATACTTAGACTCTAGACAAGCAATCCTAGTCTATCATGTAATAATTATACTCAAACCCATATGTGGTTCATATTTTTCTCAACATAATTTTAGTCGTAAGTGTCCCAAAGTCCAATAATATTCTTGCATTAGGGGGAGAGAAAGAAATTATAGTATTTCTACCTCAATGGTGTTCTAATTAGTTGTTATTATATGAAATTATATTCACAAACTATTTCCCTAGAATAGTATAATAATAACTGGAATGAAAAAATTGAAATAAATAAAACAATGTAAATCTTTAGTTCATAACAACTCACCCAAGATCAACCAAATAAGATTCGTGTAGTGATAAAAATCTATTGATTCTTGTCCCGCCTTAATAGAATATATCTTTTTCATTTGATAGATCTTAAAGAATATCTCATATGTATGACACCATAATAAGAGTTAATTATCGAACCTAGAATATCACCATATGTTTCTAAAACAACAATAGACATCACCATGAAATTTTATAACTCAAATATCATGATTTTAGCTGAAAAAAAAAACAAAAGGCCACTACTAAATAACTTGTCAATGTCTTTTTTGTTCTATGAAACAAGGAAAGATCCATCTATTTTTTAGGATCTCAACAAACACCTTGATTCATGAAATTTTAGGATACCATGGACCCCAAAATTATCTATATCCAACTAATAAACTACTAGGGTTAAATTATCCTATTCATCTATTAGATCCCTAGAGGCATGGAACAATAAACAAGATATGGGATAATACAATTAAACTCCAGGATAATTTCTCAACACAAAATATTACATACGATTTGTAATGGCCCAGACCTCTCTGGTCCATTAATTTGTGAAAATGTGGTGTTGGAGTGTTCCGGGAGGTCAAGGTGACTTATCCCCAACACATTGCCAATTTTCTAGTTCTGTGAATAGTGTTTTCATTTTTATTAAGAGTAACAGATTGGTCTCACAGATCAGTCTGACAGATCGGTCTCACAGATCGTTCTAACAGATCGGTCTTACAGATCATTCTGACAAATCGGTCTGACACATTCGTCTCACAGATCGGTCTCACAGATCGGTCTCATAGATTGGTCTGACAGATCGGTCTCATCGATCGGTCTGATAGATCGGTCTCACCGATCGGCCTGAGAGATCGGTCTCACAGATCGGTCTCACAGATCGCTCTCACATATCGGTGTCACAAATCGGTCTGACAGATCGGTTTCACAGATCGGTCTCACAGATCGGTTTCACAGATCAGTCTCACAGATCGGTCTAACAGATCGGTTTCACAGATCAGTCTAACAGATCGGTCTGACACATCGGTCTAATAGATCGGTCTGACAGATTGGTCTCACAGATCGGTTTCATGTACAGTAATAGTGGGTGAACAGTGTTTCCAGATTCCTACAATTTTTCCCCTTTTGACGTTTCCTATGATGTAAAATACATTTAAAGCCTTATTTTAAATAATCTTAAGGCCGATTCAAAGGCCATAAATCCTATATTAATTATTCCTAAGGATTGGGATGTTTTACTTGGTAAACTGCGTGGGTTAATGCAATCTTATTTTAATGGAGAATTAAGTGAATCTTAAACCGTCACCCTGTTAAATCTTCAAAAGGGAAAAGTTATCATTCTCCTTTTTCATTCTTCTTTGTTCTCGACTATGAGACTCTAGAACCATTCAATCCATTCCTTAGGAGTTTCACAATCAAACCCTACTCCTCTGATTGGTTTCGCTCTGTTTTGGATGCAACCGAGCTGTGTCGGTGAATCTTCTATATAAGGTATGTTTTATCGACGTTCCTTTGGGGATCATCTTCCCTTGTTCTTCTTTCCATATTATAGAAATTAATCTCCATGCTTCTAACGGGTTTTTCATGGGGTTTGGTTGGTGTTGTCGTACTGTGTCATCCTCGGGTGGATGCAGTTGTCACGAGAGGAGGATTATGAACCATTGTGTGGATAAAGATCGTCAAGAACTCTTCAAAGTAAGGGATTCATTGCTTCTCTAGTTGTTTATATGCAATCGTAGAGTTAACATGATTTAGCCCTTTGGATCATAATGAAATTGACTTAATTAAATATTTGAAATGGATAAAGAAATTGTTATCACTCGTATATTACTACCTCATGTTTTGCTAGGTAGTGTGATATCTATGCTTGCTTTGATTAGTTGTTCGTTCTAGACAGAAATTGATAAAGAACGTAAAGCCTAAATTAATTGATAATTTATTGGCTAAAGATAAAGAGGCATGTAAATGAATCTGGTTCTTGTTGTAATTTGATGTTAATCAAATTAGTGAAGTAAGCATGTTTATTTAATTGTGATAGCTTACAGATTAGGTTTCCCGAATTTGGAACCTACATTTAATAAATCTATTAATTCGATATGGATTTAATAACTGGTTGGTTGATAAAAGATAACGCCTGATAGGGTTCTGAGTTACCCTCTTGCTTGTATGGTCGAATGCCTTGTTGTTTGGAGCCACGAGTGCTCATTTTGTATGAAGGATAGATGCCTTGTTAAAGGGCCAAGAGACCATTTGATGTGATGTTTGTTTCCCTGCTACTTTTGATGTGATGTGAGCCTGGATGGCTGTTGGGATATGTGAAGGCAGGGAGGCCTTGTGGTTGGGGCAGCGGATGATGCCTAGAGTGGCGAGATGCATCAGTTTATGCATGTGGGTGTCAGGGAGGACACCAAGGATGATGGTATGGGATGGATGCGATGGCTGGATTTTGGTGGTTTTGTTTGGTTGTTTATCTACTTTACTTTTCCCCACTGCTCAAGGCAGCTGGTCTTGCTCACCCTTCTTCCAAAAGATGCGAAGCCACACGGGGTATGCCACGTGATTTATGTGTATAGCCCCTCGAGGGAGAATGGGTCTATGATCTTGATATATGTAGAAAATACTTGACGGGTAGTATATATACTCACCGTGTTGAGACCCATGTGTGTTTAGTATCATTGGATGCTTTTCTAGAATTCCTGGGAATATGGGAAAGTAATTCTGTAATGAGAGATTGATTAAAAGGTGATAATCCACAGGGATGGATATACTGAAATTTAAACGTGATGCTGAATCTTAAAAAGGAGCAGTCGATTTTGAATGTGACGCCAATTTAGTTTAATGTGGAATTGTTCATGGTTAATTAATGTTTACAGATTTAATTAACATACAGTGGAACTGATAAAAAGATAATGAAGTAATATAATAAAGCTCTTCAAATGTTTGTGTTCTTATAGGATACATAGTCTTAGAAGTAGCAGCCGGGAGTCTGAGAGACGTTAGCTGCAGTTGTGTCTAAGACTAGGTAGTACCCATAGTGTGGTTGTGAGTTATATATATTCTATACTTTTTGTGTTTCTATATGCTACTCCACCCAGTCGGTAAGGGAAACTGACACCCCAGGGATTCTGAACCCTAGGGGGTACTTTCCCCAACATTCTGATGGGAGGTTGAATGGATGACTCCCCCCTTTAGCCCCGCTCTATTCTCTTGGTAGATACTAGTGCCTTTGGTATAGTGGTTGGTTTTCCCCATATATGTGTGTAGAGGGCTGTAATGTCTTGTGGTTATTTCACACACATATATTCTGGAAATAGTATCATGTGGACTACTATAGGTGTAACGTGTATAGGTTGTGATGGCATGAGGATCCTTACTCGGCGTATGGGCTGTGATGGCTTGAGGTATAATACCTGACGTATGATACACGTTATGTGAGCTATGGTGGCTCCCTAAAACTACCTGATTACTTTTGGTTGTGAGGATGGTGTGGTGCTTAGCCCAAGTGTCTGCGGGCAAGTCTTTGTGGTACACTTGGTGTAGAATGTGGAGCTTATCCCAAGTTTATATGGGCAAGCCTTTGGAGAGAGATGCACATGACTTATGTCATTGGGGAAAAGCGGAAAACCAGTGGGGAAGTAGTAGTGGGGTACCCTTGATATTCTTTACTATATGCTATATTCTTGTATGCGTTACTTGATGAGAGTATCCATGGTGAGGTTGGAAACTTAGTATACCTGTTTAGGTGAAGAGTCAGTTTCACTTGCTGTTCATTGTTCTTTAGCATGCTTTATTTACATTTCCATGAGAGGCTTTGGGGAGGATCCTACTGCGAATATTGGTATACTCACCCTATATATATATAAACTATTTTTAGGTCACTTGGAGCAGGTTTGAGATCAGGCTGGTTACTACTGGCTTGTGGTTGCAGGAGTTGTTCGGGCTTGTGGTTGCTGCTGTCTTTTCCTTTTTTTTGGGTACTTGTAGTTTCCCCTTTCAGTTTTAGTACTTTTTCATGAAATTTAAGATATGTACTTGGGTTTATTTTATATTTTAGTTGGAGTTAGTTGGGGTCTATATTATCTCTCTCTTCCTCATGTGTTCTCTTAGAGGGTAATGCCTCCAATTTGTGTGTTACTATACCCTCGGTACTAGTCGTTAACCTGAGGCCTACTGGAGGTGGGACTCAGGTGTCATTATCTCCCTTCTCACATTGCCAGCCCAGGAGGGGTTCACTTTGTGGGGAGGGGGTCGTGACAGAGTGGTATCAGAGGCTCTGGTTGAGGGATAGGATGGAGATTGGAGTTAGGCACTGGTGAGGTTTCATGGGTTGGTAGGGAAATGGTGTCATTCGTGTTTAGCAAGTGGGGTAAACACTGGAGACCGACAGAGACATAGGCGTTTAGGGCCCCCTATGATCTGTTGAACGGACCTTTAAGTTTATGATGGCTACTAAAAAAGTTGATGCTGGTTGAAGGGTAGAGACCTAGGAAAGGATCGTGTATCATTCTTCTTTGTGCCTGTGTTTGAATGGGTAGACCATGGAATAGGTTAACCTAAAATGAACAAAATAAAACAATAAATTAATTAATGTTGATTCTTCCATAATCCAGTATTAGGAGCTCTAACGGTTTCTTTTTGCAGGTATGGCTCCAGATCGACGTCCTCATCAGGTTTGCGTAGAAAATTTCTACCAGGCCATTCTAGCTGATCACTGACGGGTAGAGGTTGACGACGATGACACTTGGAAAAAGTCACTCCGAGAGTTTCAGCACCAGAGTCTGCAGGAGTACGAGGGATCCGTTTCAGATGCAATAAAGGAAGACTGGTTAGAGGAGGTCGATATCATCGTCAGTTGAATTCGTGCTCGGAAGGAGCACTGGGTGTCCTTGTTTGTGATGATGCAGCATGGAGAAGCGAGTCAGTGTTGTCTCTTGTTCCTCGGGGATCGTGAGGAGTCAACGATCTCATGGGAGGAGTTTCGAAACAAGTTCAGAGTTGAGTTCCTTCCTTCAACCGCGAAGGCGTCCAGTCATTAGGAGCTTCTTACCCTTCGAAAGGGGAGCTCCAGTGTTCGAGATTTTGGAATCCATTTCAGGAACCTTCTATGATATGTTTCCGACCTGTTACCAGATGAGGAGGATAGGTCGAGGCATTTCGAGGAGGCTTTCCATCTAGAGATCTAGCGCTAGGTCACCCCATTTATGTTGAAGACATATCTTGAGGTATTGGCAAGGGTAGATGTTGTTGAGAGAACTTTGGCCAGGACCGGATCGTCACGAGAGGGGAATCGTCATGATTCCTCACAAAGCAGAGCTGTGGTCTGGGTTTCCCAGTTTTCGGGGCCGAAGAGTTTCCGTTCACCTGGGGGTATGTCCCATCCCTTCCCATCTCATTTCTCTAGAGGCAGCAACTCTCAGACCTATTCAAAGTGATCGGGCACTTGTTTTTTTTGTGGTGGTCATAGTCATCAGCAGTGGGAGTGCCCTACATTTCAGAGCAGTCATTGTGCACCGGGCGCCCTGATCCAGGTTCTTCCGTTGAGGCAGTTCCAGCCGTGGCAACAGCATCAGGTTGCACCAACTTTAGATCACCAGAGGGTAGATGGGGCATGCAGAGGACAATCCCATGACACTCCCCGTCCTCAGAGAGCGGAGTGCGGCCATGGTGGTGGTCATCATCATGGTCATAGAGGTCATGGAGGAGGTCTTGGTCATCTTCATGCTCTAGCATTGCCAGCCCCAGACGAGCCAGATGTCGTTCGAGGTACCCTTTTCCTGTTTTATACCATGGTGTTTTCCTTGTTTGATTCAGGAGAGACACACTCCTCTATATCACCTACCCTTGTCCATGCTTTTGGACTTGAGGTAGAGAGGCTTCCAGTTCCCTTGGCGTTGACTATGTCAGTTGGAGGTCGAGCTAGTTGGTTGAAGTTTGTAGAGACTGTGAGCTAGTGTTGGGGATACACCGCTCTTGGGGAGATTTCCTATGTTTACGGATACAACCATATGATGTCATCCTTGGCATGGATTGGTTGTATTCGGTGCAGTATATCGTGAATTTCAATAGGAAGAAGGTCATCTTCTACGCAGTGGATGGAGAGCAGGTGGTGTTTGTTGGTGAGCGAGATCCTCGGATGGCTCATAAACAGGTTCCATCCTTATCATCCTTGATGGGTAAGTTGATGTTGAGTTTATCAGAGGTTCAGCAACTGGCATTTCCTAGGGTCATGGTGGAGTACCATGATGTCTTTCCAGAAGAGGTTGTAGCATTACCCCCTCGATGAGAGATCGAGTTTGGGATCGAGCTACAGCCAGGAGCATCTTCTATCTCTATTTCTCCATATAGGATGGACCCCTCTGAGTTGCGAGAGCTACGTATACAACTTTATGGTCTGTTTCAGTGCGTTTTTGTTTGGCCAAGTGTGTCACCATGGGGTGCACTAGTCTTCTTCGTGAAGAAGGCTGACGGTAGTTTGCGGTTGTGTGTCGATTATTGTCGCTCAAACAAAGTGACAATAAAGAAACTCTATTCTCTTCCACAGATTGATGAATTATTCGATCAACCGAAGGGTGAAAGTTGATTCTCAAAGATCGACTTGCGGTTTGGATATCATCAAATGTGTGTGAAGGATGAGGATATTCCGAAGACTTCTTCCCGTTGTTGTCATGGGAATTATGAGTTCGTTGTAATTCCATTTGGCGTGATGAATGCTCCAGCTATATTCATGGGGTTTATGAACGCTATGTTTCATGAGTTCCTAGACAAGTTTTTTGTGGTTTTCGTCGACAACATCCTTGTGTACTCCACATCTGAAGAGGATCATGCAGAGCATCTACGAGACGTTTTGGGAGTTCTTCACCAACATCAATTTTTTGGGATGTTGTTGAAGTGTGAGTTTTGGGCTCGAGAAGTCCGTTTCATGGGGCATGTTTTGTCCCAACAGGGAGTAGCTTTAGATCCATCAAAGATAGAGGCAGTGGTGTCTTGGGAAGCCCCCAAGACCGTGTCAGAGGTGCGAAGTTTCCTTGGTCTCGCCGGCTACTACAGAAGGTTCATAGCCAATTTCTCGCAGGTTGTGACTCCTCTGACAGCTTTGACCAGGAAGGATCAAGCATTCATATGGAATGATCAGTGTTAGGTAGCTTTCAAGTATCACTACTGGAAAATAGACCTATACACACGGTTCAAAACCGTGGGTATAGCCCCCCAAACCGTGGGTATAGGCTATACCCACGGTTCTGGGAACCGTGTGGCTGAACGACGTCGATATAGGTCCCTGACCTATACCCACAGTTTTGGTCAAACTGTGGGTATAGGTTTTTGCCACTGTGTCCATACTCTATACCCACGGTTTTCAAACCGTGGGTATAGGTTTTATAAAATAGCGGCTGTTCGGATTCGATCTCGTGACCTCTTCGCCACTAACGAACCACCTTACCACTGCCCCAATGTCGACTTTACGTATATGTATATATATTTTTTTAAATATATTTATTTAAACTATGGGTATAGAGGGAAGAACCGTGGGTATAGAACTCCCGCCAAAAAAAAATTTGTTCCCACGGGAAAAAAAATTTCCCGCGCAAACGCGGGAAACCTATACCCACGGTTTGTCAAAACTGTGGGTATAGGTTTTCAACCAAAGGCTATGCCCACATTTTATGGCCAAACCGTGGGTATAGGCATGTTTTTGTGACCCCATACCCACGGTTTTCTTAAAACGTGGGTATCGGTTCTGGAAAACTGCCCATCCCCATGGTTTTTGAAAACTGTGGGGATAGGGTGACCTATACCCATGGTTTTTTCCAAAACCGTGGGTATAGGTCCATTTTCCAGTAGTGTATCTAAAGGAGAAGATGGTAAGTGCTCCAGTCCTTTGTCTTCCAGCTGAGGGAGTCCAGTTTGATGTTCTCTGTGATGCTTCACATCTGGGGTTAGGTTGTGTTCTCATGCAGTAGAGGTCAGTTGTTTCTTATGGGTCTCGGATGTTGCGTCCCCATGAACACAACTATGCCACCCATGATCTTCTGTTGGAATCTGTGGTGTTTTCTCTGAAGTTGTGGAGACATTACCTCATTGGTGAGGGCTTTGTGGTTTTCACCGATCTAAAGAGTTTGAGGTATGTTTTCTCCTAGAATGACTTGAACCTACAACAGCATCGGTCGATAGAGTTCTTTCAGGAATATGACTTCGAAATATCTTATACACCTGGAAAAGGGAATGTTGTAGCTGATGCGCTGAGCCGAAAGTCACGTAGTGATGTTGTGCGTAAATCCGGTGATTCCTGGAGAGTAATGGAGGAACTGTCAGCTTTGAATCTTGATATGGAAGAGGTTGGAGGTAGAGGTTGTCTTTTCAAGGTGACGGTGCAGTCATCCCTGATGCAGAAGGTGGAAGAGTCCCAGTTGGGTTATCTAGAGGTGGAAGTTAGGAGAGATAGAGTTGTTCGTGGTGAGGCCCCTGATGGTTGGTCGGAGGATGAACAACACCGAGTGTTGTATCATGGAAGGCTTTTTGTTCCCTTGGCGATGTGAGATACGGTTCTCTAAGAGTTCCATAGTTCGACCTTAGATGTACATCCTGGTGTGACAAAGATATACCGATCCTTGAGGAGTCAGTTTTGGTGGCCTGGGATGAAGCATGCAGTTGCGGAGTTTGTGTCTCGATGTTTAGTCTGCCAGAAGGTGAAGGTAGAACACCGTATTCCCAGTGGTCTTCTACAGCCATTAGAGATTCCTCAGTGGAAGTGGGAGGAAATCTCAATGGACTTTTTTACTGGTTTACCTCGAGCTCCAGGAGGAAATGATTCTTTTTGGGTGGTAGTGGATCGTTTAACAAAATTGGCCCAATTTATAGCGATCACAGAGTTGAGCTCAGTAGAATTTTTGTCAAGGAAGTATCTAGAGGAGGTAGTGAGACTTCATGTAGTCCCTAGGACGATCATTTCTGATCAAGATCCTCGTTTTACCTCCAGGGTGTGGAGAGGTCTCCATCATGCTTTTGGATCTCAGCTATGCCTTAGCACTGCTTTTCATCCTCAAACGGATGGTCAGACAGAGCGAACCATCCAGACTCTTGATGACATGTTGCGCTCTTGGGTTCTTGAATTTGGAGGTTCATGGATGAGGCACTTACCCTTGGTGGAGTTCTCTTACAATAATAGTTTTCACTCCACCATCGGTATGGCGTCGTTTGAAGCCTTGTATGGCCGGCCTTTCTATTCTCCATTGTGCTAGACAGGGGTCGGAGAGTCAGCAATTCTCGGACCAGAACTAGTGCAGAATACAACAGTGATGGTTCAGGTGATTCGTGAGAGGAAGAAGACAGCACAAGATCGTCAGAAATCATATGATGATCAAAGGAGGAGACCCTTGTAGTTTAATGTTGGGGATCATGTGTTTCTGAAGGTGACTCCCCGTCGTGGGCAGAAAAAGTTTGGTCGTTGAAGTAAGCTTTATTGCCGTTTTTTTTGGGCCTTTTGAGGTTTTAGATCGTGTTGGAGCTGTGGAATATCAAGTAGCACTTCCCCCACAGATGAGTCGAAAACATGATATTTTCAATGTATCACATCTTCGTCGTTATCTTCATGATGACTCTTACATCATCGATTGGGGAGAGATCAATGTTGATGATGATGCAACCTTCGAGTAGCGACCAATGGAGATCCAAGAATGCAAGGAGAAGGTGTTGTGTGGGCATTCTATTCCCTTAGTTCATGTCTTGTGGCGACACGGTGGCATGGAGGAGAGTACTTGGGAATGTGATTCAAAGATGTGTGTTCAGTACCCAGAGCTGTTATAAGTTTTTGTGATGTGTTTTATTTGATCCGTTCTTTTATGTACCTTTGAAGTGATGTTATTATTGAATGGTATGGATATGGATTGTTTGTTCCCTTTCTCTCGTATGTCGTGGTTTTGTCCCAGCTTTAGAACAACTCCGGGTGGTTTTTCCATGAGAGGTATCTTATGGGGTAGTTGTTCGGACCCCTCTTTTCTTTTGGTTGGTTTTAAATTCTCGAGGAAGAGAATGTTTTGAGAGGTATCTAATGTAATGGCCCAGACCTCTCCGGTCCAATACTTTGTGAAAATGTGGTGTTGGAGGTGTTCCGGGTGGTCAAGGTGAATTATCCCCAACACTTTTCCAATTTTCCAGTTCGGTGAACAATGTTTCTAGTTTTATGAACAGTAATAGATCAGTCTCACAGATCGGTCTGACAGATCGGTCTGACAGATTGGTCTGACAGATCGGTCTCACTGATCGGTCTGAGAGATCGGTCTCACAGATCGGTCTGACAGATCAGTCTCACAGATCGGTCTCACAGATCGGTCTCACAGATCGGTCTGACAGATCGGTTTCATAGATCGGTCTGATTGATTGGTGTCATAGATCGGTCTCACAGATTGGTGTCACAACCCGGTCTCACAGATCAGTCTAACAAATCGGTCTGACAGATCGGTCTCACAGATCGGTTTCATGTACAGTAACGGTTGGTGAATAGTTTTTCCAGATTCCTACATTTTTCCCCATTTGACATTTCCTTTGATGTAAAATACATTTAAAGCCTTATTTTAAGGACTCTTAAGGCTGATTCAAAGGCCATAAATCCTATATTAATTATTCTTAAGGCTTGGAATGTTTTACTTGGTCAAACCGCTTGGGTTAATGCGATCAGATTTTATTGGAGAATTAAGCGCATCCTAAACCCTCACCCCATTAAATCTTCAAAACGGAAAAGTTATCATTCTCCTTTGTTATTCTTCTTTGTTCTCAGCTATGACATGATAGAACCATTCAATCCTTTCCGTAGGAGTTTCACAATCAAACCCTACTCCTCTAATGGGTTCCGCTCTATTTTGGATGCAACCGAGCTGTGTCGATGAATCTTCTATATAAGGTATGTTTTATTGACGTTCCTTTGGGGATTATCTTCTCTTGTACTTATTTCCATATTATATCATGTAATCTCCATGCTTCTAACTGGTTTTTCTTGGGGTTTGGTTGGTGCTGTCATACCATGGCATCCTCAGGTGGATGGAGTTGTCGCGAGAGGAGGTTTGCGACCCGTTGTGTGGATAAAAAATGTCAAGAACTCTTCGAAGTAGGGGATTCATGATTCTCTAGTTGATTATGTGAAATAGTATAGTTAGCATGATTTATCCCTTTAGATCACAATTAAAATTACTTAATTAAATATTTGAACTGGATAATGAAATTGTTAACACTCGTATGTTACTGCCTCATGTTTTGCTAGATAATGGGATATCTATGCTTGCTTTGATTAGTTTTTCGTTCTGGATAGAAGTTGATAAAGTACGTAAAGTCGTTTTTAATTTATATTTTATTGGAAAAAGATAAAGAGGCATGTAAATGAATATGGTTCTTTTTGTAATTTGATGTTAATCAAATTAGTGCAGTAAGCATGTTTATTTAATTGTGATAGCTTACTGATTAGGTTTCCTAAATATGGAACCTACGTTTAATAAATCTGTTAATTCAAGATGGATTAAATAACTGGTTGGTTGATAAAATATAATTTCTGATAGGGTTATGAGTTACCCTCTTTCTTGTAAGGTCAAATGCCTTGTGGTTTGGAGCCACGAGTGCTCATTTTTTATGAAGGCTAGATGCCTTGTTAAAGGGCCAAGAGCCCATTTCATGTTATGTTTGTTTCACTGCTGCTTGAGCTGTGATGTGAACCTGGATGGCTATTGCGATATGTGAAGGTAGGGAGGCCTTGGGGTTGTGGCAGCGGATGACGCCAAGAGTGGCGAGATGCATTGGTTTATGCATGTGGGTGTCAGGGAGGACACCAATGATGATGGTATGGGATGGATTTTATGGCTGGATTTTGGTGGTTTTGTTTGGTTGTTTTTCTGCTTTACTTTTCCCCACTGCTCAAGGCAGCTGGTCTTGCTCACCCTTCTTCCGAAAGAGGCGAAGACACGCAGGGTATGCCATGTGCTTTCCGTGTTTATCCTATTGAGGGAGAATGTGTCTATACTCTTTCTATAGGTGGAAAAGACTCGACGGGTAGTATATATACTCACCGTGTTGAGCCACATTTGTGTTTAGTAGCGTAGGATTCTTTTCTAGAATGCCTGGGAATATGGGAAAGTAATTTTGTAATGAGAGATTGATTAAATGGTGATAATCCATGGGGATGGATATACTGGAATTTAAAGGTGATGTTGAATCTTAAAAAGGAGCAGTTGATTTTGAATGTGATGCCGATTCAATTTAATGTGGAATTGTTCATAGTTAATTAATGTTTACAGAATTAATTAATTTACAGTGGAACTGATAAAAAGAGAATAAAGTAATATAATAAAGCTCTTCAAATGGTTTTGTGCTCATAGGATACCTAGTCTTAGAAGTAGAAGCCCGGAGTCTGAGAGACGATAGCTGCAGTTGTGTCTAAGACTAGGTAATTCCCATAGTGTGGTTGTGAGTTATATATATTCTGTACTTTTTGTGTTTCTATACTCTACTCCACCCAATCGATAAGGGAAACTGACACCCCAGGGATTCTGAGCCCTGGGGTGGTGTTATCCCCAACATTATGATGGGAGGTTGAATGCCTGACTACCCCCTTTAGCCCCTCTCTCTTCTCTTGGTTGATACTAGTGCCTTTGGCATAGCGGTTGGGTTTCTCCATATATGTGTGTAGAGGGATGTAATGGCTTATGTTTATTTCTCAGACATATATTTTGGATATAGTATCCTATGGACTACTATAGGTGTAACATGTATAGGCTGTGATGTCTTGAGGATCCTTACTCGGCGTATGGGCTGTGATGGCTTGAGGTATAATACATGATGTATGATACACGTTATGCGAGATGTGGTGGCTCCTGGAAACTACCTAGTTACTTTTGGTTGTGAGGATGGTGTGTTGCTTATCCTAGGTGTGTTCAGACAAGTCTTTGTGGTACACATGGTGCAGATTGTGGAGCTTAGCCCAAGTTTATACATGCAAGCCTTTGGAGAGAGATGCACATGACGTATGCCGTTGGGGTAAAGCGGAAAACCAGTGGGGAAGTAGTAGTGGGGTACCCTTGATATTATTTACTATATGCTATATTCTTGTATGCGTTACTTGGTTAGAGTAGCCATGGTGATGTGGGGAACTTAGTATACCTGTTTAGGGGACGAGTTTGTTTCACTTGTTGTTCATTGTGCTTTAGCATGCTTTCTTTACTTTAGCATGAGAGGCTTTGGGGAGGATCCTACTAAGTATACTGTTATACTCACCCTATGTATATATATAAACTGTTTTTAAGGTCACTTGGATCAGATTGGAGATTAGGCCGGTTACTACTAGCTTGTGGTTGCATGAGTTGTTCGGACATGTGGTTGTTGCTGTCTTTTCCTTTCTTTTGGGCACTTGTAGTTTCCCCTTTCAATTGTAGTACTTTTGCATGAAATTTCATATATGTACGTGGGATTCTTTTATATTTCAGTTGGATTTGGTTAGTGTCTATCTTATCTCTCTCTTCTGCATGTGTTCTCTAAGAGGGTAATGCCTCCCATTTGTGTGTTACTATACCCTCGGTGCTAGTCGCCAACCCGGGGCCTACTGGAGGCGGGACTCGGGGGTCATTATCTCCCTTCTCACATTGCCGGCCCAGGAGGGGTACACTTTGTGGAGAGGGGGATGTGACATGATTTATCTCACCTATAAATCCTTATTAAGAAAACCCATCAAAAATAAAATTCCTCACGCATTATTAAAAATTTCTTTTAATGTCCAAACCCATCATCAATGTTGGAACCTCAAATCAACCCTCTCAAGGTCAACATAAAATGAGGCATCCTGATCGGCCCTATGAACCACAAAATAATTGTGATTCCATGGGTGAGGGGGTACTATAATGAATTCAAAACTTCATTCTAAGACCATATAAAGAGAACTCAACTATCTGCCATAAAGGATGACCCAATCATGGGAATCACCTTATCCCTTAGGAAATATACAATGGTCCATCACACCCATCTCATCCACTAATCAATGACTCCCTAAAATACTTTACACCCCAATGTTACATCTCGACCCATCATATCTAATGAAACTAAACATCAAATATTCATCGAAAAATCAGTTCCATTGACAACTCAAGGGACATATCCCAACATAAAAGGACTATCTAAAAAACCTCATCTAAAACCTTGGGAATTTTTAGGTAATGTCTATACTAAATCCAGACTTCCTAGAATCATCCAAAAACATAAAAATAATATCACTGTCATCACTTAATACATGTCATCCAATAGTCACAAAACCCTCACTTTTCACTCAAACAAGACCTCTCATCATTGAACTATTAATATAAAACCTTGAGGAGAACTTATCACCAATCATTTCCCAACGCAAAACCTCTCCCCAGTTATCACTAAACTCTCTAAGGTCCTCACAATCATGTATTAGATGAAAAAACACTAAAATGGATGACTCAAAAGTCCAAATATGACTCCAATGGGATAAAATATTGAAAAAAAATCAAATAGGAAACAACTTGGTGTTACATCATATACACGATGTGTACCCCCAACATGCCTCCCAATCCTTGTAGTTTAGCCAACCAGCTATTTGTCCCCAATGTATATGGTGTCATTTTATCATACAAGGTGTTAATCATACATGTAGTTCTAGGATATGTATCCCACATTAAATATGGAAAGATACCCTATATGTATTATTACAATATAGCATACATGGGATCCATCTCTGTATAGTACATACCCATGTCTTCCCATAGGGGATGCCTATACAAGCAGTCATCCACACTCCGAGTCTCCTTACAAGGTGTGTCCCAAGAATATATTCTATTTAGTCTTTATTTACCTGAATTTTCCAAAGTAATTACTAGAAGATATGTGTTCTATAAATATTTGGTGTTTGATTGAGTATTCTATAAATGAAAACCCATGTTCCATCTTGAAACCACATTTTCACCTAGAAACCACACAATCTCTGTCAGGTGTTTCTAAAAATCTCTTAAAATCCATTAAAACATAGAAGAGACATATTTATTAGGAAAATATCAATGATACAATATATTCAACCTATATTGGTTCATAAACACCAAATCATGAATCTTTGATCCATGCCACACACCCACGACAACTCAATCTAAGCTTGATTGGAGTCCCCCCAGTAATGATACCCTGTCCCGTCCCATCTTATATGTTAGACTCATTAAAAAAGGGGTAATACCATCCCAAATAGAATACATAAGTATACAAAATGGGTCTGAGATGAAAATAAAATTTAATAGAAAATAAAAATAAGAAAAAATTTCTCACCAGAACCTCGAAACCTATAATAGATTTATACCTTTCCAAGGAAAAACATATAATTCTAGACTCAAAAATTTTGTCAAAATAATAATCCAGGTATCCTATCAAGGGAGATCCACGTTCAAATATGCATAATTAATTAATTAATTATAAAATATTCCTTGAAAATATATACATATCATAATTTTACCAAATCCATCTAGAGGGTAAACACCCCATTATGAGATCGAAACAGGAGGAATAATTTTTTTTACATTTTTTAATATGGTAAATGTCCATTTATCCTCTTAAAAACACCACACATAATAATTCAAATTTCCCATGATTTTATGAACCCATATATACTCAGTTTAGTAATCCTAGGAACTGATTACACTCTCCCTAGAAAAATATTACACCACACTAACCAAAAAATTCTTCAATTGATGGGTGTTACCATACTACTAGTCATTATTGTAGCCATCCCAAGTATCCCTTATGAGTAGTTTTTTATAATGTATTAAATCACCATTAATGTATGAGTATTCTAGGGTTATCATGATCATATATACAAAGGGATAATTCAAGGATGATTAATTATATTTTTTTTACATATTCATACATCATTGATAATAATATCTATTTCTTATTTCTTTGTTATATTTTTATCAAAATATATTCTATGTTAACGAATAAAAGTATATTTATTTTCCATAAATTATTTTTAATGATTGATTCCTTATGAATTTTTTTTCTAAATTTTTTATCTTTTTTACTTTGAATAACATTCCTAAAAATTGGGAGGTTGTCCTTCAATAAGTTTTCTTTGCTTTGTTTTTGAATAATTGTTATATTTTTTTAAAGCATAAATTGAAATGGGGTGTTTTTAGAATATTAATTTAGTTTCATTTCACTAATTTGTTTTAAAAAAAATTATTTAGATTTTTATATTTAAATATTATTTTAGTATGTTATTTATCTTGATTAATTAATTGATTGTTTTTTTGAATAATTCTATGTTACATGTTTTATTATAAAAGGTAAACTATATTTTCACATCATTATTTCAAATTGATATTTCAATGGTTAATATGTAGATTATATTCATGTGGTGTGGTGGGGATATATATTGGTCTGTTTTTATCATTTCCAATCATATTACTAGTTTAGTTGGCCTTCTTCATCCAAGTGGGTGATCTCAGATTCTAGATTCATTTTAGTAGAGGTTGTAATTGAAGATGTTAAATTAGAATATGGAAATGGGTAGTGGGGGTATTTAGCTTCATTTCAATATTTTTTATATTGTATTATAGCCTCCTTCCCTCCCTTCCCTTCAGTTTCTATTATTTTTGGATATGTTATATCATAATGTATTTATTTTCATGACGTTAAGATAGAATTGGTATTTATTATTGGTTGTAGTTCTCTTTTATGAGAAAAATATATCTTTTGTGCCACATTTTATTCTCTTTATATTTTGGAAATACATAATTTTTAGTCATGATAGTATAATATATGGATATACTATCTGAGATTTTTGGTATAATTAAGATTCATGTATAATATTATTTATTATGATAACCATTCCCATTATATTTTCTTATGATTCTTGGAATTGAATTCTAGCCCTTGAGGACTGGGATACCATTCATAACTTGTTGTTGGCCAACATGGTTTCCCAAATGGGGAGAGACTATGGTTTCTTTGTGAATAATTATATAATGATATTGATATATTTTAAACCCATTGTTTCATCGAGTTTTTGAGGTATGGAATGGATTTTACTCATAGGGATACTGGTACCAATTTTCCATGAAACTCTCCATGGTTCCCCCATTGATAGCTAGGCACAACCTGGATTTCCAATGGCTATTAATCATCTAGACATTTAGGACCAATGACTATTAGAGAATTACATTGGTTGAGAGGATGGGAGGTTGGGCTCATCGTTCCCTTTTAGAGGGAACTATTTCCTACTTCAAGATTCTTCTATAGATTAATTTAGGTTCACGTATCTCATCCTAATATAGATACAGGTCTTTTTTCCTTGATAAATTGATTCATTTGTTAGCTAAATAGTTAAAAAATAGAAAGGGATCAATGTTGACAATGTTAGGGGAGTGCGGTCTTGTTGGTGAATCCACACACACACACACACACACACACACACACACACAGATATATATATATATATATATTAGGTTCAGAATTCATCACCTTAAAGGTGAGTAATCAAATTATGTGTCGAATTCATATGACAAAATGATCTGGAATGTGTTTCTATGCGAGGAGGAAGTTAATATTTCGAGGAAGAGATTAATAAATTATTTGGATTCTTATGTATAATTGTTATTGTAGTAATAAAACACCATGTAGTTCCTTGACCATGTGTATCTTAGAATCATGAAGAGAGGACATATGTGCATGTACGGTGAAAAAAATATTTGAGCTCCGGATTCACGGAGACATCCAACATATCCTAACTATGATAGTAATTAGAGTCATCATTGTAGAATTATTATTTTGGGACTAGCCCCAAGGTATATACTCTTATATTAGGGGTTTTTATACCATACCACACATCTGGAATAACATACTAGGACTTCCCTTATAATTAGCGATTCATGATGTCTAATGAGAAGTTCATTGCTCCCCTGTAGACAATGTGAACTGTGATTGATGTGAGAAATTAGGGGAACATTTGATGAGTCTCATGGAATATGTATATGGGACTTTTATGCTAGGGAAGTCCTTGGGATGTTTATTATAAAACTTGGGCCTTGGAAAGGAATCCTATATATCCTAATTTTGATGGGAATTATAGTTTCCATAGTTCATTTATCAATTAACCATATTATAGATTTTCGTGGATGACCACACTCGGAAACATTATGACCATCCTCTAGGTTTCAAAAATGTTTTGAGTTCATACAAAGATGGACTCTCTATTGATTGGGGACATAGAATATGTTGTTGGTTGTTAAGGATTATACATTTTGGTTTCCCTTATACACCTAGGGTGTATAGTATAGATTTTATGATCATTGAAACTCCCTAAGACCATGTGATCTATGCTCATTGTGATTAAAAAGGGTTAGATATTGATCAATGTAATTTATTTGTATAAGGAATTTGATACTGGAATCACCCTGGAAAAAATATTGAACACATACCATGAAAAAGTGGACAATTTATATTTAATATGGTTGAAATTATAGTTTTCATTGTTATATTTTGGTCAGGGCTTACAAATTAAGGATTCCCTGTTATTTGGGTATTACACACCAATGATGGATAGGGATATCAAATCACGGGATGCCCTTGTGGTATGACCTTATTTTTTAGAGGGTGTCGCATGTCTCAGTTCACTTTTCTAGGGGAAATCGTATGACCTGGCTAGTTTTTCCTTGAATCCATCACATGACATGGTTGGATTATCCAAGAAGCATCACATGAATTGAATGTATTGTTTTAAATCCATCACATACATTTCTTTAAACACATAGGGGTTGTTGCAAGAGTTTGTGCGACCTAGTCTGAAGGATGTTTATTGTCTTGGCTAACATACCTTGAGGTTATCATGAGACTCGACAGGAATATATGATGGGCATCATGAATCATAGGTGACTTTAATAGATGGTTTCTTAAGAGCATAGTTTTCATGAGAAGATGAAACATCGAGACTTCACTGATATGAACTAACACCATTATATTAGTGAGGCGATATATCTGATTGTCGTTACAAGGCTCAGTTGAAAGACATAGAGGGCATCTTGAGATAAATTGGTGAACTAAGTTGGGCATTGTCATTTTATTTAACATGTCCATAAGACATCACATGTCCCAAAAATACTACTAAAGGAATGTCGCGGGATCTAGGTGACAAGTCATGCTATTATCACATGTCTTTATATGACTCAAATGAAGAGAATGAGATCCATTGATCAAGTATTTCATTTCATTTTACACTTTTGATATGGGTTTTATCCATTTTATTGATAATTATTTAGTATTATTCATTATCAATTTATTTGGAGTCTCTTATGCTCTAGAAAACATGTGGAATGTAGTTCATACACCTTTCCTGCAACCCTTCACATGATCTCTGAACAATTACCCAATGTATTATCTTTATAGAGCATGATTTCCCCCATTTTTACCGAGTATATTACTTTATGTATGGTTTTCCATTCATGTTATTGGTTTCTCTGAGAAGTCTACTTTGATGCTTTGGACATTTGGGCTCTTGATTTTCCTTCACATAATAGCTATTTTCATTGAGATCAAAAAATCATCCCCCTATTTGAGGATGGGGTGAAGAGTTCATTACACTCACCACCCGTGTTGTTTGATGATTTTTGCGAAATATCTGGCATGGATCCAAGATGGGGTTTGCAAAGTGGGTTTTCACCACATAGTTTCACAAGACTTTGTTATTTTTTTGTTCCTAGTTCTTAACATTATTTTTAGTGGCCACAAGTATATTCTGGCAGTGCTTCCTTCATCAGATTATTTACGATTAATGAAGAATTTGTTGATCATGTATTCTTGTTCGATGAATTCCCATATTGTACTATGGAAATACCGAAGGACCTTTATGATATTTAAGGTGCCTGTTGAAATGAATTTACATTTTTCTTGAGGACTTGTATGGGTATTTGTGTGAGGCAAAGATGATTAGTCTAGGGGTCCTGCGGGACCACGTTGGGGACTTCCTGGGAACATCACTTATTCTTCAGTTAATATGAGTTACTTATTATCTCTTCCTACTTTAATTTTTCTTTTTTATGTGATGGTGTATGGGAGTCAGATGAGATTTCAAAAGAAATGTCAAGGACAACTAGCCTTTTTTATGCATCGTGTGACTGATATGAGTCATGTGGATGTGCATGAAAATTTTATGAAAAAATCCATCCATTATTCCTTCATGATCTAGAGGGATGTGAAACATTTCCTAGACATACATGTGTCTTTCCGTGTGATGAGGTTGACATGTCAAAGGGTCTTTGAGAGAAGAGCCAAGCAGGTCTCCATGGATTCACAGTTACTTATAGATCATTGAGGGTGTGTCGCATGTCTTTCAGTGATGGTGAGAACCTCTTGTATCCTATAATATATCACAATTGTTTTATTATTCAATGGTTTTGGATTTATGATAATTTTCAAGTGTAATTTCATGGACATTTACTCGATTTTCTGATGGTGCCTTGTGTGGCCAATATGGGTCATATGGTGGTGCGCAAGCATGTCTGTAGTAAAAAAATCATTTTTCCCTAGGGTGTTGAAGGGTAATCGTGGAGTCACCTTGACATTCCTGAGGAATTATATATGGAAAGGCTAATAAGACAAAGGTATTTTGTGAGGCTAGGCGGTCATATTGCTCAAGACTCATGGCATCTTATAGATCTCTGGGGAAAACCCCCATGTCCTTCAACGACCACAAATACCTCTGTCCTACTCTTATTTATTCCCATTGTATTTTTAAAATGTTTTGGGTGTTATAAAATTTTAAATAGATATTTTCAATGAAATGTATTCTTTTGAATGATGATTTAGAGTACGAGCTTCCTCGCCATTGAGGTTCTCTCCCTTTGGATGTCATTATTCTTTCTTTCTAGAGGAAGTTCAGATGGCTATTCAAGAACATGCTAATGAAAAAACAAGTGACATAGGGGCCTTCATTCAGTATTCATCATGTGGACTTTGGTTGTCTAAAATACCTTCTCAACTGTATAAATTATCATTGAATGATGATCTGTAGGACTCATCATGGGTTATCCACTACCTATGGAGTCTTTGTGAGTATTTGGAATGGTCACATGATCATGAGTCCCTTAGAGGATCACACGATCCGCAAGGCTGAGCTCTTTTTCTTTTATTTGGAAGGTAAGAACCCAATCAGTTATGTATTAATTTCTGAGGATTTATTATTCTTATTTGGAAGGGGTAAACTAATGCCCCGCCTCATGGGTGATGTTCGTGGGGACAATGACTTGGTTATGATGAAAACAAATGCCTTCTCAAGTCTTTGGTGGTGCTATAAATTGGTGCCTTAGGTTAAGTTTGAGATAATGGGAGTCATTTGGAATTCCATGAAATTTATTATATATAGGTGTGGGTGGAGAGTAATTCATTCCACTAGCCACCCCTTCTCCGAAGTTTTTCCACTCGCGAGTCTACATCACAATTCTGTTTTTTCAGTTCTCTGTCACAAGACTACTAATTTCTCACATGCTTCCCCAATCAAACCATGAATTATACCTTTTAAATTTTTCATAATTCGATTATGAGGGTATTAGTTTCCCTGGATACTTTGAGAGAGTCATTAGTTTGATCATTCGATCACTTGCGTCTCACATGACCATGTTCGGGTTATGCGGTTTAATGTCTCTGAGGGGGTCATATATTTCACGTGATGCTCTATGGGGGTTATGCATACCATAAGTCCTCTAGAGATCAAAAAATTTGTGACATCCTTATCCAGATTTCAAATTCTTGATGAGTCATGAGACACACTTTATGTCATGAAAACATTCATGAAATTATATTTTTTGAAAAGAATCTATTTTCTATTTTTCTGACATATTCCACATACATATTTTCTAATGGATTCTAGTTTTCATATAGTTTGATTAGCTGTGTCAAATCAAAGTTCCATGATCACTTGAAATCAAAATGTTCATCCCCGATATCATGTACATACATATAATGAGTTTATAAATGGATTATTTTCACCAAGACTCTTAGACTACCCTTGTATCATTGACTCCATAAATATGAATTTGGTTGGATAGATGATGTTCTGATACCAACCCTTGAATTTAATCTACCTTTTTTTGGGTGTATGGTTCCCTGAATACATTCATACTATAATTATTGAGGATATTCAACCGGTTATAGCTTAATCCCAAAGTTTGGATAATCTATTGGACAACTCTCCCCTGAGTTTATATGTTCAAAAATTCACTCAAAAACGTATTTCACTACTACAAACACGTCCTTTATCAGCGCTAAAAATGGCCTTTATCAGCGCTAGAAAAGCGCTGATAAAGCCAGCGTAGATAAAGGGGGGGTCCCCATTATCAGTGCTTCCTTTATCAGCGCTCTCGTTTAAGCACTGATAAAGGACCATTTTATCAGCTCTTTTAAAAAAGCGCTGATAAAAGTTAAAAAAGTTAAAAAAAATTAAAAAAATTTAAAAAAATTTAAAAAAATTTAAAAAATACTGCCAATCGGGGGGGCTTTTATAGCGCTTGACCCCCCCCCCCCCCCCCTCATTTTATAGTGATTTTCGGCCCCTATACAACACCCCACGCACCCCATGCACCCCCTCCACCCTTTAACAGCGCTTGCTCCAATATTCCCCATGCGCGCGCACCCCTGCCTCCACCAGGATTTGAACTCGAGACCTCCCCCCTGCGCGCCTAAGCCCTTACCACTACTCTATTTTGATTTACTTTCCAATTCATGATATCTCTCTATATATATATTTATATATTTAATTATATTTATTCGTATAGTAATTTATATTTATATTAATATATATATAGTTATATTATAATATATATATATATAGTTATATTATAATATATATAGTAATATTAATATATATATATAGTGGTATTAATATATATATATATATAGTTATATTTATTCATATAGTAATATATATTTATATTAATATATAGTTATATTAACATATATATAGTTATATTAACAAATATATAGTTATATTAACATATAAATAGTTATATTGGCATATATATAGTTATATTAACATATATATAGTTATATGAATATATAATTATATAGTTATATTAATATATATATAGTGATATTAATATATATATTTATAGTGATATTAATATATATATTTATAGTAATACTAATATATATATATATATATGTAGTTATATTAATATATATATATAGTTATTAGATTAATATATATATAGTTAGATTAATATATATATATAGTTAGATTAATATATAGGTATATAAATATTCATATATTCGTATTTTAAATAAAATGGATATTAGTTATTATTTAGATAAAGCTAATATATTTTATATGTAAATATGTTTAATTATTTATTTAAAAAATTTAATTTTGAGGTGCGAATATATAAAAAATATGTACATATAGTTATATATTTGATTATAAATAGCAATTCATTATAAAAAAAGGATGAAATTTCAAATACATAATATCAATATGAATGTAATACCTTGGAATAAATTTAGTCCCCACTAAGAAAAGCCAATAATACCCCCTTAAACGAGTTTGAAAATCCACAAAATGTTAAAAAATATGGGTACCCTGACAAAAAACTCAGTTTTGGAGGCCTTCTGGGCCACTTTTGGCCTCTAAAAACGCTTGACTAGGGTCCCCCCAAGTCACAGCGATGTAGAGCTCATCGCAATCTTCGATTTGATATGTGGTAGAGCTCAAACGGACACCCAGATCAAAAGTTATGGCCGTTTGAAGTTTGAGTTGCATTTTCAACATATTTTGGATCTTTTTTTAATTTTTTTAACTTTTTTAGTCCTCAAATTGTTATTAAATGACTATTACTCCATAATTATTATCAAAATATTAATTAAAAATATTTTTTTAATTTTTTAAGAAGTCATTTTCACTAAATATCTTAAATATTAAGTATAATAAGTTTAAATGTACATTTATACTTATCTAAAATATATTTAAAAATTATATATTATATTTATATAACAATATAACTATATTTATATATTAATATATTTTTAATTTTTTTTTAAATCGGACCCTTTATCAGCACTAAAAAAGCGCTGATAAAGGCCCCCCTTTATCAGCGCTACTAAGCAAGCGCTGATAAAGGGGGGCCCTTTATCAGCGCTAAAAAAAGCGCTGATAAAGGGGGGCGCTGCGAAAAACTGTTTTTGTGGTAGTGTTTCTCAAAGTTATTAAAGTATAATTTCCTCTTATATATACATGTTCGAATGTGGGTGGTATTTTTAATGGGATATTTTTCTTAGATTAAACATTTCTGAGGAATGGTCATGGCCATTTTAGGTGAGGCAAAGATGATTGTAGTTTATAGATGATCTATAAAGGGTTCATCTTTAAAAATCTATGTGGATTTCCCAATTCATCATTTATCGCTAACCTGAGCATATCTGGTAAATGATCACCCATTGGTGCCATGATACAAACACATTCCACTTCTCCAATGGTGATATAGGAATTATCTTGTGGTATATTTAGTAGTTGTGTGGGATTTTAACCTTATAGAAATGTATCTTTTATTTCTCCATGTTGTGTATTTCTAGGAAGATCCCCAGAAGACCATAGTTTGGGTGAGGTAGATAATAATTATTTCAAAGAAGAAATAGAATAACGGTCTGGAAATATTCTCTCTTATTTCATTCAGGGGTTTCATAAGAAATTTCCTATATAGAAACAGAGTTAGACCAGCCTCTATTTTCCCTTATAGGTTTCCCTCCCAACATGTCTGTGATAGTGATGGCGGATATTAGTCCACCTTAGAGGCTCAGGAATATACCTCATGAGGATATTGGGTTAACTATAATATATCTCCACACTTGAGACTGGAAGGTTTCATATCCATGTTCTTGAGTGGTTGGATATTACTATGTGGGGACACACATTTAAGAATCCATGCAGGACATTGGTAATGGAAGCACAACTTAAAGAAGGAAGATGAATTTACATGGTAGTACTAGTCCTTGCCATCCTGTATCAAATGATGGGTCATATTCAATAGGGTACCAACCCTTAAAGGTTTAGTGGTCCTCTCTAGTTACTATTTGTCTAGATGGGAGACCATTACCATTCTTACAAATATTTTAATTCTTCTAGTATCCCATAAAGAATATATTATACTAGATTGATGTATATATCTAGGGATGAGGCTATGCCCTTTTTCCCTTATTAGGTTAAGGGAATGTTTTAACATCCTAAAAAATTTGACATCATCCCCTTTCATGCACTTGTTGGTCCTATCATTGATGATGGGAGATACTCCCTTCATGAAAGATCTTATATGATCTCTCTTTTTGATGGGGCTCTCATGACCAGGGTGGATGAGTTGATCACCTATGATTTTGACACACCTTATCAATTTTATTGACAGTTTGGATGCATTCAGAGGCTATCTCAAATTCCATTGGTTGGTGTTCTAGGTGAGTGACATCATGGGTCTATCCACCAATTTTCGAGTATTTTGACACATGAAGACACCAAGGATAAGATTATACTTATTTTTACTGATGCTTATCAACATTACTTACCTAGGATTATATTCATGATCAGGTAATAGTATATAATAATTATGTTTTGGGCCAGGTGGTCCATCATGTTTATACTTCTCTTGCATCAAAAAATCCTTTGTTTGTTATGTTGAGGGAAATTATTGAAGACTCAGAAGAGACATCAAGGAAGCTACATCGTTCAGCTGACGATCACCTGGATTGTAAAACAGATTCTTTTGAGGTGGTTAATGCTCCAACACAAGCTATGAATGATGAGTTAGTTAAAAAAAGAGCTGATGCGGCTTCCTCTCCTATTTAAAAACTGATATGACTAACTATCCATCCTTTGGCTGCCTGTACCTCATTATATGTAGAGGCTCAATCACATTGTAAACAAATATTGGAATGGATCGAACAATGATTACCAATATCACTTGGAAATATTCTACAACCTAGGGGAACACATTCACCTATAATTTCATAAATTTGGGAAAGATAGATTTGACTATAATCATTATTATGAAATCATACAACAAATCATATTGACCTAGAGAGACATGGAAATAGATGGAAGGGATTTTCATGATCTTGCGAATGAGGATTCCCTTGATATGTAAATGTGGGAGATAGTGGAGGCATTGGAGTGGGGTTTCCAGTTATTATATAAACTAAAATATTATATGGATTTTTAGAGCATAAAAATATTTTGATATGAGGACATGATTACTCATGTGAGGGATAACCATTCGGCCTCATCATCCTCATTGGATTCTTCTCAGAGGAGAGTTGAATAGTTGACTGCTTTTGATGAATCTTTTCATCCAGGGGAAGAAGTATATGAAGCAGTAAATAAGTACTTCAATTCCCAATTGATACCTCTTTCCAGGCTCTAGGGAATAATTTTAGTACATTCAAAAGATATTTTTCATAGTATGACTCTTTTAATGCATCCTAGTTCTGTTGGAAATTCAGAAAGAATTTAAAATGTGGAGATTCCTCCCCTTTTTTCACAATACAAATGGACCTTTTGAGATTTCCATTTTTTCTATCCATATTCTTTTTTTCTATTATGTGTTTAATATTTTTTTGGTTCCAATATTATGATAATAAAATGTGAACAATAAACCTTGAAATATAAAAAAAATATGAATGTCTAGATTTATATATTTTGTTCAGGAAAGTCTTATAAATTCCCACAATCAAGGAATACCTTATAAGTGAATCTATTCCAATTAACATATATAATATATGTCCCATAGGTTTAGTTCTCTATTATTTACCATATATAATATGCATAGTGAGTAATGAATTTTTTTTTCTATGTCCATATAGTGATCCTTCTATGATCTTGTAGATTGGGTTATTATTGTTCTTTAGTTTAAGGTATTTTAGCTTAGAACAAATATTTTTTCTATTTATGGTCTTTTAGAATAGGGAAAATAATGCATTATTTTAAGGCCTTTTCACATAGACATGATAAATATTTAGTTTAAGGTCTTTCATCTCAAAACATATGTTACTATTATTTAATTTCTTCTAGGTCGGACCTGATACTGCTTTAGTTTATGGTCTTTTAGCTCTAACCAAATATGTAATTTGGGCAATTTATTTCAGATCGAACCTCGTATTTCTTTAGTTTAGGGTATTTTATCTGAGAGATTTTTTTGTGTTAATTTAGACTCTTTTAGCTCGGACCTATAATTTTTTTAGTTTAAGGTCATTTTTTAGACCTTCTATTTATTTAAATCAAGGATCTTTAGCTCAGTCCAGATTTTTCACTAGTTAAATTTCCTTTAGATCATACCTCATATTGATTTAGTTTAAGGTCCTCTATCTTGGATCTTATGTTTTTTTATTTAAAGGACTTTTAGTTTAGACTGGATTTTTCATTAGTTTAAGGTATTTTAGTTCGGACCTTATGTTGATTTATTTTAAATACATTTAGCTCGATCATGATTTTGATTTAGTTTATGGTGTTTTATTTTGAAGATGATATTGATTTAGTTTATGTTTTATAGGTTGGACTATAAGTTTCTTTAGTTTAAGGTATTTTTTCTTGGATAGAATATTGATCATGGTGTATGTTGAAGACATTCTAGGTTTTTCCCAAAGAACAATGAGGTGTTCTGTTTCATCTATGGTGTTACTGAGGCTCACAAGGATCATAAGGACAATTTTTCAGAGTGACACATTTGTTTGATGACTATATGTGAATATGCAGATGCCATAATCATGAATACATAGTCAAAATATGGATCCATGAATCTTATTACCTTTTATATGGGATATGGTAGATTTATGGAGGTGATATTTGTTGAGGGAGAAATATTAGAGAATATGGATCCACCTTCATAGTTGGAATACATGTGATGTAAATCATAACCTAAAAGTATGATTCCAATAATTTAAGATGACGCAGACGTTCCATGTATTCCCAATGAAATTATGATATTCATGGTTCCACTATAGTGTTTCTAAATCTCACAATGACTTAAAATCATCTCTGAAAAAGGAGAAGATTTCTTTAGTTGGTGGTTTAAGGCTTTTATACTTCAGTAGCATACCAGGAGAATGATGATCTCCACTCATATTTGAAGGCCATTAAAGGTTGGTTAAGACTAAAACATCTATATGATGAAGTTGTATATGGAAAGAAGGCTATCCAGGGAAGGTTATGCAACCCTAGGTAAATTATCCATTAAATCATGCTGCTTGAGTTGTATGCTCCATGATTTCGAATCATGAAGTTTCATCTATCAATATCTAGGGGATGGAGTTTCATAGTACATCCTTGAAGAAGGGATGAAACCCTATGATGTAATGTTGAGGATATCAAATCCTATTGTATATTTTGTTGCAAGGATTTTAAATAACGACCCAAAGTTCTCCTGTTAGGAGGATGATATGGGACAGTCATACAAGGAGCGACTCAGACACCCTGAGGTGTTGAGTGATACTATGATGATGTCAAGGTTCATAGGGATTAGAATTTCCTCTTTCAGAGTAACATATTAATATGAAATCTATAAGTTCATATGTAGGATCCATGGGCTTATATGCATAGTCAAGGAAATAGTATTTGAGGATGGTATATCCTTTCCTAGTACCATGGATGGTTGTGATGATTTGAGACACCCCAAATCATTATGAGTGATATGTGGGATGTGTAAAATCCATATAGGGCTTGAGTAATATAATAGTTTTTCCACTGCATAACGAATGTATTCTTGTGGTTAGGAGATGTTAAAAACCATTACTCTAACTCTTTCTTAGACCAGGGTGTCTGGCATGAATAGCTTCAAATTTACTAGGGATACTGGGTTGATCAAATGAAATTTTATTTGTTATCTATTTATGACCTAATTTTCACCTAAACATTCAGAATGAGTAGTGTAGTGGGTGAAGACTCGTATCTTTCTCAGGTTTTCAACGTGAAACATTTTGTGGATATTTTGTTATAAGTTTAAGGTCTTGAAATTTGGACCATTATAGGATAGAGTTTCAACACAGTATATATTAGACTAATGTACTTGTTGTTTGTGGGAATGAATTAAATGTACCTATTATGACATACATTACACAAGATCCAAATTTGGATACTAGAGGTTAAGAGACACCCAACATCCTTCTTACAAAAGATTAAAATGTTCTAAATCATGGATCATGGTTCTTAGGTCATGAATAATTATATGGATAATCATGGAGGGAGTGGTTATGATATGCTGAGGTGTGGATTTGTACCACAATTATTTAATAGCTTATAAAGATTGGAATGTCCTTTTTTATAGTGATATATTTGGTTGAAATCTATAATCTCATATGCATGAGCTAAAGGCATGTATACATAGTCAATCAAAGGGTCCATGAAGCCGAATATTTATTCTAATGTCTATAAAGGTTGTGGAGATATGAGACACATGATCTAGGATGTGTGGATTATTGATTGAGGTTCTTCAAAAGATGGTTAAGCACCCCTTACACTGGTTGACTGGGGTATGTATACTATTTTCCTTTGATAAAGAATAAAAATGGGTGATGGATTTCCCAGTTCAACATCATTTAGTTGAAATGTCCTTTCCTCCATGAAGTTTAACATCATCTGGTAAGGAAGTGCATCCATGAATATTTACATCATGTGGTAAGGATGTACATCATTTTAGTTTAACATAATTTCGTAAGGAATAACTTCAATGTTGGTTAACATCAAGTGGTAATGACATACTTACATGAATTTTAACATCATGTGGTATGTTCATAATTTCATGCATTTTAAATTAATTTAGAAAGTAAGTACTTCCATTTAGTTTAATGTTAGGTGTTAAGGATTTACATCCACGCAGTTTAATGTCACACAATAAGGATGTGGGAACCAGCATGAATGTGTACAAATGTTGTTGTTGGCCCCAAATATGGAAACTTGGGAATCAATATGTATCTCATTAGGATAAGAATAAATCCACACAATGTTCTCAATTAAGTCTCCTATATAGGTCTGAACCATATGCAAAGAGGGGGAACTTTTATTTTTTTGTTGTGACTAGGTTCAGAGTTTAAAATTAAGGAATCACAACGTATCCTATTCAGGTAGGAATTATGTTTCAAATATTATATGAGAAATACTCTTTGTTTTCCACACCAATATGTAGTGGTAGGAAATATTTCTGCTCTCTGTTGCATATGGTACCAGGATTGGAGATCTAAGAATTGAAATGAATCCTTTGATGATAGGAATCAAACTACATGTAGTTCTTGAGGCTCCAAGAATTTTTGAATCATCTAGTCAGGATGTGGGTAAAATGATGTTAAAAAGGAAATGTTTTGGTTAGTCCCAATGGTGTATGTCTTGGTGTCACTATGTATCTCGTGAGGATGATAGTCAAACCACATGTAGTTCATGAAATCCCAAGAAATTTAATGTCATGTGTTGTGGAAAAGGGTGGATCGACATGAATTGATGGGAATATTGTTGTTGGTCCCAAGAGTGGAAGTCAGGGAAACACTATGTATCTCATTGGAATGAGAATAAAATAACCTGTTGTTCTTGGAAAACCATATAGTTTAACATCATGTGCAAAATACATTGACCATACAGTTTAATATCATGTGGTAATGACATTGACCATGCAGTTTAACATTATGTACCACGGAATCATGGTATGACATTAAGGGTCCTACAGTCAAGGCAGTAATGAACTTATTGTGTACTTTTATTAATTATATGTGAGGGTGTTTCCTTACCATAATTTCTAATCTCACGTGAGCTAAGATCTATGTGATAAAGAATGGGAAAGGTTTTCCCTACAATTCATAGACTGCTTATTGTACAATATGGTCATTTTATATGATGTAGTAGCTGGACCAAGATGTAGGATCAATGAAAACCCATTTTTTCAGTCATGTATGGTTCCATTAAATTTTGGTATAAATCAATATTTTGGAATTTTTGTGGATTATTTTTTAGATAGTAAATGTATCAGGGGTTCCTAGGAAATTATTGGATCTCATAACCAATATTTTTGGGAAAACTGGACATGTCACATGGTTAGCGCACAGTTTGGCTAACCATGTAGATCTAAATTTTTAGATAGAACTACTTCGCACGATTTTCAGATGACCGTACAGCAT
Source organism: Viscum album (assembly GCA_963277665.1). Classification (NCBI taxonomy): domain Eukaryota; kingdom Viridiplantae; phylum Streptophyta; class Magnoliopsida; order Santalales; family Viscaceae; genus Viscum; species Viscum album. The sequence goes on along the minus strand of OY728136.1, from coordinate 1,500,231,413 downwards.
AACCAAGAAATGTGCCCATCTACCCAAAAAATCTCACATAGTTAGCCCATGGTTTTTTCAAATGGTGTGGAAAAACAAGGAAGAATCTGTTTTTCTAGGTAAATTGTCTAAAAGGCCCTTAATGATCTATTTTGATCCCCTTTCATCCCCAACTCATAAACTAGTAGGATTTTTCTCATTTTCTATCATTTTTTTGATCTTTTTATGGCCTAAGGTAGGATCAAAGGACCTATTTATTCCAAAAACCGAGCAAGCATCTATTATTCACTTTTAATGCATAATGGTAAGTACTTGAGTCTATTTGAGCAGTTCATCTTCTCATTTTATTTGGACCTAGTTATCATGGTTTGAGAATTTTTCACCATTTCTTAGAAATACACTAATTTATGGTAAGTTAATGGCTAATACAAGATGAGAGGAGTCATACAATCCTATAGTGGGTGGTCTATAAATAATCCCTAATGTTTGTGGATTTTGGACATATCGTGTGGGGAAAACCAATTTCATCAGGTTTCATTTATAAAATATATATATGACATTCATATAATAATTAGAAAATTTTATAGTTATGATCTTTACAAATATGTGATTCGTTGTTAGTGGTTACACCCACAACTTTATTCATTCCATGTTATTCTATATTTATTTTTTAGTGTATTGATATGTTTTTGTGACTGTTTGGGTGTGCCATGGATTGACCATATTAAGGTTTAGTTATCCTATATTAAATATCATGATTTATATTATGTATTGTATAGTGGAAAGTACCATGTATTTTTAACACTTGACCATCCAAAGGTATGTTATTCAATTGATAATAAAATATGAAATGTAAATAGGCATGTTTACTGAGTATATGATTGACCAGATTTAATGTGGATGATGTATGGGTTTCATATCCATAGAACACCTTACCACATTAATGGAATTTAGAAAAATAAACATTAATTTTTGAAAACTCCTAAAAATGAAGTAAATAAATGGTTTCATAAAACATGAACTTTTTACACTAAAGAAAGGAAAGGAATGAACTAAATGGGATTATTGATTAATTATGACTTAATTAGAATGGTTCATGCTACATGAAATTATCACAGTAATGAAAGGAAGGGAGTGAACCAACATTTATATTCTACATGACCTTATCAAAATAATGAATGAAACTTCTTAACCCCAAATAAATATTAAATGGCTTCATAAATAGTAATGGCCTGACACGATCTCACCTTGGAATCTTATTGAAGAATTCAATGAGCACTCAAGACCCCCCTTTATGTTTCAAGGATACATATTTCTTAGGTTGAGAACCACATATATCTCGATTCATGAAAACACCTTGGATTCTAGGTATAACACCATAGGATCCCTTTAATATCATTATTGGATGCCTTGGATACACTCCTTGGATCCAACATTAACAAGTAGGTTTCATGTTTACAACCCATAGTGCCCTATATCTACATAGATTGGTCGTACATTAAACAATCACCTTGGATTCAGTAGACACCTTATTGTGGAATGATTTTGAATATTATCCACAGATTACACTCTTATCCTTAGATAGGATACATTTACTACTATGTTGGTTGCACTTGAGGTCTACCTCACCTTGGTTACTACCTTGGGACCTCACAATGAAATACCATTATAAATTTCCTTATTACAACACAAAACCTTTTAAATTGCTAACAAATGACTTATTTATAAATTGGTAACAATCAAATAATGAATTGTTGACCAGTTCAGACACCAGCTGAGAGCTGGAGTAGGTGCATGGGTATTTAGTTACATTTTATTTCATTACATTAAATATGCATGCATTCACACTATTACATTTCCATTACATGGGCTAGATGTTATAGACACCATTGGTTGCGGACCACTAAGATTTATCTCACACCCTCTCTAGGAACCATTTGCAACCTAGGGAAGATAAAAAGGTTACTAGTGTTGAAAATGGGAGGAATACAGTTTAAAAAACATGATTGCTTGTTGTTTAGGATGAATATTGATAGCAGAGGACCGAACCAAAGCTTAGGATTCTTGGAATAGTGTATTATTTCATTTATAATTTTTTGGAAAATGTTATACCTAATATCTTGTATCAATTATTTCTAGTTTTTTAGTGAAATGATATATCGTCAGTTGTTGAATATTATTCTAGTTGTTTCAGTTATTGTTACTATTGTATTTATTTTTTATTGTTCCTTCTTTTTACTTATATTTCTTCCAATATTTATGAATGTATACATCTATCTGTTGTACTACACTTTGGTAATAAGGATATATTTTTCACATGGATTTACCCTATCCCATCACTACTAGTTAGAACCCTCTGGCATTCTGGGAGACGCACTAGAGTCCATGTGGCCCATCGGGCTCGGGGCACCCATTGAGTGGAATCTGGGTCTAGTACATCACAAAGGGGTATCAAAGTTGGTTTCCTTTCATAATATAATATTTTGAGACAATAGGTTGTAGATAAAGAATGCTTAGGACTTGGTCATAAGCTGTGATTGGGCATCATTAAACCATGTTCAGGGTAAAAACCAATTTTCTTAAATTATAATTATTTTTCCACTTTTTCCTATTATAGTTGATATTACTGAACAATTGAGTGACACACATATTGTGTATAGTTTATGATTTTTACTTTATTTGAGGATTTTATTTCATCATTGGACTGATGATATGATGGAAATGAGCATTTCTACATGCATCATTATAAGAACCTCAAATTCACATGTCATCCATATTATCATGTTGTATAGTTTCATTTCGCTACTTTTCAATGGTTGATATGCCTATGATTGTTGAGTGATACTATGATAGTTACTTTATGATTTTAATACTATTGGCTGTGATGGAGTGATTGACTATCTCAATTCAAGAGGTTTATTGGCCTTCATGGGTTGGGATGAGTAATTTACGAGTTCGAGCCATTATATTATAAATAAATGGGGTTTTTTTCTAGTGATAGGTGTATGGGAACTGATTCCTTAGAAATGTCTATCAATTTTAAAGTGATTCATGACAACTAAAATGAAATGGTTGATCATTATTAACCTACCATCTCATTTTTATGAAAGTTAAAGGAGTGAACTTGGCGTGTAAATGTAAGATGAAATGAAAATTAGAGATGAGCACATACTGTTACCTAGCCATCTATGTGGGTATTTTTTGTATTATTACTTGGGTAGTGAGTTTTATTAAATTCATCTTCCTTTTTTGATACCATATTTTTTAATATAATGTTACAATGTGTGTGATTGGCTATTGAAGACCAATGCCACCGTGATATCTTCATATCATATGCCTGAAGGGTGGTGACGACCACACTCCAGATGTGGTGGCCCCTAAGATGGAATTACCTATATGAGTTTTACATGAGGCACCACCTATTGTACCTAATCTAGGAATGGGTGACCATGTCTACGATAGTTTCCTACATTTGATGTAGTCCATGCATGGTGCACCACAGCTTGTACCTATGATGTATGATCTAACTCATGAGTTCCAGGAGTTTCATTCTCCTACATTCTTAGAGGGTTGTGGTTTGTGGGTTGATGAATCGTGGATTGAATCCACCCTATCTATCATTGAGAATCTAGAAAATCCTATATATAAAAGAGTCAAAAATTGTACTTATATTATTCAAGATATGGCCAAACATTAGTGGGATGTGATTACCCATGTCTGTCGTCATACAGGCATGTTATGTGTTGACTACCAGATTTATTTCTATGATTTGTTCATTCCTCATATTCTAAGAGATGACAGAGCCATAGATTTCCGGAATCTCAAGAAACTTTCTATGTTACGTTCTTTGTATTTAGCATGTTTCACATAGTCACATCGGTTTGCAGCTCTTCTAGCTGGTGAAGAGTTTTTGTGTGATAGACATTTTTAGGAATGGCTCCATTATGCCATCCATACATAGGTGAATGTCTTTCACCTACCTACATTTTCAACAATTTCCAATCAGGCTTTTATTAGTGAGCACAACCTAAGAAAAGAAAATAGTGTTGGGCATAGACAACTGGTGTCATGTCAGGAAAATAGTTCTTTCGATGGTAAGAAACATTTTATTGAGGTTTCTCATCCAATAAATGCCAAAAAAATGTGCCTTTTTGATAGATCCTTAGTGTGTAATTAGTGAGGATGATTGGGTAATAAGAAGCCTCAGTCTAATAGAGACCTAATGGAATGTTGGGATTGTGACCTTATGGGGAATCTACAACATTCTTGTAGGACCCTTCAATAAGATTCAAGTGGAAGAGGATCCACATCAGATCCACCCCCAAGAGTGGGTTCTTATATGCCATGTTAGGTTGGGAATTGGGATAACACTGGTAGGTCTGGACAAGGAGGAGGGCATAGACAAGATAGCCCGAAACCTGATCACCAGTAGCACCAGTAAATTAGTTTTGATCGTGGTAGTACATTTGTTACAAAAGGACATGCATCAAGTTAGTTGCTTGCACTATAACCAATACTCGAGGATCAGGATATGGGACCATATATAGTATGATTTACTATTCTAGTAGCCATTACAATAATGTCTACTTAATTTGATATAGGTGAATCATACTCTTTTATATCTGTATCTATCATAGGGTGTATCAGACTACAGATACAGTATCACTATGGTTTAATGGCCCGAGTTATCCCATTTTGGGGTATGAATAGAGAGTATAAATCAGTGTAAGGACTTCCCCATTTTTGTAGGAAGTTATAATTTTTTATAGAACCTATTTTTCTTTGAGTTTACAGGCTTCGACGTCATACTCAATATGGATTGGTTGGTTCATAATCACGCTTTTGTAGACTGATATCGCCATAGGGTTTCATTTTCATTACTTGAGGGTATTAGATATATACCTAAGGGTGAGTGGGATGTCTAGGTTGGTAGATTAAGACTAGATCATCGTGGTCTATATGTAGTGACATCCCAGATTTGAAGTCTCTTCATTGAGTATTAGGGTTTACGACATGCAAATTTTCCCCATTAGTGGATTATTTTACAGATGTATTTCTCTATTATTTTTCTATATTATCTATGTAGAGAGAGGTAGAGTTTGAAATTGAGTTTTTTCTAGGAGTACTTATCAAGGTGGGGTGATTGGGAACAGTTGATATTAGGAGTAATGTCCCTACAATCCATCTCTATAGTACCATGAGGATGACTATCAAGGTAATGAACAACTTCTTCTTTATCTTTGATAGAAGAGTCAAAAAAACCTTATGGAGTTGATAATGTGTCTCAAATGACCTCAAGGACATTGGAATTGTACAAATTATGAACAAGGACCATTTTCTACATCATTGATTTAATATGACGACCTTACGTTTGTAATTGTGTATGGATATTATCCTACGATGTGATGATTGCTAGAATTTGTATATACCGGTGTGGAAGGAGTGTGATCTTTCTGCTGAGAATATTCGAGAATATGATGATGAGATTCCTCATTGTTAAAAATAATTTGAGTATGTCCCAAGGAATTTTACATTCTCACATAGTGATCATTATCTAAGACCGAGATACGAGCAGGGTCCCAAGCCTTTGGGATATACCAGTAGTCATTCTTGGTAAGAATATGAGCCTACCATGAGGTGTGTTCTTCTCTAACATGGTGGGTCCCTATTAGATCATGAATATCAGACTACTATGAATATGAATTACCCATTAGAATATGCTGACAGACCTCCAGAATGGGAGAAGGAATATGAGCCTCCCTATGTGCTGCCTTAGAATGATGATGGCGCAATTATTTATTGGTAGAAGTAGGGATATGCGACTGGCATCCATGATACACTGGAATATGCTTTTCATATTAACTGATAGTTATGTGATATTTTCTTGGAGCAGGTTCCATTAACACTGGGCTATCCCTAGATAGAATTGGGATATGTTTTCGATCTAGTGCCTTAGAAGTATGTCACATGACTTCATCAATGAGAAAATGAGCCTTTACCAACACATGTGTCCCCACCAATGTGGTGAGCCTCATCCATAATGGGGATATGAGCCCAATCCATGGACTTAATAGTATGCCACTTGAGTTCTTCAATAGGGATGTTCCCCTATCCCATATCTTGTGCCTCTCTCACCTGGTGAGCCTCAGATGGGATGGGAATATAAGACCAGTCCCTTTATTATAATATTCAGATAATCCTCCTAGATGAGAGTAAAAATTTAAGCTTGCTTTAGTACGTTCACTTGTTCAAGATGAGCATAGTGTAGAGCTATATAGTCTATAAGGATATGAGTATGCACTTATCCCTTTATCTTAAACAGTGTTGGAATATGTCAACAAAGGTCTTCATTTGTTTCTAAAATATAGTATAATTTTAGAAAAAAATTCGTAGGAATATGAACCCACACATTTTCTATCTCTTGGATAAACTTGAATATGTATTTAATTGGAGTTGGGAAATATTCCCACTTCTTTCCTCATAGTTCCACAATAATATGATGATGGTATTTTTGCATGGGGTAGTAATATGAGCCTCCCCCTTTCCTACTATGGGAATATTCCCATAGACCTGTTCCAAATGAGCAGGAATATGAGAATGATTACTAGTCCCTGCCTGATTATGATGTTATACATCATCAATAAAAGGATAGATATAATCCCTCTCTAGGATACACATCACCTTCTTCTTCTGATGTGTCTTCCTTGTATCATGTTCCTATGAATTATAGGTTTTTGTGTGTTTATTGGTACCCTCAGTTGGAGACTAATGGTTACTAGTTGGATAGTGTTAGTGATACTAGTCGAAATTTACCCTCCTTAATGGAACCTAAATTGAAGGGAGACGTATTTGGTCACCTAGGCCACCATCATTAGATATGGAAGGTGGAAGATTTCACGCATTGGGGATAAACTCCCAAATCTATTTTTCGTAGCAATAATGGATACTGACTTAGCAGAATCCATTTCCAAGCAATGCAGATTCAATGATTGTTGTGCTTAGAAAAATTCATGATCACCTTCCGTAATTGGGATTTTACCATGTCACTGGTACTCCCAGACCATCTTATTTTCTACATATCCTCGATCTAGAAAAATTATCTTGAAACATGTAGAGTTTGCAGTCATGGATGATTTTCCAGAGTGAATACTGGATGATGAAGAAATTGTCTTGAATCAATATGCTATCAATATTTGAAGTCATGCAAACAACAAGGAACAAGGTTTCCAATTAGTGTAATATCTTGAGGATAATGTGATCAATCAGATATCTGTAGTTCACACAATTTTTCAGATATTCCTTGATTCAGTGATTATTCTTATTTGGACTTGTCATAATGATGATGGAATTATTTCATGAGAAACCTTATTACAGAGGATAATTTATAAGATCATGCTGGTATTACTTCTTTGTCTATATAGGGTTTTGAAAACAATGTGTCATACCACATTATAACCCAATCATTCTTTTTTTATAGAGATGAATGTCAAATATACCATTTTGTTCGCAAATAAGAATAGAACAAATGGTACGACGGATAAAAACCAATCATTTTTTCATTATAGAGATTCACGTTAGGTACATCATTTTTGTTTCATCATGTTTTTGAGGCCTTTAATTGGTTTCAATCATTGGGATACCATTTTAAATTTCTCAAACACTCATAATGTTTCACCCATATATTTCGAGGCACAGAGATGCTTTCTAATGGCCGACAATCATCGTATTTTTAGGCCCAACAAATCTTATTGAATAACATTGGTCGAGAGGATCAGAGTCCAGACTAAATTCACCCATTGGAGGGGGGAACTATGACCAACTACTAGATTATCTTCTATATTAATGGTATGTTCATTTATCTCTTCCTAATCCCTATATGATACTGATTAAAAAAATCAATTCATTATTTTTTTATATTGTTATTAAAATAAAGGGATCCTTATTAATGAATTGAGGGAGTGTGATCTCGTTGGTCAATCCATCTATAAGTACCTGAGTTTATTCATCTATCCCCTAAATAATGAATAACCACATTTTGTACTGATTCTATATGAGAAAATGCTTTAGATTGTGCTACCACGTGAGGAGGTAGGTAATATTATGAGTAGGAGATTGAGCACTAATGAGTCATTCTATGTGACCTAGTTATTGCAGGAATAAAAACCCATGTAATTAGATGAACCCTTGTATTTTAGTTTTATATGGGGAGGACATATTTGTGTGTTCTAAGATATAATATTTTTAATCTTGGGTCTCTGGGATACATCCTAAATATCCTCACTATATCAGTAATCAAAGACATCATAGTTCAATTATTCCCTTTAGATTGGCCCTAAGGTATCTACCCTTATACGAGGGGTGTCCATACCATAGCAGAAATCGCGACTTACATACTTGTATTTCCCTGCTATGTGGAGATTCATGATATCTAACAATATTTTCATTGTATCCCCATAATCCCACACAAGATATGCTCAATTTGAGAAACAAGGGGTAACTCTTGATCAGTCTCATAGAATATGTATATTCGACTTGTATGAAAGGACAATCATTGGGATTTTTGGTGTAGAGATCAGGACATGGAATGGCCTCCTACATATCCCAGTTATAGAAGGAATAAGAGTTCTCATAGTTAATTTATCCATTAACCTTATGATAGTCTAAGGTGGATGATCACACTCATAGACATTAGGACCATCCTTGAGGTTTCAGGAATGTTATGGGTTCATACCAAGATTGATTCCCTATTTATCAGAGACACATCATATAAAGTCAGTAGTTTTGTATTATTCATTGAGGATTACATTTAAACCCTTGTATGAATAGTGGATATTCCATGATCAGTGAAACTCCATAATATAACATGATTTATGCACACTGTGAATAGCAGATGATTAATGTCATTGCTTTTGGATTAGGGATTGGATAATAGAATCACCCTGGATAACTAATTTGGAGCATGAACCTTGAATAAGGGGTATAAATATCATCAATATGGCATGAGTCAAAGTAATCATAGTTCCATTTATGTTAGGTATTACAAAATGATGATACCCTTTTATCTGGTGCTTACACACCGAGGATGGATAGTGCTATCAAATCCTAGGATTCCCTTGTGGAATAGCCTACTTATCTGGAGGGTGTCACATGATCCATTTGACTTTTCTAGGGGACATCGTATGACCTATTTTTTTAGTCATGGAAGCCATAACATGGATTGGTTGGATTTTCTAGAAAACCATTTCTTGAATTGGTTGGCTTTTCCTGGAAGCTATCACATGATCTGTCTTAACACATATGGGGGGTGTCACATGGGTCAGTGCGACATGGTCTAGAGGATTTCATGTTTCTTTGATCACATCCCTGTAGGTTTTCATGAGGCTTTTATGGAATTTATAAAAGTGAATCATGAATCAAGTGTGAATTTCTAATAGGGTGTTATTTGAGCTTGGTATTCATTCCCAGATGAAATAGAGAGAATTGACTAATATGAATGAACAACAATATATTTGTCAAGTGATGTATTGGAAGGTAATCACATGGATCGGTGTAGACCCGAAGGGTTTAAAAAGATGAATTTGTTTCACCTAGGGGATAATTTCACTTTATTTGACATTTCAATAGGACTTAATGTGTCCCAAACATCATGCTAATTGAAAGAAGCGAGATCCAGATGATGATTCATGTTAATTTCATGTGTCCTTATATGACTCGCACAAATCACATGAGAGAAAACGAGCATGTATTTCATTTAATTATTCAACTAGTGATCTTGGTTTTAGCACATTTATTTCGAATTCTATTGGTTCTTGATTAACAATTTAGTTGGAGTCTCACATGATCTGGAGAACATGTGGTATGTTCTTCGTATGTCTTTCCAACAACCCATCGCATGATCACTGAATGATCATTAAATGTTCCTTAGGTATGGAACATGTTTTTTATTGGTATTTTCTAGTATATTACTTCATAGATGGTTGGCCGATATGGGGATCAGTTGATGCGAGAAGTATACTCTGATGCTTTGGACTTTGGGTTTAAGAGTTTCCTTCACATAGTATCCAGTTTCTATGAGATATAAAAATCTAGAAACCCTGTTGAGGTTGGGTGGGGGAATTTATCGGCCTCACCACCCCAGTTTTTCAGAACATTGTGTGGTGTATCTGGAACAGATCTAGATAGGAGTCAGTGAAGTGGGATGGTACAACGAATATTTTTGATTCTTGGTCTTGGTTCATTCTGACTACATCACCTGATTTTCCACAATGGCATGTATTTTTGGCCATTGCTTCTTTTATCAGATTATTAGCAATTAGTGAAGAATTGGTTGATCATGAAGGAATATCAGAGTAATTTTCCTCTTTTCTTATGTACAATATCAAGTGCCTTAAAGAGATCCATGGTGCCTATAGAAATGAATTCATGAGATTCTTGATGTCATGTCTATAGATTTCCAAGATACAAGGATGATATGTCTGGGGGTCACATAGAACCATTGTGTGGGATTCCATTTCATATAGCATTTCATTTAGTTACCTTGAGTACATTTAGGCTCTTCTCTCTTTTATTTTCATTTTTTTATTTGACACAGGTTAGGAGTCATGTGAGATTTCATAAGCAATGTCAAGGATAGTTACTATGTATTTTGTGGACACATCATGTAAACGATATGGGTCATGTGGGTGTTCACATGCATGTCATGGAGAAATCCATCAATTCTTACTTAAAGAAAAAAAAGGTATGTACCGCATATCATGTTCATACTGGAGGAATTATATGTGATGATGATGATATGTTAATTTTACTTTTCAAGATGAGGAAGATATATTTCTAGGGATATGTGGTGCCTTGCGGATCATCAAGGGAACATCACATTCCCTTTAGTAACCATGAGTACCTCTTATATCCTCGACCTTTTCCCATTGTTTTATTTTACAATAGTTAGGGAGTTATGAAAATTTTCATTACTAATGTCAGGGACATTTTCTAGAATCTCTCATAATGAATTTCATGACCAATAAGGGTCATATGGGGTTTCATGAGATTTTCTTAGTCAATTTTATCAGTTTTTCTTAGGGTGCTGAAGATGAAACAAAAAGTCACCAATACATACCTGAGGACATCTGTGTAGCTAGGATGAAAATTTAAAAGGCTTTCGTGATGCAAGGCGGTCTTTTTGCTGAGGTCTGGAAGAATCATGCAGGTCACCAGGGTCACACCGCATTTCCTTCAATGATGGCTGGTATCTCTCACATCCAACTCCTTAATCACATTGTTTTATATTATAAAGGTTCGAGAGTTATGTGAATTTAGTTTGTTTTAATCAAGCAGAGTTATTATTTCAAATGTTGATATGGTGCATCAGCTTCATGACCATTGGGGTTCTGTCCCTTTGGATATCATTCCTCTTTTTTTGAGGAATTTTATATGGTTTGTCAGGAATGTTACAAAAAAAACACGTGACTAGGGGGCATTCATTCAGTTTTCATCACGCAACCATTTATTGTATATAAGGACCTTTCAAGAGTAGGATGGTATATTGAAAGGAGACTCCATCGGATCGTCTATAGGCTATGTGCTACACGTGAAGTATTTGTGTGGCCCTGAAATGGTCACACGTTTATGACTCCCTCAGAGGCTCGTGTGATATGCATGTCTCAGCTCCTTTACATTATTGGGGATAATAATATACCTATTCATATATTTATTTCTTTTTTGATGTGTGATTATTCTTATTTGGAGCACGTCAACACCCATGATTAATTCAATAATATATAAAAATATAACTCAAAAAAGTTTTGGGTTATATAATCATTTTACAATTTTTAATGAGAAAATCCTTTATTAAGGAGCCCATTTTGGTAGTTGGGGTTTTATTTAGTATTTAGAACCCCGTTAACCTAGAATAATGGATTGGGCACAAAACTATGTCTAATTAAATTTATATTTGAATAATAGTAATACTATAGGGAGGTACTATAACCACAATACTATAGTGGGGTATTGTGTGAAGTATTCTTCACCTTGGATAGTATTTTTTGCCAAAAAATGGGCCTTTAGACCACCAAACATTGAGGCCATCATGGGTATTTGACCATATAGTCCCTAGAAGAAGGAGAATAATAAGGTACCCCTAAACTAAAATATCCTCAAGGTGGTATATAAGATTAGAAACTATTCACTATGTAGAGCTAATCATAGTGTTATTTTATAATAGAACATATAAGGGATTTTTTCTCGTAGGCTTATGGGTCATGTAATTCTAAGACTATAGTGTCTCTATGAATTTTTTTCAAGTAAATGTTTTATATCATCCCATTTAAAAAAGTGGGATTATCAAAAAATAAAATATATTGAATTTTCATTCATTAGATTATTTTTCAGATTTCATGATTTTATTTTACCCATCCTCTTTTATTCTTTAAATTATTTCATTTAATTATGCAATTATCCCCTTATTCTATGTCATGTGAAGTATATTTATTATATTTATAGATCCAGTCACTGTAACTATTTTACATTAAGAAACATGATGTTTTTTATTTTAAAAAATTTAAAAATTAACTTCAATTTCACTATTTGATGAATGAAATAATTCATCCAAAAATTTCATTACAGATACAGAATGTATCATAATTTTTTGAATATCGTTGTGATATTTCATTACAAATTTTTACAACCTAAAGTATATTTAATATATATATACATATTTAATCATATTTATGTGAAAAACATTTAGAAAACATTTCTTATTTTATATATAAATTATATATATATTTATATATATGATATTACTTTCATTAAATCTTGAAGCCTCAAAAGTGTATCTAATTTAACTTGGCTAATAATTGTTTTTTAATTTTTATACTCATCCAAGAAATAAAAAACAATTATAATGTAATGATAATTTTTTTATATTATACCATGAGGACTCATTAACCATTAATATTATAATCAATTAATTTTTTCATCAATAATACAAGACATTTATTATGGTTAAAAAAGAACGATAAAATATAATTAAATTTTAATTAAAAATTAAGAATAGTGAATTGATAGAGAATGACATTTTTCTTAATTAATAATATCCTCCTCCATTTATGAATTACAATAACAAAAGATATTCATGTGATTATAAATGTAATTACTTTCAATTAGATCCAATAAATTTTATTAAATAATAATTATTTCAATATTATATGATCAAAATTGAATACTATGACTATGATAGATAAATCTACGATATAGAAAAGTTTCAGACAAAATCTGACATCTAAATCCATAAAAATGAAGTTCATTATTTTCTATTACAATACCATTTTTTTAAAACTAATAATAAATAAAATATTTCAAAAAATCATAATCTGTTTCCAAATAAAACAGACCATTCATATGAAAACATAATCAAGTAGTTTTTTTACTCATCTTTTTACTCCAAATTACATTTAAAATGTTACTTCTTACACTAATTGTTTAAATATAGTCATTTAGTTTTATATAATCTATCGAAAATTAATGAATATCATTATAAATAAAATAAATAATAGATTTTAATATTAAACATCCTTAAAAAATTCCAATAAATTCCCTAAAACATATCATTAAATGTTTCCTCTCAGAAAAAATAAAATTAATTAAAATTAAATAAAATTAACTATGGAATAAAAAAAACATCATGGTAGAAAAACAAATGTTTTACGATTCTCTTATACAGAAATAACATATATGATATAGATTTTTTAGTGTATATCATTATCGAAATATATATCTATTTTCAGACCTCCTTAGAAACCAATACAGTATATTTTTTAATAAAGGTGTGATACTCTTCTTATTATGATCCTACCAAGACATCATATAAAATTGATGTCAAATATTTGAAATGGATAAACATATTTATGTGTTTTAAATAATATTAGAAGATAAACATTACAGCATAGGTAATGTTAATAACAAAAACATTTATAGTTTTATTTATTTTAATATTTATATTTTATGAAATAATATTCATTATAATAATTTTGTGTAAATTTTAAATCAAAAATGAAATAATTTTTTTTCTTTATAAACTAGTTTACATGTATTATATAGTTCATTTGAAATATTAATTTATATATTTTAGAATTTTATTTTTATTAATTGTTATAATTTCTTACATTATAAAGTCAAAATTATCTTATATTTATTTTTTCAGAAATTTAAAAAAATGATGATTTTGTGTGAACAATAGAAAATATTAATTTTTAAGAAAACTACATTTCATCCATGTATTAAAAATTCAAAATTAAATTATTGTTCATATTTAAACGTTTTATCAGTTACATCTTATCAAAAATAATAGTATAAATTTAATTGTATACAAAATTTTACTTGATTTTGGTATAAATATTTTTTATACATTTAAATTAATTTTTCTAGAAAACTATTTATCATCGTATTCTAAATATTTATTTCTAAGGTAATGTATACCAATTTTATATATTTAATTTTTTTAATACAACACATATTTTAAAACATAATTTAAAATTTTAATAATGTGTCCATTTTCATTTTTGGTATCTCTGAATAATAACTTTGGTAAAAATTTCACTTTCCACTGTACGAGAAAAAAATAAAAAAAATTTGTTAAAACCTAAATGATATCGATAAAGACACATAAAAATTTGTAAAAATACTATTTTATAGTAATTTAATTACCATATATTACATATTTTTTAAAAAAATAGTACATTTTAGAGATATGTGACTTGATTAGACACTAATATAATTAAATACATTGAAAATTTGAAACTGTATCCATTCCCTCGCTTATAAAAGGACACCCACTCTCCTCCCTTCTCCACACATAAAGAGACTCTTATATAAATAAATACCAAACCAAATAACATTCTAAAAATACTGAATAATTCTTAAAGGCCCTATTTTTTATCAGAATACCATCATAATAATGTTATATGTTCAAACCTATGGAGGTTGTCTGAAGAATAATTTAGTTATTAAAAGAGTGTTTTCATTTAATTTATTATTTTAATTCCTTAATAAATATCAGAACCATTATCATATACAAAATAACTATATACCATATAATTTAATTTTATTATGATTATAGTGTAACCAATTTTTATATACATATCCATATAATGGAAAATGAAAACATATTTCGTGTATACATGCAAACTACCACTTCATAAAGATGATGCATTTAATTTTTCTACACTGAATCTTATGAATGGAAAAATAATAGATCTAAATGTAATAATATATTAAATGTGATATTAATTTCATTTTATAATGGAAAATAAATACTATGATTCTTTATAAACAATTCAACGAGAAAGAAAAACAACACTCATGTGTATATGTTGACTAAAATATTGTGAATCAATAAATTTTATTTTTCATCACCGTATCACATGGTTTTTATACATATTTTAAAATGAATAATAATATTATTTTCATGATATATTAATAATTTTATAATTATAAAATGATACTTACCTTCTTTCCTTATTTGTTTTTGAAAAATTGGAATGTTACTCATGCATATGTATGGACTACCATCTCCATGTTGTAACATAATTAATTTTTCCTAACTATAATTCATATTTTGTTTTAAAATTACAATTGATGTATAAAAATAAGAATTATATCCGTATAAATATTTTTTTGAATGATATAATCATTAATCCATTGGACTATAATAAACCCATTGGAATCATTTTGGTCATATGAGTCCACTATCAACAAAACATGAGACGTAAATTTAATTGATTATATAATTGAATATAATATGGTAATAAATAAAAAGATAAATATTTAAATTGAATAATTATATTATTATAGTAAATAAATAGCAAAATTTTACTATTAATGAATATATAGAATGTAAATGATGAGATATACTCAATTTATGTGGGACATTACCTTAAAACCACATTTTAAATGTTCTAACGATTTATACTCTAAATCATTTTATTCCATGTACATATTATTAAATTTATTTTATGAATGTATTTATATGAAAATTAATGAATTATAAATAAAATATTTTGACAATTTTGATGTTCTATAAAAGGTTTTCAGAAATAATATTTTTTCTTATTTTATATGAAACTTTTTGGGTTTCATTAAAGAATAGAAAGTTAATGTTCTATTGTAACATATTTGGAATGACCAAAATTTAACAAAATCATGAATATTAGTCATTATTTGGATTCCATTAAATGTTTAAATTTTTTTATTGAGAATAATTGTCCTTGTTTTTTGTGATTTTTTAGTTTTTAAAAAAAATTTATTTAAAAGGAAATAGTATTTCAATATCCTAATCTGTTTCACATATGGGATCAATTAAGGTTTTTAATGGTTTAATGATGAAAAAGTGTGAGAAAAAAATATTTTATTCATGATATTTATTTGTAAATTATATTTAATTATAGGTGACCCCAATATATATTTTATGATAGGTGGTCAAGATATATCCATCCAATGAATTGAGTAATGTTTCTATTATTCAATAGAAAGAATTAGGTAGTTAATCAGGGGGTTTCTTTAGTGGTTTTAACTAGGATCCAATTATTTCCTACATGAGTGAGCGCAAGTTATGAATAAAATGATATAAAACACCCTTTGAGGATTCATTTTTCTTTCCTATAGGTGTAAAGGTATTTTTGAGAAAATAGTGGTTCCCAACATGGATTAGTTTATTTTATATGATGAAAGAATAATGAAAAAAATTTATACATTCCATAGTTTTTATGTTTTTCACCAACATAAAAATTTTCATTATTTTATGTTAATTTCAATGTTTTTATGCTCATCCCATATTTCAAAAATCATAGGGTTTATGGGTGAGTATAAATAAAGATAAAATTATATATAATGTCTTGGACATTTTTCATGAATTGAAAACAAGTTTTAATTTTTATGTTTTATAATGTAAAAAATATCTATACTGAGTAGAATTTTCCACTTTCAAAATGAGGTATTATTTTATAATTATGATGATATAATTATATAAAACTATAAATATAAATAATATTTGGGAATGAATGAAAATTTTTCATCTAAATACCAAAAAATATGTAATATTTTAATGATATTACATTATATCAGAACACATAATGAAGTATTTGATAACATTTTAGAATATTATATTGTTACTATAAGACCCTAGGGAGATTCGAATTTATTTTTATGTTAACTTGATATAGAATTTTAATATTACAATATTTTTTCATCTAATACGTGTCTATTTAGATTGATTTTCTTCATAAGAAACATAGAATATATATTTGAAAGGTTTCAAGAGGAAAACATCCATCCTAAAAGAAAATAGAGAACGGTTGGAATTGTAATTTCGTAGCTTGTTATAGTGACGGGTCATTTTAAATAGACTTTAAATTTTGGTGTCATATATGTTAGAGTGTGTTCTGATTTAACATAGAGGATAAATTATATATTTGAGAATTTTAGGAAATACCATCCTCTATATTTCAGTTGAACCTCAAATTTAGTGGTATTCAATGGATAGATCAATTATATAAAAATATATATGAAGTCATGTAAGATTTTCAATGTCAAAAGGGAACCCTTTATATTTAAAATTTTTAAGTTCATTATAATTTATGGTTGTAAATGGTTATGTATACCAAAGGTTTATATAAAATTTATTCTATGAATGATATAGATTTTTAAACACTTGAATAGAGAAATATTTATGTAATTATGAGTGGATGATAATAGAGAAATATTTCTTTGAATTGAGGTATAAGGTGAAAGATTCAGTATATTTGTATATAAAAAATTTAACTTGATTCAATATGTACTAGCCAAATTGTATTAAATATGTGTATAGTAAAACTTGTAGATTTTACATAGGATTTAAACATAGTTTAAAAAGATACTTACCCATGTGGGAAGTAAATGTAATAACAAAGTTTATGATTATTATTGGATAGTTGGGATGGAGTTTGCTGAAAGTTATTTTCCATATGATGAAAAGAGTAAGAAAATTTCAAGATATAATAAATAAATAAGTATTAAACTAATAAATATATGGGTAGTACCTAAATATGTTCTAAGAGTGGTAAAAAACTCAGGGAATGTTTCAGATGATTTTATGTTGTTTTATGTGTGTTATGTTTAGTTATAAGTTTTGTGACTACAAAGAAAAAATCCCCGATCATTTCATGAATTTTTGTAATAGATATATTTCAAATAATGAGATGTTTTAATTGAAATTATTAGGGTTATTATGATTTTTTTGTTCACATTTTGTTACACATAGTGAAAATCATCCAGATCAATAGGAAAAGGCATATAAAACTGATTTTATAATCCTATATTTTATAATGGTCAATCTAATGAAATGATTACATGTATTTGACATTTTTAAAAAAATTATGCTACCACCATTTATGACACTAGTTCTTCATATTAATTTATTTATAATAAATTTTCATGTAAAATTTGAGTATATAATCATGAAATGATGTTATATTTTTTGGTGAAAACTCCAGTTGGATGAATTAAAGAAACCTAGATTTAAAAGAATATACCTATCATTTTTAGTGGGATGGGTTTCCTTGAAAATATCTTTAAACATCCGATTGTAGAATTTGATGTTATTCTAGGTAAATAATAATTTTTATATTATATTGATTTGATATATTTAATATAAAAGAAACATATAATAAATGATTTAATAAATGTGATAACACATGAAGAGGATATGAAATTGATCAAAGGTGGTACTTAAATTTATAGGAATCATATTTTTGAACAAAATTAAGCAATTGAAATTAGTGATGTTCCAATAATTAATGAAAACATGGATGTATTTCTTGATGATTTTCTTGTTGTTATTTCTAATTTGGAGGTTTAGTTTACTATTTAATCAGTTCATAATACAAAAAAACGTCGAAATACCCTTGTAGAATGGGTTAAGTAAATTTTTTTGGAATGAAAAATAAACAACAAGAATTTAATGATAAAGGGTTTAATATCTAAATAACCTCACCATTGGGTGCCCTTATTTTATTTATTAAAAATAAATATTTATCAAAGAGTACTTTCATTTTTTTATTTCAAGTAATTACATCATTATTACGAAAAAATATACTTTTCTTCATATCAATGAATGTTTGGAAAAAATTTATGGAGTAAAATATTTTTCCGAAACTAAAATCTGGCCAGGATAGAAAAAGTATAAGGTAATGGAGGAAAATATTATAAATATGTCATTTAAAACTATATTTGGACATTATGAGTATGTAATTATTTTCTTTGGGCGCTTTATTGCAGTATTTAAATTCCTTTATATAATTTATATATTTTCTCATGACTCTTTTGATAAGTTTGTGGTTTCCTTTATTAATGATAATTTTTATATTTTAAAATTCTATAACATTAGGAAAGAAACATAATTTTTGGTTTTAAAATAGTTAAGAAAGTATGTTTAATAGAAAATGTAGAAAGTTCAAATTTTGGTTGCAACTAATTTCATTCCATATTCATATTGTTTCGAGATATGTAATAACTATTAACCTAGATATAAATATTGTGGTTAATAAATTTATAAGAACTTATAATGTAATAATGAATTATATTTTTCTTAGAAAAGTGGGTTACTATTGATGTTTTTTTGAAAAAATTTCTTAGTTATCTATCCCACAAACTTGTTTACATCAAAAAGGAGTTAAATGCATTAGTAAAAATGGGTGTGATGACTGTTTCTAAGAACTAAAAATAAGATTGTTGAAATATCAAGCTTTATCCCTTTTTTATATAAGTGAAAAAAATTTCATCCACAATGATACTTTGTTAGATGTAAAGGGTTGTTTTCTAATTAATAATCATAAGTTCATTGATTATATTTAATGTAAACTTAAAGATATTAAACTAAATAATCCTGTACATGACCTGGGACTATTTTTAATTGTGTTTTAATTAAAAAAATTGAGACATAATTTATATGGACTAAATAGTGAAATATATTCTGATCATAAATGTTTAACGTATATATTTAATTATAAATATTTTAACATGAGGTAGAGAAGAGGGTTTAGACTAATAAATGATTATGATTTCCTGATTAATTGCCATCTAAGAAATTTAAACAATTTATCTGATTCCTTTAGTCAAAAATATAGTGCATCATTGACCTTGTTATATTTATAACATGATTATTTTGTAAATTATATGAATAATGATGAACTAGAAATTTTATAATAAGAAACATCCCCAATTAATTTAGGTGTTATTAAATTCACTTTTTTTAGAAAGAATTATGGAATCCTAGAAGGATGACAGTGATTTTCACGAAATAGTGGAATATATATGAAAATAAAAGTTTCCTAAATTTAAAATTTACAAGGAATGTGTTTTCATATTTGGGAAAAGATTTTTTATACCAATAATCTGCCAATTAAAATTTATTTGTTTATTTTAGCTCACATATTCCTATTTTCTTCATCCCTGTTGTAGTAAGATGTATAAATACCATATGGAAAACTTATGGTGGGATGGATGGAAGAACAATACAGTAGAGTTTATTATGAAATGTTTAACTTGAAAATAATTTAATTCTGAATGAAAATTAAAAAAATGTATGCTTCAAACTTTTCTACTGCTATAGTTGAAATGTTAAAATAAATCTATAGATTTTGTGATGTAATTATAAGATAAATATAAATGTAATAATTAAATTTTATTTATTTTTTATCAGATAAATAAATATAAACATTTAATTCCTACTCAAGATATAATATCTTTATATAATTTTCCTTAACTATTTCTCAAGGAATACTTATGTTACATGAGGCTCTAATTTTTTTGTATCAATACATTTTATTATGTTTACATATAAATTTTGGGAAGGATTTAAAAAAACATTAGGACTGTAATTAAATTTATATACATCTTGTCATCCAAAATCTCATAGAAAATTAATGAGAATGATTCTGAATCAGAATAACAGACTTAAATATTTTTCAATAGATTACCTAGGATGTTATGGTATATATAAGTAATTAAATGTGATATCTTATAATTATACTTTCTATTACTATATAAAGATGATATATTTTTAGTGATTATGTTGTATACGGTATCAGACTAAAACTTTCTAGGAAGAAGGACGAGAAAGTATGTTTTTTGGAATTTTTTTGGTACTAGATATTGATGACTTCTAAATATTATTTTGAATAATTTTAAGGCATATCAGAGTAGGAAACATAGTTATGATTATTACTATAAAAGGTATCTTTAATTAATGTTAGGTGATACTGTTTTGCATAAATATTCCCCATAAAAATATGTCATGTGTTTTATTAAAATGTGAAAGTTAAATCCCTGATTAAGTGGAACCTATAAAATAATGTATAAGTTTGTATGGGTTTCTCAAATAATGGAATTACCTCCACATATATCCCAAGTGAATGATGTGTTTCTTATTCAATTATTAGAGAAATATGTGGCATATTCATAACTGGTTTTGAGCCCCAAAGTATTATAGTTGTAAGGGAATTCACATACAAGGAATGACTGGTTTAGATTCATGATCACACAGATTATGTGTTTTAGAGTAAGTTGATTCATAAAATTTTTTTTTTTTTAATGTACAATATTGTTGAAGAAGAAACATATGAATTATAAAATTATATGATGGTATAATTTCACCACATGATTAAGAAATGATTAAATTTTAGAGGTTATATTTTCTAAAAGGGAGAAATAATTTAGTAACCTAGGTTACATATATAGTAAATCAATTAACTTATTAATATTCATGATTTTAATTTTATAGAGTTATATTAATTATATGAATAATATGTAATTTCTCAATCAAAAATGAAATAGTTTTAGTCTTATTATATTCTATTAAATATAGTCTATGGTATTATATAAAATATTAATTTATAAATTTGATAATTTTAATTTCATTTTTTTATCAATTTTTATATAATAATGTAAAAATTATCTTAGCAATATTTTTTGGTAATTTTTGAAAATATTTATATTTTGAGAGTAATAGAAAATTCTGATTTTAAAGAACAATACCTTTTATTTAATGTATTTATAATGAAAGATTTCATTTTGAATCGTTTTTTAAAAAATATTTTTTTTTTTAAACATTCCAATAAATTTCAATAGAAAAAAATATTAAAATTGTTTCTTGTTTAATAAAATTTTATAATTAAAAATACAATTTTTGGATTTTTTTTCCTATAATTCTATGGGATTTTTTTTAAAATTAAATTCTTCCACTAATATAAATTTAATGTGATGAAATAGAAACTATATTTGGAGTCACTATATTAATATTTTTTAATGCATTCAGTAACATTTTTTTCTCATTATCAATAATTAGCCAGGTAAAAAACTTATTGACTATAGTAAGAATTAAAATTTGTTAAAATAGATAAAACTAGAATGATAATGGTTAAAATGACCTAAAAATTGTTTAAATAAAATTCTATAGAAAAATTTATACTTCATCATATCTATTATTCACATATTCTCCAATATAGATCAAATTTTTATGATTAAGTCATTAATGTATTTTAATACGTCAAAACATTCCTAATATGTCCTCCACCTCACATTTAAATGGAAACCAATATCTCTTATTCTACATACATTATTAGTCCCTTATAAAATCTAATATCTACCTAAATAAATTCCTAATATCCCTCCCCAAATAGTAAACATTCTATTTTATTATAAATACAATCCATAGAATGTTTTAGATATTAACCTAAGGTGGTTGTTTGAAAATGTTGTATAGTTCTTAATTGTGTGATTTCTTTTTTAATTCTTCGTTCACATCATTCAGAACACTCATAACCATTATGATATAAAATCAAAATTTTCTCCAATATAATTAAATATTATTATATTTATGGTATAACCCTTTTCATTTACTTTTCCATCTAATTGAAAATTAAATCATATTTTGTGTCTACGTGGAGACTACTGCCTTGTATAGATAATGCATTGGATTTTTCATCTCCAAATTGTATAGATGGTTATAATAATGGATCCAAATAAATAATTATTTTACATTATATATATTTTATTTTTTAAAGTTAATTAAATATTATACTTCTTTATTTACATTTTACTGAAAAATAAAAAAAATCTTGTGTGCACGTAGAGACTCCCTCTTCATGAATCGATGTATTGTATTTTTCGGCACTACATCACATGCTTAGTATTTATAAGTTTATTTAAAGATATTTTCTTAAATTTTTTACATAATAGTCATTTTTAATGGTTTAATTATACTTACCATGTTTCCCACAGGTTCATTTAAAAATGGAAATGTTACTTATGTGTGTTACAGAGAAGATTTTCCATCTTGTAATAGAATTCATTTTTTATACGCATAATTTATATTTTTTCATAAAATTTTAATTATTATATAAAAATTTAAATTATAACATTATTAAGATTATATAAAAGATATAATCCTCATTCCATTGAATCATAGTCAACACAACAATTATATTTCAGACGTATGATCCAAGTATCATCGAAACATCCATCATGAAAATTATTTATTATGTTATTGAATATAATAAGGTGACAAATAAAATGAAAGGATTAATAAACTTAAAAAATGATAATAATAATAATGAACATAATTAGCAAAAATTTATTATTTCAGAATATAAATAACGTACGTGATGAGTTTGACTCAAGGTAAAGGTCACTTTTCCTTAAATCCATATTTAAAATGATATAAATATTTATATTATAATTATATTTTATACATGTATACATAAATAAAATTATTTTATGGATATATTTATGCAGAAATAAATATCGTATAATGAACATTGTATATATATTTTATATATTTTTTAATAATTTTAAATAATAATATTTTTATGTAGTTTATATAGAATTTTTGTACATTCTTTTTGAGACAAAAATGAATGTTCTATTTTACCATATATGGGTTGACCTGATTTCTCCACCATCATGTGTGTTATTCATTATTTTGAGTCCATTAATATATTACATGTGTTTTATTATAAAACCGTTTTCACATTATTTTTTTAATAATTATATTTTTATAAAAATTAGGGGATTTAGATAGAAAAGGTATTTTGATATATGAATGTGTTTTTCATATCTGTTCAAATTATTTATTCATGGTTCTAATAATTAAAAAGTTAAAAAATAAATTTTCTAATAATGATACTTTACACGATAATTATAGATGATGATCTGTGAGATAGATAAAACTTATACAATGGGTGATCCCAATACATCTTATAGAAGATGTGATCCATGTATAACTCTCAAATAGATTGGGTAATGTTCCTTGAATTAATATGAATGAAGAGTGGATGTATCCTAGGAGGATTCTACAATATATTTAATGGGGTTATAGTTATATATGATTGAATTATACACATTTTATGATTATAATTATATATAAAAACTATAAGGGTATAACGTTTTATATAATTGGGTTAGGATGATTTATTTGTGAAAAAAGTGTTTTCCTATGTGAATGTGATTTTTTTATAATCTCATGGAATAATGAAATATAGTAAAAATTCAATGGTATATCATTTTTTTCACATGACTAATGGATTTATTTATTTAATGTCCCCTACTATGGTTTTTATGCCCATACCAAATTTAAAAATGTTTTAAATTTGGTTTATGGGTGTGTAAGAATAATTATGAAATCATGTTGATAGTTATAATGATTTTCCATGTAATGGAAAAGAGTATAATTTTAAATTTTTTATATTGTGGAAAAAATAAACACTAACTTGATTTTTACACTTTTCAATATAGGGGGGTGTCATGCAATTTTTATGATATAATTCTTTGAAAATACACTACTATAAAAATACCCTATACCAACGATTTGGAACCGTTGTTATAGGCCTCTAAACCATTGCTATAGGCTATACAAACGGTTTGGAGAACCATTTCCATGTAATCCATGAGGACAAGTCTATACCAACAGTTTTGGGAAAACCATTGGTATAGACCTATACCAATAGTTTTGAAAACCATTTCTATAAGTAATATGAAAATCTATACCAACGGTTCCATAAACTACTGGTATATGTAATTCAAAAAATAATCACCCAGTTGGTTTTGATCCCAGCACCTCCCGTTTCTGATTGAATGACCTAACCACTAACCTAACTTACCTTTGTGAACATAATTTCATAAATATATATATGTATTATCATATGTATTTTAAATTTTGATTTATTTAATGTTCGATGTAAGAAGATTCCATTAAAAATACATGTACTTATACCAACAGTTCTCAAAACCATTGGTATAGACATATACCAACGGTTTTGAGAACTGCTGGTATATGGTCTCTGATTTTGGGACCTATACCAACGGTTTTGGGAATACTGTTGGTATAGGGGGGATCTATACCAACGCTTTGGCCAAATCATTGGTATAGTGTCTCTATAATGGACCTATACCAACGTTTTTTGCCAAACCATTGGTATAAGTCCAAATTAGTGAACCTATACCAGCTGTTTGGCCAAACCATTGGTATAGGTCCCCCCTATACCAATGGATTGGCCAAAACATTGGTATTAGTCCCTCATATACTAACGGGTTTTCCAAAATCGTTGGTATAGGTCTATATAAGTGAACTATACCAACGGTTTTGGCCAAATTGTTGGTATAGGTCCAAATTAGTGAGCTATACCAACGGTTTTCCCAAAACCTTTGGTATAGATCATATTTACAGTAGTGATATAAACCTAAACTATCTTAAGGAATGAGAGAAACTTAAATACTATATAAAAGATCAGAAGTATGTAATGTTTTAGGATGTGGTTGTTACTGTAATTAATTGTATTGGGACTATGTTACACATTACCCCCCCATAACTCGCTATAAGGATCAAAGCATGTTTCCAATCACCCTGAGCTAGAGATAATCTGTGGTGTATGAAAACATATTCAATTGGGATGGATTTCTGGATATAATTATATAGTAATAGACATTAAAATCAACCAAAGGATTTGGAATGAACAATTCATAAATTTAAAATCCATTAAAAAATAATTAAAAAATAATAAACCATCATTGGAAAACATATTGTAGTAGAAATAATCATCTAGATCAAAAATAAAACACAAAAATAGAATGTAATGAATACCATCACCAATAAGGTAAAACTAGAGGAAAGAAAAATCATGAAAATGATAATATATAAGAGTCACAAAAAAAATATAAACCAATTATGAACCACTACCAATAACCTCCATATGACCTATAGTCACTCCTCACATATGAACATCATATATCATCAAAAAAGAAAACATATAACATGAAAGAGAATAGATCCTTGGCACATGAAAGAATACAAAAGAGAAACATACACCCAATAGTATTTGTAGAGTATAATCTAAAAATGATCAGTATGATTTCAATTTTTTATGATTATATTAATAATAAATTTAATTAATTATAGATTGATTTTTTTTAGGATAATAGTTTTTAAATGGGAGTATAAGAAAATAAAAACAACATAGTTTTTTTACCCTCATAAAACATCAAATATTTTCATATTAAATAAGGATCAAAAAAATATTTCTGAGAAAACAATTAAAAATATGTGAAAGGTTTTTCATAATGTTAAATGAGAACAAAAAAATCATTATCTCCTTCCACCATAACTGATTTGAAATACCACATAGACAAACAAACACATGAAAATTAGAAACAAATCTTTTCTTATCCTGAAAATCATTTCCAACCCTATTAAAAATGATTTGAATAATTTTTATTTGGAATATACTATTTAAATATTTATTGAATATTTTTTAATACCTTTAAAATAATAATTAGAATGGAGAAAATAAAACAAGAACCAAAACATCAATTTGTAAAATAAAAATAGAATAAACATAAAATAGTAATTGGTACCCAAACCAATCAACTTCTAGAGCATATAAAGAAGTAAAAAATGGAATCTTATAAAAATTTCTATGAAATCAAAATTTTACATTAATCATAGAAATCTCTAAAATGGATGAAACCAGACTCAATTTACCCAGTTACATATATCTTATATCCCTAAGTGGAACAAAAAAACATATCATTTCCCTTATTGAGTCTTATTGGCCACAAAATAAACCATGATGAAGAAACTAATATCATATAGATCTATCATGTTAGATCGTATTAGGATAGTGAATTAAGAATACATTCATTTTACATATTCACCTAAGGTCCCATTATATAAAAAAGGTGATGATAAAGAAAGAAAGATACTAGCTCATCCCAAAAATAAAAAATATAAACATATTTAATAAATTTCATTTCACCTATATCAAAATCAGAAGTAGTAACCCCTTATATTTTCACATAATGATAAAGATAACATATGAAAATAGGTATAAATTAGTGGAAAATTACCCTGTCACATATATCATGGAAAAGGGGGGAAACACTAAGGGTAAAATTTTCTCTTAGAAAAACATTTAGAAACTACCAATTCAGGATTCTTAAAAAGATAACTTAGAATACCAATACATTTTTAAAATATTCTAAACTATTATTTGTGAATGATATTTTAAAAAAAAAAATCCACTCTTGTAATCATTTATGAAAAAATACCATTTTTAATTGGAAATTTTCATTTCAATATAAATCATTAAAATTCTAAAATAGTATTATATTAAAAAATATTATATAACCATCAAAATAATTCATAAAAAATACAAAATATTTCATATAAATTATATTAAAATTTTTATTTTGAACATTTCCCTGTGTAGTTCAAAAAAACTAATTAGCATTTTATATGTAAAATTTATTACTAAAAATTAATTGAAATCACATTATTCCATGTTTTAAAACCATAAGATACACCTCTTTAAATAATATTATTATCACATATATATTAATTATATATATATATATTAATCAATCATTAAGAGTATTTTAAATCAAAACACGTTCAATAAACAAACATTCAAATAAATTACCCAAAAACACATTCCAAAAAGAAAATACATTAGAGTATCAATGCATCTTCTTTAATGGAGATTACCCAACAAAATAATAACTAGAATCTATAAACCACAATCATATCAATCCATAAGTTATTTACTAAAAAAAATTATAGACTCAACTCCCTACACCCCTAGGGTACACTTGAAGAAGAAAAATGATAAGGACATGGTTTAGGGGAAGGATAGAGGAAAAATTTAGAGAAATTAAGGTCTCACTATATTAAAACATATTGGAATCAAGGTGGATGGCCATAAAATTTGAGAAGAATGGAGATATAAATCATCTTGGTGCTTTCCAAAATGATTGTCGAATTAGGGGGAGGAAATAAGGGAGTTAAGGTGTTAAAATTTTTGTGGGTAAAATAGTAATTTTATGTTTTATGTTATTATGGGTAGTTCATACAGTACGGATATGGGGTTTACCAAATTGTGCACCAATCATGCATTATGTAATGGAAGCTAAGTATACAATATGCTTGGTAAGGCTAAATGAACAACTAAACCATCAACTAAAAATAAAATAATCATTATTAAAAACATTTTACTATGTATGATCAACCTACATAGTTTCCCATAACAATCCTTTGATCACACACTAATTTAAAAACCTTATAATTATAAAAATTTCTACCCGAGAACATCTAACATTTTAAAATACACTAAAATAATATAAAATATTACACCATAGTGACATGGATGTTTTCCAGGGAAATTATTCAACTAGATTTATATTGATAATCTATTATCATGATATAGACCATAATAAAATTTTATGGCAACGAGACTGTACTCAAGTTTTATAGGCTCTTTCTTGGCATCCAAAAGACCCAGGATACAATCAGAGTAGTGATTAATTTCCAGGTTACTATAGTAGTACTGCATAAGGGAAATATAACACTACTCTAACAGTAGTGGAATTATAGCATCGATAGCACTATAACGGATGAGGGACTATTTCAGGGTATTGTAGCGGTAGTGATACTTTAACAGGTACTGTAGAAGCGCGATGACTATAGTAGTAATGTTCACTGAGGGGTCATTTGGGCCAAAAATGGGCTTTCATGCCTTCTATTCAGGCCACATGGACTATGGCCTTCAGGCTATATAATGGGTCTCCTTCTACCCAGAATTAAAAAGTTCTTTGATTTAATAATAAATTATGGATTTATCCCCAAACATTAAAAAATAAAAAAAAATTATAAAAAAAATTATAGTATTATTTTTTTTAACTAACACAATATCAACCACTGCAACATAATTTCATAATTTAATTTTGGAATTTATTACTTTAAACGGATTATAAATCCAAAATTAGTATTTAATACAACGTAAAATTATATAAATATTATCATTTAAAAATTACGATTATCACTAGTACAATAATTAATCACTTACCAACCAAGAATCTATATAATTTCATTTAGTAATTCACTAAAATTATTATTAGGAAAAAAATTGATGAAATAAAATCATAAATTTTTTATTTCATATTCATATAATTGTAAATATTAAATTTTCCAAAAAAAATAAATTTCCAATTTAACTCAATTGAATTAAATTTTTTCACAATTATTTTATTAATAGGAGTAATAAGTAATGTGAAAACACAAAAAAAATAAATTTGGAAAAAATTTATAAATTTTTATTCTGAATTCCTTCATTAAAAAATTATATTTTTTAAATGTTATTTATGATTCAATATGATTCTTGATAAAAACACCTATCAATGTAAAACAATTTCTCAATTAGTATAAAGTTACATCATAAATCATAATTAATATTGCTAATAAATTTTTTAAAAATTATTTTTATCATTTTTAATACTATTATAAAGGTAAATACAAGAATATGATAAATAAAATAATCACAAAATATAATTCATTTATTCCAAACAGGTTAATATATTATAAATTTTAACACTATTATTGGTTGATTTTTATTTCTTATTAGCCAATGAAATAAAACATTATAATTCAAACCAAGCATATCACTCTTATCATAACTGCTAATTTCATTACATAATTATTTGAGTTAATTTGGACATATGGTGAAAGTTTTAGCTCTAATTAGTAATTATTGTAGTGATTCCATGAATTTTAGAACCTATATTTCATATAAGATTCACTTGTTTTAAGAATATTTATAATCAAATACTTGAATTTTAAATTTAAAGTTAAATCATTCAATGTATAATCAGTTTACCCCACCAATTATTATTTTTCAAGAATAATATTTTTTAAAAATAATTCATTCTTGTTCATAATAATTATGAAACTCATGCCATCGGGTCTTTATCAAATAGGTTTATGTTACTATCAAATAAATTCCTTTATCCTATATAATTATTATTCATGATCGTCAAAATTTTCAATTATACAAAATATTATTTGTAATAAAATATATCCCATAAATATATTTGTGTAAAATAAATGTATTGAAAAAATAAAAAACCCCATTCTGGACACTTAAAATAACACTTTTCCTCAATTTTTGAAAAATGTTATATTGGTTAAATGGTTTTTATTTTAGAAAATCATAGAATAGTGTAACAAAATTGGAAATGTGGAATAAATCATCTAATTATAATTGTATATTTGTTAAATGGAAAATTTATATATTAAATGGTAATTTATTTAAATTAACTATAATTATGAATATAATAATTTTATTGTATTTATTTATATGGGTAAAAACATGTAATGCAATTTTTCAGAATTGAATATCCAGAAAATATATCACCGAATCAAATTTTGAAATAAATATTATAAAAAAATTTCAATTTAAAAATATTTTCACATATTATATAGAGTTAAATACATTATAAAGTATACACATGAGGTAAATTTTTCTATTGTCACGAATTCATGTTAATTTAATGTAATTTAGATGAATAAATTATATCTTTTATTTATTTAAGGGACGTCAATGATGATGGTTTATGGAATCCAAGTTATATTGGGAGAATTAGGGAATGATTATGATAAAATAACATTATTGATAATCTATATGGGTATACTGTTTTTGTTTTTAATCCACCCTTGGTTACACTACTTTTTAGAAAGAAGATATTAAAGTCAAAATGATATGTTTCAAAAAATTACTGATTTTGATCAGAGTTGTTAAATGATTTTTAATTGTGATCAAAATTTGAATTATAAGAAAAAATAATGTATAAATAGGCATTTTTCTAAAATTTAATATTCTTCATGTTATATGATTTTAAATAAAAGGGTGACATTTAGTGAAGGATTAGATTTTATGGTGAGTTTTTGCAGAACCACATATGTACAAATGTTTTTTTATTGAAATAGGTACACAAAAAACATTTTTTAAAACAATTTAAGTAGTTGAATGATTTAAATAAATAATAAATTCGTATAAGTTTAAATAAAATTAATTACATTGTATTATAGTCCTTTGATAAGAGAATGAGGAAGAAGTGTGTGAAATATGAATGGATGGTCATTCATGGAGCAATAAAAAATATAAAATGTGTAATTGTTAATGTAATGGAATAAATTACATGAATTCAATGTCATTTATGAGAGAGATATTGGATATTTAGGAAAATCATGAAATGAGGATCCTATTATAATTTGTGCAATTGAAAACATTTTTATATTTTGACTATTTCTTATGGTTAAAAGGTATCATATATTCAAAATGTGAGATTCTTATGTGGAGTGAGTTTTTAAAGTCATATCCTTATAATTGATCCTATATGCACTTAATTTGATTTTGAAAATGAACTAAATGTTGATTATAGTGAATTAATATATTTTTTATGAAAATTTGAATTAATCTATTTAATTTTGAAATAGATATAAAATTGTGTTAAACTCACATAGTGATCCAAACATTGATGAAAATGATATATAACATAGATTTAAAAAATTATATAGAGTAATGAACTATGAAGTAATTACATGGAATGATAAATTTTATTCAGAATTTATAAAGTGATCAACAGAGCACATAGAACGTACATTGTGAATAGTATACAATATAAATCATGAATAGATATATAAATTTGTTTGAAAACCATAATAAAAGTTTATCTTGAGTTATAGATTTCTGGTAGAGATTATTCCTTGTTGTCATGGATTACATTGTAGCATTACAATTTGTGACTCATGATGTAAATAAAAATACATTTTATTTCCAATATAGAAGTAATTATCAGGAAGATAGATGATAAGATAGCCATCCATTGTAGTGTGTGAAGGATTTGTGAATAAGAGTATATAGATGGAGGTAGTTTTAAAATCCATCAACCCAATCCTAATCATATTAAGACATGAATAATGTTACCATGATTGAAATATTATATGAATCAATCTTTCGAAACATAGTAGATTTTGGAACCTCAAAACATCATCAATATATTCTCCTTGGACACTTACCTTAGTGGTTAACCATGTAAAATTATTATAAATTATATTAGTTTTACTTTATTTCTTGAAGAGAAAATTTAATTAATCAATTTAAGTTTAATAAGTTCCTACCAAGGTGGGAATATGCTCCAATGAGTTGTGGGAATAATTTCACATGTTAATACACAACACATATTAAGGTGTGTTTGGGAATTTTTTTGTAAAAATTGGTTTCATATCCATAGGTTCCAGGGTGGATGACAATAAACTAGATTTCTTCATCGATTT
This sequence comes from Viscum album, assembly GCA_963277665.1. Lineage (NCBI taxonomy): Eukaryota > Viridiplantae > Streptophyta > Magnoliopsida > Santalales > Viscaceae > Viscum > Viscum album. The sequence continues at coordinate 1,500,198,751 of OY728136.1, read as the reverse complement.
AAAGGTGTAACTTGAGGGTAATATTGAAAAGATTGATGGTTAAAGGAATAAAAATAAGAATATAATTGTGTTTTTGAATTAATATTATGAATATATAGAATAAGTCAACGTTTAGATTGACTTAATAGAAAATTATTTTATTGATCAATAAATTATTTAAGTAATGTAGGGATAAATACATGATTTTGTTCTAGATATTAAAGAAAAATATAATTTTAATTTTGATCTAAATTTATTTTATTTTAGTGAAAAACATTTGTAAAATACATTGAATAAGAGTTGGTAAAATTATGAAATTTCCATGAACCTAAAAATAAATAAAGTGATCGAAGGATAAAATTTAATTTTGGAAAGTTCTTAAATGATGAATTTTTATAATGGGTTAAATGAGGCTAAAGAATGTTATGAATGTGTTGAGTTATTAAATAATTAAGTACATTGGTAAAAGTGGAGTTTGTCTTAGTGCCGATACATCCAATTAAATAATAGATATATATCAAAACAATTGTAAGCAAATGGTTTAAGATACTCTCTCTAATATCGAGACAGAAAAAGAATGTACAATGAAAGCTACAAATAACTTTAATAAAATTGTTGAAGATAAACATCATCCTTTTAATGTTAATGAATTATAAATGATATATTCAAATGTTGATAACAAGTGGAGGGTTTAAGGGTATAAGATATTTATTCTAATGAAGTGTGAATTTTATGGATTTATTAGTCACAACATATCATACTATGAATAGGAAAAGAGGTATTTAATGGTATAATTACTTTTATATAAACATACATGAATGAAACTTTATCCTCCTTCCTAAAGAATAAATAATTTCCTTATATATTTCATTAACTGTTAATTTTTTATGTCTAAAGAGGTTGATTTAAGGAAAAAGATATGTTTAAATTACTACCATGGAATTCAAAGAAATAACATTGCAATAAAACTGAACATGATTCATTTGGTAAATAGATAGTTCCCATTGGAATATAATAAAGAGTATGGATAAAATGCATTTGATAGAGTAAAATAATTCATTCCATCATATTTCCTAACTCATTTAAACATGTAATAGAAGTAAAAGAATAATAATTACAAGGATAAACATGATAAAATAACTATTAGAGATAAAAATAATAGTATCACATAGAGCATTCAATGTTTGGGTTTATACCTCATGACTGGAACATGAATTTTTTTTAAAAATTTAGTAGTTAAGAGTTCCTTAAATGGGTTTATTTATAAATTATATTTTTTAAGTTTTCATAATTCTTAAATAGGATGTGATTATATGAAGAATATGTAAGTGATATACGTGGATGGATTATAACACAACCTCTTCCGTTTGAGTAATACCTAGGACTTTAGAAATGAGGTTACATTAAACTTAAAAGGGTTCTAGAACAATAGATAGTTTGTAAACAATATAATGAAATGATAGAGGAATATTCATAATCAAAACTATGTAAATATAAATTAAAACACGTGTATCATTATATTTTAAGAGGAGAACAACAAGTGGAACTACAAGATATAGAATATTTTATAAAAAACTGTGGATATCATAATGAGATAAAATATAATATGGGAATTATAATTCTGAATCAACAACTTAAATAGACATGTGATTCATGTATATAGGGTAATATGGCCTGAAATATTTATCTGAAAAAGAAGAAAACTTAATTCAATAAACAACAGAACCAAGTAGTGTTTTATACTCTCATTTTATTTCATCTTTTTGGTTGATGAATATCATAGAAAGGATTGTATTATGTTCATTCAAAGTGTGAATGATGATGTAGAGTTCACAAATAGGTATAATAAAGTATTAAAAAAATAATTTGTATGCTCAATCAAATTTTGGTGATCAAATAATGAAATAGGGTACACATCTATTAAGATGAAAAACTACCTTATAATACGTAGAATTAAAACTTATGTATATATAGTAAGGAATACACAATAGAATGGAGTTATAGAATGTTAAAATTGAATGGAAGAAATATATAACTAATAAATTTCTCATGGATAGTGGAATATCAATCTACTATTAGAAGGATGGAATATGTGTTTGGTTTTGCACTCAAAACTAGACAGAAAATGAATGTACAATAAAATATACGAATAAATTTAATACAATTGGTCAAGATAAACATCATCATTTTAATTTTAATTAATTATAAATGATATATTCAAATATTGATAACAAGTGGAGGGTTTAAGGGTATAAGATATTTATTCTAATGAAGTGTGAATTTTATGGATTTATTAGTCACAACATATCATACTATGAATAGGAAAAGAGGTATTTAATGGTATAATTTCTTTTATATAAACATACATGAATGAAACTTTATCCTCCTTCCTAAAGAATAAATAATTTCATTATATATTTCTTTCACTATTAATTTTTTATGTCTAAAGAGGTTGATTTAAGGAAAAATAGATGTTTAAATTACTACCATGGAATTCAATGAAATAACATTGCAATAAAGCAAAACATGATTCATTTGGTAAATAGATAGTTCCCATTGGAATATAATAAAGAGTATGGATAAAATACATTTGATAGAGTAAAATTATTCTTTCCATCATATGTCCTAACTCATTTAAACATGTAATAGAAGTAAAAGAATAATAATTACAAGTATAAACATGATAAAATAACTATTAGAGATAAAAATAATAGTATAACATAGAGCATTCAATGTTTGGGTTTATACCTCATGACTGGACCATGAATTTTTTAAAAAAAATTAGAAGGTAAGAGTTCCTTAAATAAGTTTATTTATAAATTATACTTTTTAAGTTTTCACAATTCTTAAATAGGATGTTATGATATGAAGAATATGTAAGTTATATACGTGGATGGATTATAACACAACCTCTTCCGTTTGAGTAATACCAAGACTATAGAAATGAGGTTACATTAAACATAAAATGGTTCGGGAACAATAGATAGTTTGTAAACAATATAATGAAATGATAGAGTAATATTCATAATCTAAACTATGTAAATATAAATTAAAACACGTGTATCATTATATTTTAAGATGGGGACAACAAGTGGAACTAAATGATATAGAATATTTTATAAAAAACTGTTGATTTCATAATGAGATAAAATATACTATTGGAATTATAATTCTGAATCAACAATTTAAAGAGACATGTGATTCATGTATATAGGGTAATATGGCCTGAAATATTTTTCTAAAAAAGAAGAAAACATAATTCAATAAACAACAGAACCAATTAGCATTTTATACTCTCATTTTATTTCATCTTTTTGGTTGATGAATATCATAGAAAGGATTGTATTATGTTCATTCAAAGCGTGAATGATGATGTAGAGTTCACAAAGAGGTATAATAAAGTATTAAAAAAATAATTTGTATGCTTAATCAAATTTTGGTGATCAAATAATGAAATAGAGTACACATATATTAAGTTGAAAAACTACCTTATGATACATAGAATTAAAACTTATGTATATATAGTGAGGAATACACAATAGAATGGAGTTATAGAATGTTAAAATGGAATGGATGAAATATATAACTAATAAGTTTGTAATGGCCCGGACCTCTTCGGTCCATTACTTTGTGAAATGTTGGTGTTAGAGGTGTTATGGGAGGTCAAGGGGACTTATCCCCAACACTTTGCCAATTTTTTCAGTTCTGTGAACAGTGTTTCCAGTTTTATGAACAGTAACAGATCGGTCTCACCGATCGGTCTGACAGATCGGTCTGACAGATCGGTTTCACCGATCGGTGTGACAGATCAGTCTCACAGATCGGTCTGATAGATCGGTTTCACAGATCGGTCTGACAGATCGATTTCACAGATCGGTGTGACAGATCGGTTTCAAAGATCAGTGTGACAGATCGGTTTCACAGATCGGTCTGACAGATCAGTTTCACAGATCAGTGTGACAGATTAGTTTCACGGATCGGTGTGACAGATCGGTTTCACAGATCGGTGTGACAGATCGGTTTCACAGATCGGTCTGACAGATCAGTTTCACGGATCGGTGTGACAGATTGGTTTCACAGATTGGTCTGACAGATCGGTTTCACAGATCGGTGTGACAGATCGGTTTCACAGATCGGTCTGACAGATCAGTTTCACAGATCGGTGTGACAGATCAGTTTCACGGATCAGTGTGACAGATCGGTTTCACAGATCGGTGTGACAGATCGGTTTCACAGATCGGTCTGACAGATCAGTTTCATGGATCATTGTGACAGATCGGTCTGACAGATCGGTTTCACAGATCGGTCTGACAGATCGGTTTCACAGATCGGTGTGACAGATCGGTTTCACAGATCGGTCTGACAGATCGGTTTCACAGATCGGTGTGACAGATCGGTCTGACAGATCGGTTTCACAGATCGGTGTGACAGATCAGTTTCACATATCGGTTTCATAGATCGGTGTCACAGATCGGTTTCACAGATCGGTTTCATGTACAGTAACAGTGGGTGAACAGAGTTTCCAGACTCCTACAGTTTTGCCCCTTTTGACGTTTCCTTTGACGAAAAATACATTTAAAGCCTTATTTTAAGTGCTCTTAAGGTCGTTTAAAATGCCATAAATCCTATATTAATTATTCCTAAGTCTTGGAATCTATTACTTGGTCAAACTGCGTGGGTTAATGTGATCCGTTTTTAATGGAGAATTAACCGGATCATAAACCGTCACCCCATTAAATCTTAATAAGGGATGAGATATCATTATCCCTTGTTCTTTCCCTTTGTTCTCAGCTAAGAGACTCTAGAACCATTCAATCCTTCCCGTAGGAGTTGCACAATCAATCTTTACTCCTAGGATTGGTTCTGCTCTATTTTCGATGCAACCGAACTCTATCGGTCAATCTTCCCAATAAGTTGTCACGAGAGGAGGATTGTGACCCGTTGTGTGGATAAAGGACGTCAAGAAATCTTCCAGGTAGGGGATTCATGGATTCTCTAATTGTATATGTGAAATCGTAGAATTAGCATGATTTGTCCCTTTGGATCACAATGAAACTGACCTAATTAAATACTTGAACCGGATTAAAAGAATTTGTTGATCGCATGTTGTTGCTTTATACCGTGATAACAGTTTGCCTCATGTTTTCCTAGATATAGTGATATCTATTTTTTCCTTGATTTGTTGTTTGTTCATGATAGAAATTTATAATGAACGTAAAGCTGGAATTAATTGGCTAAAGATAAAGAGGCATGTAAATTAATCTGGTTATTTCTGTTGTTGTAGTTGTTCTAATTTGAGGATAATCAAATTAGGGAAGTAAGCATGGTTATTTAAATTGTGATAGCTTGCTGATTTGGTCTCCTGTAATTGGATCCTACGAATAACTAATCTTCTAGTTCAATATGGATTAAAGAACACATTATGTGGGAATTTCTAAAAGGGTTCTGAGTTACCTTCTTGTTTGCTAAATGGTCAAGAGCCCACGATGTGATGTTTGTTTTCCTGTTGCTTGTGCTGTGATATGAGCCTGGATGGCTGTTGTGATATGTGGAGGCATGGAGGCCTTATGGTTTTGGCAGTGGATGACGTCTAGAGTGGCGATATGCATCAGTTATGCATGTGTGTGTCAGGGAGGACACCAGGGGTGATGGAATGGTATGGATGTGGTTGCTGGTTGCTTACGTTTTTCTTGAATGTTAATCTTCTTTTCTTTTCCCCACTGCTCAAGGCAGCTGGTCTTGCTACCCTTCTTCCGAAGGAGGCGAAGAAGCGCAGGGTATGCCACGTGCTTTCTGTGTTTAGCCTCTCGAGGGAGAATGGGTATATGCTCTTTCTATAGGCGGCAAAGACTCGACGGGTAGTATATCTATTCACCATGTTGAGCCTCCTTTGTGTTTAGAAGCATAGGATGTTTTTCTAGAATGCCTGGGAATGTGGAAAAGTAATTCTGTAATGAATGTTTGATTAAATGGTGAAAATCCACGGGGATGGAGATGCTAGAATTTAAAGGTAATGTGAATCTTAAAAAGGAGCAGTTGTTTTTGAAAGTGATGCCAATTTAGTTTAATGTGGAATTTTTCATTCTTAATTAATGTTTAAAGAATTAATTAATGTACAATGGAACTGATAAAATGAGAACGGAGTAATCTAATAAATCTCTTCAAATGTTTGTGTGCTTATAGGATACCTAGTCTTAGAAGTAGCAGCCTGGAGTCTGAGAGATGTTAGCTGCAGTTGTATCTAAGACTAGGTAATGCCCATAGTGTGGATGTGAGTTACTTATATATTCTGTAATTTTTGTGTTTCTATACGCTACTCCACCCTGTCGGTAAGGGAAACTAACACCCCGGGGATTCTGAGCCCTGGGGGGGTGTTTTCCCCAACATTCTGATGGGAGGTTGAATGGCTGACTGCCCCCTTTGGCTCCGCTCTCTTCTCTTGGTAGATACTTGTGACATGAGGCACAGCGGTTAGTTACCCCATATATGTGTGTAGAGGGCTATAATGGATTGTGGTTATTCACACACATATATTATGGATATAGTATCCTACGGACTACTATAGGTGTAACGTGTATAGGCTATGATGGATTGAGGATCCTTACTCGGAGTATGGGCTGTAATGGCTTGAGGTATTATACCCGACATATGATACATGTTATGCGAGATGTGGTGGCTCCCGGAGACTACCTGGTTACTTTTGGTTGTGAGGATGGTGTGGTGCTTCGCCCAGGTGTCTGCGGGCAAGCCTATGTGGTGCACGGGGTGCAGATTGTGGAGCTTCGCCCAGGTGTCTGCGGGCAAGGCTTTGGAGAGAGATGCACAGGACGTGTGTCATTGGGGCAAAGCGGAAAACCAGTGGGGAAGTAGTAGCGGGGTACCCTTGATATTCTTTACTATATGCTGTATTCATGTATGCGTTACTTGGTGAGAGTATCCATGGTGAGGTTTGGATCATAGTATATATGTTTAGGTGACGAGTTAGTTTCACTTGTTGTTCACTGGGATTTAGCATGCTTTCTTAACTTTTTCATGAGAGGCTTGGGGAGGATCCTACTGAGTATACTGTTATACTCACCCTATGTATATATAAACTGTTTTTCAGGTCACTTGGAGCAGGTTGGAGATCAAACTAGTTACTGCTAGCTCGCGGTTGTAGGAGGAGCTGTTCGGGCTTGTGGTCGCTGTCGTTTTACTTTCTTTTGGGTACTTTTAGTTTCCCCTTTCAGTTGTAGTACATGTGCATGACATTTCGTATATGTACTTGGTTTCCTTTTATATCTCAGTTCTAAGTTGGAGTTGATTGGAGTCTATTCTATCTCTCTCTTCTGCAAGTGTTCTCTTAGAGGGTAATGCCTCCCATTTGTATGTTATTATACCCTCGGTGCTAGTCGCCAACCCGGGGCCTATTGGAGGCGGGACTTGGGGGTCATTATCTCCCTTTTCACATTGCCGGCCCAGGAGGGGTACACTTTGTGGGGAGGGGGTCGTGACAGAGTGGTATCAGAGGTCTGGTTGAGGGATAGGATGGAGTTCGGAGTTAGGCACATGTGAGGATGCATGGGTTGGTAGGGCAACAGTGTCATTCATGTTTAGAAAGTGGGGTAAACACTGGAGACCGGCAGAGACGTAGGCGTTTATGGCCCCCTATGATCTGTTGCACGGACCTTTAAGTTTACGATGGCTACTAAACAAAGTGATACTGGTTGCAGGGTAGAGACCTAGGAAAGGATCATGCATCATTACTCTTTGCGCCTGTGTTTGAATGGGTGGACCTTGGGATAGGTAACCTGAAATTAATAAAACAAAACAATTAATTAATTAATGTGAATCTTCCATATTCTAGTCTTAGGAGTTCTAACATTTGTTATTTTATAGGTATGGCTCTGGTTCGACGTCCTCATTAGGATTGCACAGAAGATGCCCAGCAGGCTGCTCCAGTAGATCACCGCCGAGTAGAGGTTGACGAAGATGACACTTGGAGGAAGACACTTCGAGAATTTCAGTTCCAGAGTCTACAGAAGTACGGGGGCTCTGTTTCAAGTGCAGTCACAGAAGACTAGTTGAAGGAGGTCGAGATAGGCTTCAGTTCGATTCGTGCTCGGAAGGAACACTGGGTGTCCTTGGTTGTGACGATGCTGCGTGGAGCAGCGAGGCAGTGGTGGTTCTTGTTCCTCGGTGATCGTGAGGAGTCAGCGATCTCATGGGAGGAGTTTCAAGACAGGTTTAGAGTCGAGTTTCGTTCATCGACTGTGAAGGTGTCCTGTCACTAGGAGCTTATCACCCTTTGGCAGGGGAGCTCCAGTGTTCGAGAGTTTGGAATCCGTTTCAGGAACCTTCTACGATATGCTTCAGACCTATTAACAGATGATGAGGCCAAGGCGAGGCATTTCGAGGAGGCTTTGCATCCAGAGATCCAGCGCCAGGTCACCCCATTTATGCTGAAGACATATCTTGATGTGCTGGCGAGGGCAGAGGTTGTTGAGAGGACTTTGGCTAGGACCGGATCATCACGAGAGGGGAATCGTCATGATTCCTCACGAAGCAGAGTTATGGTTCGGGGTTCCCAGTTTTCAGGACAGAAGAGTTCCTGTTCACCTGGGGGTAGGTCCCAACCCTTCCCATCTCGTTTCTATGGAGGCAGAAACTCTCAGGCCTGTGCCAAGGGATCATGCGCTTTTTTTTCTTGTGGTGGTCGTGGTCACCAGCAGCGGGAGTGCCCGAATTTTCAGAGCAGTCATCGTGCACCGGGTGCTCCACTCCAGGTTCCTCCGTTGAGGCAGTTCTAGCCAAGGCAGCAACAGCAGGTTGCACTAGCCTTAGATCACCAGAGGGTAGATGGATCAGGCAGAGGACAGCCCAATGACGCTCTCCATCCTCAGAGAGTAGAGTTCGGACGTGGTGGTGGTCGTCATCAGGGTCAGAGAGGCTGTGGAGGAGGTCGTGGTCAGCTTCATGCTCTAGCTTTGCCATCCCCAGGCGAGCCAGATGTCGTTCGAGGTACCCTTTTCTTGTTTTCTACCTTGGTGTGTGCCTTGTTTGATTTAGGAGCAACACACTCGTTCATATCACTTACCCTTTTCCATGCTTTGGGACTTGAGGTAGAGAGGCTTCCAGTGCCCTTGGCGTTGACTACGCCAGTTAGAGGTCGAGCTGACTTGTTTGAAGTATGTAGAGACTGTGAGCTATTGTTGGGGCAACACCGCTCTTGGGTATATTTCCTATATTTACGAATACAACCATATGATGTCATCCTCGGCATGGATTGGTTGTATTCGGTGCAGGCTATTGTGGATTGCTTCCGGAATGAGGTCATCTTCTTCGATGTAGATGGAGAAACAGTGGTGTTTGATGGTGAGCGAGATCCTCAGATGAGTCATAGACGAGTTCCTTCCTTATCATCCATGATGGCTGGGATGATGCTGAGTTCTTCAGAGGTTCAACAGTTGGCGTTTCCTAGGGTCGTAGAGGAGTACCCTGACGTCTTTCCAGGAGAGGTTGTATCCGTACCCCCTCGACGAGAGATCGAGTTTAGGATAGAGCTACAGCCAGGAGTGTCCCCTATCTCTATGTCTCCATATAGGATGGCCCCTTCTGAGTTACGAGAGCTACGTATTCAGCTTGATGGTCTGTTGCAGTGTGGTTTTGTTCGGCCAAGCGTGTCACCGTGGGGTGCACCAGTTTTGTTTGTGAAAAAGGCTGACAACAGTTTGCGGTTGTGTGTCGATTATCGTCGATTAAACAAAGTGACAATAAAAAATCGTTATCCTCATCCACGGATTGATGACCTATTCGATCAATTGAAGGGTGCAAGTTGGTTCTCAAAGATCAACTTGTAGTCAGGATATCACCAAATGCGTGTAAAGGATGAGGATATCCCAAAGACTGCTTTCTGTTGTCGTCATGGGAATTATGAGTTTTTTGTAATGCCATTCGGTGTGACGAATGCTCCATCTGTTTTCATGGGGTTGATGAATGTTGTGTTCCGTGAATTCCTGGGCAAGTTTGTTGTGGTTTTCATCGATGACATCCTTGGGTACTCCACATCTGAAGAAGAGCATGCAGAGCATCTACGAGCCGTTTTGGGAGTTCTTCGCCAACATCAGTTGTTTGGGAAGTTGTCCATGTGTGAGTTCTGGGATTGAGAAGTTCGTTTCTTAGGGCATGTTGTGTCCCAACAGGGAGTAGCTGTGGATCCATCGAAGATATAAGCAGTAGTGTCTTGGGTAGCCCCCAAGACCGTGTCAGAGGTGCGAAGTTTCCTTGGTCTCGCAGGCTATTATATGAGGTTTGTAGCCAATTTCTACCGAGTTTCAACTCCTCTGATAGCTTTGACCAAGAAGGATCAAGCGTTCATATGGACTGATCAGTGTCAGGCAGCTTTCTAATATCTAAAGGAGAAGTTGGTAAGTGCTCCAGTCCTTTGTCTTCCAGTGGAGGGAGTCCAGTTTGTTGTTTTCTGTGATGCTTCACATCTGGGGCTAGGCTGGGTTCTTATGCAACAAAGGTCAGTTGTTTCTTATGGGTCCCGAAAATTGTGTCCCCATGAACGCAACTATGCCACCCATGATCTTGAGTTGTCAGCTGTGGTGTTTCCGCTGAAGTTGTGGAGACATTACCTCATTAGTGAGCGCTTTGTGGTTTTCACCGATCATAAGAGTTTGAGGTATGTTTTCTCTCAGCGGGACTTGAACTTGAGGCAGCGTCAGTGGATGGAGTTCTTGTAGGAATACGACGTTGAAATATCGTATACACTTGGAAAAAGGAACATTGTAGCTGATGCACTAAGTTGAAAGTCACGTAATGATGTTGTGCGTGAATCTGGTGATTCCTGGAGAGTGATGGAAGAGCTAGAAACATTGCATCTTGATATGGGAGAAGTTGGGGGTAGAGGTTGTCTTTTCTAGATGACGGTGCAGTCATCTCTGATGCAGAAGGTGGAAGAGTCTCAGTTGGGTGATCTAGAGGTGGAAGCTTGGAGATACAGAGTTGTTTGTGGGGAGGCCCCTGATGGTTGGTCGGAGGATGAACAACACCGAGTGTTGTATCATGGCAGGCTTTTTGTTCCCTTGGCGATGCGCGAGACGGTTCTCCGAGAGTTCCATAGTTCACCCTTGGAAGTACATCCTGGTGTGACGAAGATGTACCGATCCTTAAGGAGTCAGTTCTGGTGTCCTGTGCTGAAACATATAGTTGCAGAGTGTGTGTCTCGATGTTTAGTCTGCGAGAAGGTGAAGGCCGAACACCGTGTTCCTAGTGGTATTCTCCAGCAATTAGATATTCCTCAGTGGAAGTGGGAGGACATCTCAATGGACTTTTTTATAGGTTTAACTCGAACTCCGGGAGGACATGATGCTATATGGGTGGTATTGGATTGTTTAACAAAGTCGGCTCACTTTATAGCGATCAAGGAGTCGAGATCAGTGGAATTTTTGTCGAGGTAGTATCTAGAGGAGGTGGTGAGACTTCATGGAGTACCTAGGATGATCATTTCTGATCGAGACCCTCGTTTTACCTCTAGGGTGTGGAGAGGTCTCCAATATGCTTTTGGCTCTCAATTGTGCCTTAGCACTTCTTTTCATCCTCAAACGGATGGTCAGACAGAACGAACAATCCAGACTCTTGAAGACATCTTGCGCTCTTGTGTTCTTTATTTTGGAGTTTCATGGACAAAGAACTTACCCTTGGTAGAGTTCTCTTACAATAATAGTTTTCACTCTACCATTGGCATGGCGCCGTTTGAAGCCTTGTATGGCCGGCCATGTCGTTCTCCGTTGTGCTGGACTGGGGTCGAAGAGTCAGCAATTCTTGGACCAGAACTAGTGCAGAATACAACAGAGATGGTACAGGTTATTCGTGAGAGGATGAAGACAGCACAGGATCGTCAGAAATCATATGCTGATCAAAGAAGGAGACCGTTAGATTTTAATGTTGGGGATCATGTGTTTCTGAAGGTGACTCCCTGTCGTGGGAAGCGAAGGTTTGGTCGTGGAAGTAAGCTGTCTCCCCGGTTTGTTGGGCCTTTCGAGGTGTTAGCTCGTGTTGGAGTTGTGGCATATCGAGTAGCACTTCCCCCTCAGATGAGTCGGATACATGATGTTTTCCATGTATCGCAGCTCCGTCATTATCTTCATGATGAATCTCATGTTATTGATTGGGGAGAGATCGATGTTGAAGATGATTCAACCTTCGAGGAGCGACCTATGGAGATCCAAGACCGCAAGGAGAAGGTGTTGCGTGGGAGTTCTATCCCCTTAGTTCGTGTCTTGTGGCGACACGGTGGCATGGAGGAGAGTACCTGGGAACGTGAGTCACAGATACGTGCTCAGTACCCAGAGTTGTTTAATGTTTAACTCTTTTTTTTTGTAATGATGTTTCCTTTATGGTTAGACCTTTCGTGTTTTATTTATATACCTTTGATGTGATTTTGTGAATGAATTGTTTGGGTATGGATTGTTTGTTCCCGGATGTCATAGTTTTGTTCCAAATTTCGAACAACTCATGGTGGTTTTTCCCTGAGAGGTATCTTATGGGGTGGTTGTTCGGACCCCTCTTTTCTTCTGGGTTGGTTTTTAATTCTTGAGGACGAGAATGTTTTGAGATCGATCTAATGTAATGGCCCGGACCTCTCCGGTCCATTACTTTGTGAAATGTTGGTGTTAGAGGTGTTCTGGGAGGTCAAGGGGACTTATCGCCAACACTTTGCCAATTTTTCCAGTTTTGTGAACAGTGTTTCCAGTTTTATGAACAGTAACAGATCGGTCTCACCAATCGGTCTGACAGATCGGTCTCACCGATCGGTGTGACAGATCGGTTTCACAGATCGGTCTGACAGATCGGTTTCCCAGATCGGTCTGACAGATCGGTTTCACAGATCGGTTTCACAGATCGGTCTGACAGATCAGTTTCACAGGTCGGTGTGATAGATTAGTTTCACGGATCAGTGTGACAGATCAGTTGCACAGATCGGTGTGATAGATCGGTTTCACAGATCGGTCTGACAGATCCATTTCACGGATCGGTGTGACAGATCGGTTTCACAGATCGGTCTGACAGATCGGTTTCACAGATTGGTGTGACAGATAGGATTAATAGATCGGTCTGACAGATCCATTTCACAGATCGGTGTGACAGATCAGTTTCACGGATCAGTGTGACAGATCGGTTTCACAGATCTGTGTGACAGATCGGTTTCACAGATCGGTCTGACAGATCAGTTTCACGGATCGTTGTGACAGATTGGTTTCACAGATCGGTCTGATAGATCGGTTTCACAGATCGGTCTGACAGATCGGTTTCACAGATCGGTGTGACAGATCGGTTTCACAGACCGGTCTGACAGATCGGTTTCACAGATCGGTGTGATAGATCGGTTTCACAGATCCGTCTGACAGATCGGTTTCACAGATCGGTTTGACAGATCAGTTTCATAGATCGGTTTCACAGATCGGTTTCACAGATCGGTTTCATGTACAGTAACAGTGGGTGAACAGTGTTTCCAGACTCCTACAATTTTTCCCCTTTTGACGTTTCCTTTGACGAAAAATACATTTAAAGCCTTATTTTAAGGGATCTTAAGGCCGTTTAAAATGCCATAAATCCTATATTAATTATTCCTAAGGATTGGAATGTTTTACTTGGTCAAACCACGTGGGTTAATGCGATCCGTTTTTAATGGAGAATTAACCGGATCTTAAACTGTCGCCCCATTAAATCTTAAAAAGGGATGAGATATCATTCTCCCTTGTTCATTCCCTTTGTTCTCAGCTAAGAGACGCTAGAACCTTTCAATCCTTCCCGTAGGAGTTGCACAATCAATCTCTACTCCTAGGATTGGTTCTGCTCTGTTTTGGATGCAACCGAACTCTTTCAGTCAATCTTCCCAATAAGTTGTCACGACATGAGGATTGTGACCCGTTGTGTGGATAAAGGACGTCATGAAATCTACCAGGTAGGGGATTCATGGATTCTCTAATTGTATATGTGCAATCGTAGAATTAGCATGATTTATCCCTTTGGATCACAATGAAACTGACCTAATTAAATACTTGAACTGGATTAAATGGATTGGTTGATCGCATGTTGTTTCTTTATACCGTGATAACGGTTTTCCTCATGTTTTCCAAGATATAGTGATATCTATGTTTTCTTTGATTTGTTGTTTGTTCATGATAGAAATTGATAATGAACGTAAAGCTGGAATTAATTGGCTAAAGATAAAGAGGCATGTAAATTAATCTGGTTATTGCTGTTGTTGTAGTTGTTCTAATTTGAGGATAATCAAATTAGGGAAGTATGCATGGTTATTTAAATTGTGATATCTTGCTGATTAGGTCTCCTGTAATTGGATCCTATGAATAACTAATCTTCTAGTTCAATATGGATTAAAGAACACATTATGTGGGAATTTCTAAAAGGGTTCTGAGTTACCTTCTTGTTTGCTAAAGGGTCAAGATCCCATGATGTGATGTTTTTTTTCCTGCTTCTTGTGATGTGATGTGAGCCTGGATGGCTGTTGTGATATGTGGAGGCGTGGAGGCCTTGTGGTTGTGGAAGTGGATGCTGCCTAGAGTGTCGATATGCATCAGTTATGCATGTGGGAGTCAGGGAGGACACCAGGGGTGATGGAATGGGATGGATGTGGTTGTTGGTTACTTACGGTTTTCTTGAATGTTAATCTGCTTTTCTTTTCCCCACTGCTCAAGGAAGCTGGTCTTGCTACCCTTCTTCCGAAGGAGGCGAAGACGCGCGGGGTATTCCACGTGCTTTCCGTGTTTAGCCTCTCGAGGGAGAATGGGTATATGCTCTTTCTATAGGAGGCAAATACTCAACGGGTAGTATATCTATTCACCATGTTGAGCCTCCTTTGTGTTTAGAAGAATAGGATGTTTTTCTAGAATGCCTTGGAATGTGGAAAATTAATTCTGTAATGAATGTTTGATTAAATGGTGAAAATCCACGGGGATGTAGATGCTGGAATTTAAAGGTAATGTGAATCTTAAAAAGGAGCAGTTGTTTTTTAAAGTGATGCCAATTCAGTTTAATGTGGAATTGTTCATTCTTAATTAATGTTTAAAGAATTAATTAATGTACAGTGGAACTGATAAAATGATAACGGAGTAATCTAATAAATCTCTTCAAATGTTTGTGTGCTTATAGGATACCTAGTCTTAGAAGTAGTAGCCTGGAGTCTGAGAGACGTTAGCTGCAGTTGTATCTAAGACTAGTTAATGCCCATAGTGTGGATGTGAGTTACTTATATATTCTATAAATTTTGTGTTTCTATACGCTACTCCACCCTGTCGGTAAGGGAAACTGACACCCCAGGGATTCTATGCCCTGGGGGGTGTTTTCCCCAATATTCTGATGGGAGGTTGAATGGCTGACTACCCCCTTTGGCTCCACCCTCTTCTCTTGGTAGATACTTGTGACATGAGTCACAGCGGTTAGTTACCCCATATATGTGTGTAGTGGGCTGTAATGGCTTGTGGTTATTCACACACATATATTCTGGATATAGTATCCTACAGACTACTATAGGTGTAACGTTTATAGGCTATGATGGCTTGAGGATCCTTACTCGGAGTATGGGCTGTAATGGCTTGAGGTATTATACCTAACGTATGATACATGTTACGCGAGCTTTGGTGGCTCTCGGAGACTACCTGGTTACTTTTGGTTGTGAGGACGGTGTGGTGCTTCGCCCAGGTGTCTGTGGGCAAGCCTATGTGGTGCACGGGGTGCATATTGTGGAGCTTCGCCCAGGTGTCTGCGGGCAAGCCTTTGGAGAGAGATGCACAGGACGTATGTCGTTGGGGAAAAGCGGCAAACCAGTGGGGAAGTAGTAGCAGGGTACCCTTGATATTCATTACTATATGCTATATTCTTGTATGCGTTACTTGGTGAGAGTAGCCATGGTGAGGTTGGGAACATAGTATACCTGTTTAGGTGACGAGTTAGTTTCACTTGTTATTCACTGGGCTTTAGCATGCTCTCTTTACTTTTGCACGAGAGGATTGGGGAGGATCCTAATGAGTATACTGTTATACTCACCCTATGTATATATAAACTGTTTTTTAGGTCACTTGGAGTAGGTTGGAGATCAAGCTGGTTACTACTAGCTTGCGGTTGGAGGAGGAGCTGTTCGGGCTTGTGGTCGCTGTCGTTTTACTTTCTTTTGGGTACTTTTAGTTTCCCCTTTCAGTTGTAGTACTTTTGCATGACATTTCATATATGTACTTGGTTTCCTTTTATATCTCAGTTCTAAGTTGTAGTTGATTGGAGTCTATTCCATCTCTCTCTTCTGCATGTGTTCGCTTAGAGGGTAATGCCTCCCATTTGTATGTTGTTATACCCTCAGTGCTAGTCGCCAACCCGGGGCCTACTAGAGGCGGGACTCTGGGGTCATTATCTCTCTTTTCACATTGTCGGCCCAGGAGGGGTACACTTTGTGGGGAGGGGGTCGTGACAATGTTTCTCATGGATAATGGAATATCAATCTACTATTATAAGGATGGAATACGTGTTTTGTTTTTCACTCTAAACTATTCATTTCTACACACTAGAGTTGATATGACACCCAATGAAAATTTTCACAAAATGTTGAACTCATTGAATTTTTTTTTAAGTCATTGAATTTGGTGATATATGTAATTTAAAGAGGAAAATCAGGGAATGTATATAGTTTTAGTAGATGAATTAGTATTTTTGGATAATAAAAATGGGTAATTTGAATTTTTTTAACAAAATAATTAATATTTTTTGGAGACTAATGACATTAAGATAATTGTGATTAATCATGGAAATAGTTCTTGACATTTGAATATTATTTTATAATTTTATGAGTTTTATGAATTCATTCCCAATTTTGAAAATATTCAATGTTTTTAAAATTAATAATATTTCAAAGATAAATCAAAAAAGAAGAATAAATTTCAATAAAGTCTATATATACCTAAAAGAATAATTATAAAAATGGAATTTTAATTATTTATTATAATTAGAGATAAATATGTACCAATAAAAATAGTGAGGATGAAGGATTTAGGGAGATATACACTATTTTCAATGGTTTAACTCATATAATTTTACTAAGCAGTGAAATATGGGTTCTGGGATACAACCATGAATTTAGAATTGTATAAAATTAGCAAAAATAAATATTGGAAGATTTTTTGATGTCTAGACATAAAATATGATCATAAAAATATTTATCTTATTTAATACATTTAGTGATCAGGGAAATGTGATTTGAAAATAGGAATGATTGGTATGTAAGGGATATACCTAAATTGGAGGCATTTAGTTTAAATATAAATTCAAAATAATTGATCAAATTGAGTTGATAAAACACTTATTAGTGGTGGTAATTCAAAGAGGTCTTATGATTTTTCAAATTCATGTTAATTTAACATTCTTCAATGTTTTACACAAAGAATGGATTTCTATTAGAAAATATAAAGAGAATATTAAAAATGCATAATAAAACTAAAATGTGTATTTTAAATGAGGTATATATAGGTCTAAAAAAAGAACCATGGGCACAAAATGCCTGAATTAATTCATTTTAATGGAATATGGAATTACAAAGTGGAGGTGTTCATTAATACATCTCTTTGAAGAAATCCATTAAAGAATAATAAATTTTACTCATTTGTTTAGATGTTATCACATTTTTTAGAATCCAAGATATGTGGATATGATTGATAATATCATGATGTTACAATTTTAAATTTACAGGATTGTTGAACTCAGATACTTTCTAGGGATACATGTGTAACAAAAAAATAAATACACCTTATAACTCAAGATAAGTAAGAAGGATAACAACTTAAGACATTTTATTTGAATGAATCCAAAATAATTCAATAATGAATTTTTGTATAACCTTAATGTGAATCTTGAGGATGGAAAATATATTGATCCTACCCAGTATATAAGAATAACAACAAGCTTTTTAAATTTGACAGTGACATGCATAAATATTTTTTCTATAACATAATCAGTTTTGAAATTACAAGTTAATATAGTGCATCTCACTTTAGTGAAATTAATTAGGAGGTAAATCCAATAAACACTCAATGTTCTATTTTTTATACTAGAAACAATCATGAATTATTATTATTTAGGTGTATTTTTCTAGTGATGTGGTAGATAAAATTTCAAACAGTGTAGGTTTATTATATACTTGAAATAAATTTGTTGGATAGATTCATGAAATACACGATAACACATCAATTTGTATGATTGATGTATAATATATCTCTATAGCCAATATTTGAACTCAATATCAATGGATTATGATAAAATTAGAGGATTTTTTTAAGAAGTTAAATAACATATTTTGATTACTATGATAACATGTGTGAAAATAACCTCATAAAAATCTAAAACAATAGTATCATAAAAAATATATTGAGAAAAAATATCACTTTATCAATGAAATGGTGGATAAAGGAGTTACCAGAATGGATAATTTTGGGAGTAAAAATAAAAAATGGTAGACATCATGACTACGAATTTTTCCACTATATTATTTTAGAATCATTGGTTGACCCTTGGTGTTTGATTATATACATCATATTGGGGATGTTCATACATTCCTCTCCGCCCATGTGGATCTATTTAACTTCCTAGATTTAGTGTTAAGGATGTTCTTTCAATTTAGAATTTATATTAATGTGGTATAATGAAAATTATTGCAAGGACTGATATGTAAACATAACATAATATTTACATTTATGTCAGGAATTCACACTCTTACATTTGAGGATCTTTTAGGTTTAACATTTTATAGAATTTTGTCTTAGTAATAAAAAATAACTTTTACAATGTGCAAAAAATTGAAAAGTATAAATTTTGTTTATAATTTAAACCCTTCAAAACGAAACGCATTTTATTTTAATGAAAAATATTCATGTCATTAATCTTGAATTTTTCATTTTTAATACCCATCCTTAAACACTTGGATAAAAATTTTAAATGTGGGATTGAAAAAACCATATCTGTAAGGAAAAAAATGAATGATTTCTTTAATTAATGAAAAAACTTTAAAAAAAATTAATTTATTACCTTTAACACAATTTTATTGATATAATAGAATAAATCATTTCCACATGAAGGAATGAAACATTTTTTACTCAATTAAAACCATTAAAACCCATTATTTGTAAAAAATATAATATAGAAATAAAAGGTAATTATATTCATAAAGTTTGTTATACATAATTTAATAGTAGTTAAATCCATAAGTTAATCCTTCACGATAACTCTCTCTTTTATTATTAACAAAGGGAACACATCCAATGCATTAGATAGATATAATGGGGCTCACCCTTTTTATAAGCAATACAGAGATAACATATTAATCATGAGCTATAACATGGATCATACCTTCTTGTAAGCTATAACAGAATCATCATTTCTCATTTAGTATTCTCATATATTATATAGTGAATAATTATTTTTTTCGTTCACCTTTTAGTCAAAAACCCATGAAAAACACTTTTGAAACCATATAGAAAATACTTTTTTGAAATTAAAATACCCTTTCCTTTTAAACCCCCATTTTAAAAAATTATGTTCAAAGAATAAATTGGAAAGTGTGTTTCTTTGAGGAAAACAAAAAGCCTATAAAAGAATACAAACATCAAATAATTATTATAAAGATTGGAAAATTAATTTTCACCATATACATTAAAATATAGTATTATTTTTTTCATATGAAAAGAAAAGAAAAATGATCAATATTAATTTTATATAATTTTTTTTGGAAATACATTGAAACAAATTTAAAAACACCTAATAAATATTGATTAAAATTATTTTATTTGAATATAATAGATCAATACTAAAATTTAAGAAAAACGTACACGGAAGAAAAATACTTTGAAGTGAAATAATAAAAGATAAATTTTTATGAAAAGAATATCACTTACTATGAGTCTGACACATATTGTAGGTTCATTAACATTCTGAATAATAAATTTATGTTAATTATTTAATTTCTTTATAAATATTTTCTTTTTTATTATTTTTTTTCCATATTAATATATATTATAAAAAAAATTGTTCACAATGATCATTTTGATAATATTCATATCATATGTTAAAAATAACTTTCGTAGGTCCACTATTTCCTACCAGGTTATTATTACATTACCACAAGAATAATAATCATGAAAATACTTTCATTGTTATAATAAAATTAAACATAAAAAACTAATCTTGAATGATGGTTATGAAAAAGAAATTGTGTTACAATCATGGCGACCGTTTTCCTTTTGTACACATGTGTAATGTTTCCATTTTTAAACAATAATTATTAAAGATGTAAAGTCTATTTTATCCTTACAAAATGATCATTATATCAAAAATTACATTTCATTTATTTAAATATACTTGTATATATATTTTCCTTGTGATATAGTTTGGAAAAATGAATCAAATCACTTCATGGAGGGGGTATTCGACTTGTACACACATACAACACTATCATTTTTTAATGAATGTAACATTAAGAGAAGAGATTATATATTAGTTATGTAGAATGGAAAATAATTAATTAATGTATTATTTAAAAATAATTTCCATTATTTTTACTGGAAATGATAGGAGGTTATAAAAAAATACATATATCCATTAGTAAGGAAGTAGTCCATTGTATATATGAATAATGATTTTATTTCCCATTTCATTAAATAAAAAAATTAGTGTATTTTATGAAATTAACCGAATAATATCCAAATATTTTGGTGATACTAATGTTATTATATCATCATGGTTGATAAACATTTTTTGGATATTTGAGAATACATAAAATGAATATTCTTGATTATGAACTATATATCTTCTCAGAAAACCTCTTCATGTTTACAGTAAAAAAGTTATTAGGATAGATTTATTACTAAAAAAAGGAATCTAGGATGTGGATATACAATTATGGATGGAAGTTTAAGGGGAATTAGAAATGACAAAAAACATTTTATGCTTAAATAAATTATGAGAGGATGTTCCATTTTTTAAGAGAGAGGATGGGATCTCTTGGAGGTTATTAATTTATTAAATTAATATGTATTAATTATCATTTTTAAATGGATCCCAACTTAAAATGTTAATATAAAATGTGAGTTTGAGTGTAAATCATATATGATAAAAGAAATTTACAAGTATAGGTTATGTTTTTACCACTTTAATTTTGTTTCCCCTTTCAATACCTTTGTACAATTATTAGGTTATTAATGTTTTTATTCATTAAGGGTAAAGAAATTGGATCAGAAAGACAAAAGTACCATAAATAAAACATGGTTATAATATCAACCATATCCCTTTTTATTTTTTTAATTTTACCTAATTTAATAAAAACATTATTTATTATAAAATATTATTTAAAGTCCATTTTTTCTCTATTCATTTAATTTTATTTTGAAAACATCCTACAAAAATTAATTTGGAAAATATATGTTCAAAAATTACAAAAAATGTTAAATTTATCCAAAAAATTGTATTACACAATAATTGATTCAATTTAAATTACTTTTAATATTTTTAATATCATTTTTTATTTGTGTATTAATTGAATGAATTTTTGGTCAGTGATTCATAATAATATAATATAATTATATAATTAAATAAATTTATATTTAAATTACCATAATAAAAATAATTCCACTATTATAAAAATAAAAACTAATATTTAGTCACAACTTAATTTTATCCTACTGTAAAGACATAAAATATTTTTAAAATTAAAATATTGAATTTTTTAAATTTTCATTAATTTAATTATTAATAAGCTCATAATAAAGGACAATTTAAAAAGTCCATATACTCGAATCTTGGTTTATTTTAGACAAACATTAATCAAAAAATAAAATTTATCTATGTGTTAAGGTTACATTTTAGTCCTTATAAAATTACTTTTACCATTAATTAAACCATTTTACATTTATCATGGTAACAAATTTTTATTATTTATACAATTTAATATAATAAAAATGACTTATCTTCGAAATTTAGACCTTATTCTTTTAAATATAAAATCCATTTTTCATGATTAAAATTATATATGTGGAATAATTTCATTTTAAATTAAACCCTCAAATGCGATGCAGAGCGGTTTTGTAAAAGAATAAGTTTTTTATGTATAGAATGTATATATATATATATATATAATTGATAAAAACCATAAATTGGTTTAATTATATTATAATTAATCTAATATTACTTTATAAAAAACTAAAACATAATGGAACTCTGTAATTTTTTAAAAAAAGATGGTTTTAATAAATCTATGAATATTTTACAATTCCTCAAAAAAATATTCTTTTACGAAAATTATAAAACTAACTCTAGAATATATATTTTATATTATAATTTAAGAAATTATACCCATTTTATGTAATATGAATTTAGAGAGGTTTAGAAATTTGTTATAATATTCACTCAAAAAAAGAAATATAGATTTTTTAAAAATATTGTATTTTCAGAGAATAATTATTTTTTCTAAAAGATGATAACTTGTTTTGTGTAAATTAAAAAATATATTTGTAATGTATATGGAATATATTTAAATATATATCATAATAGAGTTATTCTAAATTTTTCTATCTAATTTAAAAGATAGGTTATATCGATTATGTTTAAAAAATAATCTTTATTTTTTTATTTAATCTCAGTGTTGCATGGTATATACATTAGCAGACATAGTTTTTTATCTTAGAAAATCTAGTTAATATAATAATTCTAGTGAAATTGAATGAATTATATGATGATAGTGACATTTAATTTTAATGGGTGTATAATTCATTTCCCTAAATAGGTGGATTTAGTAATGCATTATATCATTTGAATGATGTATATGGTTTGATATTCAAGGGTAGATATGCTCCACGGAAAATTAAATTGGTATGTTCTTAAATATAAGTTGATTTATGGTATATTTATTATAATAATGTTATTAAATATGGTTCTTAAAAATTGGAATAAAAATGTTTTGAACAAATGCTTCTAATAACAATCATTACTCACATATACATATAGTGGAAAATGAGTTATTCTATTTCCATTTATATGTATAAAAATTTGTTTATCAGATTGAATTTCACCTTAAAAGACAAAACAAAAAACATATAGATAATTTTGGATCTAAGGTAATCAATGGTGGAGGTTTATGAAATCAAAGTCATGTTTGGGAGATTTTTTTAACATAGAGGATAAAATTATATAGATGATAAAGGATTTAAGAATTATTTTTAATTTATAATCCTATTTTTGGTTACCTTTATTTTTCGGAAAATGTGTTTATTTTTCAAATTGATATGTCTCAAAAATTTACCCATTATAATCATAGTTTTTAGTAACATTTAATCATGAGAAATGATTGAATTATACATGTGGATCTAATGTTAAGAGGATTCACTCAGAATTAAATAATCTCCATATATATTTTATTTTAGATAAAATGGTAGAGTTTATAGAATATTTTATAATTATGCAGATTATTTTTGAAAAATAATAAGTAATGGAAAAATATTAATATATTAAATAGAAATAATTAGTTTCTTGAAATAATTTTATGATATAATTATTTTATTAATGATTCATATCATAGAAGACAAACCAAACATAATTATGTGGATGTAGTGTTGTTTAAAAATGGACAGAAGAAGTGGTGAATCAACCATGAAAGGAGGATTTTATACATAGTTTAGAATGATTTATATGGATTAAAATAATGTAAATAGAATTAATTGTGTAAAATATTTATACAAATATGACATAATTTACAGGATAGAGGAAAGAGATTTTAAAAAATAATTAAATATGGATTATATATAAAGATATAGAATTGAACACATTTTAATGGGAGGATTTTAGTTACTATTAAAACATGTCTTATTTATTTATAATGTGATTATATATTATGATGTATGTTTTATATGTTCACTTTCATATACAATTATCCTAATAAAGTCTTTTGAGGGAATTGTGGAATTAAATAAGGATTAGATAGAATTATTCTCTTTGTTTATGGAATAAAAAATTATCACTTAATTTTTAGAAAGTGGATATAATTATAAAATAATAGACACTATAAATAAGTAAAAATAATGTATATAGAAAATAAATCCACAATAAAATTTCATCAAATTAATATTTATATAAATAACAGATGTTTGAGACAGAATAAGGGAGAATGTACATTATAGTAATTTATTTTTTAGAACTTATATCGTGAACACTAGACCACAAAAAAAATTAATCAATGTGTAGTATAGAATATTAATGTTATTTAAAAAAATATCATTCTTGTTAAAAGATAATCATAATTTCACATTAAGTTTTTAAATTTTTGGAAGTATTATTCAATATAATTTTTGGATGGAATTAGTGTATCAAATTATAGATTTCATGATGAAAATCACAATAAACATATTTTATATATGAAACTAAACACTATGTTGATAAAATGAGATAAAATCCATATAATAAAGAAAGAAAATAATGATTCCATATAATTATACAAATAGACGTAAAGTTTAAATAAAGTATCTCAATTGGTAAAGTAAGAAATCCTATAATTTAGTAATAGTGACCAAATCCATGAATCTATCAAACTATTGTGTCCTGGTGTATTATAGAACATCGACACATCATCAGTGTGTCCCCTTTATATGTATACCCTAGCTGTGAATAATGTAAAACTATTTTAAGTTATTTTTTATTTTGAATATTTTATTATGGGGATTGTTAAATTATTTAATACATCTTTACCATGTTCCAAAAAAACATAGAGATAATATGTAATGAGATGTAGAAAAAATTCCACAACATGAATCACCACCCCAGATGGGTTATCATTAATCCTATGGGTTGCAACACTTAAAGTATAAAAACATCCCAATATCCTCCCAAAAACACATTTTTATCATCAAAAGTAGTTTAACTTATAAGAAACTATATCAACATAATTATAGTGTTTTTCCATAAATCAGATCATGTGTTTTTAGCATAGAGAAATTTTATATCATGCAATTCATATCAAGAATAATACATTCTCATTAAATTATATTTGTTTCATTGAACATTTTGAGGATTTTTTATAAACACCCTCGTATATATGGATTATGTGGTTTAAAAATTATTGATAATTATATTGGTTTTTAATGATTTTTAAGATCTGTATGATTAAATTCACATGTATTTAGATATAAATTATAACTTATTATATTTAAATTTATGTCCATTTATTTATATTTTCCTTTATATTTTACACAACATTGGATTTTATTAATGCTTAATTGGAATTACAAAAGTTAATTTTATAAATAAATAATTTTAATCTGTATTTTAAAATAGATTTCTGAATTTTAAGACTTTGAACTTCGATACCAATATAAATTTATATGATCATTTCGATTAATATAAGGCAATTTTGTTATAATATAATCAAAAGAGGGATTTTATTAACCATGATATTATGTGCCTAAATCTATGATATATTATTAAATTAAGGCCTTAAATTGGGTGTTAACTATATATGTTCATGTACCAGACATTATATTTACATGTGATATAATTATATAACATGTATTTATCTCGTGATATAGGAAAAGATATATTTTATATGATATCTAAATTATCAACATGTTCAGAATAATCATGATGTTAAGGATAATGTAATATTTATAATGGCAGTAGTATGGATTAGTTCATGTAAAAAGCATTTGTTATTTCCGATTTTATGACTTGTCACTAGATACTACTCTAATAGTATAATGATGAATTGGATTCATAATTATTTTCAAAATTAAAAAGTTCATTTGGTAGAATACATATGAAAATTATAATTAGGATACATACACTATCATAATTTTTACATGGGTAATATATATATATATATTTTTTAATAAAATTAGTTTTCTATTTTTCTCATTTGAAATATATAATTAAATAATTCATATTCAATTATATAAATAATTTGGAAATAGTGTATAATGTTGCGTTATTTATATTATTAATAAAAAATAATGAAATAAAAATCCCAAGTGTTAATTTTCTTTGCGTAATAAGTAATGGGATTCCATGTCCCGTTACATGATTAAATAATGGTGACATATATAAAGAGGCCATTTAAGAACCTATTTATGAAATTTAATCCCATTTAAATGATAATTAATGCACCACCCAAGGAACTTTTGGTATAGAGACACATTTTTATGGTATTAAAGGAACCAAATGTTTTTTAGTTTCTATTAATAACATGACCAATATTTTCATGAGGATTATATTCCTTAGAGAATATTAAATTCCCTTATTTATATAATTATCACAGTGGCAAGGTGATGTTTTTAGCATATTTAAAGAAACAAAATTTAGTCGTTAGAGTTCCCTGGATTGTCTCTTAGAAGAGAGAGAGAGAGAGAGTCTAATAGTTTTCCTATATGAAATATTAATCACTCTATCCTCATCATATGGGTTCTTTAGAGTCTTTATAGTACCTTATTAAATCCTCTATATTTGTAGAGTGACTTTCATCATATAGAAAATAAAATTATATTTTCATGGATTTGGTGGTTAGAATTATCATTGTACAATGTAGAGATGAGATTTCATCAATTAATTCATGATCTTAATATAAAAATACTTTTTCCAATGGTATTATTAATTTATTGTTTTTTTATTGTCTATTTCATTTACTTTTTTTATTCTTGGATTGGCATTTTTAATGATTAAAATAAATACATTGGTTGGGTAATTTCATTAAAATTAGTAGTGGTATCTGATTCATAATTTAGAAATAAAAATACAAAAACTATTTGTTAGAATATTGTAGATCCAGATAGTACATTAATATTTTACTATTTACATGAATACTTGGTGAAATTTTTTAGGGTTTTATTTCCCCCTTTTTGGGTAATTCAAGCTTGTGGTATCTCACATGACCCCTTTCTTAAATATCATAAGACTCATACCCTATATTGAGATCCTACTTTTTATACATTACATTTACCTAATTTAAAGAAAAAACAGAGATAAATTACACAGCGAGGATCAAATGGTTTAGTTTCAAGGTAAAACTATGACCATATATAACATTTAAAACCTATAACATTTATTTAACTCCTTATTTTCTAGATTCTTATTGTCTCTTGACTTCTCATCAATACAAGTAGTCACCTGAGGATATACATCAAAAAGGGATGAGAAAAATTCCAATTACGAGGATAAAAACACCAGACAATATAACATGGGGTGAGAATAATCATAACATTATATTTATAATCATGATTGTATGAATTAGGTAAAGGCATTGGATGTCGAAATTCATAAAAAATGAAACATCATGTCTTAGTAGCCAAATACCACACATAATTACGAACAGATATAGTATCATGTTCATACTTATTTCATTATAACTCCTAATATTAATCACATTACCCAAGTCATTTGAGTACTATACAATTTCGAGCACACTCGTCACATCATAACATTCACATTACAAAATATAATTCTGGGTGCACCTGTCACATCATAACATTTTCATGATCGTGATTTCCAAATAGAACAAATATCAATCATGGAAATAAATAACCCATGGAATGGCATGGGTTTAATTTCATAAAGAATACATGAATAAAAATAAGGTTTCCAAATGAAATAGGGAGAAAAATACATGTAGTAAGAATCAACAATCATGAGTGAAGAAGAAACAATCAGGAAAAGTAAAAGATTAGGTTTTTGAAAGAAGTGTTCTTCTAGAAAACATGGTGTTTGTTAGAAACTCATGTAGAAAGAAATTATATTCCATAAAATGAAAGGTAATTATGAATAATTGATTTTTATGAAATATGCATACATAAAGTGGGATCAAAGGGGGAAATCTGAAAGAATGAGTGTTGGGTTCGAGAATTCTCCTTACATTGTGTCTGGATGCTTCCCCCCATTTAATGTCCTATTTAATCAAATATGTTTCATTAATTAACACATAATATTTTTTTAAATTGATTCATTGTGGTTTTATTATGTTCTTTTATGGTCCATTGGGTGAGTTTTAGTGTTTAAATTCATTGTCTGGGTGTGTTATTTTCCTTAGCTTTAATGAACAGTTCACTTGTATTCATGAATGAAAGTTCATATAAAATTAGATAAACATCCAAAAATTATATTACACGATATTAAAGAGATAAAATAAGTTTAAATGGTATTTTAATGAATTTTTTCATATACCGTGATGATGAATCATTAGATAAAATTTAATGATGATCGTTTCAGGTTAATTTTGGTGGTTTTGGATTACAACGAACATGTTTTGTTTTATAATTTAGTAATATGTATATAATATAGTTCTGGAGCATAAAATGTGTTAAAAATACACTTTGGAATATTTTTTAATGAATTTAATTGTTTTGTTGAGATACTTGAAGTAGTGGTAGGAAAATGAAAGTGCATCCCCTATAATGTCGACAAATTGGCACCTCACAGGCGACAGTTGCATTTTTATAAACAAAGTGGGAGTGCGAGGAATATAGTGAATATTTTTCCATTAACATTATATAATACCAGTATATAAACTAAAATGGATTTATCATGTAATTTGTATAAGATATGTTGATGATAAGATAAGAAATGAAATTAAATTTGAAAGGAAATTGAATGAAAAGAGAGAGGAATTTCCTTTTGATTTCTCTTTTTGAGATCCTCCCAAATGAACTTTGGAATGGTATTTTGATGCAAAAAATATCTCTTGGATGTGGGGTACGGGTTAAATAAGAGGTTTACGCAGAATTTTGATTGTTCTTGAATCTTGAGAGGTGCGAGGAAATTATGTTGTGATGGGTGGTGTTTATAGCGGAGGGGAGGGATGTTTTTACAATATTAAATTCATTAGTTTATTTACTTCCCTCAAGATATTAAATAGTGATGATTCCATGAATAGATAACATATATAGGGAATTCATGTTTCTAATTTGAGTGGTTAAATCACTAATGATGTTAGGAATAGTGGACTTAACTTATAATGTATTGATACCGTAAATTACCCTATTTTACTATAAAAATTCATGTATTTTAGAAAAATACCAAAAATTCACCCTAAATTTTTTTGATGTGTATAATTAAAAAAATGAACTCCATTTTATGAAAATAATTTTCTAAATATGTTTTATTTGATTTTATAAATAAAATCATAATTTAATTGGAAAATACATATTTTAAAAATACAACTGATTTTATAACAGACTAAAAAATTACTTAAGGTCTCATAAAATTATCTTAAAACAAAATTTCATAGAAAAGATAATTTATGAAAAGAATTTAATGAAAATATGATATATTATTAATTATTTAATTAATTAAAATATTGTAATTAAATATTTATGACATATTAAAATACCCACATTTAATTAATAATTTTTAAAATATTTACTTATACTATGACATAATTACATCAAATTTTAAGTTATAAGATTACAAAATTTTATTTATACTTTCATGGGTAATGTAACAATTCATTTCTCAGCTTACTATTATAAGAATCATAATACTATTCATAAGGACAAGTTATTATTTCAGCATTATTGGTTCCTTAACTCCTTGAAACATTTCTTATTTAATTAATTATACATATATAATACTTTTATTGGTCTCTAAGTGATTTTATGTGATTTTATGTGATTTATACTATATAGAATTACTAAAAGAATGGAGAAATTAAATTGATAAAATATTGATTCATTACATTCTTCTCCATTTTTGAAGCTTCTCCCTCAAAATTTCATTTTACATAAACAAGTGAGGGTAACTATCCTTCATCTCCTCCTCCAGTTCCCAAGTTACTTCTTCATAATTACAGTTCCTCCACAAAAAATTGATAAGGTGGGATGTGTTGATTCATATAACCTTATCTATCTCATCCATAATATTTATTGGTTTCTCCTCATAAGAGAAATCATCCCCCAGATGCACCACCTCTATGATTAGTACATGTGAGGGATTCTGTATGTAATTCCTTAGGAGTGATATGTTAAAAACATAATGAACTTGAGCCATATTTGGTGAAAGTGAAATATGATAGGCCATATCTCATATGTGATAAATTATATCAATGGGTCCAATGTACCTAGTCATATCTTCCCATTCGATCCAAACTGCATGACTCACTTACATATTGATAGTCGAAGGAAAACTTTATCTCCAACGTTGAACTCCTAGTTCCATTGATGGTGGTCATTATAGCTCTATTTCAGACTTTGACGATATATGATATGTTGTTAGATGAATTGAACCTCCTCTATCATATGTTGCACAGGATCAGGTCCATGTAGCTTTCTTTCTCAATCTTCGTCCTAGTAGGTTGGAGTTATACATCACTTTCTACACATAGCTTTATAAGAATCCATCTAAATACTCGAGGAGAATCTATTGTTGTATGAGGACTCAACCAATGGGAGATGTTGATTCCATCCACCCTTGAATTTTTGTGAGCATTCTCTTAGCATATATTCAATGGTATGAATAGTTCTTTTAGATTGTCCATTAGTTTGAGGGTGATAGCCTATACTGAAATTCAATTGAGTAATCAAGGCATGTTGAAAACTCCTCCAGAATATAGATGTGAACCTCATATAATGATCAGAGGAATAAAGAGTGGAACCCCATGCGGTCTCACCACATCATTGAGATATATCTTTTCAAGTCTTTCAAATGAGAAATATTCTTGAATAGTGATAATGTGGGATGTCTTGGTGAGTCATTGCACCAGAACCCATATCACATTATTTCTCAAGGAAATCCTTATGAGACCCATGAAAATGTCCACAGTGAAATTGTTCTATTTCCACATGGGTATGGTAAATATTTTCATCAACCCTTTGGACTTTTGTCTCTCTTATTTAACTTGATGACATGTCAAAGACCATGTTATATACTCAGCAATATCCTTATTTATGTTGTCCCAAAAAAAGTTTTCTCAAGGATCATGGTACATCACGGTACTCCCAAGATGGATAGAGAAAGATGAGCTATGTGCATTATCAAATATATCTATCATTATCACAGGTGATGAAGGCACACAAAGCCTCATTCCAAACAAAATTACACCATCTTTTTCAATATGGAACTCCCATATCTTCCCTTCCTTTACTGTATTAATGTTCTTTTGTTACTTTAGGTCATCCCTTTATACCTCTATAACCTTGTCTGGGATATATGGTTGGGAATCCATTTAAGAAAAATATTATATACTCCATAAACTTATTATTTACAAATCAATCCTTTCTATAACTATGGAGATAGGGTCTTTCTCTATATAAAACATGGATAAAATTGTATATTCTTTCATACTAAGAGCATTAGATACCTTTTTTCCTTGCAAGGATGATAGTTAATAGAGATGGAATAGTCTTTGATTAGCAATAACCATCTCCTTTGATTCGTGTTGGGATCCTTTTTGTAAATATATACTATCTGATCTTATGATCAGTATATATGTGAAACTTTACACTAGAGTGGTAGTGCTACTAGATTTTCATGGAAAAATCACAACTGCTAGCTCTAGATCCTGTGTCGGGTAATTCTTCTCAGGGATATTTAACTTCCACGAGTCATAGGATATCACATTATCAGTTTTCATGAGTACACCACCTGATCCTTTAATTGATGCATCAATGTATATCACAAATCTTTCTCCACTTTTTTTTAGTCTGAGTACAGGTTCAGTGAACATCCTTTTATATATCTCCTTGAATCATTCATCATATTCTTTTGTCCATCCCTACATTACCCCTTTTCTTGTTACCTTACATTATGGGCATGACCATCATGAGAAATGTTTCACAAAATGTTGGTAGTACCCCAATAAGTAAAGAAAACTATGGATTTTTTGTGACACTAGAGGGTCTATTCCATTCATAAATTACCATTTTATTTAAAGGTTCCATAGAAAACCCTTCACTTGTGATCACATGCCCCAAGAACACGATTTCCTCTTCTGAAAGTATGACTTATGGAACATAAAATACAACTTCTCCTTTGTCAATTTTACCAACACAAGCCTTAGATATTCTTCATGTTCCTCCTTTCTCATTGAGGAAATAAGAACATCATTGATAAAAAGTACCATAAATTTGTCGAGGTAATGTATAAAAACAATATTCATTAAATCCATTAAAATATCTAGGATATTAGTAAGTCCAAAGGGAATAACTAGAATCTCATAGTTCCCACACCATGTACAGAAAGAAATCATTTTA
The DNA here is from genome assembly GCA_963277665.1 of Viscum album. Classification (NCBI taxonomy): domain Eukaryota; kingdom Viridiplantae; phylum Streptophyta; class Magnoliopsida; order Santalales; family Viscaceae; genus Viscum; species Viscum album. The sequence continues at coordinate 1,500,166,520 of OY728136.1, read as the reverse complement.
ATATCTTCCTTTTTCAGATTTAAATGTTGATATCCTGAATAAAGATCCACTTTTGAGAAGTATTGATCTCCTTCTAGCTGATAAAACAATTCATCAATCCTTGAGAGGATACATGTTCTTTATGGTGATTTTGTTTTGTTTCTGATAATTGATACCCAACCGCATTGATCCATCCTTATTATTCAGAAAGAGAACCGAAACACCCCAAAGTGATGCACTAGGTTACTTGAAACCTCTTCCAAAATGCTCTTGTAGCTTCTCCTTTAATTCCTCCAATTCAATAAGAGTAAACCTATAGGGACACTTTGATATATGAGTTTCTCCAAGTATGAGTTCTATTGAGAACTCTAACTCACTATATGGGGGATGTTTGGGTAACTATTTGGGAAATATTTTACTGTAATCCACCATGATAGAAATTTCTCTTAGGTTCACACTCTCATTTGACTCAACTATTTGATGATGTATGATTCTTCCCAATGAATCATCACGCACACCATTGAATGATTTTTCCAAGGATATTCATGATCTTATTTAAATTTTTATAGGATCATTGGATGGTTTTGAATATGAAAAGATATCTCATTTTTTTCAAATGTTTATATAATGAGAGCCAATCCATTAACATTATAGCATCAAATTCTAAAAATGGAACTATCACAAGATTCACTAGAAGAATCCTCCCACATATGCCAATAGTAAAAGTGTCCAACACTTGAGTTGCAATGATTTCACCCCTTAGTGTATTTATAGATATCTTTACTTCAAGGTTTCAGGGCTTCAATTCAATAGTTCTTAAAAACATGCATGATAAAAATGAATGAATAGAACCAGAATATAATTATATTGTCTCCACTATTGATTTTAGGGAAGTGTACCTTCTACGACATCATTTTCATGATCCGCTTCAGCTGTAGTTATTGTGTAAGAATTCCCTTGCTACTTAGGATTTAGTTGTTTCTAACGCTGATTACCCTCAGGACTCAATGTTTATCCCACTGGTATTGGTAGTTCCCATTCTCTCTATAGTTTTATCATTGGACCATGTGTGGATCTCCCCTTTCCTCCACCACATTCTCTTACCTTCTTATGTATTTTTGATAATCGTGAGCTTGGTGGCCTTCTCTACCACATTTGACACATTTCACTATTCCATTGAGTCAATTTCAAAGATAATTCTTCAAAGATTATTAACATGTACGTGTTTGAGTTTTCTTTTTGCAATTCTCATTAAATACTCCATCTTGAAACATTGTCTTTTGTTTCTAATCAACATATCCATGGAAAAATTCTCCCAACACCATCTTTTCTTTGAGATCACATCAAAAATCTTCTTCGTAACTCATGATGTGGCAAATTTTATAAACCTATTGATGGTGTGGTTTCATTCCACTAAAGAATTTATCAATTTTTCTATCATTATGGAAAAAAAACCCAAAACGTGCCTTGTATGCCATTTTTAATTCTCTTCAAAGGACGTGAAATATTCTTCAACCTTTTTTTAGCATTATGAAGTAACCCTCCATCATCGTATGATGATTTTTGTGGAAATTCTTGTTTGGAAACATTATCTTAAATTCTCCCCACTACATATCTTAAATTTTGTCTCTCGATATACTGTTCTTAATCAAATACCACCATTGGTCATCCTCTCCATCGATATGATAAACAAACAGAGTCACCTTATCCATCTCAAAATAGTGCATCATAGAAAAAATATTATATAATGATTTGAACCACTATTTTGCAATAAATGGATCAAAAGATCCACTAAACATAGTTGGTTGTTGCCTCTCAAAACACCAGACAACCAGTTTTCCCTTTTAGGTGATGGAGGAATTTCAACCAATATTCAGAATATTATTCATAACCTAAGAAAAATGGGTAAGAATCACCAGGATTTTTTAACTCCACCTCCTAAATCATTGGGGATGTCATTTGGGTAATTTCTACATTGATCCTCACATAGGTTGTTGGCCAAGTTTCTCTTTATTCCCATTATTTTATAAAGTAGAAAAGGTTATAACAAAACATTAGTCAACAATTAAAGAATAAATAATTAACTAATTTGTGAAATTAACAATAAATTCATATATTATGGGATCTATATGTTTATCAAAACTTATTATGTGCTTACATATACATAGTCTCATAATAGTTTTTTTACTAAGGTTCGCTAATCCTAATTCCCAAATTAATTAAACCATGCCTCTAATACCAACTATAGTGACCCTGATTCGCATACATTAAATTTACATCATTTTATAGATTAACAAAATAAAAACATTACAAAATGAAGAAACAAAGGATTAGTGCCTTTGGAAAACTAGGACCATACATAAAATTTACAACATAAAAATTTTATTTAATTCGTTCTTCCTTATCTTCTTATTGGCTCTTGACTTCTCCATAGTACAAGTAGTGACCTAAGGATATACATCAAAATGGGGTGAGATAAAATCCCAATAATTGGATAAGAACACGAGACAATATAACATGGGGTGATCATAATCACAACATCATTATCATAATCATGCGAGGAAGCATTAGGTAAATACATATAATGTGGAAGTGCATAAAAAACCAAATAGCATGTATTAGTGGCCAAATACCACACATAGTTGTGGAAAATTATAGGATCATGTTCAAGATTTTTTCACATTATCTCATGAGATTCATCCCATTACCAAATTCATTGGAGTAATATATAATTCCAGGCACACCCGTCAAATCATAACATTTTCATTATAATGATTTCCACATAGAACATATATCAATCATGGATATAAATTAGCCTTGGAATGGAATGGTATTCCTTTAATAAATCATAAATAAATAAACTTTGGGTCCCAAATGAGAGATTTAGTGACATACATGATGTAAGAATCAACAATCTTTAGTAAATAAGAAACAATCTTGAGAAGTAAAAGGTGTGATTTTTGAAACAATTGTTCTTTTGGAAATCATATTGTTTGTCACAAAATCAATAAAAATGAATTTATATCTAGAAAAAGGGAATATAATGATAAATAAATAATTTTTATGGAATATTTATTCTAAAAATGGCTTGAAAGAGGGAAATCTGAAAGAATGAGTGTTGGGCTTGAGAATTCCCCTTACCTTGTGTCCGAACGCTTCCATCAATTTAATTTCATGTATAATCACATGGGATTCATTATTTCAAACTAAATGAACCTTTAATACATTAAATTTATTAATTATAGTTTCATTAAATTATTTTATTGGGATATTTATGAGTTATAGAGTTTAAATTCATTGTTTGGGAGTGATCTTTTTTGAATTTTCATTAACGGTACACTAGTATTCATTGATGGATGTTCGTGTAAAATGTGAATAAACATCTAGAATTTATATTACATTTTATTGATGACATTATAAAAGTTTAAATTATCTTACAATGAATTTTTTCAAATACCATAAGTATTAATCATTAGACAAATGTTAATTGTGATCATTTTAGGTTAGTTTTGGCAGGGTTTGGATCACATCGAACTTTTTTTGTTTTATCATTTAGTAATATGTATATAATTTAGTTCCAGAACATGAAATGGGTTAAAAATACAATTTAATATCTATTTCAACCAATTAATGGTTTTATTGACATCATTTAAAGTGTTGAATGAAAATGAAAGTGCATTGCTGATGATGTCCGCAAATTGCCACATAACGAGTAACAATTTCATTTTTATAAACAAAGACTGAGAGGGAGTAGTATAATGAATAATCATCCATTAACATCATCTCATAATAGTATATCAAACATAGTATATTTATTATAAAATTTTGATAAGATAAGATGAGGATTAGAGAATAAAATAAAATAAATTTTAAGGAAATTAAATGAACCAAGAGTGAGAAATTACCTCTTGAATTATCCTCTTGAGATCCTCCTCAAGGAACCAATGATTATTCTATTGATGAGACAAAGAGGTCCTATAAATGGGGTTGGATCTAGGAATGATGTTTGGGAAGAATTTGAACATGGATTTAATCTTGAGAGGTGTAAGGAAATGTGGTTTTAATGGGTGGTATATATAGTAGAGGGGGTGAGTGTTTTCTCAATATTTAATTCATTAGTTTTTTAATTTCCCTCAAGATAAGAAATAGTGATGATTACATGAATAAATATAGTAAATAGAGAATATGATATGGATTATTTGGTGCTTAAATCATTCATGAGGTCAGGAATAGTGGATTTAACTTATAATGTACTATAAATTAAATTACATTATTTTTCTATTCACCAAAACATTACGTATTTTAGAAAAATCCAAAAAAAGAAACCACGCCATTTTTCGATGTGTAGAATTAGAAAATGAACTCCATTTTATAAAAATAATTTTTTATATGTGAATAATTTTAATTTTAAAATAAAATAGTCATTTACATGGAAAATACAGATTTTAAATTTAAAACAGATTTTATAACACATTAAAAATTACGTATGGTCGCATAAAATTATTTTAAAACCATAATAAATAAGAATTTAAATATAAGGAAATTTTTTTATAAAAAAATATTTTAATTTAATTTATCAAATAAATCAACACATTTTAATTGAATATTTATGACTTATAAAAATACCAACACTTACTTAATAATTTTTAAAATATACACTTACTTATAGTGTGATATAATAAAATAATATTCTTAATTATAAGATTTATAAATTTTATTTATAATCTCATGGGTAATTTCAATATTAATTAGGTCAGTTTACTATTCATATGGTTCATATTACTACTCCTATGGTCATGTTACTATTTCATCAGTATTGAATTTTTTACTCCTTAAAACACATCTTATTTCATTAATTATTCATTTATAAGGCTTTTTATTATGGTATCTAAGTGATTTTATTTTATTTCTACTATATTAAATTTCTATAGGAAATGGTAAATTGAATTGATAAAATTTTGGTTCATTACACTCTAGCCCATAGAACCCTTTAAACATACATGATCTTAACTCTTACTAAATTGGATGTATAAAAATAGAATTTCACAATGTAATGTGATTATGTATTAAATGGTAAATTAAATTATTAGTTACTATGAATAAGATGTATATAGTTTATAATGACGCCGAATATTGAATAACTATGAATATATTCATAAATTGCATGTATGTTATCTAAAAAAATATTGGTGAGAATTATTATAATATATATAACTAAATATCAATGTGTTACAAGCATAACTATAAGAATCACATTAATTAAGTCTTTCATAAATTAAATAGATGTTTCATGCTTAAATGAACATCATTAGTCGACCACATGTTAGTTGAAATGCGTAATAGTTATTGTAATGTAAAATTTGGGTGATAATTTAATAGTAAATTCAATCATATTATAACATAGAGGCATAGTTTTTAGTATATTCATGAGATGAATTGGGAATGATTTTATTCATTAAATAATAAAAAATTAGTGTTAGATATAATAAAAAATAGTTTTTAACCTAAATAAAAATTCCATAAGTTTTATGTTTAGCTATTTTATGATATAATGGAATATATATATTTTTATTTTAAAATTATAATTGATATAGTTATTATTTTTGTTAGAATCTAATAAATAAAATAATATATTAAGAGATAATAATCATGATACTAATATTTACACATATTTTATTTTAGATATTCATAGAATTGAATACAAACCCACATGTTTTATTATAATCTATCTTCTAGAAGGAAAACTTGAATGGAATTAAATTCTTTATCTGTTATTGAAAATAACAATTTTTCTCAAATGTGGGGGTAAATGATATATTATATAGAAATATATCAGTTCCAAAAATACTTCTAAAATTCCTCATAGAGATTATATGGTTTAAAATAATCATAAAAAATATTAATTGAATGCATCATGATTTATTATATTTATTTTTACTTTATAACATCTAATGTTTCTCAAATAAATAGGGGTGTTCTATATGAAAAAACCTGAAGAATTATATCAATAGGAATATATAATTTAATCGTATGAACAAGAATATTAATTTTTTCAATTTAAGAGTTTTGATGGAATCTCATATTAAACCAATGTGCATAATGTTTGTATGCATATAAAAGTCATTGGAAGGATTAGGTTCAAAATCTAGAATGATACAGCCATTAATGTAGTCCTATAATAACTTAATGAAACATTTAATAATTTCTTTATTAAATTTGATACGAACAATATTTCTTATATCATTATAAATATTATCAATATATATAGAGTAATAGAAAAAAATTTAAATCTCATAACCCATAATGATGATGAATAATGTAAATTTTAAATCAAAGCTAATATAGAAGAAAAATATTTGGAGATATGAACCAATAATTTGTACATAAAACCTCATAAATTTATTATTACAATGGAAATAAAATGTTTCTTTAATGAAATATTGGGTACTGGAAGATGAATATTCCATAAAAATGGAGATAAATAAGATGAAATGTTGTGTAGGTATGACCACATCAAGTATTTATATTAAAAAAATTAATTTTTATAACCTTATATAATGGGTATCACAAAGAATGTGTGTATCACATATAGAAGTTAATTTTAATGTATATATAGAATGGTGGATGTTAATTAAGGGATAAGTAAACCTGTGAGTCAAGAATAGAGAAAACTTTGTTGTGTTATTTGAGTGAAAAGTGAATTTTCATCTTCTGAGTTAATTTTCATTATTACATGAAGAATATTTTCATGTAAAATTGATAAATATAAAATATATTTTAGATTATATCATTGATGGTGAAGTTTTTTCTTTTTTAATGAAAAAGGATGTTATATTAATATGAATAAAAGAATTAATGTATTTATAACATGTTTAGTGGAATATATATATAAATAAATATAATTATATCATGAGAATCCTATATATGATAAAAAATAAAAAGTTAAAAACATTTAATTAAATTGAACTTATCATTAATTTTATTTCTTATGTTATATAAATAACAACAACTTCTAATAACTACATAAAGAGTTATTTTTAATTCTTAATCTGTGTTCATTGGTATCGAGTCAATGTTCTAAATAAAATAATTTATGTATCCCTATATGGAAGAGGCTACTGACTAGTAGCCGGGTACATATTAATTCTGTTTGGGAGAAAATTTCCTCAAAATTTGATATAAGTAAATTGATTACATAGAAGGGGAAATAATAAATAAATAATAACTATATTTTAAAATAATAATTCTAAAGGATAATAACTGCACAAGAAATAAAAAACTGAGATAAAACAGACTATAAATCCACATCAAAAGGATTAAAACTTGTAGCTAGTCAATATAGTCCATAAAAAAGAAGAGAATAATTTCATAAGAAAACTACAGTAGTATACAAGTGTAGTACAGTAACCAACACAATTTTCCCACCAACGTAAAATTATTTGTAGCATGTAACAAGGTCCTTACCATTGGAAAATAATTGATATTGTAATATATTGGTTCACTAAGGTTCCCATGTAAGGATTGAGTGATAAAACCATTAAGAAATCACCAAGGTTTCTTAATAATAATTGAAATTTATAATAAATTTTTATTCTCTAACAATAATAAATATATAACAAACATTAAACTATTTTGGATCATCATGTGCTAAACATGCTACCAAGAACCCCAACCATACATATGTGAGAACTATAATAGAAGGATGGGTCACTATATATCATATGTATACACAAGATAATGACTAGTACCTTTTCACTCAAGGTATTATCCCATATCCATTATCAAATCATTCCTTCTAACTCAATTGATGTTACAAATCATTGATGTGTCCTTCCTCTCTCATATTTTAATCCATCCATCAAATCCCAAATCATCCCATTTCACTTAAGGGAGGTCACATAATATGTCTCAAGAAATCCTCTAACACTCGAGGAAAGTATTTCATATATATTTGGACCATTTTCTAATATTCCGGGGAGGTCAAACAATATGATCACATGCCACCACATCATAATCCATTGCACACTCAATTAGTAGAGTTTCACATCCATCAGTTCAAATATACCATAGTATGAGTTGAAGGAAGATAAAGTAATAAATAAATATAATAAAATAAATACTAGTTTTAATTAACACCCAAAACATAAGACTATTTTAAGGATAACATAATTTACTCTCCCTTAAAAGAAAATCTAGAATATCCTAGCCACAATAAAGACTCAACAACTCATTACAGGATAATATACCAGGTGGAAAACCCTGTTTATATCTTCTAAACATGAATTATATTGAATGTAGAAATAATTCCTAAAAATATCTACTCTCAAAAGGGTCAATTATGTTATTTACACCTTGAAAACTACTTTGAAACCAATGTAGAATAGGATTTAGAAAACTCTTGCAGCTACATTCAAATTTATTGATAAAAAATATTAATACTGTAACATTGTAAGGTCTTCCTACTGTATGTTAAATAGAGAACACATTCCATATTAGACTCATTTATTCAGGCTTGATGAACCTCAATCTTATATCAACCACAAATCCTCATAATTTGGAATTTGAGATAGAAATAATAAAAATAGTAAACGAATAATTTCCCACATTCATTGGTAGTGTTAGATATACAAAAGAGAAATAATTTTTATTGAACCACACATTGAAAAAAATGGAATAAACTAATATTTCTCATGGAGGAAGAAGGAATGTGATAGGTAAGAGATTTTGGGGGTGCTCAATAAATTTCATGCTGATGTGGAGACTCCCCTTATAAATTTAACTAAGCCAATTTAATTAATTACATTAAAAAACAATACATAGAATATCACAACATGAAAAAACCTTAATATATTTATTTCACATCTAGATACATTAAAAACATAATATAATAATCCCCATTTCATAAATTTACTTCACTTTTTTTGTCATTACCCTCATATTTTTGTATGTCTGGAACTCTTATTTGTTAGGGTTCTTTAATTTTTTCCCCTACTGATTGATAAACCAATTAATAATATTAATTGTATGTTTTAAGATAGAAATTATTATTTTAGTATTTTTAGTAATGGAATGTATCTTATATAATCATTTCATACTCTTATGAATTATGTTGAGGACTATTACTGAATAAAAATTTGTAAAATATAGACTCATCTGTATTCTTTTAGAAGGAATGGATTTGATATTTCTCAAAAACATAAATTTGAAACAGGAATGAGTCACTCTATTATTCAAAATAAAAATCATTTTAATATTATAAATTCAATTAAATATTTAATTTAATTGTATAATTATTTTTACAATGTACGATATTATTCCAATATAAAATTTATTTTTTTATAAATAAGAATCTTTCTTAGAGAGAAAACAAATACACAATATATTCATTTCTACGATATAATATGTAATGTTTTTACATTATATAGGCAATTTTATATGAAATATATTTTACATTCATAATTTATTTTTTATATGTATGGTTTCTCCCTTAGATAAAAAATATACATAATATATTTTTTATATATAATATATTTTTTATACATTTAGTTTTCATCATAGAAATAAATACTTAAAATTAATACATTTACACATACTTATAGTTATTTCAATAACCAAAAAACCAAAACATAGTATTTATTTCAATACTTATTATATTATTAAAACCAATACATCCTACATAATGTTATTAATTTTTGAAGATCCCAAAATGCAATATAATAAACAATGAGAATATCATATATAAGACAATAAAAATATATATAATACTATAGACATAGAAAAATGATCATTAAAAATGTCAAAAAAAATGTCTATGAACCCATCATGCTAGGGTTCCCCTAGGATACAATGTTACCTGTAACAAACCCAAATTTTCAGAGTACAAAAGACCTAAAAAACAAAACAAAAACCCCCAAATAAAATCCATGGAAAAACCACCATCCTTTTTAGTAACATAATATATATATCCTTATATTTTCAATACTATTAAAACTTGATTATAAGACTATAATGACAACTCCCCAATTACTAAAATAATAAATATAAAAAAATATCAAACAACTTATCTTAAAAAATCCTTGTAAAATATGAGGGTTATTACAAACTACCACTCTGAGGGATTATCATCCTCTAGAAGCATCCCTAAAAGTACTCATCAAATCGTTAAATTTATTTGGCATTTATATATAACTATTTATCCTATTTAATCTTCTATATTTATCTATGTTTCTATAATACTCAGATAATAGACACTTTTATTACTTAATAAACCTTCTATCTCTTGTATAATATATGAACTATGTGTTTCTCCAATGAATTACATATATCCATCTTGAAATCATAACTGTTGATCACATGAAAAGGTTTCGTTAATATTTATAGAAATATGATAAATGAAATACATCATCAAAACCTAAAAATTGTATAAGATGATCCAACCAATAAGAAAATACTACAATCCATTCTATAATCTTATATAAACTAGAAATTATGGTATAAGGTCACCCTACCATCCTAGATAATGATTTATTAATAACAGGGATACCTATAGGAATACTTTTCCCCACTAACACTCAAAGTCCCATTTCCTTTGAGGTTAATATGAGATTTTCAATATTTTACTGATAATCATACATATTTATATTAAATGAACCCAATCAGTAGTGTCCTAATCCATGAATTTTTTGATTACCATTGACTCACTCACCACTGACTAGAAAAATGAAATTTTTAACAACACATTACAATGTGTATTAAAGGGGTCCATTTAGATAAATGATAAAGTTACATTGTTATCAAAAAACATTTCGATGTTAAATTGTCATCCCATGCTCTTTTAAAAAAACTAAACACATTCTCTGTGAATATCCAATAGAATCTAGAATTTACTCATAATTTTACTAACAATTTATTGGTGATTTAGTATAACCATCTCATATTGTGGCTCTGTGGACTTATTTTGGCCCTCCTTGAATCTGATTATCATGTACGAATCAGATGGTATACTCACAGAAAACCCATAAAACTAAACTATCTCCCACTTCTATATCTTTCAAATCACATTAATGGGTTGATTCTCAGTAATGGTTAAAAAATTTGAACTTTTTTCATTCAGGTAACCATTACCTATATTGCATAACAAAACAATGGAGTCCTAAATATACTGGTGAAAAATTCCATAGTCACCTCTTTCTACTTCCATACTATCATCTAAAGGGGATGATATAACCCACCATGTCACTGTTGATCTTATTTTATCAAATTAATTGTAATATATTAAGATAAAAACATGATTATATACTTTCCAATACCTAGACACCATATTCAATTCATAATATAGTGATACATCATGTTCAAACTAGAATGTACCACCCATTTTGAGTCTTGGGAGTGCCTCATCAGTTCATATTTCTTTGATGTAGGGACCAATACCCTACCATTGATATAAATCATGTTCTCATAATATGGAAAAAAGCATGGTATTAAATAATCTCACATGATCCTTTCCTAAAACATAAGTCATTAAGAATTAGGTGCTTTGATAGAATTCACATGCTCCCCTAATGAAGAGGTAAGGACCAATAGATCATAGTTCAGAGGTTATCAACTATCTGGAACATTATTATCCCCTTCAATGACCAAGATAACCATATTCCACTCATCACCATAAGTATAAACTCAATTTTCATTTTTATTCATCTTGATAACATTTATGAAAATATTTCCCTTCCCTCAGGAATATTCCTTTCGAAATTTGATGGTATGTGGTTCTCAACCCAATTTCTCTATCATAGGTTCACATTACTCTAGGATAATATATCTCATCTAATATTATGATTATTATAAATGATAAATATCTCATAGAAGGGAAAATTAAAAAAAATTATTTATGGCATAAACCACAGTAACTAAACCCAAATGATGGTTATGTTATTTCTACTCATATTGTCAAAAATGTTGATACCCATAAGAAATAAAATAAATCTCCCAAAAAAATTATTTTATATATAAATATATTCTTTAAATCCATAAAATAATCATCAAAAAAATTAGCTCTATTAAAAACTATTATCTTCTTATTTATTCAAATCATAAATGGTTCCCTATGATAGATGTTCTGAATAAACCATTGATAATACTCAACCATACCATGTAAACTATAATTATCAGATACATCCCTATGTAATTCCCATATTTTCCCAAACACCACCTTCTCCAAATATTAAATATCACCCACCTCTAAGATCACATGACTATGTAAATACAACTCCTGAATCAGAAAGTTACACTTGAAGTACATGGTATATAGATTATATAAAAAATAATTCTCACTAAAATACTTATGAGATTAGTATAAAAATCGATTTCAATGAGTATAATAAATTTTTTTTAAATAAAACCATTAATAAAGAATATAAGAATTATATAAGATCCAATTCATGGGATCCATGAACACAAACAACAAAATTATCAATACAAATGAAATCATTGTGTACTCATATAAACCTAACCTACTGAAAAACCACATATTTTTAAAATCCCCTTATATGGACAATAATTTATATTTGGAAAATGAAACATCAATCATAAATACACATTAGGAATCCCTTAAATGATTCTATAGGTGAATTATAACTGAAAAAGGATACTCATTATTCAACATATCCTAATTCAATATTCAATATTATACACATATTAGGATGTTGTCATCTTCTTTATCAAAAAATAAACTAGGGAACACAAAGGGTTGGTAAATGGTATAATAGATCCCTTCAAAACAATTCCATTAATATGTGCTTATAATTACTTGAAATCATTCATTATCTTATGATAATAAAGAAATGATATGGGATCCATGCATAATATGATAGTTATAAAGAATTAGATTACCATTTTAGGAGCTATTAAAAAATTCATTTGGGAAGACATCTTGGAAATGGATCACAACTGGAGGAAATTTATTTGAATCCATCACAATATCAACTTTAAGAATTATACCCACCACCAATACTAAAATGGATCAAAATGGTTACACTTTTGGCCACATTCTCTAACTCTATAATAAAATTTACTAATATCTCTTAAGATAGGTATAATATACCTTTCTTTTATAGGAATAAATACGATCATGGAAGTGTTAAAATAAAAGAATCCTAAAAATAAAATCTAAACTCTTCAGATGAAGAATATGAAAATCCCTCATATATCCCAAAACCACTATAGAACAATCTTGGTAACTCTAATAATTATCAAATTCCTACCCTAGATGTGTATAATGATATAAAATTCCAAAAACTAACTCCATGAAAAACAAAAAACCATACTGAAAATAGGATTATATAACATAATGTCATTCTCTTGTATAGAATCAAGAAATTGAAAGCATCTATGAAACAAAAACCATACCATTATCGGTATAAATACTATAGTAATACCCAATTATGTACTTTTACAGGTAATATAAACTTCATATATTAGACACATGACCCAAACCTCATGAACATTATCCCACTTGAGGAACTATCTCTTGAAGATCCAACAACTTTCACAACCCATATGAACCTTGACTAACTCCCTCATCTGTACTCCCATATGAGACCTTTCCATTATTCTATGGTCCCTCAACAATGATTCAGAAGCCATTATCTACCTAATATCCTTTGAGGTTTTAAATTATATTTCCTCTTAGTGAACAATTATGGGTGACCCATCTAGACACATACTTTACACATAATCTATTTAGTATTAATCATAATGTGGAAATTTATGGTCCATAAATAGTGGTAACATACCAGGGAATATACTTCTATGGAAGGTGAGAAATAAGTAATTATTTTCCCAAAATATTATCATATACCCTGGAACTTCTTATTTAACATCCTCTTCTAACTTCATAATGAGGCACTAACATCTACATTGGAAATGCCACAACCAAAACCATATTATATGGGATGAAATTGTGTTACACCTTCCTCTACTAAGAAATTATCAATAGTGATGGATTTGTAGAGAAAATTTGTTCAATAAATTAGGCTAAACATAAAAATAATATAACTATCACCAATGGTCTAATCTATTCTCAAATGTATGGTCTTTTAGGGAATCATTCTCTGCCTATAATATATAATATTGTTCCAAATCAATGAAGTGAGTAAAGTAGTCTACCAAATATGACTTCCCCTATTATAGATCTATAAAATCAGATATGTGGTTTTTATTTAATGAAAAGTGGATAAATTCTATAAATATGGGTTCCTTGATAGACTTTCGTGACAGACACTAATGTCACATTGAATGTTCCATGACACCCCAACATATCTTCATAGTTCTCGAATATATATAGGATATTAGATTTAACCATATACCATTAGGTGTCTCTTAAAATGAAAATTCACCTTTTATCACCTCAATCCAATCCATGAAATATTGAGGACGTCTTAAACCATTTTATTTTAGAGGATTCATTATTTGGAATTCTCTAGAAAATCCACCATTATTGTTCCACCATGTTGTACCCATCCACCTCCCACTATTACTATTTTAAACACCCATTGCTAATCAAGTTTCAATTCCTGAACAACGGTAATAACTTCTAGATCTTTCTCAAACTAACCCCCATGAAATACAAAGGTATATCATGATAATTTCCTACCTCATATAAATCCTCAACATGAACCTAGGTTGGAACCATATGATGTTGTTGAGGAATGTTTTTCTAAAAATAAAAAAGTGTGTATTAAAACACAATTAAAACATTAATTCATAAAAATATTTATGAAATCAATAGGATCTCATTTAGAAAAACACCATATATGACACAACTTAATTTATTACCAACACCAACTTGACATAACTACAAAAAAATCACTGATGTACCAATCGCATAACTCTTATACTTTCTTTTTATTCATAATATGATCACAAAAATCTATAATATTATATAAGATAAATTAAATTGACATCTCTACTAATGAATATATAAAAAATGAATATATCATCCTCATAATTCAAATAATTTTAAGTAATGTCAACCACATTAAATTATGTGTACAACATGTGACCTACATTTCTATACATGATCCATGAACTCACCCACCCTCACTATATGGTGGGAAATGTTAAACAATATAGTCTATAACTAATAAATAACACTTAGTGAATTACATGAAACTATAAAAAATAATCCCATTAGTTAAGAACTTCATGTTTCATGTATATAGTTCATACAGACAAAAAATAATAGCTTCCAAATTGAGTTCCAAACATATATCTATTCTTTAAAGAACCAAAAATAATAAATTAAAAAATGGTATTTGAAACCATTTTATAACACCAGATTCATGTTTATTGGGGTCAATTTTACGTACCAAGGGGCCTCCTATACACCTCCCCTTACAAAAGTGCCTACAGAATAGTAGTTAAATCCAATGTGACATAATGGTTAGACCATTCACACAATTTCGTAAAGCCTTCAATCACCAATATTAATGTAGAAAAAATAAATAAATAATAGTAGGTATAGAACATAGAAGAATATATATTCTAATAATATCATATGAAATATGGGAACATGGTAAAATATATCATAAATCTATGTCTAAATATTCAGATATATAGTTGATCGATAAAGGTTATAAGAATTTACCAAAGTATATCAGAGAAACAATTGAAAAGTGTCCCGAGAGCATGTCCTATAACCACCACATTTTAGTAACTAATTACACTAGTTTAGTACCCTTGTAATGGGACCCTAACCGTATTTGTTCCTTGGTAAGGAAATAAGTATGTAATGGGGTATCCATGGACGGTTTTATAAAAAAATATGTATGACACCAAGAATTCAACCAAAACATATGTAAAATACAAATGAAGGTGTACAAACTAGCCAATATATAAATATATAACTAACACGTAACACATCCATGTCCTTTTATTATAATGTTACTAATATGAACCTTGATCATAAATCTTTTGGATCTATTCTTGATGGAAAAGTCACCCCATACATTATTTACATCATATAAATATATCAATACCTTTTCACTCATGTTATAAGACAAATAATGTACTAGACCACATCCTATCTCCAAGGGGTGGGAACCCATCATGTCTTAGTGCTTCCCCGTTAAGACATCTTTGGTTGCCCAACAAATCATAGTCTATCAGCTTTGTGGAGGTCACACATCTTTTCACAAACCTTCCCATATCCCTCATGATAGGTTACCCATAAAATAATATTCCATCCCCTATATGGAGATAAGATCTTTAAAATCATATAGAATAAATCATTTTAGAAAATTATTCAATAATTTTTATAATAATACATTCTTGGGAACTATATTGTTTTTTTGTCCTTTAAGAGTAGATTGATAAAAATGTATTCCATAAAATATATTCATCAACTCCAACAAATGTATTCTCATATTGTACCATTTTTATATATATCATACTTAAACCATTATTCAATAACATGGTAAAATAGAAACACAAGAAAGTGTGAGATCCGATTACAGTAAGTAGAAACATAGAGGACATCACATCAAGATCATAAGTGAGCATGAGATGAGCATAACGGTATGAGAATATAACTTATTTTATAACATTAATTAACCAAACCCATAAAAGGCATATCTCAAAACATAAGGGTTATTTTATAAATATAATTATAACATGAAACGTGGAATCAAAATGAAACAATTATCATGAGACATGACAAACATTCCATAACCAGGTGGCATAACATAATATTATGGAATAAACAAAAGAAAAAGGCAACCTAAAATTTGGGATCAGTCATCATTACTATAATCTTATTACATAATGGATCAATAATAATCACAAAAATATCACATCATCAACTAGACAACATCAATAGAAACCCTTTTATAATGTAGTATACATTTATAGAACCATAATGTATTTTATTGGGATAGGAATTTTTAATAGCATTCACTAGTGTATTAGATCACACATTAATACTAGAATTGCTTAGTAATATCATGAAATATAAAACCTTTAACAAATTCATTGGTGGGATATAATATTCCTACACATACCATTATAATAAACCATACATATGTGTGGCATATGAACATAACATTCATGATTGAATCATCACTTAATTAACCCATGGAGTGAGGTGATATTCATCAGAAATGGAATAATGCATTATGAGAATACATTCATAAAATTAAGTGGGATGATATTACTTTAAATTATCACCAAGTAGAATTTCAATACATAAAGGTTATTGATATATATGAGAAATACATTTATAAAAGTGTTATATTAATTCATTGAAAAACAATAATAAATATAATTTTATTTTTGTATAATTTAAAACTAAATATTACTAAAACAAGATAATATGTATTTTCATTGAAAAAATGTAATCATTTATATGAATTTAAAGGGTTAATAAATTTAATAATGTAAAAATCAGTTCATATAGTATACATTTATGAAAAATAAATTATTTTAATGTTTTTAATAAAATTAAAAAGTGGGTCAAATAAGAAATATTTTAATAGTTCCATTTTTTTAACTTTTCATTTAAAATAAATTAATTTTGAAAATAAAATAACAAAATGATTTAAGACTGTAAAAAAAATCTATGAAACATTTAAATTAATAGATACAAGGAAAAACGTTTCATGGCTAATCAAATAGAAACTAGGTCGGTTTAAAAAAACCATTCTATTTTTTTGAGTACCAAAGAGATTAATGTGGGAAAATAATTGAGAAACATAGAAATTTATATAATAGAAGAAAATTTTATTAGAATTAATATATAAGTAACTTTAAATTTCCCAAAATTCAAAATAAAATCCAAAATACTCTAGATAAAAAAATTAGATTGTAATATAAACCCTTACCTCAAGTGCCAAATTGTTTCTTAAACATCATAAAAACTTGTAAAATAAATTTTTATTTAAATTACTTATAAATATAAATGATATTTATAAATATATTATAATATATAATTTATTGAAATCTAATCCCAATATTTATTAATAATTCCCCACTAAAAAATTATTCTTAGTGTTAACTGTTTCATTTTTTAACCATGTTTTAGTTATTTGAATCCATTACTTGAAATTGGATTATAGTTTCAACATATCTAAAATATTATTCATGACATATATATATTATTTAATAATTATATTAATTTTTAAAATATTACATGTAATGTGGTGTTGAAAAATTAATTACATAACTTTTTGAATATAGTATTATGTACGTGCAAAAGAGGGGTGTTTTTATTTTTCAATTAATGGGAAGAAAGGAAGGTAAATATTAATTTATATTTAGAGAATAAAAATTATATCATTAACAATATATATATATATATAATTTAAATCTGTAAACATAGCCACCCATCTATAGTGGTGATGAAAAATGAAACACATCGCTTCTGGGAGATGGCCATCCATACACACACATTGGAAACATTTTCATTCTCTATTGCGTAACAAAGAGAGATAAAATGGTTCATCAAATAAAATAATTTTTTTAAATATATTAATGATAATTATTTCATTATATACAATAATTGATAGAATATTTTTATGAGGTTTATGAAAGAAAAAACTACTAATTGATAGTTAAATACTGTTTTCTCTCCCCAAATTGTCTTCATTTTTATTACACAATAAGCCTTCTTTGGATTCGATTTTTGTGAAACCAGAACCTCTAAATGTGAGAATTAAAGTTGAGAAAATATTTTATTTGGTCATATATGAGCTATCATGATCAATGTGTGTGTTGAAATGTGAAGATGATATACTATTTTATAATTAATGGAGTTGGACCCTTGTATATATTAAGAAAATTAAAATCTAATAAATACCATTATCAAGGGAAAGTATAAAAAGTGGAATATTTATAAATATAAGGTGAGGTCTTTTTGAAATACTCTTAATAAATAATATGAAGATGATGTTTCTATGATATTGAAATCATTATCCACTAGTTTAATCCATCATATAACTTTTTATCCTTTACAGTGTTGACTTAATTTTTATAATAGGAACTATTGAATTTGAATAAAAATAAAATTAACTTTAAAATTAATTTTAAAATTATTATTAAAATTAGGAAATCCATTTTATAATATTAAATTAATATCTTTATCATAAATAAATATTATTAGTCACCCTTAATACATGTCATAACTACTTTAAAAAAATAGATTTTTATTTTAAAAAGACTTTATTTTCATTACATTCCAATTAACAACCATTATATATATGTTATGAAATTTTAAAGACTAGATTTTCTATAATAGTTATTAAAACAATTTATAAATAGTGATTATCTCAATTAATTATAAAAATGTATTCATTGAAATAATTTTATGAAAAATATATCCTTTAAACATTAAATTATTATTTATTAATTTCTCAAAATTAGATAAAAAATTTACTAAATATTATTTATTTCCTTATATAATTCATCAATATATTTTATCATTGATCATTTTTTATTAATATATAATATATTGAAAACACATTTCTTGAAAAAATAGGTATTAGAGTATGTTATTCCTTTTATTAAAATTTGGTTACTTATTTTTTAAGCATTATTAAATATATTTTTATTTAGGAAAACCTTCATTGAAATATTATTTAATTTCATTTTTCTTATTCATTTCCACCAATTTAATTTCAACTTATAATAATACCTTTTTATAATAAAACATATCATATTTTTTATAATCATAGGGTTTTTTTATAACATTCTATAAAATACATTTGATTTATTATAATGGGAAATATATTCCAAAATCATAGGATATTAAATTCTACATCACCTTAAATTAATTTATACCTTGAGGTTACTTTAATCAAATAAACAAATAAATATAAATCTACCATATTACGTCCTCAATATCTATTATATCTTCCATAAACTTGTGGTTTCATTATAAAACATTGTGAAGGAGTGTTTTATTATTACAAAATGGATTATATAATTGATCAAAAAACTATCCCATTTGTTCCTCATATAGAATATAATTATCTACATGTAAATATTTTGAGTTCATCAAATTTCAATTGTAATATATATATTTATTGTAAATAGATACATTGAACATTGTATGCACTTGAGAGTGATCTGGTGGAAGCAGAAACTGATAAAATAACATCACCAATATGTCAGAATTCTCTATCTGACCAATGTTTCTACGTATCAGAATCACCTAACTTCCTTATATAATAAACATATTCTAATGGAAAATAAATAAGAACACATTATCTATAACATCAATGACTAGATATAATCTAATGTTATGTTCCAAAAATTACATTCAACTATGGGCTATGCTGATGTGTTTTGGAATGAATCAAAAAATTTCTGCTATAAATCCATCTTGATCAGGACCATATAGTTTTCACTCCCAATCTTCATCCTAGCAAGTTGGATTTTTTTACTACTTTCCAGACTGTGCTTCATAAAGATCAATCTGAATGATTGGGTGAATGATTTTTTTAGATAATTCAACTAGAGAATAAATTTATTCCAAAACATTTAAATCCATATAAAAATATTTCTAACATATCCTATAAATATTGAATGGTCACATAATAATAAAAATATATATGAGTATTGTTTTTATTTTTAGGGATCAACGTTGTATTCGACACTTACTAATGATATATCCAAAATGTCAAGGTTGACCTTGGATATTGATTATATAAAATAGAATGTGGTAATCCAAGTAGTATTACTAATTTCCTAATTTATATCCTAAAAATTTCACAATGAAAGAAATATTTTCTGATAAAAATGAAGTATGATGACATCATAACGAGATCGAATACAACCCAAAAACAATTATGGGCTTAAAATATTTTAGTGAACTCAATTATGAATTCCATGGTGAGTTTTTATCATTTGTATTATGCTGTAGTAAATGGTTTCACCATCCCCTTAAAATGCTTTTAACTCTACCTTAACATGCATACATACCAAGAAATGAGATATGTACACCACAATATCCCCCGTCAGCTTGTCCATCTAAAATTTATTTTGATAAAATCTATACATCATTGTACTACCATGATGGATAGAGAATGAATAGTTATATACATCATAAAAAATTAAATTGCTTCAGTTTTGGTATCAATTGAACACATAATCAATATTAAAATATAATGATTCCATCACTATCATATTTAAATTTAGGAACATTGTATATCGTATTATTCAGTTCCAAATCCTACTTATATGGATATTCAATCTTCAAAAAATCGATGGTTGATCATTTATTTTATAAACAATATATTTATCAATTTATATCAATATTTAATGATCTATACTCAATAAATAATTAAATATTGTATCTACTTCAATAGTTATCCAATTAAATGTCTCATGGTCTTTCCAACTCAAGTATAAACATCCATGTTCACCTTCACATGGTGGTAATATATTGATCAGTAAAAATATGTAATCAACTCCAACCATATATTTCGGAAGATATACACCCTTCTTTGTATATATACTCAAATATATATATATATATAACATTTCAACTTATAGTTAATGACCCCATATTTTCAATGATTTTTTTCAGCTGTCTTCGAATAATGGTTCAGAATATTTCACTCATTAATTTTAAATTTACAAGAGTCATATACGACTACCATTTCATTCAGAATGATAAAAAAATCCTAGTCCACTATTTTATACAAAATATTATATAACAAACCCTTATATACTATAGGGTTCTATAACAATAGGTGCACTAGACAACCTTTACATAAATTCCATAAAATATTTGTAACATTATTTTGTTAAAAAAATACCCCTTATAATCCAAAATAATTAATGGATTTGATATCGATGATAAATTTATCATAATGAATTTATAATATATTTCCAATATAAGAAAACTCTTTTTATCAATCATCATACTTGGTCTATGAATTTCCTCAAAAACATATTCCTTTGAAGGATCCATCAATATTCCCTCACCTATAATAACATGAAAAAAGAACAAAAAAATTATATAAATTTTACATTTTGTAAATTTATCATATAGTTTCTGCTTCCAAAAGTTACTTTAAAAATCTAAATAAGTTCTTCACATTCTTTCTTACACTTATAATGTATAATTATATAATATATAAATGGTAACAAAAATTAATCAATGTAATCTATAAAGAATATATTAATTAGATTTATGAAGAAAATGTGGACATTGGGAAGGAAAAATGTAATAACTTTGAATTTATCAATTAGATTTATGAAGACAATTAGGGAAAATAGATATTTTTCCAATAGTTGGTGATAACGAGAATGAATGTTAATTTGTTTAATGTATTGATCTCTATAATTATTATCAAACATATCATCAATTAGGGTAAATGGATACATATTCATTATTTAAATAATGATAATTTCTTAATAATAAATAAATATTTTCCTTAAAATATTTTCAATATAATAAAAAGAACTGGTTCACACCGTGGTGAATCACTAGGGAATATGAATATCTTATGAATATTATTTTGGAGATACATATTCAATCCCACTTAATAATGCAAGGAAATTATATAAGGTGTGTTTGAAAATGGTATAACACTAGGTATGAATTATTTTGAAAAAATAAACTTCACTATTTGAGGAAAGAATAGGAAAATAATCTAAAAATATATTATAATATTCCCAAATTACAGGAATATCATCATTTTTAATTTCTCCTCAACCATTTGTGATAAATTGCCTCCATATATAGTTTTTATGACCCATATAAAGGATGTAATTTCAATTAGAGGTCCATGTACATCCACACATAGATAAATAATTATAGGATTATTAATATAATAAAAATTTACATCCCTTAAATAAAAACCTATATGACATCTATGTTGAGAGATCCAATCCATAGAAACAATCACATGAAATTATACTTTACGGAGGATAAACATATTTCATGGAAGAAAATTCTTCTAATCATATATTAGAGAGTTATTAAAATGGAATGACATCATCCTATAATTAAGATTTTCCACATATAAATCAATTTATAACCACTAACATGGTAACATAATACCTTTATAAAATTCTCAATATATTAAAGAGTTTTAGATATAGAATCAATGAATAAATTTATAATTATAGAGTGGATGATAAATTTCCTCCTTGTAACATAATTTTATTTTCCCAGTTATTCAGATGTGATTTCATATGTTTTCCATTTTTTCCATTGGTTTAAGGGGTTGATAAATATTATTATCCTCTTTATACTAAAGAATAGGTATTTAATTTCGATCAATCGCAAACTCCTAACATCAAAAAGAATATATTTTATCAGTTGCAAACTAGTTCTCCTCAATTATCTTGTTAGAAATATTCTTATTAAATTAGAAATATCATGTTACATATCCATATCTTTCACATTTAATTCATTATCATTATCCTTTGAGACATTTCTTGATGTTCTTCTTTACACACTTTTGGTGGAAAGGTAGTTGATGTTTTTCTTTTATGTGATCCATCATTTGAGTTTTCATGAAACTACATCTTCTATTTCTTATCAAAATAAACATATTTAGCACTCTTGGATTAATTAATTTCCATATAATCAAATTGTTTAAAATTATTATTAATGGTTTTAGTAGTGGGTGGGGTGATTCGATGATTTTCATGGAGTTTTTTGGACTGGTTGGGGTTTTTTGGGTCTACCATGGGAAACAAAACAGTTTAGTAGTAGGTGTGTTGTGCTCTTTGTTATAAGATCCCATGTTTGAAAATGAGGTGAAAAAAAATTCTCATTAAAATATCTTTTTTATGGTCTATTTTGAGTGATCAATGAGATCATGTCTGTATAAAATTTTTCTAGGGCTAGTTTGGTGCATGAAACTATGATTTTTGGAAAAAAACATGGTAGGTTTCATGGTTATTAGAAATGATATGGGGCATGACGCATGGTTTGTCGAACCATGGGAGTCTGGGATAATGGGATTCTAGAGGTGAAATTGTTTCATGAAATCATGTGGACTAGGTGGAACACTTGTGCATGGGTCATGTAGTTTTCTGTAGAGCCTAAGACTGGGTTTTCACATGTTTTAGAAAACTACGAACATGAATCGTGGAAAGTGCGCCCATAAGGCATTGGATGGTTCATGGTTGGTGCATGGTTTTCCCAAACATACTGCCAATCTATGTAGGCTATTGTTTGGAATAAAATGAAAATTTTACAATAATGAGTTTATATTTTGAAACGTATTCTTTTTCTTCATCTTTTGGACTTCCCTGGGTGATAGAGAGCTCCTATGAAGGCCTGTTTTTTCCTTTTGATCCGATTTATCTATCCAATATTAGAGTCAAACACTATAAATCTTGTTGGATTCACATAGGTATGTTATTATATTATATTTATATGTTCTTAATATTACATTTGGTCGATGAATTTGTTTTAGTGTAATATAATATGCAATATTTTTAGTTTCTTCCTCCATTCTTCTAATTTTCTTCTGATCTCTATCAAATTAAAATATGATACATGATGAGTGATTTAGTATGGACCAATGGTAGGTGTTCTATACCACTCCATAGGGGTTTGTTTTTTATTAGCATAGTTTCCATTTTCTAGTATGCCAAACATTTATATAGAACCCCTTTAATTAATTGAACAATTGAATTGGATGAATCATAACATATTTAGGTTTCCCATTGGTAATATAGAGATTTTTGGAGGTGATTTCCCTATACTAGGCCAATAATTGGGTGTGCCCATTCCTTTAACATATTTCAATACCACCTGTGGGGTGCATGTGTGATATTTCCATGTTTGAGGAAGCCATTTTCTAATTGAAATGAATTTAATTGGATGTTTAGGATATGGATATACCTCCTTTTCCATGTGACAGTAAGATCTAAAATGTTTTAATTATATTATTGGGAATGGTTATATGATTTGGATAAACTGATAGAATGCAGTTATTTTTTAATTGATTAATGAAATGAAATGATTATTTGAATGGTAGTGGATTTCCATTATTGTTATGAAGTGTGTCTTGATCCCATTAGATATCATGGATGTTTTTTCCATGGATATTGTTTATGGTAGTGGATGCTTTATACCAATTATTATAACAAACAAAAACATTATTAATGAAAATATCATTATTTTAATTATGTTTTATAGAATAAATAACATAAAACCGCATATTAATCACAATAGAAATTTTATAAAGGAATAATTAATGAAATGAGAAGTTTCTGTAGAAATTAATGAAATTAAACCAATGGAAGAGTAACATGACTAATAAAATAGTAATATGAACCTTGTTAATAGAAAACTGGCCAATAGAATAGTAAATTCACCACTGAAAGTAAAACAAATTATATATCTTATAATTGAAAATATTATACATTTATATCAAATTATAAGTAAAAAAGGCTTGGAAA
This sequence comes from Viscum album, assembly GCA_963277665.1. NCBI lineage: Eukaryota > Viridiplantae > Streptophyta > Magnoliopsida > Santalales > Viscaceae > Viscum > Viscum album. The sequence goes on along the minus strand of OY728136.1, from coordinate 1,500,141,122 downwards.
ATGAAAAATTGTGTATTGTTATTTTTATAAAACATAAATGATTATTTAAAATTTTATAAATAATATAATAAGTTTAAAAATTATTTTATGAAAATCGATTCCTTAATTGTTAATTTTTCCTTATGATTATAACAGAATTTTATGAGACATTATTTAATTTTTTAATGTGTTATAAAATATGTTATTATATAGAAAAAAAATTAGTAAATGTTTATTTTAATAAAAAAACTAATATGTCATATTTTAAAATTTATTTTCCAAGAAATGAGTTTTTTTTTTGAATTCTACATGTTAAAAAAATGGTTTGGGTGAATTTTTTAGATATTCCAAAAATAGTTTCTTTTGTGAATAGTTAAATACAATAATTTACCGAATAAACTAAATACATGAATTATTAAGTCATAGATTATGTATATATAATATGTACCCATAATCATGAATTATCTATTAATATTTTAATATAGATATTAATAATTCTAAAATTTTTTATAGTCTTCAACCCAAATAAAAAACCAATGAATAAAATAATGAGAAAACACCTCTCTCACTACTTATAAATACCACCCTCACCACCTCTTCTCATCACACCTTCCAAGAAATTAGAAATTGTTTAATTATACCCAATAATATTACCATGATCATCCCCCACTTATATGATCCCTTTGTCTTATGAAAATACCAAAATAGTTCCCAGAGGAGGTTCTAAAGGAGGGTAAATTCAAGAGGCAAAATTGTATTTCATTTGCTTTTAATTTCTTTTCAATTTAATTTATTTCTTATCATATTCAAAACACTACTTTTCAAAGTTTAATGAAATATAAAATATATATTATATACAATAATTTTATTATTTTAATGGAACTATTCATCTCCAGACCACCTATCTTTTCCTTTCATTCTAAAAATGAAAATATTTTTCATATTGTATCGATTTACCTCCACCAAGGATTATGACTTTTCATTTTTCACTAAATAATTCTGGGATAGTCATCAAAACATTAATATAGTTAAATAATATTTTTTTATACATATTATACATTAAATAATGTTCTATAACAAAAATATAATTGTGATGTTAAATAAATTTATATAAGCTTTTAATGGTCATAAAATAGAAAAAATAAATTATATCATTTTCATTAATATTTAATGTAATAAATCATCCTCATATAATATAACCAAATGATATATAAGACCAATTTAAATAATATATTCTCATTAATGTAATATAATTTCAAATATATATAATTATTCTTATTATATATGAAATTCCATTCTTATATACAAGCGAACTGATCATGAAACAAAAAGAAACAAACACACTTGAATGATGAAATTGAATCTCATAACCCACCAAAAATGCCATAAATAAACATAATAAAATAAAAATAAATAAAATAAATTTGTAAAAAGTTATTAATTAATTAATTAATAGATTTAATTTCATTATCCATGACATTACGTTCAAGTGGAAAACACTTTAAGACACAAGTTAAGGAATTCTTTCCAAACATCCAATTTTTTCCTTTAGGTTTCTCGTTCTCTATATATACTCTTATTTAATTATCTTTTATTATAATATAACTTTTAAAAATTATTTTTTTATGATCCAAAATTATTCATCATGCCTGGTTTTTCTTTATTTTCTGGGGAAATACATGTTTTATATGTTTCCCCTCTAAATTCTCCCCCATAAGAAAGCATGATTAAAGGAAAATCCCTGATTTATTACCTTCATTCAAGTTTACATAAAAATATATTTTATGCCCCATTATTTTTATAAAATTATTAATTTTAACATGAAAAAGTATCTTGGTTCATTTATGGTTTTATAAAAACAATTATAGCTTTTCCATTGTAGAGAATGTTAAAAAAATCTCTAAACCGCACTAAAATTTTTTATTTCTAATGATTAATAAGAACTCTTATTATATGTTTTAAATTGACTTGACATAAAAAATAATTATCTATGAATATTTTCCCTTATTAATGAACATGATTTTTCAGATAAATTATTTAATGGAAACTATTACCTTATTCCCTTTTTTATGCCTTTTGACCTGATTACAAGACTGAATTCATTCCATGGGTAATGCATAGGTTTTTTTATTCATTATGTATTATTATTAATGTGGTACACATATTCATGAACATTTTAATATTGGTGGACCCAAATATTACTCAAATTTATTAGATAATATTTAGTCTCCTGAGAAGTCATGTGAAATGATCTTGTTTGTCAGCATGGAGTTGTGCTCCATGTGCAACGGTCTTGTTGGTTAGTCAAGACTTGTGCCCCTCCATGAAAAATAAGCCTTGAATCGTGCTTATGTCATGATTAATTTTTCAACCATAATACTATGATTGCATGATTACATGGTCCCAACTTCTGTATTTTATTCTTCCGTATGTTTATTCATGTTCCATTACTTATGTATGTCATTATGATAGGCCTTCTAATATATACTTTATTATTAAATCATATTTTTTTCCGTTACCATGATTTTTATTCAATCCCTTCTTTCATATATTACCTAGGTTATCCTATACATATTAAAGGGCTTGAAGGGTGTTAGGATGTAATTTTGAATATATAATAAAAAAAATCCTTTTCGTTTCATGTTTAACTAATTATGTATCTAATATCCCAAAGACACTAGACATTATGTTTCCTAGTTTATATTTGAAGTATATTTATGCTTAAAATGAGGTAATAATATATTTATAAGGCTGGGGTTGTTATGGTTGGTATAAGAGTTATTTTCAGTTATATTTTTTGAGACTAGGCCTATAGAACATTAGTGAGAATCCTACAGGGTCAGGGTCGCTGTAGAAGCCGCAATGCTAGGAATTTAATAAAATTCATCATTGAGATGATGAGACTTACCACTTATGATGATATGTGCCTTGATAAATTATAATGATGTCACATAAATTAAATATAAGACAAAAAATAAAACAAACACATATATTTTTCATAACCTAATGTGTACTTGACATCTTCTTGTCATGGGTGATTGATGTATGAAGACTCTATAGTAGGATCCATCTAGATCATCCACACACACATAAAAAATCCTCTCATTATATGTTATTCAAAATCTGTGTTCTATCATGGAGTTCTAATGAGTCCTTCATTTTCACGATGATCACCCTAATTTGTTTCCTTCAATTCATTGAAGTTGTTCCTATATTGGTGTCCATGAGAGGCTTTCTCTCTATATAGGGAGGAAGGAGAGAAAAAATATAATTCTTATAGAATGAATAGTAAACCAAGATTTTCTCCTCTCCTGCTAATATAGTGGGTGAGAAGATTACCCAAAAGGGGTTACCCAACTCCTGGAATGAAACACCCACTAATTAATAAAAAAATAATACTAACAAACTAAACTACACCATGAAAATTATTTATTGTTTTATCACATACCTATGATGTATAAAGATAATATTATGTGATAATATTGAGTCATTTAACAAGACTCATCATTCCCAATTAATATTACATGAACCTTCAATATTAATATAATATTATTTCTAATAACATTTTTTCATTTTTACATTAAATATAAATACCCTTAATAAGTAAATTCAATACCAATTATTCATAAAATGAATAGTAGTGAATTTATTTATTTATTAATGCTCAATAACATTGAAAATAGTTGTACCCCATTATGTTTACCACCATATCCCATACACCTTTTCAACTGAATTGGGAGGATTATTGAATATGCTATTATGTAAGAACTCTTTGTCCTTTATCTCGAAAATTGTGAATAAAATCTACAGACCAAGACCGTATTTTAACATCCCATCTCGTCCCATAAAGTAATAAGGATTTTCATATCAATGAAAACCAACCTATTGACCTACACTATTCACTATGATCTATTTGTATTTTTATATTTCATAAGTAAGGAATCATACTTTTTTAAGAATCATGTTCTTTCATTACTATTTGTTGGTCAAACTAGATGGATTTATCTTTCCATTCCTTGGAAAATTTCCTATTAATGTACTATCATACTTATCAAGAAGGCCCAATAAATACAGTAATTTTCAACCAAGAAGTGAAAAATCATTTCATTAATATTCAGCCAATGTCATACCACCAGTAAAGAACCCAATACAAGCAACCTCACCACGACTTCATTATCATTGGTTTTTCCTTACATCAACGTTAAAGAACAAATGGAACACACTTGTAATGATCTCAAGTGAGGTGACCAATACACATGTCCACAAATATGAACAACCAATGATAGTGAAAACATGTGGTGTTCTTACTTATGGGTTTTTCCTCATGATCTCACTACAAGAGATCACCATGTCTAGTCATCATGAGAATGAGTATCAAAGCTTATAATCTGCTAACATGTGATATTTAGACATATTTAGTGTCTAGTAAATATTATATATCTAGACCATATGATCATTGATTATTATTAATTTACTAGTATTAAAATGTTCTAATTATCTTTTGGTATCTACTATAACCATTGGATACAACAATTAATCTATGGGGATTACCATTAAATAGATTACGTACAAATATCTACACTATAACGGTCTGAAAACATGATGTATATAACATTGTATACAAAATATGTAAATCATGAAGAACTATATATTTGGGCCTAGGGGACCCACTATTTGAACACTCCCACCTTCACTGTATCCAACTTGCTAACAAAACATGGTAGATCTCAAATAATGAAGATCATGTTTTTTTTCTAAGACATGGATTTAGTTGTTGGGATTTTCACGTTTTCTTCTCATGGATATTCTTCTATATGGGACATCAAATCTTTGAGTAAAAACTTTCATGATATGGTATCACTGAGTATATCCATTTGTTCCACTATCAAAACATGACATATTTGATAATAATATTAATAGAATTATCATAATGACAAAACATTACATAGTAGATGAAATTCCATCATTAGGAACAAATTGATTCACTTGATAACATTTTCTTAGCAACCTCAGAAGATGAAACATAATTGGTTTTTTTGGAATGGCTACCAATTTCTAATATGATATTATCTCGCTAAACACCATTAGAAAACCTATGATATTATATCACACTTAACTAAGGGAGACTAGTTTTTATCCCCTAAAAACTATTATCCTTCTTCTCTCCATACCATGAAAAATATTTTGTACATTCCCCTGTACAATCCGATTGCACAGACTACTTCATTTTTTGTTGTCAAAGTTATAACTAGTATTTTTCTACTCTGTTTGAAATTTCATATCTTGTACATATCATGGATGATAGGATTGATCCATCACATAAGTGTATTGAACTCAAATCAACACTTAATATCATCCCATTCCCAGACATGTCAACCTATAGAGACATATTCTATGTGACATTAGTAATAATTCTCTCTTGAATTGTTCCAACTTGTATTTTTCAATACTGGGAAACAATATATATGATTGAGTAGATCAAAGAAACTATTTTATCTACCTCATTATATCATGTTCCCCAGAACCTAATATGTAACACTATAACATCCACTAGATAATAGAATTTTTCATTATTCTCTTAACTAATTTTAAGACCAATATCTTTTTTCCAAAATTCTCAGAACATATTTTAGTTATAAATCAACGATGATCTCTCTAACCTCTGATAGAAACATGGAAAACATTCATTTCAAATTAATTTTCCAATACATTGTTTCTTAATTTAACCCAAAATCATATTTCAGTAATTTGAAACTTTTATTGGAATCCAATAGGGTGACCATCACTTTTTGGTTGCGTCATATAGACCCCTTCCAAGAATGATGTTCTTGACAACCAATGTAAAATTACATGATCATAAAAAAAGATATGATAATTAAAATTCTAAATGGATAGAGGAATCCTGGCATGGTATAACATATTAATCCTTATTGGTACAACTTTTTAATCATCCATGTATCAACTCTCTTGAATAACCACTGCAATATTCAATTAATAACCTCGTTTCATGTTGATAAATGGAATACAATATTGAATTTTAATTGACCTTATCAATATGTATGAAATAATATTCACTCTAAATAATGTATCATTGGCTATAGCGAATATTAAACCATCATTATGAATTTAACCTTACTATGTAGTATGTGTCTATGGAACATACATGTTCTACATACAGTTGTGGGAATTTTTCATATTCCAACTACATGAGCATCTACGACATTGACTAAAAAAATTAAATCATACCATCAATATCTCAAATTGAGATATAAAACATTATATATAAATGAAGACTATAATTTGACTAACATTAATCTATCTTAGAGATTTATGTAATATAAAATTAATCTTTAGGATAATTACATAGATGTATAATTTTTATATCTTAATGAATTTTTTTTAAATCCTAATATAATATTGGCATCAAAAAACATTTTCTATGACATAATGGATTTATATCAAATGATAAATTATATGATATCAATTTTTTCACGATAGTTACCATATAGTAATGGGATTCCACCATTATTTTTAAATCACCTCTTGAAGTATAATGGACGTTTATATAAGTTGAATCATTGATACTCCTTATATCACGACATTGATGTATAAAATGTGCATTAAAGAATTACAACACTCTACATTTTTTTATCAAAGTAAACATGTAATAATTCTCAAAGTTCATCATTATAAACATCAAGGTCTTGATATAGATAAGGTAATGTGTGTTTAAGAGTTACTCTAAGATACATTATAATGATCGATGATCATTTTGTCAAGATTTTCTTTGAAATTCCATCATGAACCAACATATATCTTCCAACAATGAATACATTAGTTTCATTCATTATGAACATAATAAAATTTAATGAAGTATATTTACCACTAGCTTACGATTTTAATAGTCTATCCTCTCTTGTTGAACTAATTTTGATGCTTTCTGGCATAATTTAAATTATAAATGATTTTTTTTTCAAACTAAATACATCAATAATTCCAATGGTTTATATCTTTACTAAAAATAAATGCCAAACAAGTTATATCTTTTATGTTTACCTTTAACTATTAACAAAGAAATATCATTCCACAACTGGGTAAATTAGTCCTACATTTTATATTCATCGTGTATTGCCTAAGTTTCAAATACCAAATAACTAATGATTGTGTATGAGACACAAAAAACAATATTAATTTTCATAACGATGTATCCTTATTCCCATAGGGAAAGGGAGATTACTATTTTATAAATACTGAATTAAATTTATTCTAGAATTGTTATATTGTAAAGTATAATAATCGTACTTCTCACCATTGATAGTGGAATGACCCTTTCTTAGCTACATAGAGAATGGATTAGACTCCTTATAGTGTTTATATGCTTAATTGATAATTATATTCAAATAGAAAAATGTAATTGGCATATTTTCTTCAATTCACATGATGTATATTAGAAAAAATAATTATATATGATGAATATAAAATGAAGAATCATGTACATTATCCTTTAATTTAGTTCATTGTGTTTAAAACGCCATTGATTTATTTCATGTTATGTGATGAAAATAACCTCATTTTTATTAACCAACCTCATATCACTAGAATAAATTAAAAATTGTCATTTGAAATTGCATTTCCATTCTCATTTTTTTCCATTCCTTTTAATGTCTTCACCATAAGTATTAAAGATTAATCAATCTTTGATATTCTTATTTCATGGATAACATTTTGTAAATTTTCATGAAAAGTTTACTTCATCATGTTCATTATATAATCTTAAAATAAACTTGAGTAAATGGGTGAAAATATGTTATAATTAAACAATATGAATGATCATGATCCATGATTTATATTTTTTCAAAGCTAGTGTAATGGTCACACATTCATATTTTTCTCTCATTTCTCCTAACATACTTAATGTGGATGATAAAACATGTGAAATACTCCATGTATTGATGTTTTAACCTCAGCAAGCATCATATGTTTGTGATAGATTTATAACATAACCATTATATATATTATATGCATATCATCAATAAGAAAATTTTCACCCTCAATTCCTTAGATGGATTAAAAAGTACAGAGACACTAGAACTGCGAATTTTCTAAATCTTAGTAGTATTCTGAATCACCTGTATTACACATGTAAATTAGTTGTAGTGTTGACCTTTAATTTTTCCAATATTTACCATAGTTTTTCTATGGTATTTCATAACATTTTAGAAAAAATTTAATTTCAATAAGATTATAATTATATCTTTATTTATGATTTAGAAATTTATAATTAATTATATTATTAAATTTCTCACACTATTATATCTAATTAGAAGAACCTATAAAATAGAATTAGAATACTTTGTCGCTTGATTATTCTAGTGGAAAAGATCCATTAACCCACCCTTATAGTCTACAAGATCTGGCTACGCCACTAATCGATTGGTTAAAGGTACAACTTTGACTGTCCATCCATATTAAATGACAGTTCCCTGATCTATTGAGTGATGTCTCAGATTCTAAAATGATAACATGATTTACTCAATGCTTACCTATAAAATGATAGAAAGTAATAGTTTAATATAAATTTAAAGAAAATTTGATATGTCAACTAAGCACTCTCATGTGATCTCCCATTTAGTAATAGGTGCCCTCATATTTAGAATTATAAGCTCCCCAAACACCTGATTTTATTCAAATTTGAGTGAAGGAAGGTGGTTAATGACTTAATATTACATTGAGCGGTTTTGTTTTTTTCTATAAAATAATATATTCCATTTCAATTTATATTATTCACTTATGATTTCATGATCACAAGTAATCATTAATTGAATTTAATGTGGCTTACTTATGCATTTTATTTTGTTATTGTATGTATTTTCTCACTGTAATCAAATGCATAAAATGATAAATAAAAGCATAAATGAAAATTAATTCACAAGTGGTCCTGAGTATATCTATTAGTTGATATATTTTAATTAATTTGGTCAACCACAACCATAGGGGAATCCTGCCTAATTAATTATTTAACTCATGATATAACACTCCCCCCATCCATTTAGTATTTTTCTTGTCTTCAGTAACACATCTTCTTGGAAGGGTCTATTTCACTTGTAGAGTGCTGCATCATCTTGTCGGAGTCCACTTCATGTATTTCACCATCATGGTAAAAGTACAACAATAATTTCTCATCAGAAAGGGGTACTAGTGTTGAAATGTAAATCAGATTAAATTGGGCATGCATGCCCTTATACCAATTGACCAAAAATGAACAACGATTTGTATACCGTTAATTTATTATCTACTTTTTCAATCAATTACTGCATGTAATAAATAGTTAAATAAATATTATTAAAACACAAAAACAGTATGGTGATCCAAAACAGTAATAAGATATAATTAATGTGTGATAAAAATTTAATTGTTATTAATAAGTATAAGGAATAATATTAAATTAAATTAATTAAATAATTCAAATAATTAAATGATTTTTAGTCTATAGATTATTAAATTTCAATTCTTAAATAAAATTAATTAATCAATTAAATTTAAAACCAAAATTAAATTAATTTCATCCCATGTATTAAAATGTATTATTTTTAATCATAAATAATATTATAAATTTTTTAATTTAATTAGGAGATTAAATTATTAATTATATTAATTTAATAAACCAATGCCTTGAATAACTCATACAGTCCCAAAATAGGATGTTTCATACCTATACAAACCCATTCTGTGTTTAGGGAAACCCATTATGGGCTAATCCTTTCCTAAAGGGACTTCTGAGACCCCCTCTGAGTTAGAAACATCTGCTCGAGCTCAAATTAGGGAAAAACTGGTCCGGGTGAACCATGGTAGGGGTATATTACTAGGATTACAAAGACCGTTGGTGGTACAATGGGTCAGCAGCTACAATCGGCATGGGAAGATGTAGCGATCAGCGGTCCATAATCCAGTGGGGGAAAATATGGGACTAGATCTAGCCAGAATTTCTGGATGTCACCGTAGTGGAAAATCTAGAAGGAAACAGTGCCACAATAGCTGAAATCACTGTAAGAAGTGGTGGCATTAAGAGGGAGACACTTTTAGTCATGCTGATGGGAAGGAGGTGTAGTGGCTAATGGTCCTTAGCTAGTTGGGTTTAGTTTCCATGGGTAATATCTGTAGAGGATGCTACGTGGGCATCCCGCTAGTGTGATGGTGCATGTGGGGTTTAGTGGAGGGATCACACAATGGTGCAGGAGGTTCGAGATAGAAGAGGGAGGCTGGATGACACCACATTGATCTGATAAATAAAAGGATTCCTAGTGTTGCCATTGAAGGTGGTGGGGGCATGGTAGATCCCCTAAGTGTGTTAGAGGAGAATCAGAGATGGGGAGGCCACTAGATAAGAGCATTGGGGGCATCTCAGAGACTTTGGAATAAGCTGATGGAGGGAGACAGATGGATAAGATAGCCTCCTCATGTGGGGAAGTCTGTCGGCTTGTGCAGTGCAAAAACTACTGGTGGAGACCTACTGGAGGTAGATTCCATGGGGATCTTTCTCAGGTGGATGGGCCGATAGGGGAGGGTCCACCCTCCCCACCTACCATGTTTTCTTCCATTAATGGCTTGCAACTAGTTTTTTTTTTCACACCCAAAACTCCCTTTTTTTAGGTTATAATTTCTTGTCCACCCACCAAGGAATTTGATTCATTCGAACAAAGCCTCAAACATGAAAATATAGTCACATAATAATAATATTAGTTAATTATTATTATTATTATAAAAAAGTATTTCCCAACATTGAAATTGGTTGAAATTATCAGTGAGAGATTTTTGGTGACTGGATTCCAGCCGATACCTAGCCAGAATAACCTGAGGTCATCAGCATTCATGAAAATTAAGAACAAAAAAAGAAAAAGAATACTATTAATTTATTTTTAATAACCAAAATACCACAAATTTTATGTATGAAATATTTTTTATGGCCCTAAATTTTTTGTTCGAAATCGGATCGAGACACGGTTTTTTCCATTAGGACTAAAATTCAATCATCTATATAATTTTAAATCCAATTAATTTTTCTTTTCATAGATTAATTATGAAATCACTCAAATAAAAAATTTAGGATTCGAGATGTAGGGAAGTTTTTTGTATGAGAATTTAATGATGTTTATCCTTGAGATGATGAGACATATCGTCTCGGATGATTCGAGCCCCGATATAGTCTACAGATATGGTGTAAATTAAACTGATCACCAAAATAAAAATGAACGCATACCTTACAAGAAATTAAATCCATGATTGGTTCCTAGTTATTGGAGGTGTTCACTATATGAATAATCCATAGAATGATCCCTCTAGATCATCCACACACACTTCAAAAATTCACTTGCTCGCTGCTAGTTGAAATTCAAGTGTTAATGCAGAGTTCTGACCAGTCCTTTAGAATCACGATGATCACCATGATCTGTTACCTATGGTCTATTAAAGGAATTCATGGATCAAAATTCATGTGAGGCTTTCAATATCTAGTGGTAATGAGTAATTATAATCTCAAATTCTTTTTGATTTAATATTCTACTAGGAGATTCTCCTCTCCTTCATATATAGTGGGTGAGAAGAATAGCTGGAAAGTGTTCATTGTCCCTCGGAATGAAATAACCACTAAATAAGAAATAAATTATATTGATGAACTAATATGTGTCATTAAAATTATTTGTTAGTTTATCACATAAAATTGATATATATAAAATATATTTCATGATAATCCTGAGTCATTTAACTAAACTTTCATTCCTTCTTAATATTAAACTAACTTGAAATATTAAAATAATATTCATTTGAATAATATTTTTTCATATTTACATAACTTTTAAAAAATATAAATAAATAAATTCATTTCCAATAATTTCTAAATTGAATAACAATGTATTTATATATTAATCAGTGATCATAATATTGGACAACACTAGGACCCCATTGTGCGGCCCTCCATATATGATATACCTATTCGACTAAATAGGTTGTATTTTTGTATATGATGTTGTGTGTGAACCTCTAGGCCCTTATCTGGATACCAAAAAATAGAATCCATAGACCATTAGAAGAGTATAGAAACCCATCAACACCCCTAAAGAGATAAGGATTTTCATTGCAATGAAAACCAACCTAAGAACACACACTGTGTACTATAATCTATTTGACTATAGATATATCATAAATAAGTAAGCACACTTGGGCCATTTACCATATCTTTCATAATTTTTTTGATCTAACTATATAGATTTAACTTCAAATACCTTGGATAGGGTCTAAGTATGGTACCACCATCCTTGTCAATAAAGCATGAGATATATAATACCTTTCAACCGAGAAGAAACAAATACTCTGTTGACCATTAAACAAATGTCATACAACCAATGACTAACCCAAAAAAAACTACCTCGCCATGGGTTCATTGTCATGGATTTTTCCTTGCATCAAATTATGTGACCAAATGGAATACACTAGAAATGATCTTGTTATCGGAGACCAATACACATGTCCATAGATAAGAAGAACCAATGACACCTCAACATGTGATGTTACTATTGGTGGGTTTGTCCTCATGATCTCACTAATAGAGACCACAGGGTAGGAAATGGATGAAAAGAAATCTCTTTTATTATGATCCACCATTACATAATTGTAAAACAACTTCTTTGTCTAGTCAGTATGTTTTTTCTATACTATAGGACCATTGTTTAATATTAATGTCAATGTATCTTAAAGTTCAAATTATATCATAGGATATGTTATAGCCTTTTCATATGCAAATTAATATATATAAATTACCATAATAGAGTATAATTAGAAATATATACTCTATAATGGTAAGTAAAAATCATGTATATCGTACTATATACATGATATGGTAATAAAAATGTATAATATAGTTGGATCTAGGGAACCCATTATTTCAAAAACTCTAGGGATAATTCTATCTCCATGTATAACCATGATTGAAATTTATGAGATAAAAAGATAGGATATTATTTTCATTTAAAATTTTATCCTTTTACATTCAATATTTTATTTTTATATTCTTAATATCCAAGTATTAAAGACCCCCTAATTTTACATTCTTTTTTATATTTAAGGACTAGAAATAGGAGAACCCATGATAACTGTAACACCTCGAGATTTTATGAAGAATATTCTTTTAATTTCGTTGATGTCTTGTGTTATACGTTACACCAAATGGAGATTTCACTACAAGCAACCCTGACTTGGCTTGCATTACATGCAATCGCGACCTTCCACGATAGCGTGTGTTGTACGCAATACCGAGTTTCGCTAAACAACGATATGTTATATAAACTAGCCGTTATGAATAATAATACCCACTTTTTGAAATTTTATAAATTTTATCTTTCAAAATGTACTTCATTTTTGGATTCATAATATCAAAATTATCCTTGGGTGAATTTTTGGTATTTTTCTGAAAACTTTCAATTTTTGATGAATAGTGAAAATATTGGGTTACTATTCAAAAAACTGACTTTTTATTTAAATAATTATTTATTTTAGGTCAAAATTGATACATAATACCTATATAAGTTAAATTTAAGTAATTGGAGTCATTTTATAATAATTTTTTATATATAAAAATTTTATTGAACTTTTCACCGTCTTTTACCCACCTCCTAGGAGAATTTACAAATTCAAATAAAACATAATTTTACCACTTCTGTGAGTGGAATTTCGAAAATCTGAGAGACACGGTTAATATCAAGGGCTAAAATGTGGTTCAATTAGATGAAAATAATTTTTGGTGAATAGTAACTTTTTTCTTTTTTCTCATGGTTAAAAGTAAATAGTGTAATTAGTGGTAAAAATGAAATTATTATTACCCTAACACATGTCCTAATTCTATTGGATAACTGTAATTCAACCAAAAACAACCTTAGGAATAAAATATGACCATTTAGGCCCACTTGGATTAGATTAAGACATTTAATATTAATTTATTTAAAGAATGGTTAAAATAGTTAAAATCAAAGTTTAATAAGTAAATCATTTTTAATATAGGGTTATAAATAAGATAAATTAGACTATTAATATTCATTATAAAGATAAAAATATTTCCTACATAATTGTATTTTATTTATAATTTTTAGACATTAAATAATTTAATTTATTTATGACACAAAGATGATGCAGTAATTATCTTATTAATGAAATATTGACATAATTGATGTTATAAATACCCAAATAAATGTAATTTGAGACTTTTTATAATTAATTTCACTAATTTTCTAGGTTAATATGAAATTTTAGTTTTTATTTAATGAACTTTTTTCGAACTAATCATTCTGTTATGATTTTTACAAAAATCAACTACCCAATAGTGTCAAAATTGACATAAAATAGTTTTTAAAACAAATATTATATTATTAATTGTTATTTTATTCCTAAAAATAAAAGTTTCAACTAAATGACTTAGATAAGTTTATATATATTAATAATAAACAACTTGGGGTTCTTTTTTCTTGTTATAGTATGTTTATTAACTTTATAGTGTAAGAAAACAAGAAGAAACGGTAAAAGTAAAATTATTTATCTTAAGGTTAAATCTAAATGATAAGGTTAAAATAGAAACCTAAACTTCTCTAAATTCTATTGGAAGAGATTATTTCGACCCATCCCCACATTAGCTTCTAAATAAATCATTTTGGAGCTATTAAAAACCTAATATGACTTTATAATAAAATAATAGTTTTTGTTTTTCCAAAGGTTCCCCTCTCCTCCCTTATAAAAGGTCACCTCCTCCCTCTATTACTCACACCACTTTGAGCCTTCAATATCGACCATACCCTTCCAAATTCTCTTCTCCACTTCCATAGAAACATCCCAGAGGTTCTTGTCTTCTTAAAAGCCCAATTTTAGTGCCCTAAGAGGAGGTCTCAGAGAGGCGCTACAAAAAAGAGGTAATGTCCGTTATCGATTCTTTCAACATTATTTCTTCTTCCACTTCTTCTTCTTTAGTTGTTTCATTATGAAGTAATAACATAATTATAAATCATATACTGATATGTTATTATAAATAAGAAACAACCCTATTTCACATTCTATCCATCCTACGGAAAACAAAATCACTGTGTGTGCGTACGTACGGAATGCCATCTCCACGTCGTGGTGTAATCTATTTTTCCACCAACACCTTACATGGATGGGTATAATGGTGTAAAGAATAACTATATATGGTTATTATAACATCATACTGATTCTTATATATTATACCATCCACTCCAATTCTATTCAACAATTATGGGAATGATATCATCTCTCTTGCGTACGTACGGACTACCGTCTCCACGACGCGATGAGATTCTTTCTCCATGTTAACCATACATGAATGATCATAAAGTTTATATAATGAATAATAATGAAATATTTGAAATAATAATGCTACTGGATTTATGTATGTATATATATATGTAGGTCATCTATTTAGTTTAATTCAATTCAATAAGGAAAAGAAAATAGCGTTCATGCGTATGTACGACATACTGTCTCCATGAACGGTGTATTTCATTCCTTTTATCGATCTATAATATATATGTATATGATGAATATATATTATATATAAATCATTTTTTACATTCTGGAATTATGTAAATCAGGATATAAGTAATAATATCAAGAACGACACGTCGAAACACATACGATAAAGGAAATGATTTTACCCAAAATGCTCTTTAACATGGAATTTAAACAATAACGGGTAATATAAAGTCATAAGTGAAACATATATGATATCATAACAATGAATATGATTCTTTAATAATTCAATGACATTATTTAAATCATTATATAGGAGGTTCGGATACATACGAAGCATATCGGACCTAAGGTAAGGGATAAATTTTCCAATCTCATTCTTATCCGAGATTGTTTATTCGTAATTATTTACTGGGGTTATTGTTCTCATCCATGTTCATGTTTCCCAAAAATGGCTTCATGTTTTTTTAATATCATTTTTACCCATTTTTTAATTTTACTACATGGTATGTATGGAATCTTTCTTTTACGAGGTACTTTTTGACTTTTCCGTCAAAAGTACGAGAAGAATGTTTTTTTAACTTATACGGCATGAACGGATTTTTATGGTTTTATAAAGTCTTATTTTCATGAAGCTTCCTCCAAATGATTTCATGACTATTTTCAACAAACTATCTTTCTTTTAAAATTTCATGAAGTTTTGTGAAAAGAAATTGATTTTGCAGAAGAAAGGAAATTTTCTTCAGGAATTCATTTCAAGTGTTTTATCAAAACCATTTTTCCATCTAAGATGATATTATTTCATATGTGTATGTTTCAAGTATAATGTATATATGATGTACATGGTTTCACTTTTCTTATTATTAAATGATATTCATTTCTTTTAAATGTATTATGTGATGATGGGATGATGTTTATAAAACCCATTTTATTTGTTGGGTTATTATGAATGATGTATGTTTATTTTGTGGCACAAGTAAGAATGATTTCATTATGAGATGGGTGGGATCTATATCTTCCTCAAATGCATTGGGTAAAGATTTATATCTCATGAGAAAGACATGGCTGGAATGGTAAGTTAATCTGGTTCAGTGTTACAGGACTGAAACGAGGAGTGAACTCGATTCAGAAAGGGACTTTGTCCACTAAGATGGTCTTGGATGTAATGCCTTGGATACTATGGAAATCATAACCTGTGATGAATGTTTTCCACAATTACATGTTTTATTCCCATTATATTTTATCAATATTGATGTTCCTTTATAATATATTCCTTACCTACTTCCACCATTTATGTCTTTGCTCAAGATTTTGATGTTTAAACATTATGTTCATGTTTTTATGTTCAAATGTATATGGTTTGTTTTATTTTCTCCATGCTTACCCTGACTGAGCATTTGAGCTCCACCTTTATATGTTTTCTCTTCCCCAGGATTTAAAAAACTGTTTTAGGTAAGAAAACACAGGGGAAGATCATTAATGGAGATGTTGAAGATCTTTCACCACGACTAGAAGATAATATTACGAGTTTCCAAAGACACTAAACTATTACGATCCTTGTGTGTCTGTTTTTGTTATGTATTAAGTATTCCGAAAATGTAATGTAATGTCCATGTATGTCAAGCTTCGGGTCTCTACAGTTGGTTTCAGAGAAATGGTTTAGTTAACCTTTGGAAACTAGGATGCGAAAACTTTATTGAGATCCCTAGAGATATTTATAAGGTATGTATAGGGATGTCCCTAAGGTTAAGTATACGAATAGGCTATAGTCCTAGAATTGCAATAAAGATATTCGAATTAAACCTAAGATGTTAGATATTAAAGGTACTCTCCCTTTATTATGTTGTTTTCCCTAGCATGGTATTTTCCTCTCACACTATTATTTTTGGGTTTTGGACGATGGCTGGAACTCGAAGGAATCGTGTTGATCAATGTGACGGACAATGCAATGATTTTCCTCCTGACCAAACCAATGTCATGGGAGATGGAGTGCACAATCTTATTTCTATACTTACACAGGATATGAATCATTCTGTACTTAAAATGAGCAGGGAAAGGAGCAAAATTCTGTTGAATCCTTCATGAGGCAGCGTCAACCATCAGTCAGCGGGTCTTCTGATCCCTTAGTGGTTGAACAATGGATCAGTACCACTGAAAAGATATTTTCAGTTCTATAATGTTCTGAGCATGATAAAGTCATCTTAGCAGTATATCATTTGGAAGGTGATTCCGATCAATAGTGGAATCTTATCAAGAATACGAGGCAAAGAGATGAAATCGAGTCCATGGAATGGGACGAGTTCAATAAATTTTTTTTCAGTAATTACTTCCCTCGTATTCTTCGAACAAAGATGTAAAAGGAGTTTCTTAAGCTTAAGCAGAAGTATGATGAATCTGTTGGTATATACGAAGAGAATTTTGAAAGACTTGCAAGGTATGCATCTGGCTTCATCATCCAACCTAAAAGTAAAGTTGATCAATTTTTCAGTGGCTTAAAACCAAATGTTCGAAGGGAATTAGATATAAGAGACTTCAGTAGCTATGAAGAAATTTTGCATTGTGCTATCAAGGTAGAAATGGAAGTTGGTGTTACTTATCCATCTCATGGTTTTGATAAGAAATGAAAGATGGAGTTCAAGGAGAAATCTCAGAATAATTGTGAAAAGAAGATGAATGTTTCCTTATGCTCAAAGTGTGGAAAGAAGCATGGTGGAGATTGACTTAAAGGGACTAGAAAATGTTTTAAGTGTGAAAAAGAAGTTCATCGAGTAGCTGAGTGTCGAAGTAATGGAAAAAGGGCTGCTAATGATGTGAATAAATAAAAGACTGCCGAGAACGCACCACCAAAACTTCAATGCTTCAAATGAAAGTAAATGGGGAATTATGCTAATAAATGCACTAATCCAAGGGTTAGTGATGATCAACATGAGCAACCACTTAAGGAAAAGGACAAAGGGAAGTCACATGCGATCACTATTAGCGATGTTGAATATGAAAACGATGTGGTGGAATGATTAAGTGTTTATGTAATTGGATTCCAAAATAATTTTTTATATAGTATCATGGAATATTGGAATATTTATGTATTGGTCTATTGTGGTTTTCAATAATTTTATGGTACCGGTAACCATGGAAAGTGATTGAGATATTTTTGGATAAAAGATGATATGTGCATAATGAAGGGATAAGGAGAAAATGAAATGGTTGATAGTATTAATGAGCTCATGACTGATATAAGGAAATAGTTATATCGTTGTTTGAGTATATAGAATTTTGGGGTTTTGGTATGTGGAAAGAGTTAACTTTTGACAGCACTCATGTTTTCACTAAGATTCATTGGGTATTCATTTTTCAAGATAATACATGATTAAGGCCTTCGAATGTTTGGAATGTGACAAACAAGACATATCGTACGATATATGGGGATCAACGATGGTATTAACATGCTTGTTATATGAAATCTCTGGTAATTGTTTTCACTATAATATGAGAGTGGACTGCAGTATTATAATCCTAATGATTGGAATGGATTATGTTGGACATAAGTTATTATTGTTTAAGGATAGAATTTTTTTCGATATTATTGATGGGATGTTATAGTAATGTAGTTTTAGAAAAAGGACAACCTGCAGGATGGGTGACATCCCATCGCGTTGGACAAGGTTGTGGGAATCAAATCCACAACCGATGTGCGACTGGCCTTTATGGCATACCACTAGCCTATAGGAAGTCCCTGGTTAGTAGAAATTAGTTTTATTTTGTTAAGCAGTATGATATATGAAGTATAAGTTCATTTTTTGGAATCATATACGATTAACCTCACCATAGATGGACTTATGTTTATTTGATAACTTTTTCTAACCTTTGGTTTGAAAGAGATGGAATGAACCATCATTCTATCACATCATCTATTAACAGTTCACAAATAACAAATTAATCTTTATTTCTTTAATAGATGAAGTGGAAATTGTTCAAAGCATGAACAACAGTGGGATTGTACCAAAATCAAGCAAGTATTTCTTTTAATTCAAAATTTTCAACTTTAGGGAAATGACCTTGAAAACCAAAAATATTGTCCTAGTGCCCTTATATCCGATGAATCAGATGGTACCTTAGATCTTCACAAATCTATGGCTTTGTGATTTTTGACTTTTTCATAGCCATGTTCTCTACCACTCTCCATCATAACTTGATGGTTATATTTTTCTTCTATATCCATATTTTCACCTATATTCTCCTATATGGAAACCCAGTGATGAGGTACTTTGGGTAATCGTTATATTTCATACTTTAGTTTTTAAAATTAAGTTTTAGTATTCCTTTTTACGATGTGGGTTTCTATGAATAGTAAATGATTTATAACCCCGATAAATTTCGATGGAGAAATTCATTTTAAGGGGGGTAGAATGTAACATCCCAAGATTTTATACAGAATATTATTTTAATTTCGTTGATGTCTTGTGTTGTACGTTACACCAAATGGAGATTGCACTACACGCAACCCTGACTTGGCTTGCATTACATGCAATCACGACCTTCCACGATAGCGTGTGTTGTATGCAATACCGAGTTTCGCTAAACAACGATATGTTATATAAACTAGTCGTTATGAATAGTAATACCCACTTTTTCATATTTTAAAATTTTTATCATTCAAAATGGACTTCATTTTTGGATTAAGAATATAGAAATTTTCCTAGGGTAAATTTTTGGTATTTTTCTGAAAACATTCAATTTTTGATGAATAGTGAAAACACTGGGTTACTATTCAAAAAACTAACTTTTTATTTAAATAATTATTTATTTTATTTAAATTAATTTTAGGTAAAAATTGATACATAATACCTATATATTTTCAATTTAAGTCATTGAAGTCATTTTATAATAATTTTAGATGTATAATAATTTTATTGAACTTTTCACCGTCTTTTATCCACCTCCTAGGAGAATTTGCAAATTCACATAAAACTTAATTTTACCGCTTCTATGAGTGGAATTTAGAAAATCCAAGAGACACGGTTAATATAAAGGACTAAAATGTGGTTCAATGAGATGAAAATAATTTTTGGTGAATAATAACTTTTTTCTTTTTTTCCCCATGGTTAAATGTAAATAGGGTAATTAAGGGAAAAATGATATTATTATTACCCTAACACATGTCATAATTCTATTGGATAATATTAATTCGACCATAAACAACCTTATTAACAAAATATAACCATTTAGTCCCACTTGGATTAGATTAGGACATTTAATATTAATTTATTTAAAGAAGGTTTAAAATAGTTAAAATCAAAGTGTAATAAGTACATAATTTTTAATATAGGGTTATACATAGGATAAATTCGACTATAAATAATCATTAGAAATATAAAAAGATTTCCTACATAATTTTATTTTATTTATAATTTTTAGAGATTAAATATATTAATTTATTTATGACACAAAGATGATGCAGTAATTATCATATTAATGAAATATTGACATAATTGATGTTATAAATACCCAAATAAATGTAATTTGAGACTTTTTATGAATTTAACTAATTTTATAGGTTAATATGACATGTTAGTTTTGATTTAATTAGATTTTTTAGAACTAATCATTCTGTTATGATTTTCAAAAAAAATCAATTACAAAATAGTGTCAAAATTGACATAAAATAGTTTTTAAAACAAATATTATATTATTAATTGTTATTTTATTCTTAAAAATATAATGTTCTTATAAATGACTTATATAAGGTTATATATTTTAACAATAAACAACTTGGGGTTTTTTTGGCTTGTTATAGTAAGTTTATTAACCTTATAGTTTGAGAAAACAAGAAGACACGATAAAAGTAAAATTATTTAACTTAAGGTTAAAGCTAAATGATAAGGTTAAAATAGAAACCTAAACTTGTATAAATTCTATTCAATGAGAGGATTTAGACCCATCCCCACATTAGATTCTAAATAAATCAGTTTAGAGCTATTAAAAATCGAATATGACTTTGTAAAAAAATAATATTTTTAGTTTTTCCAAAGGTGCCCCTCTCCTCCCTTATAAAAGGGCACCTCCTCCCTCTCTTCCTTACACCACATTGAGTCTTCAAGCTCGGACAACCCCTGAAGAATTCTCTTATACACTTCCATAGAAACATCCTAGAGGTTCTGGTCTTCTTCAAATACCAATTTTAGTGCCCTAAGAGGAGGTCTCAAAGAGGCGCTTCAAAGAAGAGGTAATGTCTATTACCGATTCATTCAACTTTATTTCTTCTTCCACTTCTTCTTCTTTAGTTGTTTAATTATGAAGTAATAATATAAGTATAAATCATATACTGATATGTTATTATAATTACGAAACAACCCTATTTCACCTTCTATCCATCCTACGGAAAACAAAATCACCGCGTGTGCGTACGTACGGAATACCATCTCCACGTCGTGGTGTAATCTGTTTTTCCACCAACACCTTACATGGATGGGTATAATGGTTTAAATAATAACTATATATGGTTATTATAAAATCATACTGATTCTGATATATTATACCATCCACTCCAATTCTATTCAATAATTATGGGAATGATATCATCGCTCGTGCGTACGTACGGACTACCGTCTCCACAACGCCATGAGATTCATTCTCCATGCTAACCATACATGAATGATCATAAAGTTTATATAATGAATAATAATGAAATATATGAAATAATAATGCTACTGGATTTATGTGTATATATATGTATTTCATGTATTTAGTTTCATTCAATTCAATAAGGAAACGAAAACAGCGTTCATGCGTACATATGGCCTACCGTATCCATGAACGGTGTATTTCATTCCTTTTATCGATCTATAATATATATGTATATGATGAAAATATATTATATATAAATCATGTTTTAAATTATGTATTTGTGTAAATCAGGATATAAGTAATAATATGAATAATTACAAGTCGAAACACATACTATAAATGAAACGATTTTACCCAAAACGCTGCTTTAACAAGGAATTTACAAAAGAACAGGTAATATAAAGTCATAAGTGAAACATATATGATATCATAACAATAAATATGATTCTGTAATAAGTAAATGAAATTATTTAAATCATTATATAGGAGTTTCGGATACGTACGAAGCATATCGGACCTAAGGTAAGGGATAACTTTTCCAATCTCATTCTTATCTGAGATTGTTTATTCGTAAGTATTTACTGGGTTTATTGTTCTCATCCATGTCCAAGTTTCCTTAAAATGGTTTCATGTATGTTTATTATCCTTTTTACCCATTTTTGACTTTTAAAACATGGTATATATGGAATCTTTCTTTTACGAAGTACTTATTGACTTTTCTGGAAAAAGTACGAGAATAATGTTTTTTTTAACTTATATAGCACGAATGGATTTTTACGGTTTTATAAAGTCTTATTTTCATGGACCTTCCTCAAAAATATTTCCTGACTATTTTCAACAAACTCTCTTTCTTCTAAAATTGCCTGACGTTTTGTGAAAATAAATTGATTTTGAAGAAGAAAGGATATTTTATTCAATAATTCATTTCAAGTGTTTTATCAAAACCATTTTTCCATCAAAGATGACATTATTTCATATGTGTATGTTTCAAGTATAATGTCTATATGATTTACATGGTTTCACTTTTCTTATTATGAAATGATATCCATTTCTTTTATATGGATTATGTGACGATGGGATGATGTTTGTGAAACCCATTTTATTTGTTGGGTTATTATGAATGATGTATGTTTATTTTGTGGCACAAGTAAGAATGATTTCATTAGAGATGGGTGGGACCTATATCTCCCTCCAATGCATTGGGTAAAGATTTATATCTCATGAGATAGACATGGATAGAACGGTAAGTTAATCCGGTTCAGTGTTACTAGACTGAAACGAGGAGTGAACTCGATTCAGAAAGGGACTTTTTCCACTAAGATGGTATTGGCAGTAATGCCTTGGCTACTATAGAAATCATAACATGTGTTGAATGGTTTACACAATTACATGTTTTATTGCCATTATATTTTATCAATATTGATGTTCATTTATGATATATGCCTTACGTACTTCCACAATTTATGTTTTTTCTCACGATTTTGATGTTTAGACATTATGTTCATGTTTTTAAGTTCAAATGTATATGGTTTGTTTTATTTACTCCATGCTTACCCTTATTGAGCATTTGAGCTCACCCTTTATATTTTTTCTCTTCCCCAAGATTTAAAGAATGGTTTTAGGTAAGAAAACAAAGGGGAAGATCATTAATGGAGATTTTGAAGATCTTTCACCATGATTAGAATATAATATTCTGAGTTTCCAAAGACACTAAACTATTATGATCCTTGCATGTCTGTTTTTGTTATGTATTAATTATTCCTCAAATGTAATGTAATGTCCATGTACATCAAGCTTTGGGTCTCTACAATAACAATCAATTTGATAGACAATTTAATGATTACCATAATTAAATGCCAAATATGATGGGAACATGCACTAAAAACATCATGAATGTACATTACTGAATAGATAGAGCTATGAATAAAAACATGAATCATGTGGAAACCCTTCCTTATCCTAAGAAAGAGAATATTTTAGTCAATTATTTTATATGAAAAAGGCCTCCCTTATATTGTGGATATTATGAAACCCTCTTCACATATCAATATATTAAATCCATTTAAAAGATATTATAAACCATATAGTGAACAGAATAAGATAATGTTGTGATGGAGGTCTATTATTTTGATGCTAAATTTGATCATTGGTGGACACAGTTCAAAAAAATTAAGTCTAATGAGGAAATTTATTCCATGGAATGGGAATATTTTAAGAAAATATTTCTCAATAAATATTTTCCCTAAACTCTCCATCTTAATATGGTAAGGGATTTCCTTTTCCTGAAGAAAAAGTTATATGAGTATATCGGGATGTATGAATCATTCATTATAGGATTTTCACCTCACGCCTCTAGTTTTGTCATGCACACCGAAATCAATGATGATTGATTATTTAGCATACTAAAGCCGAGTCTGAATAAATAATTTGTGAATCAGGAAATTGAATGCTCTAATGATATTCCCTATTGTCCCATCTAGGATGAAATGTAGATCAGAGAGTGTTAGTGGTCTCATGATCCTGAGGTTAAAAGGCTAAAAATTGAGTTGATATGGGAGAATCCAAAGATAAATCACCTAATGGAAATAAAACCCAACATCGCATATGTAAATATTATGGGACGAAGCATCCTGGAAACTACCTAATGGGAATCATGAAATTATTTAAATGTGGAAGAATTGGGCATCTGGATAATAAATGAAAAATAGACACGATGAATCCCACTGATGTGGAACAAAATGAATGTTTTTATCAACAATAAACCTATAGTTCATTACTTCTGCTGTATTAAACATGAGAATTATGTTAACTATTTCCCTAATCCAATGGTTATGGGATGAAATCAACACAAAATACCACCAAGGGAGAAAGTAAGAGAAACCTTTTTCACTACAACATAGTTGGATCCAAAAAAATGATGTGGTGATAGTTAAGCTGGTAATTCATTCATGAATAGAGAAGATACTATTTTTTCTAGTTATATGCATTATTTTATATTGATAAGTTTTAATAGAACTATAAAAATACCATCTCAAATTATAGATGTTGATTTATCCATGACAACATAAAATAGGGAAATTATTGCATCCAAAGTATATAAATCCTCCCAAATTAATATTTATGGACTGATCCACCCAAAAAATATTTTCATACCTCATTTAGGGATTTTTGATGTTATATTGGGTATGGATTGGATATCTTTATAGAAATCCAACATCAACATTCAGGGAAGGTAGATCTCTCATCACATCCCTAGGAATCCTCTAATTCAATAAATGTTTATGGAGGATGATTAATCTCTATTAGAATCACCACCTAAATTATAGATATTATTTCTATATGAAAATGTATATATAGCAAAAATGATTTATAAAAAAGGAGATAATCATGATCGAATACATTCCATTTTTAAGGGACTACACTAATGTGTTCCCCAAAGAGTTTCCTAGTCTTCCTTCGGATCAATATTTTGATTTCTCAATTGAACAAATTCTTGTATCTCTACATATATAAAAAGATCTTATATAATGGAAACCATTAAGTTGAAATTACTAATGAAGCCGTTACATGGGAATTTAGAAAAGGGTTTTATATGCCTGAGTTCTTCACTATTGGGTGCACCATCCCTCTTTATAAAGAAGAAGGATAGTTCAATGTGACTCTATATTGATTTTCATAATATAAAAAATAAAAAAAATGAACAAGTATCACCTACCATAGATAGATGAATTGTTCAATCAACTACATGGGCCCAAGTATTTCTCTAAAATGAGCCTTCAATCTGGATATCTACAAACAAATTATAAGAAGGAAATATTACCAAGAAAACATTTCCAATGAGGTTTCAACACTATGATTTCATAGTAATTCCTTTCATACTCAATATTTATCCAACAATTTCATGTATTTAATGAATAGAGTCTTTAGAGATTACATTGAAATATTTGTGGAAGTATTTATTGACAATATTATGATATTATCCAAGAGTAAGGAGAACCATGAAGAGAATTTGAATACTATGATAAAGACTTTATGAAGGGAGAAAATATATTAAATGTATAGTAAAAGTGTGTTATGGATGGATGAAATATAATAATGAGTTCATGTAATTACTAGGAAAGGTATATCTATAGACTATTCCATGAAAAAGGAAATCAATGAGTGTTTGAGGAAAAAATATATAATGGAGATCCATACATTCCTTGTCCAAGATTAGTATTAATAACTTTTTTAATATCTTCTCATGATTGAAAAACCTAATAACCAAGCCAACTCAGTTGGGATTAAATTTTATCTCGACTAGTAAATGTGAAGACTTCATCGAAAGTTGAAAAAGAGGAATGTCACAACACAAGTACTCACACTATTGATAAGTAGAAAACTCTTTGTGTTATACAATGACCCTTAAAATATTTTTTTAGGATTTTAACTAATGAAAAAACATAATGTGATATCCTACACCATAACGAAACTGAATATTCATGAGAAAAAATATCATACACAAGATCTGGAATTAGCGTCTGTGGTCTTTATGTTGAAAATATGATAGTATTATCTCTATGTGGAGAAGAGTGAGATATATACCAATCATTAGATATAGAATTATAAAATCTCACAAAAGGATCATAATATTTACTAGTGAAGATGGTAAGATATCATCGAGGATTAAG
The DNA here is from genome assembly GCA_963277665.1 of Viscum album. NCBI lineage: Eukaryota > Viridiplantae > Streptophyta > Magnoliopsida > Santalales > Viscaceae > Viscum > Viscum album. The sequence goes on along the minus strand of OY728136.1, from coordinate 1,500,114,327 downwards.
ACTGGTCAATCCACTACCATCCTAGTAAATAAAATAAGGTTATAAATTCTCTCTGTAGAAGGGATCTTATATCATTATCAATAAAGAGAGTTGATAAGTAACCAATATTCATATAACTTAAAATTATAGATGTGGGATTTTTTTAGTAAGAACATCATCAATCCTTTATCGAATTATTTATAAAACATCCCTCTTATAGAGAATATTGTATTCTCAATGAGATGATGTTTTCATTCATAAAAAGGATGAAGCTATCATAAATTAGTAATACTCAATGATCTAAATAGACGAGGAAGGAGTAATGGGATTTTAGTCATGACTATGGTTACCATATAATATAGAGGTAAGGAAATATATTTTGAATTCCATACATAACATAAGAATATTTATTCACCGAGGGAGTATGAAGATGTATTGAGATCTCCAAGAATAGTATAAGTAGAACAATAAAATGAAAGAGATCATTGAATATAAATCAATGTTCCTGGTATGTTAGCAAGTGAAGATTAAAAAGGAACAATTATTAATGGATGATTCAACCATAACACATACTAACATAGAAATGGGATACCATCACCATGGACATTATCACCAGATATCTAAAGGAATCCATTGTAAACAACATAACATGGGTTTGTGGCTCATCTTATAAATATACCTGACCTAATTGTAATTTGGGAGGACTTATCCCTAGATCAACATTCCCATATATATACATTAGTGAATTGGTAAGGCTATGTGGAGTGAAAATATTTATTGTATCTGATTGAGATCTGACATTCACCTTAATTTCTAGAAAAAGCTATAACATTCTATAAACACTGTTCCAAAAATTCGTGCAGCCTATCATCCAAAAACTCATAGCCAATCTAATGAAACTATTTATAACTTGAAGACATGTTTTTAGCGTGTTATATGTACTTCATGGGAGGATTGGAAGGACTTATTCCTCCGGCCGAGTTATCCTATTAAAATAATTTCTACATGAGCATCCATATAGCTCTATATAAATCCATTTATTGGAAATGATGAAAAACACTAGCATGCTAGGATGAAGTGGGTGAACATAAAATTCTACAACCTAAAATGGTTGAACAAATGGTAAAAAAGAAAAAATAAAATATACAATGTATCTGGGAATCGTAAAATAAAATAAAGATTTATGTAGTCAATCATCGATGATACATGTAGATTTTGGTTAGGTACATGGTATTACATTGTGTAATATTAATAAATATGATCTTGTGATTTAGAAATAATAGAAATATATATGTCTAAGGTACATCATCCAATTGGAGATTCTTGACCATGTTGGAGTAGTATCCCATCGACTAGAACTTCCAAAAAATGATGGTTCAAGTACACGAAGTATTCCATGAATCCCTCCTAGGAACTAAATACCATATCCCTCACATATACTAAATTTAGAAGTGGTGCACTTGGGTAATGATCTCTCTTATGAGGAGAAACTAGTGAAGATCTTTGATTACAGAGATAAAGTTATACGCATGAAGACCACCAACTTAGTCAAAGTACTATGGAAGAACCATAAGTATGAAAAATGAAACATTGGATCCAGAGGGATAAATGATGGATAAGTAACCTTACACAATTTTCCATTAGTGTGTAAAATGATATTTTTAGGGAGAAATTTTATAAGGGTGGAAAAATGTAATGACCCAAACTTTTATCAATGAAAATACCCTCATTATTATATTGTGATATAGTATAAATCAATATAAAATAACATATATATCACAATAAAAACATTATGGATTAATAATTAATTAAATTGAAATTATATATAGAAGTAAATGAATCTAAACCAATGGAATAGGAACAAGACCAATGGGATTTTAATGTGACCCTTATAAATCGTAAATCATCCAATAGAACAACAAACACACCGATGAAAGTTTAAATAAAATTTTGATATCATATAAATGAAAGTATTATATAATTATATAATAATATAAAGAAATAATTTTTTTGAAAATGAAAAATTTTGAGTTTGTGTTTTTTTTAAATAAAAATTATTTATTAACAATTTTAAAAATAATAAAATTATTCAAAATAAAGTTTATTTTCATAAAATGGAATCATAAATTGATATTTTTATTATTATTATTATATAAAAAAATATGAGATCTTATTTAATTTTTTAATGGGTATTAAATTGAGTTATAACTTCAAAATTGGTATATTTTGATTAAACATCGATTTTAATTAAAAAATTAATTTTCTCATAGACAGAAATTTTTTTTCATAAAATTGTGTTCATTTTTTATTTCTACACATTAACAAAATTGTAAGGTTAATTTAAGGTAATATTATTAAATAGTTAAATTTTTGGGAATAGTGAAATATGGTAATTTACAGTATAATATAAACACATGAATTATTAAGTCATAGATGATGTATGACCAATGTAATCCTTAATTCTTGAACTCTCCTCCATTATTTTAGTATATTCACTTATAATTCTCAATCTATTCATATTACATATAAAAAATAGTAAAATAATGTATAATATAATTAGAAAACATCAATGTCATCTACAATAAAGATCGACCCTCACCACCTCTTCTCCTGACACGTTCTCAAACATGAGCATGTCCAAATTCTACCAAATCCTCTTTCCAATCACCAGACCCATGCCCCAGAGCCCTTGTTCTAATAAAACTTCCATAACCTATTCCCAAATGAGTTTTTCAAGGGAGAGAAATTTATGATGTAAAATCCTCTTTCTTTTTCTTTTAATTTCTTTTCAGTTTCATTTATTTATTATCTTTCGCCTAATATACCCTAATTCATGTTTCTTGAAAACTATAGTATCATTTATATACTATAATTTCATTATGTTAATGTTAAAATTAATCTTTGTGTCTCTTCACTCTTTTCTTTTATTCTAAATATGAAAATATCTTCCCTGGTGTGTCGATTTATCACCACCATTGATGATGCATTTTCTTTTTTCACTACATCCTTCAAGGTAGGTCATAAGACTATTAATATATTAAAATATTATATTTCTTAAAATATTATATTTTAACATATGTTCCTAAAACTATATATAAAAATGATGTCAAATAAAATGATATATACTCATAATGGTTGTAAAACCACCAAAATAAATTAAATCATTTTCATTAACATTAAATAAAATAATTCATCCTCATACCATATAACCAAATAATAATTAAGAAAAATTAGACATATTTATTTTCATAAATGACTTCTGAATTTTTTTTATGGGGATTCATTCTTATTGTACATGAACATTCATAACTAAAAACAATTGAACCGATCATGGAAATTAGGGAAACAAACACTCTCGAACAATGAAATTGAATCCCATAACCCACCAAAAAAGAAATAAATGAACATAATAGAATTATAATAAATAAAATACATGTATAATATGGAATTAAATAATTAATAAATGTATATAATTTAATTATCATCGAAATTAAGTTCAAGTGCAGAATAGTTTCATACATAAGGTAAGGGAATCTTTCTGAACCTCCATTTTTCCATTGGGTTATGCTTTATCTCTCTCTTTCACAATGTAATTCTAATTTATTATTATATTAATATTATAAATAATGTTTTTATGTTCCAAAATTATATATCAATAATATTTATCATTTCTTTTATAGGGAATTGTGTGTTTTGTAGGCTTATTTTCCCAATTATTCCTCATAAAAAAGTCTGATGAATGGGAACTCCAATATTTCTTACCTGCTTTAATGTGCACTGCATACTATGTTTTCCAAAAAAATAATTTTTATAAATCATTAATTTTTTTTATAAATCTATATTACTAATTTTTTTATTTTATATATAAAATGATTCCTTTTTCTTTTTATCGAATCTTTAAAATTTCCCATTAAACCTCAAAAAATGTTTTATTTATATGGTTTTTTAAATAATGGTTTTTAAATATTTTCTGCTCCATTTTTCATCACATATTATGATATATTCCTATTATCCATTATTAGTGTCCCTATATGTTTCAAATACATTATTTCATGAACAAAATTATGTTATTACCTTCTTTTATTCCTTATAACCAAATAATGATACCCAGTTCATTATATGAGAAAACTAAATGTTTATGTTTGATTCATTATGTATGATTATTCATGCATCACACATATTCATGAACATGTGATTTTTGGTCCACCCATATAGAGCTCCAATAAATTGGTTAATGTTGAGTCTCTTGAGATAACACGTGCAACAACCTTGGTGGTTAAACATTACTCATCCTCCTTGTACAACAGTCATTGTGGTTAGCCTTGAATCATTCTACTCCATGTACAATGAGGCTTAAATCATTATTATTTCATGATTGATGTTGTTTTAACATTAAAATGATTTTATTATTACAAGATCGCATATTTTATATATTATTATTCCATATGTTTATTCATGTTCCACAGCTTCTTTAGGACACCTATTGTGCCTTCTAACCATGTGGTATGATATAAGTTTTATTTTATACCCTTAATAGGATTTTTAGCACATAAAATTGTTCATTTATTTCCCAGGTTATCTTATCCAGATTTAATTTATTGATGGTTGATAGGAGGTCATTATAAAGATTAAATGCAAGTAGTTTTATTTTAATTTTATTTTTTCCCAATTATGTTTCTAATCTTCCAATTAATCTAGACTTTATGATACTTGGTTTGTATTTTAATGTTAATTATTCTTAGAATAATTTTATAATATGTGTAAAAGGATAGCTCTATTATAGATTATTCATTAAATATCGAATTTTTAGGATTAAATTGGTCTTTCTACCCATTGGATCTAGCATTCTAGTAGTCACATTGGACATGTTCTTTTAACATACTCCATGGAATCCTCCCAGACCAATACCAAGTTTACATAGAGAATATCCTAAGAGTTGATGTGGATGCCTTGTTCTTTTATACATTGGATCTAACCCTTCATGGTCTAAAACTTTTTATTACACATTGTGGATGTTTCAGATTACATGATTATATGGCATCTATGTGATGAAGGTGATATACTAGATTACAAATCAAGGTTGTGGTAGTGTTTTACACATGGTTGTATAGAGAGACCATAGTGGGTAGTTTTTTATATATTAATTATATCCCTAGTATTTGTATTAGACTACATTGGTTGTACAAGATAGAGTCACTTGATTATTTACATTTTACCAATTCCCTTATTTATGGGTGTCAGACTATTGGTTTTAGGGATATTTTCTGGCTTGAAATTTTAAAATGACATATATTACTTTTACCAAGGAAATTTGACATCTATTATTATTGTATCTTCTGTATATATTGCACACTATTTTACATTTTATACAAAACATTTATTTGTTATTGACACCATTTTTTGTGGCCCATTCAATGTTATCTCACACCCTATTCATGCAAAAAAAAATTACTCAGAAATACTATATGTATGCATGTAGGGATTGGGGAAAGATCCCATATTATGATGCTTAATTGTTATTTTCTTAGGAGTATGGGAGAAAATGATAGCGATGAGGATCATGATGCTTCCTGGATTAATTCTTTTTTAGGTCTTTTTGGTATTTTGATACATTTTTTGTACTCTTTTTGTATACATATTTTGGGTGTTTGTAGGGATATGACCTAGTCATCATTATATATGAGATTAATTTTGTAATTATTATATATAATCCTATATTGGGTATTTATCTTATATCATATAGATTTAAAGAATCATTTATTAACTGTATTATTTCTACTGTTGTGTTGCACTCTAACAAGAGGGGATATTTTCCCTATAGATGCACCCTATGCCCTCTCAAATTTTCAGAATCCTCTATCCTTTTCGTTGATTCACTAAGGTCCATGTGACCCAGCACATTGGGGAACCATTTAGTAGCATATATGTTAGGAAATTACAAAGTGGCATCAGGGTTCTCTTCATTTCATACTTTAATATTATGAGACAATATAAATGTATCAGAATATTGTTGGAATTTGGTAATGAGTTATGGATGGAAATATATAACCCATGTGTAGGAAAAATTAAAATATCTTAGAACTAAATTTTTTGCATTCTATATTTTTATCATTATAATTTATTTGAATCCACTATTGGTTGAGGCGCATGAATTGTGATGTTATTATTGGTATAATTGAGGGTTCTCATTACTATTACTCAATGAGATGAGGGTAAGAATGTAATTCTCCATTTTAAGAACTTTTTATATTTCACATTCCATGCATTATGTTATTTCATATAGGATTTAGTGCTTGATAGGATGAACATTTGATATATGCCTTCAATGATACACGTGTTGTTTGATAAATGGTTTATGCAAGGAATTGAGAAACATAGTCAGTACAAAGAGTCACTATCATATCATAAATTTTTTTCTTCATAAGGCTATAGTAGAAACAATATGTATTCAACTATTAGATATTGAGACATGCATCATTGGTTGCACATATTGGAACATTTTATTGTGTGGATTAACTGGATTTTACATTTCAGTTCATGAGGTGTATAGGCCATTATGGGTCAAAAGTTGTGAAACATTTGGTTCAATATTTAAGATATAATTTTGAAATGAATATGAATTCAAATGGAAATTTAATTTTTGAAATAGTGAACTTGAAATAGACATTAATCATGATTAAGCTTTATGTAGCGTCTATAGTGGGTTTTTTACTATTTCTTTTACCTAGTCCTAACTATAGATGTTTAAGATTGGTGTGACTTTTTTTATAGGAATATTTTAACATATTTTATACATTATGTTCTAGTCGTATGACTATTAATCTATTCTTACATGTGTGTTTGAAATTATAGAGTCATACCACCAATATGGCCTCAAATTGCATACGAGGAGGGGTGATGACCACATATTAGAGGTGTTGGTTCATGTGAACCCAATAGATCCAAAATTATTTACAGTTATCTCTCCAGTAGATTAACTGGACACATGTGATGAGGGATATTCCTGTGAGGGTTTTCTATGATGTATTTAGACATTATTGGGAGAACCTTAGCTTGCATCATCTATAGTAGAGAAGAAATTTTTGTTTGAGCAGCAATATCATCCCTTGTTTTCAAGGGATGGTGGCCCACATGCTACTGAGTAATGGATCAAGACTATATATTTTATCATAAATCATATGGAGAAACCTCTTAATAATATATTATAACTCATGATATATCTACTCTAAGGAGTATAAAATTTTGGGTAGAATTTTTTAAACTAGATTTATAGGCTAGGAGGTATGGTTTTGGGTGATTCCCAAACTGGGTTCCATGGGTAATTAATTCCTAAGACACTGAGAGCTAAAAGGTCTAGTGAGTTTATGATTCTTGAGTGGGGCATGAATTCTATTATGTAATGTTATTAATTATTTACAGATATTGAATGATTTTCACCGATATATCTTCTTAATTAGGCATAAAGGGTGATATTCTTTGAGGTAGGTCTTATACATACCGCTATATCTTAGGTAAATGTTTTTAGTTTTATGTTTTTTACTAATACAGAGAATCAGAAAATTATTATAGACTAGAACATGAGGAAAAATGGGGTTGTATAGATGTGTAGCTTAACCTCTCGACCTAGTGGTTTAACATGAATTTAGTAGGAATCAATGATTTGAGGTTTCTTGCAAGGGGAGTACCATCTAGGATTTTAGTGCTCATACCCCAGTTTTTAGTGAACTGTGTGGAAGATTTGGACATATAATGAACAAGTGTGATTTAGAACCTTTTAAATGATTATCTAGCAATAATATGGGACATGTATAGCATTTTTGTAGGACTTTTCATCTAATAGTTAGTGGAAAGGGTCACCTCCGACACCAGGATTGGGAGTGGGTTTCACATCTACACATAATGTTGGGATCTGTATTAATACATGTCTTTTAGGACGAGTCAATGGTCATGGTCAAGGAAGCCATACACTTGTTTTACCAAGCCAATAGAGTGGGATTGATCCATGTAATGAGGTTGTGTCATAGGGTCATGGTTCATGCGGGATTGATTCTGTACAACCTATACTTAGGGAGAAGAGCATCGAACCTTTTATAGAGATAGGTACGATCTTAGTAGACACTACTCTTGTATATTATCTGTTTAAAAAGGTTAAATCTTATATTTTCATATTTTAATATATTATGAATATCATTTGGCTCTAAATTTATTTTTATGATGATGTGATGATAATTAAAATTCACTAAGGATTATAATGGAGGATGTACATCAGTGCTTGGAGTGCCCCATTAAGATTGGTGGGTGCCACTTCATATGGGATCTACATTTCCCTGAGATGACAACATTTAATGTTAATCTCAGGATCGATTGGATTAATTTATATCAATAACATATTTTTTTATCACCTTATGGAGAATTTTACAATAGTAGGTGGAATAGTTTTTTTACAAGGTTGAATTAGATGTCCATAAAAGTTGAGTTATATCACAATATTATTGGTTGAGAATGATGATGTCCTAGATTTCTAGTTAGTATCCAGATTCCTAAGAATTCATTCAGGTAGATATACCACTAGTGGTTGTTCATTTATGGTAATTTTATTATATGATTTCTCTATTTTACCATCATAGAGAGTGGTGGATATCCCTATATATCTAGTGCTATGAGTGGTACCGGTATCCATTCCTCCTTACATGATGGATACTATAAAGTTGTAATAGTAGATGAGGTTTTTAGAGAACTATAATAAAAGGGGGTTTATATGACCAACCACTTCAATGTGGAAATAGCTGGTCCATTTTATAGGAAAGGTAGATGATGCCCTTATTCTATGTGTGTACTATCAAAAAATGACCCTCTTGATGGTTGGGAATCAATAAACATTTTAACAGATAGTTGAGTTTATTTACCAATTATGATGAGCTTGGTTGATCTCAAAAAATCATTTAGGATTTGGATATCATAATGTGAATGTTTGAACTACAGACATACCATATACATATTTTTTATGATGGTTTGTTCTATATGAGTATCTATTTTTTTCATTCAGTCTCATGGATGAACTAGAAGTTCTATAGAACTGATGAACTGAGTTTTATATCATTATCTATAGTAGTTTTTTTATTGTATTCTTTGAAAATGTCTTGGTTTATTCTCAAAATCGGCATGACTACTCCAAATATCTTGAGATAATTTTGGATACACTGAGAGATAAGCAATAATTTTCAGTGATCATAATGTTCCACTTTTCGATGGATAATATTCACATAATGGGTAATATTATCTCAGAGATATGATCATCAGTTGAAACTAAGTATGTTAGAGAAATATATTCCTAGGATAATCCCAATAACATATTTGACATACATAGATTATTTGGAGTTTCCGCATATTACAGGAATTTTCCGTAGGACTTATCCACACTAGAAGAAACTCTAATGAATTTGACTAAGAAGGTTGTACAATTTTTATGGAAAGATAAATGTGAGACATCATTTCATTAGATAAAAGTGATATTTAACTCAATGTTAGTCCCGATTCTTCTAGATCTGGGAAGGTGATTCACTATGTATTGTGATGCATCAGGTATCAGGATTAGAGAATTTTCAATGTTGGGTTGTACAAATCATAGAAGTTGAGGCCACAAGAGATGAATTACTAGAAACATGATAATGGGTTAGCTGTAGTTGTTCATGATTTATTATTTTAGAGGAACTAATATTTAGGGTATCATTTTGTGGTGAACACAGACCACAAAATGGTCATGTATATATTTACACAACATGATCTAAATTCACAGTTTTTAAGGTGGCTTAATTAAATAATGTATATTTTAATTCGATATTTCCTATATCGTTGTAATGGAAAATACAGTGGATGATTCACTCAGAGTGAAGACTCAGATAGGTGGACATTCAGAGGCCAATAGTGAGTGGCAGCTTATGCCCATATTTTCATAGATGCACTTGGAGGTGAAAGATAGCCAGTGGAAGACTTTACTTTTATCCATAGGTGTGACCTATACACTTTTGGATAGAGTGATGAAGAAGTAGTTATTATATGGTAAGGGATTACTCCTTCGGGGTAGTGTGGCAGGTGAGGACACATTTTTTAGTCAGAATATTTAAAATGATGAGATACATCATATACATGGTTGTGTTTGGTTTTTATTATACATACCTAAGGAGATGATGATGGAGTATGATTACTCAGTTTGGGTAATGAAATGTCGCATCACCATGACTTACCATAACTTATTCCATTACTACTAGTGGAAAAGTATGAAACATGTGGTAATTGGATTTATTACTAGGTGTTTCATATACCAGTAGGTGAGGAAGAAACATCCACAACCATTCAATCTCTTAAAATAGTTACCCATTTCTATGTGGATGTGTGATGATGTTACAAAGGATTCCATGACGGGTTTTCTATGGATGCCTAAAGGATGTGATGGATATTGGGTTGTTATTAACATTATCATGAAGGTTTGTCATTTCCAACCAATCATGGAGACCTTCTTAGTTGATGAGATTGGGAGGTTGTATATCTGTATGATATTGCAGTCTCACAGGATCCCAAGTACTATCATTTCATATATGAACATCATGCTTACATATAATTTATGGATTATTTAAGATATATAATTGGTTATACAGGTTCTTTTAACCACATAATATAACCCTAAAACTAATTTCTCTACATATCATACAATTCAGGTGCTTAAAGAAATTTTAAAATATGTGTCCAATATTTTTGGGGATCATAGAAGATTCATATACCCCTTGTTGGGTTTTTCAAAAATAATAACTAATGAGGGACTATAAAAATTCCACCATATGAGGCTTTGAATGTTATGTGATAATGATTACCTCTATGATGGTTAGAGGCATATGAGGCACTTTATTGAGACCATGTTTCATTCAGGACACTTCTGAGTATGTACATTTAATCAAAAAGATGATGGGAAGTGCATAATATCGACATAAATCTTATTCCAGTCACTATAGAAGACCTATATAGTTCATGGTCGAGGATCAATCGTTTTTACATATCTCACTAAAAATGGTCTATAGATGGATTATGAGATAGGGTAATATTTCACCATGATATGTTGGTCCTTTTTATAATCTTGTAAGATTCAATCTGAAATCCTATTAGTTAAAGTTAACTTAGATGTAACGTGAGATTCACACTTTCTTACATGTGTGTAAGATGTTTTATTGTCACTCAGTACCCTCTCCCACTCTGTAGCTAAATTTGTTTGAGTTATAAGTGTATTTTACCTTTGAGGATAATCCTATTTGAATCATTTATAAGAGCATGAATGTTCATAGAGGGAAGTCAGTTACCCTTGTACAATTTCTATGGTAGCATAATCAATTAAATAATTAGGCTCAGGAGTGGGAGGCTGATATATGTGCTCATGGCTGGTGTTCTTCTCAATCATTTCTTTAAAACCCTTTAAAGGGAAATTTTGGGATAGTTTTCTTTAAGATGGAAAGATTGAAAGATATCCAATTTTCGTATGATGTGTGAAACTTTTTTTCAGTCTAAATACCTGTTTCTGGTATATTTTGAGTGAAAAATGACATCATTAGTGTATTGTGGTGTACATTTCTTGTTCAGAGATGAACCCAATATTTTTGAGAAAACAAGGCAGGCTGGATGGTTAGTAAAAACAGTGCTGGGCTGGACGGATGGTTTGTCTAAACATGCATGGCCTAGAGAATGGGCTTCAGGAGGCCACATTGTTTTTGGAAATTGTGCTCAGTAGTGTACACAATAATTCAAATGGGATATATTTTTAAAAACTCCTTAGACACAGTTTGGGCATGGTTTCAAAAAACCATATGCATGAACCATGCGAGGTTCCCATTAAGACAGGGGATGGAGCACTGTGGGTGCATAGTTTTTTCAATATTGCGGCCAAACCATGTAGCCCATTATTTTGGGTAAAATTTTGTTTTAACCCTTAATGATTTTAAATGTTTAAAATTATTATATTTATTCCTCCATTGGACACACATGAGTGTTAGAGAGCTACTTTGAAATCCATTTGTTATCTTTTGATCCTATTTTCTATCTGAACTCTGAATCAAACACTCTCAGTCTATTTTTAATTTAAATGGTTATTTCATTGATTATCTTGTTTTTATCTTATCATAACAATGTATTGATAGAATTATTTTGGTTAAAGATAATATACCTTATTTTTAGGTTCTACATATATTATTCAATTTTCTCTTAATCTGGAATGAATTAGATGTTCATACAAGATGAGTGATCTACTATGAACCAACAATAGGTGGGCTATACCTATCTCTTAGAGTTTGGAATTTTATAATCATAGATTCCGTTGTGTCCTAGGATATCAATTTTAGTGGTACCCCATATATTAATTTGTTAATTTAATTGGATTAATTTGATCCTTTTTAGTTTTCCCATGAGTACTTTAGATTTTTTTTGTAGGGGGTTTCCCTAACCTAAGCCAACCATGGTGTATGACCTTTACTTTTACATTTTATATATGATATTTGGGGTGTGTGTGACATATTTACTCATTAAATGAATCCCATTTATAATTTAAATGAATTAAATTGGATGTTTTGATGATAAAAATTCCTCTTTTTCTAATGTGATAGCGTGATGTCAAAAATTTTAATTGTTTTCATGGGAATGATTATATGTGTTAGAGGATCTTATCAATTGTAATTATTTTGAACTGATTAATGAATTGAAAAGTTTAATTTATTGGAAGAATATTTCCTTGGTTAGTATATTATGAGTCCTAATTCAATTAGTTTCCAAGGATGTTTCTATAATATAATGTTTTTACAGTAGTGTAATCTTTAGACCCATTTACTCATTTGGTATTGATTTCATAGGATTTCTTGGGAATTTCTACCCATTGGATATGTTTTTCTTAGACTATTATTGGACATCTTTGGTTGAAATTACTCCATGTGGTTTCCTAATTCATCTATACCTTTTATTCTGATAATCAAGGTTTGAAACTTTTAATTACATAGAGAGGCCATGTGAATGACTTGATTATATGGAAATGAAATGGTGAATGTGATATATATAATTATACAATGTGATTTGGGTGGTGTTTTACACTCAGTTATACAATGAGGCAATGAATGAACATTTTGTATGATTTACAAAAAACCCTATTAAGGGAATAAGAAATAGTGGTTATACGAGACATGGTTACTTGTTAATTTACATTTTACCACTTTAATTGTTTATGGGATCTTTGTTATTTTATTCATGGATCCTTATTAATATTGAAAATATTAATTTAAAACTATAAAATTTTACATGTTCATTTCAATTTTACTATAATATTATATTTTTACATTTTTTTCCACTGATTTATCATTTATACAAATCATGAAATTATTATAGAAAATATTGTTCGGCGCATATTAAGTGTTATCTCACACACTGTTAAGGACATAGTTGGGTACCCACACAGTCTATATGGATTGAGGAATCACCCCCAATATGATGAATGATTTTTTTATGATTTGGATTAGGGGATAATCATTATATTTAAGCATTTTATTAGTTACGGTATTGGTTATTTAACTTATGTTTGTTTTATTTACTAAATATTCATTTGAATGTATGATTTGTACCACTATATTGCTCTCTGACATGAGGGTATAGTCTCCCCACAAACATATCCTAGGCCCCAATTACAATTCAGTATCCTTTGGCATTTGGGGTGATGTGGTTTAAGCCACATGACCAACAAACCTAGGGAACCTGTTAGTGGCATAGGGATCAAGATGTTGTAGTTGTGTTCATATAAAACTCATTGATCCCAAAAAAATCTATATTGTTATAAATGATGATGTTTATAGAGACCTTGGAGACTTACTATGAATCTAAATCATAGAGGCCTCACCACACCCTAGAATATTTCATGGACAGCCTAAAACAGACAAGTTTTTATGAAAGGGCCTGGGGGAAATCCGTGTTTCTCTAAGAGGGAGTTGGCCTTTAAATGGAACCATAGTCATGGTTGTTTTACCAGACCATGGTGATGCTAAAATAGATTTCTGAATCATCCATCTTTCATGCTATTTTTTATAGGTGGTATGGATCCATGTTAGTTCCTATTATGACTATTTTCAATGATTTCTTCTAACTATAAAAAATATCTTATAACTCATGGGTTTCTTCATTAAAGATGCTTCATATCTAGAGTTTTATGTTGAGATATTGAATGAATTCATGTTTATTGAATACATTATTTTACAGACTATTTTTAGGGTTGTAGTTTTTTTATCTCTCTTATTTATTATGCGTTTGAGTTAAGTTTGGTGGATTATTTATCAGTTCGTTTTCTTGGAATTGGTATCATTATATTTTCAATCATTATTTAAATGAATTTAAATAAAAATTCTAATATTTTATTAGTTTTAAAATTATAATTTGATTAAAATTTTAAATAACACATAGAGTTTATAAACGAATAAAATTATTTTTGAAAGCATAAAGGCTACCCACCACTGAGCTTAAAAGACCCAAGATATATGTAACCATTATAACCTACCCATTAAATAATAGTGTGTAAATAGTACTAAATAATTTTTTTAAATTTTATTTCATAAAAATAAATTAAATGGAAATTTATTGATTATTAAATAAAATGAATCATTTAAAAGAAAAATAAATGTTTTTAAAAAACTGCATTTTTCTAATAGACGGTTTAATGATGCTTCACACACATAATTTAATACAGTTTATTAAAAAAATTAGAAATTTTATTTGATTAAATTAAATTAAATTTTGATATAATAATATAATAATTAGATTAGGGTTTACTTTTGGTATGTTTACAAAAATATTCATTTTTTATGAACAGTGAAAAAATACATTTTAATTGAATACTACTTTTCATTTGACTAATTTATAATGATAACATAAATTTAAAATTTGTTTTAATATTATATTATATAAATTTATATTAATAAATAAAATTAATTTCATTATTATCAATCTAATTTTGAATTTTAATATAAAACCTTATAAACATTTGATCATTTTCAATTCAAAACCCTTCTTTATTGCCACGTCTGTAGTATTAATTTTATATTATAAATTTCAACATACATGTATTCAATTCAAAAAAAAGGATTCAATATTTTTAATCAGAATAAGATATGACAAATAATATATTTAATTTAATTTTTACCATTATTAATAATGAAAATATTAAAAAAAATATTTTCCTTGGGTTAGGTAATAATATAATCAATTGGTGTTAAACTAAAATGATATGAGTGGAAATGACATAAAATATTATCTTAATTTTTTTAAGAGTTTGTATAGACCTTTTAAATTAAATACTCTACAATATTGAAATATATTTCCACTTCCCTTTGAATATGACACATAAAATACATTAAATAAATAAAAATACTAAATATATTATTCTTTATATTTAGTATCTATAAGGTATTGGGATGGGAAAAACATTATGTTAGGAATTTTTTTTTTTAAAGATAAATTTAAATTTTTATAAAAATAATTTTTCATAAATTTTAGAGATGAAATACTTATATAAAATGCTCAATAATTTCCAAATTTTAATTATATAGTTAATAATTGAATTAAATAAGTGATAATAAATAAATATAAATTATATTAAATTTAATGAATTATTGTATTAGATTAAATTTTTGTATTATTATAACATTTAACACAAGTGAGAATATAATATCTTGGAATTCTATAATTTCCGTGATGTTTTTTAAACTCAAATTAACTGAATAATGTAAAAATTGACATTAATTATATTTAATAATAAATGGAATTTTAGTAAATTATTTAAAATTAATAAAATTTACATACTATTCCATGTGATTTTAATGTTTATATTGATATGGAATTTTTTAATTTCATAAACAATTTTTTCTTTAATATTGTTAATTTTGACCCCTAAATAATAAAATTTATATTAGCATTTTCATGGTTAAATAAATGTTTTTTTCATTACATGGTCTTGTATTAAAATGAATTCTAAACACCCATGAGATTAGGTATTTGATAAATTGTTGGTAGTATAAATAATATATATGTAAAAATTAGCAATTGAGGATAATTTTATTTCAGTATTTAGAGATAAATTACATAAGATAGAAACTAGTTACAATGATGAAAACCCAAAAATGTTACTAATAAAGAAACATTGATGTTAAGGAATAAACTATTTTTAAAATGTGTTTTATTAGGTGTTGGAAGTATTTATAGACCATATAATCCCTCAAAACCATTAAGTATCTGGTTTGGAGAATCTTGAGATATGATTGGCCTCATAGTGGTGAATACTTTTGGATATTTACTAAAATGCTAATCCACCTCAACTATAAAAGATCACCCACTCCCCTCACTTCATCACATATATCAAGTCATTTAGATCCAAAAAACATACAAAAATAAAATACCAACATCCATAAACTCTTCTTATAATTATTATACTGATCATAAAGCTTTCCAAGGAAGTATTTTGATGAAAATTGAAGAGGATACACAAAGAAGTGGTAATGTTCTTCAATGAGCATCTTTAGTTTATTTTTTTCTCCACCTTATTAAATTATTATTATTCTATGATAGTATATTAATTGTAGTATATTACATATTATGGGATTATAATTTAATAATGTAATTACATAACACCATATCCACTTCCATCATATGGGTTACAAAAACACCGTTCGTGTGTACGACAAATTACCGCCTCGCGAACCAATGTGGTTTTTTTCTCATTACCACCAATCATGGTTTGTTATGATGATGGATAATATATATATATATAATATTTAAAACATAATAATACATATAAATTCATTATATCATACATAACTATTTAATTCTATTTAATAGGGTATATGATATCATCACCCATGTGCACGACGCATTATCACCTCGTGAAGGATGTGATTCATTTTTCACTAACACGTTACATGGAAATTAATAAGGTGAAGAAAATTTATATAAATTATATAAATGAAATAGTTATTATATTAATTAAATATTCATATATATTGAAATATTATTCATAATTTTATCTCTTACCTTTTCACTCACTAAAAACGTGATAATTTCATTCTTGTATGAGTGGACTACCTTCTTCCGGAAGTGGTGTTACTCTATATTTATTTACCACAACAAAAAAATGATATATATAAGTAAATATAATTAAATAATATTATTTTCATGATATAATTATAAATGTAGAAAGGTAAAATATTACACACCTTCTTTCCATAATGATCATTGTAAAATAAAAATGTTACAAATGTGTACTTTTGGCATACTATCACCATGATAGTAATGATAGTTAATTTTTTATAACAATGTTTCATGATTTGTTTTAAATGTATAAGTTATTTATAAATATGATAATTCCTTCATGATTATTATATTGGATATTGTAAAATTATATTATATTCAAAATAACTGAAACATTCATATCAATGAAAGAATGAGAAAACATGGACATTAACCCCAGAAACAATAAAAATAATAAATAACTACTAACGAATGGGTGATAATATATTATAAAAGGATCATATGTTATACTATAAATATTAATATGGTTCTATAATAAGTTAATAAAAGCTTTAAAACAACTCTAAATTAGGATAAATCACATTCAAGCAAAAGGAAGTGTGAGGTAAGGGTTTTTTCTTCTTAGATTTATTTTCATGAGATATATTCCCTATTAACCACTTATTTTTGTTTTTTGGTGTATATAATTCCGATTAATATATTTTATTATTATAATATTTAATGTTATATGGATTTAAATATATATTTTAGGATCACCCTTTTTTGAGGTTTATATTTATAAATTTACTAAAATGGTAAAGTATTTTCGTCTCATTTTTCCTTCATTAAGATGTTTGTTTTGTTATACACATATATTATATTATGAGGGTTATATATCACTCAACTAAATTTTTTTATCATAAATATACATATTTGGTGTTATTATTTATTTAATTTTATTTTTTTACATCATGGTAATTATAATTCAATGTCACAAAATCCTTAAGAGTATTTTTTACGATCTCATCATTTATTGGGATTGTCTATGATTAATTATCTCATATAAAAATCCTATAATTATTATGAAATAATTTATCCTTTGTTTATTAATGACATTTATTATTAATTTTACATTTTTAAACACTTTGGTACTTAAAATTTGTTATAAATTATTTTTATGAAAACCTGAATTCGTTTCATTCTTCTATTGGAAATCTATTCCAATCGAAAACCATATTTTTTAAAAAATGTTTAAAAGGTGCTTTAAAAAGTGATTTTTAATGAAAAAAATGATAATTTCCTCATGAAATTTTTTGAACTATTTTAAAAATCCAAATTTATAATATTTCATTATTATTTTCAATGAAAATAATTTTCAAAATATTTTATGTTTTAAAATGTGATTTCCAAATTAAAGAGGGTATTTTCCTCAAAATGATATTAATAATCCTTTAATGGAGTTTCCATTCACAAAAATCAATGAAATTAGATGTTAATTATGCTTTAATAGGGATATTCTGTAATGATTCCGTACTCATTATATCTGTGTATTGATTAAGATAATTTAAAAGATATTTTTATGGAACATGTTTTTTCCATGAGACGACCATGTTTCAAAGATATTCTTATGGAACACATTTATTTTCCATGCGTTAATTATGATTCTATGAGTTCAAAATTAAAAAAAAAAGTTATTTTAAATGGATTATTTTGGTACTGAATGAATAATGATTTTATTTTTGAGTTTAATGATAAAATGAAAAATATACATACTTTAGTCATATTACCGTTATCAGAAATTGTTTATGTGATGTAGTGCCCTAGATAAAAATGGGTGAACATGTTACAATTTATAAGATTGGTCGTCCCAGATAGTGTCTAGTGATCTCATTAGGATTATATGATGGGGCAGTCTAGATAGTGCTAGGTGATCCAATTATAGCATAAATAATAGGTTCAAATAGATAGCATTCCCATGCATTGGGTAATGATTATGTCCTCTGGAGAATTATATAGAAATTTGTTTATATGATTATTACAATTTTAAGGGGTTTATAGTAGTTATATGATGGTAATTTTCCATGATACCAAATCATGTTTCCTATTCCAATTAAGAGATTATAATGTTTCCTTTTAGCATGAATGTTATCACATAGATGATGATTATTGATCCTTATGAATCTATCCTTTATTAATGATTTATTCCTTGTTTTGGGATTGACGATTCTGGTATTAATGGCTATGATTTCTTTTATAATTATCTCATTCAAAATGATTATGTTTTTATAAAATTATACACTTATTATTCTAATTTATGAAACTCAATTTTTAATGTTTATGTTTACCCTCAAAGAGAATTCATGCTCACCTTCTCATGTTTCATTTCCACATGTTATAGAGAATGAGTTGGAATGAATTATTTGTAGAAGGTATTCAATATGGATGATTATGAACACATAAAAATAACTCAAAAATAATGGGTTCGGTTAGATAATTCTCATTTCATGATTTGGGTATTTTTATGAGGTATTTTTTTATAATTATCTAAAAATATAAGCATAAAACTTCTTTTAGAATGTAACTGATCCAATTTTTTCATTTTATGATGTATGGTTTGGATATTAAAGAATTTGGTCACAATTATTGGCATTAATTCTAATGCTTTAATGATTATTATTTTAGCATAAAAAATGGGATTGTGGGTTTTGGGATGCTATAGTTAGTATAAGAGTTCAGTTTAGATAACATTGGAAATTATGACTTTTTCATGTGAGTATATCTTAAGAGTTATAGATACCATCATATGTCTATATGATTATTTTCGATCATAATTTAAATTTATTAGACACACCATTTGTGAGTATTCATTAGAAAAAAAATAAGATTATTAATGACATTTTATGGGATGTTTTATTCTGTTGGGTTATTTTCAACCTCTAGGATCAACATGATTTGCTATTTTGGGAGTTATTCATTTTTCATGATTAAATAAAAAGGAAAAACTAAAGGTTGGGTGAAATACCTCTACATATGGTATCGTTATGGGGATTGAAACCACAACTAATGGGTAAAAATGGTTTAGTGCCTACCACTAGTCTATATGATATCCTGGTTAGTATGATGTTTTTAGAGGTAAAGATTATGATTATTTAACACAAAATTTGATTTTATCAAATAACTAACAGTTATTTTTTCTTTGAATAATATATGATAAAATTATTATATTTGGGATTTTAACTTAGTTAAGAAATGATTGAAAAAATTTACGTGTTTCTATTTAATAAATTATTTGGATTGAACATTGGGTACTACTGTGTAATTTTGATGATTAATATATCATAAGATGGTTTCCTCATTTGTGGAATTATGTTACCACATTCTATATTTTTTTTAATTTCTAACAAAATGAGGAATATATTATAATGATTTTGGGTATTATATTGTCTTTTAAAAGATTACTTTAGTGCTCCAGACATTAAAAATTCATCTTTAATACTCATTGTATGAAGAAAAATATTATATTGTAGATAAATTTTACAAAAGAGTATGTTCTACTTGTCATGTTGGTATATTTTCTTATAATATTTGTCTATATTGAAATTAACTTATAAACTATAGGAAAATAATTTTATAACAAAAAAATTATTCTAATACAGTCATATCTAATGGATCAGAAGGTTATTTAGATCATCACATATCTATGGTTATGGGCACCCTAAATTTCTATCCATAAATATATTTCTTTTAGAAAATAAAATCTATCACTCTATATAATTATTTATGACTGTACTCCATTTCCATATATTGACATCCCAGTTTTTTTCTATATATAATCCTATTAATGTGGTATTCTGGATACCCTTCATGCATCCTTTTCTCACTTATCAAGAGGATGTTTTATAAACCATTTTAACAATGTGGGTTTCGAAAAATAGTTATTCTAAAATATCTATCCTTGGATTACGGAGATAAATTTCAAATTGAGATGATTACATTTATTAATGTGGGTGGGGGAGGGTAGAGAACCACTAGTTTTTAAAAGAGGAAAATGATATTTGATATCATAAATGTCACATGACATAGAGGTTAAATGACCCACAATATATATAATCGTTGTAACCGTGACATTATATTTTTTAGTATAAATAGTATGAAATAATATAGTAAAATTTTATTTTTTAAAAATAAATAAAATGGATATATATTGATTAAAAATAAAATGAGAATAATTTAAATGAAAAATAATTTTTTTATCAATAGAATATTTTTAAAAGATGTATTAATCACACTTTTTTGACTTTATTTATATTTAATAATTACTAATTAAAGAAAATTTATATTAGAAATAATCCTAATTTTTTAAAATTTTAAAACAAAAATTATCCTATGGTGAATTTTTTTTACTTTTGAGAAGTTTTATTTTTTGATAAATAATGAAAATAATGAATTTTAAATGAAAACTGATATTTCATTAATATAATTTATAATAAGAAATTATGGTCTTAATTGGTTAGAATGTAATATTAGATAAAATTTATATAAATTAATTCAATATATATCATTGGAATCATTCCCATATTAAATTTTTATATAATAAAATTATAATCCTCTGAACATTTTCGCTTCATAAATATGTTTTCTCATCACGTGTCTAAGATTAATTTCAAAATAAGATATTCCAATTTTGTGAATTATATTTTAGAAAATATATTATATATTTTTAATAAAAATAAAACATAATTTATAATCATATGAAATTAATTTTTGATAAAAATTAATAGTCAACATTGTATAGAAATTTATTTACCATAGTTAAGGTAATAATGAATTCTCTAGGGGTTAAAATAAACTTATAACAGTAGAAATAAAGTAAATTATTATCTTAGTTTATTTTTATGAGTATATATATATATATAAATTTTCAATTAAATTCTCAAATATATGATGATTTATTTCCACTTACATTTAAATATTAGCCATATAATATGTCATGTAATGAAAAGAAAAAATGAGAATTCTTTACTTTTAATATCTATATAGATTTAATATGGGTAGAAAAAAATTATTAGTTCTCTTTGAGTGATATTTTGAAATATAAGTTAGTAATTTTATCATAATAATTTATATTAAATATTTATACATGAAATATTATCATAAAATAGTTAATAAATGTCAAGACTCTAAATAATTAGTTAATATTTAAACAAAATAAATGATACTAAAAAAATTAAAATTGATGTAAATGTAATGAATTTTTATAGAAAATAATTTTTTTAGGTTATTATATAATTTTATTCTGTTATTATCATTATATATTATAATATCATTATTTTATTATTATTTTATAAATTTGAATTAAAACAATAATGTCAAAATTGAAATTAATATTACTTTATAATTATTTATGTTCTCTTAAATGATTTAAAATTCATAAAATTTCAATATTCATCAATGTGATTTTTAAATAATTACCAATATCAAATATATTCAATTAATAGACTTATTTTTCTTTTGTGGTGTTTATTTGGACCCCTAAATAGTAAAAATATCTTATCATTGTTAATTATAAAACAATGTTTTTGTAGGTTACATGCGCTCGTGTTAATGTTAATTTTCAACACCCAGGAAATTTTTTTATTTGATAAATTTTATTTAATATTTATAATAAGTGGTTCCAAATTAAATACTAAGGATAAATTTGTCACGAACATAATAGAAAAATTACAGAGGTTTATAAAATTTGTTACCTTGGTGAAAAACCAAGATGATAAAAATATAGAAACATAGATGATAATGATTTTTTAAAAACATGTATTTTATTGTGATTTGGAGTTTTTTAGAGACCATATAATCCTCAAACCACTTTATTTATAAATGTTAGTTCCACTTGAGGTAATATTAACCCTTCAATGGTGAATTCTTATCTGAATTTACAAAAATTCCACACCACCTCAAATATAAAAGGGAACTCACTCAGCTCACTTCTTAAAGCATGTAACGAATATTGGCTCCAAAATTCCCTGAAAAATTTTACATCCCTAATAATGTAATAATTATTTTGGACGGAAAGGCATCATAAGAAGGATTTACTATAATCCTAAAGAGGATACCTAAAGAGGAGGTAATGATATTTAATTAGCATATTTATTTTATTTCTTTCTCTACCACAATAAATTATTAATAAAAAACTATAATATAAAAAATAAATATTTTTCATATAATTACATTTCATTATAATAATGGTATAAGATAAAACCATGTCCACTTCTATTAAATGGGTTGCAAAATCATGTTTCCTGTTTTATGTGGACTACCGCCTCACAAACCGAAACTATTCATTTTCCATTATAACCTTTCACTATTGGGTATGAAGATGTATATAAAGAATATATATTATATTTATAACACAATTATACCTATGAAGTTGTTATATCATATATACATATTTTATAATTTCAATTTCTTATGGTATATGACAATGTTGTTCATGTGTACAGTAAACTATCGCCTCATGAAGATATGTGTGTCTTTTTTCAGAAACATGTTACATGGAAAGAAAAAATGGTAATGATAATTAATATATATTTTATAAATGTGATAATTATTTTATTTTTCAATTTTTTATATTCTTATAATAATAATATATAATTTTCCATCTTTCTATTTCACTCACTAAAAATGTGATAAAATCATTTGTGTACATGTGGACGACAAACTTCACAAAGCAGTTTAACTCTATTTTAAACACAAAACCACAGTAATGATAAATATAATTATATATAATTATAAAAAATTATTGACAATAAATATATCATTATGGGAATATAAAATATTACTTACCTTTTTCCCTTAATGATCATTGAAAAATGGAAACATGACTCGTGAGTATGTATGACCTACCGCCTCCATGATCATAATATTAGTATATTTTTCTAAACCATATTTATTGATTGGGATTTAATGTATAATTGGTAAATAAATATAATAAATATAAAACTATTTTTTTCATTAGACAAGAAAAATAAATTTTATTCTGAAGAACCGAAACCTTCATAACAAAACTTGAATGATAAAACAAGGAAATTGACACCCAAAAAAATGAAAATACTGAAATATTATTACCAAATTGGTGATAGTAAATTATAAAAGGATCATATATCAAATTAATAATATTAATATGGTTCTATAAAATATTAATAAATATTTAGAAACAATAAAAAGAGGTTTTAATCACATTCAACCGAAAAGAAACATTGGATGATGGTTTTCTCAACTAGTTCTTATTTATGTGGGATATATGCCATATTCACAAAATATTTTTGTTGATTGGTGTATATAATTACCATTATTTATTAATTAGGTATTTATTAGTATGTGCTCTTTTAGGGTTTTTAGATACACTATGATTATGTTATCATACCCTTATTCACTTTTTATGATCATTTATGAAATTTAATTGTTAATGATTATGTTTACACTTTCTGATCATTTGATCTAACCCTTGTTATGTTTCCTTTTACCCCATGTTTTAAATAAGAAGGTTGGACAAGTTATTTTTATTATAGATAACATTTGGATTCTGATGAATACTTATTGTTAAATAAAAAGACCTGTTAAGTGGGAGAAATAGTCTTTTAACAACATTTGTATTGTTTATGTATTACTTTTTAATAATTCTTTAAAACCATAAATATAAAATTTCCTTTAGAATTTAGATGACATAGTTATTATTTTTGATATTTTAATGTTTAGATGATAAAAAATTATCTCAAAATTATCTATTTCATATAAGGAAATGTAATATGTATGAATTGTTTTTATTTTTATTAACAAAATTATGGGATATGGTCAAGGAATATATGTTGGTGTGGGTTAATATTGTATTGTTACAGGACATTTTATTATAGACATAGTACTCAATTCTAGACTATATGCATGTGGGTATATCAAATAGTTATAGATTATTTAATTTTGATAATCACTTTAATGTATTTGGATTTTCCTTTGCAATTATTTTGTGTGTGATTGTAAAACATGATATGGGAATGACAATTCAAAAAAAATGAAGATTGTTATTTAGTATAATTTTTTTCATAAAATTTTTTCTTTAGATTCTTGTTTTGATAATTTCACACTTATTTTATATAATCTATGAGATAACATGTTTTCTAGTTCTTGTGTAGTGTGTGTGAATTCACTTTTGGAAAATCCAATTTGTTATGATTACTAACCCCCTATATATGTACATTAGTGTGTATGAAGATGTTATTCATCATGACACATGTAATATAAATTTATCAATATTTTCTAGTTGAGAATTATGAACCTACATCCACTATTTGAAGTTCTTATCTTAGAGTTTCACTCATGGATTTTATGGATTGATTCTACATTTGTGTTGTTTCATCAAGACATCTTTTGGTTTTCATTATTTTTTTATAATTCATCAAAGCAACTCCAATTATGATTTTTTTGTGAATTTTTTATTTAGTTTTAGTATTTATGATCATAAATCATATATTTTGTTGGTTGATTATATTTTTTGAAGACATGTTGTCTTGTTTAAATGGAAAATACATCCCAAAATTTCAAGATATGAACTTGGATGTTATTTACAATAATTTGTGTAATGGGAATGAAAACAAAGGTTAGTAGAACTGGTGACTATTAATTGGATATTTTGTTTATAGGGGATATTAAATAAATGGCATAATCCATGGATACTTTGTCATATTAGGTTGGTATAATAGAGATATGTGTGTCATAACGATAATTTTATAACATAAAAAGATATAGTTAACCTATTAATATTGAACTTCAATTAACCCAGGTTTTCATGGTATATAAAAGTGTTATAAGAAAACTCTAGGTGTGTATTCATCCTATAATCATCAGTTTAGAAGATGAGTGTTGAATATCACGAATTTATAATGATACACACCACTAAGACTACATTGTTCATTATTTTTTTTTGATATTTCATGAAAATTAGTTATAATGATCATTTATTTTTATTATTTTTAATATTTTAAGACATTAGTTTCAAGAGAGTGATTCCTATAGGGTTTTTATTATATACCATTTAAATATATTTATTAATTTACCAAAATAAACATTATGGTTGATTGAGAACCAAAAATGTCCACTCTTCTGGATGTGAAAATCCATGAATATGAAGATATAACAAAAAATCAACTCATATACATACATTCAATATAATCCAATTCCCTCTCAGAATCAAAATTAGAATCATCGTTCATGAAATCAGAATGATGGATGATGGAGTGGTTACACATCCTACCCATTTCAACTATATCATTCTTTCAATAAAACATTTCTAAAAAAACCAAGGATAGAAAATTATATTCCCTTCCCTCTCAATTGTGGATTCTTTTTTTGTTGATCCATAGGACAAGGATTAAAAACTATTTATTAGTGACCAAAGGAGTTACTAGTGTCTGGGAGACACTAGTGCCACCGATCTACCCAACCTCAATAGTGGATTGGGTCTGATTGACCTTGGATGTCTTTTTAAATGAGAAATAGTTATAAAATTTAGAAACCTACAACAATATTCTGCAAAACCATTCATTCAAAAAACCCACCAGTGAACTGATAGCTTCTTTAGTGAATTGTTTGATTTTTCAAAGCTATTGATAAGAGAAATTAAAATGAAAAACCTGAAAAAGCATATCATTTCCTGAAATTTTAGAAATTTAATCCACTAATCAATTAGGGGGATTCATCCCTAAATGAGTATAGGTGTGGCATAATATAACAAAAATTATTTTTGATATATTTGGAATACTATTTTTTCTAATGGTAATGTTTTTAGTATATATTATTGATGATATTGCTAGAAAATGTTTGGATTTTATTATCTGATATAACAATAAGAAGGTCCATAGATGGGGTAATTTAAATAATTTTTCCACAAACAGTTCTTCCCACACACTATACAGATATGAAAAATTATTGATTTCATTCTCTTAAAACAATAAAAAATTAATAGAGTATTTGAAAAAAATTATTAACATAGTTAATTTTTCTCAAAAAGTGGCCATCAGTACTTCCTTGAATGAACACATCGATGAGTATTATCTATAACTGAAAATTATTTTTATGGTAGGTTTCTTTTTTATTAATTTGTATATGAAGATGGTTAATAGAGGGTTAGTGGAAGAAAGAGATATCAGTTCAAATATGGTCCACAGAAGTATATTTTTATACAAGGTTATAGGTGAGTACATTAATATCAACATTAATGGGAAGAGGGAAACAGATTTATAAGGTCATATATAAACACAAAATCAAACCATTGAATCAAGTGAATTTCATATATAACCTAATAACAAGACTAATTATTTTCAATATGGATTTTTTGAGTATAAAAAATTATATTTCATGGAACTACATAAATTATATCACATCTATAATGATATGCATCACAACTATCATTATTACTATAGATCTTGATGTTTAGTCACTAGTATTGTATACAATTTATCTCAAAAATCTTCAGCTATAATTCGATGATCACATCAGAATAGTTTTTTTCTTATGGACTAAGAAAATGTAGTTGATTCCAATAGAACCCAAACTTCAATGTCAATGAATTAAATAGAAGTAATTAAAGAACATAGGTTATTAAGTAACCAATTATACAGTGAAGAGAAGATGATCATGGAAGGAAAATATTTTTCTTCGATTTTATGTTGTACCATTCATCTTCAGTTGACTCTTATGGATGTTCTTTTTGATACTAGTGCATCTGAATATTTTCTTGATTCAGGTTTATTTAATCAAATGGCAGATCATATTAAGATGATTCTATACATGATGAGTATCAACACACCTCTCATGAATTGAGAGTTTGGGGGATTGAAATCAAAATATTTAGATATATCAATCAATGATGTATTTTTTATATGAACTTTTTTGTTTTAGAAATGGATTCCTTTTACCTCGTCCTGGTATTGTATTGGTTAGTTGCTTTAATGTCCCATATTGATTGTTATAAATAGGTAGTAATGTTAATTTATCATGATGGAAGGATGCATGTTTTTTTAAAACATTGGGATGAAATGGCTGAAAAATCAAGATCATTATAAAGAACTATTGTAAAAATTTCTTATCATTTAACAACAATCACTTTGGGGACCAATTAGATAATATCTACTAGATATTTTGCTACCATTATTCATCTCTATACTGATATGTTTTCTTAATATTTGAATAGATTTTTACCTGAAATAGATGGGGGATTTTTAATTTATATCCTTTAGGGAGAAATACCATTTTACATTAAAAATATATAGTGGAACCAAATGAATTGAAGGAGTTAAAGATAAAATTAGATGAATTGAAAACTAATGGGTTTATAAGACCACGTATGTCACCTTGGGAAAATCCAAATTATTTTTTCAAAAACGATATTGGATCATTATAAAAATATAATTATCATAAGGTGATCAAGTATATAATAATTATTATATATTATCATAATCTTATTTATGAACATTTTGTTCAATTTAAGGGGTATTAATGATTCCGAAAAATTGATCTATGATTAGGATATCACTAACCATGGGTTAAAAAAGAGGAAATTATGAAAACTGAATATTGGATTTTTTATGGTCATTATGAATATGTTTTTGTGCCCTATGGTCTTAAAAATTCAGTAGTGGTATTCAATGATTGATTATGAATTGATTTCGAAATAAAATATAGAAACCTTTTTTGTGGTTTTGGATGATTAAATTCAATTTTATTCTCAATCTTGTAAATAATGTAAAAAATATTTAGATATTGTGTTGAGTATTTTTGTAGAGAAATAATTATTTAAATAATTATATAAATGTGATTTCTGGATACATGAATTTTTATTCCTTGAAAATTTCATATTTAAGAAAGGTATATCAGCAAACACTGAAAAGATAGAAGATGTTGTGTTTTGGATAATATTCATCTCACCATCCATTGATTTAAATGGCCACACACGATCTTAGATTTTTTTAAAAATATATAAAATAACTTTGAAGAATAATTTTGTTTTATTTATTTTTTTACTACATATTTTATATTTTTTGATAATTATTCCCTATAAATATTTTTAATATATATATTGTTAAAATAAATTTTATAAATATAATTTTTATTCATTCATAAGCCATTAATTTTTTATATTACCATTACTTGACCTTAATTTTTACCCTTACATATATTTTGAATCTTTTTAACCATTACTTAACTCA
Source organism: Viscum album (assembly GCA_963277665.1). Lineage (NCBI taxonomy): Eukaryota > Viridiplantae > Streptophyta > Magnoliopsida > Santalales > Viscaceae > Viscum > Viscum album. The sequence goes on along the minus strand of OY728136.1, from coordinate 1,500,085,027 downwards.
TCTTTACCAAATATTCATGGTTTCTATAATATATTACCACTTCTCATCAATTAAAATACCCTTTTCTTTCACCTAATACTTCTCTTTCCCAAACATAAGTAATTTTATAACATTAAGAGATATTCGGTAATTTTATTTCACCCTTAGGTAACTTTATTTCATCCCATTCACTGCAAGTTGATATCCTATCTGCATTTATGAAAAATTACTTTAACCATAAAAATTATATTGAATTCCTATTTTGCTTCTACACGTTCATAATAGGTACCCTTAAACAATGGATGTTTTACCTTTACACTGATTATCAATATTCTATTTTACCCTTACATTGGCTATTTAAAAATTATTTTTCCATTACACATTCTTATATAAAATCTATTTACACTTAAAAAAGTCTTCTGACTTTAATCATTCATGAAAAACCCCATATATACGTAAGATATCATAGTTTATCTATTTAACACTTTATTCATGATATTAATGGTAGATTGATTAGTTTAACATTTTCTTTAAAAGTAAATTTTTTTAGTGATTCTATAATTTAAAATAAATGTTACATAACCTATGATAATTTTCTTTAAATTTTTTAATCACATTTCCATGTTTTTAAATTTTTTTCTTTATTTGCACATAAAATTTTTTCAAAATATTGAAATTTTTTATTATAATATTTTAAGTTTTATCTATTAATTTAATTATTTCTAAAGTAATTTTTATGTGAAATAATTTTGTTAAAAATTATTTTTAATTTTTCAATGAAATATATTTAATTTTTAATTTTATTTAATGTCGAAATATAGAAAGTGATTTTAAATAGAAATTTTTCAATTTTTTGTATTAACCATTTTGGGAGATGTGTGACTTGTCAATATAGAATGTTTTGAAGATTATGTTGAGTGATTATTGATTAGTTTTAATTTTTTAATATTTTTTATTTCAAATGATGTGTTATCAATCTATTTATCCCCCCATTAAATTTTTTTATCAATATTAATATGTATGTTATTATAATTATTTAATCACTTTTTTATCCTTGTTTAAGTGAATTATATTTAAATGGATTTTAATGTATTGAAAATATTATGATCAATATTCATCAAACGTGTACTTCAAAAAATTAAATCCTCCAAATTATTATATAATATTTACAAATGAATTCAAGGATATAAATTATTTCTTCGTGCGGCCTTGAAATCTACATCAAAATTCTTTCTCATCCAATCACCATCATACACAATTTATCTTCATGATCTAAAATTACTACCTTTACAAATCCTCTTATTTATTTAAAGTGTGTGTCACAAAATTTTGATATCATTCTCACTATCTATATATTCTCATTCTACTATTATGATCATCATAATCTTTAAGAGAACGTAGGCGAAGTAAAAAAGACCATTTTCCTCAAATTTCTTATCTATTAGTTGTAAATACCATTAAAGTAAGGGATTTAGGTTTCATTTAATTTTTCATTTTAAAATACAAGGAAATGTTTCTTCTTGAGTTTGGTAGTTTTCTTAATAAATAATTAGTGTACATTGTATTTGGTTTTATACTATAGCCTGAAAATAAATTGGTACTACCGGTAACTTGGATATCATTAAATATATGGGACCAATACATTAAACACTCGTATGAATGATGTGCTAGATATAAAGTTACTCTCAGGTTTCCAAAATTACAAACCAAATACCCATATTCATTTAATTTCATAATTTTAATTTATATATAAATTTAAATAATTTATATTGTAAATTTTATAATCCATCAAAAAAGATTAAAAAATTTATTCTCAAATCACTCATTGATAATTTTTTTGATATTTAAATATTTTAATATGTATTCAACAAATTTATATTTATAATTAATTATTTTTAATTCAATGTTCTAATTTTATAATTCATTAACTGATGTTTTGAAATAATGATATCTTTTTTAAATGGATTTTTTGAACCAACATTGTCATCTTAATGGATAATCATTGTGTCATTATCTATTTTTTAATGGTTCAATTTATTCTTATTTGAATCATGAATATATTCTTTTATTTACACTAGTTTCTATCCTACATGTAAAATTATTATTATTTATAAAAAAAAGTAAAATGGACCCCTTATGGTATTTCTTATAATTAAAATGATGATATTGTTATGAATGAATTAATTTTTTTTAGATATTTTGGAGTTTATTAGTTTTTATTCATGTAAAACTACTAAAATAATTAAAATATTATTAGAGCGTACAAATTAATGTACAAATAAAGATAAGGATGAAATTCATTAAATTTATAGGAATAAATGTGAGGGATTATCGTTGAATCATATTGATAATATAACTACCATGTTTACTAAAATTATTAACATTTTTAATGTAAAAAATTAATTTCTTACTCACTATCTGCTGAAAAAATGGTTATGAAAACACTACTAGTTTTGCCAAGAAGTTGAAATCCAATAATCACTGAAATCCACAATACAAAGATGTTGAGAAAAATTCAATCGATAAACTTTTTGTTTCTCTCATTAAAAAAGAGATAACCATGAAGAAAAAAGTAGAAAAGGGGGTAATAATTTCCATGAAACTAAAAGAAATATCATTTTCAAGGAAAATAATAATAACTCATTTGGGAATGACTCCATGATTTACAACTTTAACATGATTATGGACTTATAAAAAAGAAATAATATATCATATTTAAAATTAAAAAAGAATAATAAAAATATTGATGTAACATATTTCGATTCAATGTATATGTTAGACGTTAGACTTTGTTTCCACTTAAACAAGATAAGTTAAAAGACAAGAATGAATGTGGGAAATATTTAAAGAAAACAACATTTAGTGGTAGTGAGGTATCTATTTTGACATATAAATAATGTTATTAACATATTAACTATATAATGACACATATAAAGGATGGAATTGAGGTTAGATAGAAGTTTCTCTTTCACATTATGATTTATCATTATATTTTTTACTCATTTTACCTATTATTTATCATATAAATAAATTTTCAACAATAAAAATGAACTTAAAAATGGTTTGTTGATCTTATTTTGAATACAATTATCTTAAAAATAATATTATCCCTATTGTGTCTGAAAAAGATCAACTTTTGAAAGAAAATAGGACATTGGTTTAAATTTAAAAAATCAACCAAATGTTGAAAATTTTGAATTTCAAGTTAAATTTATTCAAAATAATATATAAAATTTTATTTAAGGGGATGAAAATTTAAAGAATATTTTGGTTTCTAAAATTCTTTTTAAAATTCATGATGTTTTTTAAAAATTAATACATTTCTCAATAATTTTTCAATTACTACTTTTTTAAATGCAATTCATCAAATAAAAATTTTATTTATTTAGTGAATGATGGTAACTATGTTTAGGAATGGTATTTTAAAAATTATAGATATGTTTTAACTAGAATAATTCATCTTTATTATCAATTTTTAAAAATATATTATCATACAATTGATGTATGGGATCCAAAATCATTAATATCTAGTCTTAGTGGACTAATATTTTTTCATCATCTTAATGGTCATTATCTATATTATGTGGAACCAAAATATGGGTGAACTTATATATAGTTTCTTAATATTTTATTAATTAATAGGAAAACCTGATGAGATACATGGTATATAGATATTTGGTGTTCAAGAATTATGTGTTTTGACCCTTCAAAATATAATCATCTTTAGTATATTGATTGAGGAAATTTCACCATTAGAGACCATTCAGAATGAAAAATTATAGGTATATTTATGGATTGTTTATGAGACTATATACTTATTAATGAATTTATCTTTATAAAATTACTTAAATATATTTTACTATGTTTTAATTAATTATTTTAAAGAGGTTTTCAGGATACTCTTAAAAATAAATTTTAGATGCATTTAATTAAAATGTAATGAATTTATTTACCACATACCACATTAAAAATTTATTCATTATGATTTAAAATATTTATAAAATTGAAATGTTATGCTTTTATGTGCACAATATAATGATTCATTCATTTTTCATTTGTTTTGGGGAACTTTTAATATTATTTACCTTATCAAACTTAATCATAACAATATATTATTTGTTTTACTGAATTGTTTTTAATAAATTTCATAGTTTTGAACATTTTCAACAGGGAAAACAATATAAGTCTACCTTTAAAAAATAAAAACTTATTTCCTATTCTGATTCCTTTTAATTAGTCTTTCTTTGAACCAAATCAATCTACTAGTATCTAATCTTAAAATTACACATTTTTAATTTTCAATAAATTTATTATATTTAAATTGGTTTTCTTCATAGCTCTTTAGAATAAGGCATGTAATTTATTTATAATAAATTCAATGAAAGTTGAAATTTAAAAGTCTATAAAATAATTTCCCTTATAAGTTATCATGGAGGAAAATTTGAAAAAAAAACATTGATGATCATCGTATCTCTCAAGGTTATTATTATTCCATTTCCTCTCCTAGAACATATCATTAAAATGGGATTTTAAATAAAATAAATTTGAACCTTCATAAATATTTTAGGCATCTCGTTAATGTATCTTCCCTTCTTAAGTAATTATTGTCTGAGATATTCAATAAGACATTATTTCTAATTAGTCATTTCCTTGTGAGACAGATCTTACAAAATAAACTTCTGAATTATTTACGGGAAAAATTACAGAAGTGGATTCAATAGAATTTTAGATTGAAAATTCTATATTATTAATTCAATAAATATTTTTAGAATGTTTGACTATAAATGTGATGATGAAATCATCATTTGGTTATAAAACCTATGTAAATACATCAATGTATTAAATATAATTACCAAGACAATATTATATTCAACTAACATAAAATTCAGTTGGAATTATAATAAATAACATCAAAGAAGTGACTATGATATTTAACAACAATGTTTGGCACATTCCAAAACTAAATATTTTGAAATAATTGATGATTCTCTAGAAACCACTTCTTATCCTTTACCCAAGTATTTTACTCAATCTATAAAAAATACTATTGATAATTTTTTTGGAAAATTACAAACAATTATTATTACTAGATCATCAGTGTTAATTGATGATGAATATTATTATTTTATCTCTCATTATAAAAATTATTCTATTTATGATGTTATTAATGCCCGAATGGACCAAAGGACTTATTTTTAATAGATGAAGGGGAACCTGTACTTGAATCGTATGCCCAAGGCACAAGTCCCGACACGACTCAAAATACGTGACTCAAAGGCCCAGAGGAAAACTTTTCCCAATACATGACCCGTAGGCCCAACCCACAGGAACTACCCCACCCCTAGCTTCTGCATCATTGATCACATAGCTCTCCACCTTGCATTGCTGATCGGATATCATTGCCGTGTACATAGCTTCATGGTGCCTGGTCCCAATGGTGGTTTCCATACCCTCTCATTCTTCCAATATGGTAGCTCTGCTTTTTGTGACTTCTAGTCTTGTTGCTCTGATCCTCTTCTGGGGCCTGATCTTTGTGAATTGGGCTACTCCATGTTATGATTCTATTAATTATAATTGGACACTTTTAATATAAGAAGATAGAAATCAAATTTAAAAGATTTTTTTTTTTTGGAATCCCTTGGAATGTCCCTATAATCATTAATTTATTGGAAAAATTTTATTTTTCAAAATAAACTTATTGAACAAGAAAATTTTATCTAAAAAAGGATTGAAAATTTACTAAAGATATAATGAAGAAGAAGTTACTAATTAAGGTGAAACATTTTCACCAATTTATCGAATTGAATCCACCAAGATATTTTTGGTATAATCCATTAATTTAAATTTTACAATTATTTAAATGTTTGTCCAATGAGATTTTAAAAACATTTAGTTTTTTAATAAAATATTTATTTTTAAAGTTTTAGACAAAACCATTCGGATTAATATGATAGGTTAACAAAATATATTTTATCAATTGATTTCAAAATAGGTAATACAGATTCCACCACTTTTCTAAAAACATTACTAAATGATATATTATTTATATTAATTTAAATTAAAAACTATATTTATATCACAACTAAAAAACTATTTTCAATAATTTTGTTGATTTAATGAATAAAGAGTTTGAAAATTTTTATTGGGAATATAAATATTTCCTAGGGATTTTACATTTTCCAATGTTCTAAGGGAGAATTTTTAAACCAATGTAAATAAACTAATGAACATATAATAAAAAATTTCATGGATAATGATATGGAAACTAAAATGACAATGTGTATTACTTGTAAGCTAACATTGGATGAAGAATCTCAATTTTTCAACAAAAACATTTATCAATTAATTTTTAGACATTTACTACACCTTACTATGTCCCATACAAATTTAAGGTTCAATATGATTATATGTGGTTATTTTCAATAAAATCTAATGGATTCACATTTGAAACTTTAATATTATTTTAACATTATGTGAAATGTTCAAAAAAACATGGACTATTTTATGATGAAGAAAATTCTTGTGAACAGTAATATTTTTATTATACTAATTTTTGAGCTATACAACTCAATATTAACAAATATTGTGGGACGTTACATTTTCTAGGAAAATATGTCATCAATTAAAGTTATAAGAATAAAAATATCATTATTATTTCTATAACTTATAGAGTATACATAACCAATTGGAGTTGTTGTTCCCATGTTATTTTGACAAAACATATTCACATAGACTTTAGGATAACTTATTCTTAGATTCAAATGAAGTGTTACAACACTAGTATAATATTTATTTATAAAAACCCTAATCCACACCCATACAATGATCACATTGACTTGAGTCATAATTTTCTATGAGATCACATTCAAAATAGTGATAATTTTCTTGATATTTTTTAGAAAAACCTTCAACATGGTGATATCATCACTTAAACCATCTTTTTAATGTCTTTGAATTCATTAATAGTTATTTGGGTATAAATATAATGTGATTAATATCTATTCTTATCTTAAAAATATTGATAAATATTTAGTTTATAAAATATTATTTTCCCAATTTTTTCCCAAAGTGGAATTAAAATTTTAATTATATTTAAAATGATCTTCAAAATATATTCATAATTTTTAAAAAGTGATTTATTTTTTTAACCCAAGAAAAAAATTAATGTGAAGATACAAATAAGTAGATTTGGTTTTGGTATAAATTTATTTATGGATTTTTTCACAAAAGTGATAATTGAATTTTATAACCTTTTTTAAATCCTTGTAAATGTTTGTGGGAATTTACTACACACCTAAGTTGACAATATTGGGGAATTTTCTATGGGTAATTAATATAATATTATCTAAAACTTAAAATAACATTCTTTTTCAATTTTTTACTTTCAGTTTCAATTTTTGTTTTGATTAATGGATATGATCTATTTAAACTCTCTTGATGTATTAATTTATGGGAAGAAAATATTATTAATACTAAAATGGTAATTGGAGAGATATTTTCTTATTGAAAAAAAAAATTTAAATTTAAATTTTTTCATTGACTTTAAAACAACATTATTTGACTTTTTTTAAAAAAAACATGTAGTTTTATATTAACTATTTAAATATGTTTTAAAAATAATAATTTTGTAAACTCTTGTCTCTAAAATATTTCACATTCACAATATTTTAGAAAAATTAATTTTTTTCTACTTCTATAGATAATTAATGATGATAAATACTTATTTAATATTTATCTATTTATTATCTGATCCCATGTATAGATTATTTTTGAAAATCATAATAGGGGAATTGTTTTACTATACCATCCAATAGAAGTGGATGTGATGTTTATGGGAGATGTTTTATTTCATTTCCCTTGATGATATTTGTTTTTATTTAAATTATTATAATCATTAAATTGAATTATTATTTTAATTCTAACAATTCTTCGATTTGAATTATCAGAACCAATATGAAAGTGTTAGTTTTTATATTCTGAATTTCCCAATGGACTTATTTTTATTTTATTTTTGATAATCCCCCATTTATTGGATGAAGGGGAACTTTTACATTACCCATATGACCACGGAAAATGTCCCATAAAAGTCCCAATAAATGACCATAAAGGACCAAGAACTGACACACTTGAAACGTTCCTTCGCTAGAATATTTATTTTGAAGGCGCCTAGCACCACACCTCACATGGATGACCGATGAGAGTTTCTCCGTACAGAGATGCATGGTTCTTGGTCTTGATGGAAGTTTCCATACCCTCTTATTCTTCTAATTCAGTTATCTCTACTTTGGTGGTTTGTTATTTTTGCTCTAAATCATAAAATGGGCCTTCTCCTCTATAGCCTACCCTTCTTTAGACTTTTCTCCAACCTGAAAGCCTAGTAGCCTAAAGGACATCGTTTTTCGGAAGGCCATACCATCTGAAAACCAATTTTAACCCAAAGGCTCTGATATCTGTAAGCCCAACCGGTTCCCCGAAGTCCCAAATAGAATAAATGGTAACCTCTACTACAATGTAGTACAATACTAGCTATAGTAAATACAACAATACAACTCCATTTACCCACAAATTGACCCTCACCCAGATTTTATCCTAGGTCTCCTAGATACCATTTAAAAGCTTCTACCACTTGGGCATATGCTCATTGGACTGAAAGTGTGAGTATTTATTCATTTAATAATTCAATATATTATTGTTTTTACTTAAAATAATATATTTTTGATTTTATATATAAAAATAATACTATTGAATTTTGTTTTTTATTAATTATTTAATATTATTTTATTATTATTTTATATAATTTTTATAATTAAATTTGGAAAAAAATTATTTTCTAAAAAAAATTAACACATATGTAAGCATTGAATTTTTTTTGTTACCTTTACCAAACCCTGAGTTTTAACCTTACAAATGTTTGGATTCTTTATTAATACCCTTTAGCAACATCTCTTGTACACTTACAAATTTTTTGTATTATACTTATTACCCTTACGTATGGTAGAATATACCTAAACATAGCACCCAATTATCCCCTCTTCCCTTACATATGCTTCTTTTCACTATTATGAGTGATTTAGAAGTAATGATTTACATTTATGAATGTTCTTATATACCCTTACTAATTTCATTAATTTTTTTCCATAAAATTATTAAACATCACTTTATAAAAACATAGTATATTGAATCCATGTTTCACCATTACGCATTCATTGGGGGTACCCTTATGTAGTACATGTTTTATATTTATGGGCCATATGTATCTTCCGAAATAAAATTATTAAACATAAGGAAACATTTATTTATTATCATGAAATATTATGTAAGAGATGTTTACCCTTTCCCATATCTTTTACCATTACTCTTGCATGAAAAACCCCTTATATTACATTGAAATCTTGTTTATCCAATTTTCTATATTTTCATACTATTATTTGGTATATTTAGTTTTTTCTGCATGTTTGTTTCAAATAATTAATTTATTTTAGTAATAATAATTCATATTAATGATATATAACCAATGTAATTTTTTGTAAATTATTTTAAACACTTATATAGGAATATTAATTCTATTTTTCATTAATGTATGTTGCAGTAGTAAATGTTTCATATATTTCCATTTTTTATATTTATTTGTTTTCTTTAAATTTATTAGTTATAATAATATTTTTAAGTGTAATTAGATATTAAAAATTGTTTCTTATGTTTTGATCAATTATCTATAATTTTTTATATTATATCATGTTTAAATTTGGAAATATATTTAAAATTGAAATTTGGATTATTTCATTCATTAGCTATATGAGATTTGTGAGACCTATTATTATATAATGTTTTAAAGATTCAATTAAGTGATTTTAGATTTTATGAAATTGACCAAATAGTTTTTCTTTCAAATTATTCATTATAAAACTATTTCTCTTTCCTTGATAATTTTGGAATAATAATACAATTATTAATGTTTGAATTGTTTAATTATTTTAACAGTGTTGTTGAAGTTATTTATATTTTTAATTAAAAAAAGAATACTTGAACATATTGTTGTCAAGATTTATTTTACTTGGAAGTCATTGAATTAAAGCAATTGACCGACTTTAGAACATTTCCAAAGGAAATAAAGGCTATAAATAAAAGCCTTTTGTGGTTTGGAAATCTATATCAACCCATATTCCTCATTTAACTGCTATAATGATTAATTTATCTTCATCCTGTCAAATCTCATAGTTTTTAAATCCATGAATTCCATCAAAACGTGGGTTCCTAAATTGTAATATCTTTCTAACTCTCTATATACTATCATTCTCTTATTGTGTTCATCAAATACTTATATGGTAATTACGAATCCTCTAAAACGGCCTTCTTCCACATATTTCATCAATTCTAGTTCTCACTAACATTAATGAAAGGGACTAAGGTATTATTTTCTTTTTTGAAATTCAAAATAAAAGGGTCTAAATATTCATGAGGCTTCTAGAATAACTGTTAAAGAGATAGTGCCTATTAAATTAGGTTTATGTCTACATCCAAAATACTAATTGACTATTTTGGAAATCTGGTTACCAATAAAACCCAAGGAAATAATGAATTAGATCATCAAGAGATTGATGGGGTACACAAAGGGTTTCCCTTTGGTTATATTTCCATATTTCCTTAGTAAATTTCTTCTATCATTAACGTCAAATTTTACATTATTTATCACTTTCAATATTTCATTTCATAACATTTTTTATCCATCAAACATGATTAATTTATTAATTCTCAAATCCCACTTTCTTTATTTCTTCTTCTTTTTGATTAATTATCAAACATTCAATACATTGAAAAAAAATCAGATATTTTTCATGTTCATTAATCTTATTAAAATATATATTTATACTAGGGTTTATTTATTATAATTTTTTTATAGTACAATTCACCCCACACCATATTTCAATTTTTGATATCTTTGATCTAAATTGGCTACCACTGAAGATAATCATTGATGTATAAAGCATTCTCAGATTATATGGTCAGTATCATCCCATTATCTAGGACAACTTCTGACTTTATCCTCTGATCAAAAGGATTATAATTCAAGTATATTCATTCCATTGGTGTCATAATAGTTAAGAATAATTTTTAGGAGAATAAATAAGGGCTCATATCTACACGAATTCATGTTTTTAAAAAAAATATTGGAAATGATATTTTGTCTTTTTGAGATGTATTTGGATCAATACATGAATATTTTATCATGAAAAGAGATCATGTGGTATCTTATGAATCCAAAAATATGAAAATTTCTAATAATAATTTGATAACTCTAGATTTGGAATTGGATGAAATAGTTTATTCATTGAAAAAGGGGTCATTATCTTATTGTAGAGATATTAACAATGTTTACAGATCATAATTATTTGAAATGTATCTTTTCAACAATCGATTTTACTATGAGACTAAGGGGATGGATTGAATATCTCCATATTTTCAATGTTTATAAGTTTAGTACTCTAAGAAAATAGAATTTCATATAATATGTTTTGAGAAAAAATTCATATAATTAATTAGTAAAAGAAGATCGCGATAAATGGAAATTCATGTGTATTATAGTAGATATTCAATAGGATTTCATTGGGTAGAATATCATCACAATATTTTATGTAGTGAAAATTATTTCTCACATGGTTGAACAATTCTTGAATGATATATTATCAAATTATAATTATGTTACCATTAGGATAAAATATAACTCTGTGAAGACTATCGATGGATGGAAATAGGACAATAACTTTTTTTCTTTTTCATAATCAAATTTTTTTCCATAGTAATTTCTAGAAGAACAATTTGATTCTTATAACCCTTAAAAATTAGTTGTTCATCTTGGAATTTATATTATTTATAATATTTTTCTATATCATTTTTGGTTTACTTGGATGAAAAGGAATGTTGAAGTGTATTTCACTAGTTACCTCCCTTTTCAATTAGTCAAAAATGATAACTTATAACTAGATGGTATAAGATAATCTTAATGTATACCACTTTTTAAATGGGAGTACATAAATATGGATTTTGATACATGGTTTCCAAGAATGGTTTAGAAAAAAAATTATATATGGGAGATTTTATAGGGGCTCGAAAAGTTGGTTCACTTGATCCATATTTGTGAATACAATATGGTAGAAGAATTAGAAGAATTATTTATTATATAGGTCATAAAATTCCTTGGAAGACCAAGTCCGTTAATAACAGAAAGAGATCCTCATTTTACCTCATGGATTTAAGAAACATTGTCACAATCTTTGGGTACATAATTTTACAGTTGTATATCATATTATCCCTAAATGGATGGGTAGTTAAAGAAACAATCCAAAAATTAGAAGCTTTTCTCTATGATTGTGTTATGTAATTAAAAGTATCATTGGAGGGTAATATAATTTTAATTGAGGTCTCATATATCAACTACTATTATTAAATGAAACATACAATTGTTTTTAAATAATTTTATGGTCACCCTTTTTTGTTTCCATTTTGTTGGCTAGAGACCAGATAAAATTTTATATTTGCAGGTAGCTTTTTTCATGAAATGACTGATAAGATTTATATTATTAGTTAAAGGATGGATAAGGAAAAGGTTCATTATGAATATTATTTGGAACATTGTCATCATCTATTATCATTTGATAATGAGTATCGTTTTTCGTGAATCCTCTCTAGTGACAATGAATCAAAACGTGCTTATTAATGGTAAATTTTCACCTTGATATATTAAAAAATTTGAAATAATATCACTAACTAGGTATGTGACTTTTTAATTAGATATACCAACATGATTTAGCTCTGGATACAATGTATTTATCTTATGTCGATTGAAAATGTACATGTATAATCTTGACCCTATGACTCGATGGAACTATGTTGATCTTGCACTAGATGTTACTTTTCTACATGTTTTGATATAGATTTTGGAGAGACATGAGAAAGTGTTATAGGAAAAGGGTATCTATTTGGTTTGATTTTTACTATAGTATGGTCAGATTTTCTAGGAATCATGGGATCCTGAGATAGATATGCTGGAGTAATTTCTCAAGCCCATCCAAATAAACATAACTCTGTTTAGTCAAAATGTGTTTTAACTATCCCATTGATCTTTTTTATTTAGAAATCACAAATTACTTCTAGTTTATTTTGTTTTAAAACATAACAATATATTTTTTTTACAATCGTAATCACATATATCATAATCATATATGGTTTTTCTTATCAGATTCACATAATGTTGTTCTACATCATAATCATATGCTTATTGTCTTACATCATAATTATATAATGTTGTTCAACATCATGACAAGATATATGGTTTACAATTGTAATCACATATGATGTTTTCTTAACCATATGTATCAAAATTAAATTACCAATTTTATTTATTTCATTCATTGAAACCATGTTACGAATCATAGATGTGTTATGTATCATAACCACGATATGCATCGTAACAATGTTATGTATCATAATTGTGTTATGTAGCGTAATCACGATATGAATTGTAACCATGATATGCATCATAACCATGTTAAGATTGTAAGTATTGTATTTATTATATCCACCATATGAATCATAACAATAATATCCATTATAACCAGGTTCTGTATCGTATTCATATTATGCATCGTAACCAGGTTATACATCGTAATCACATTATGAATTGTAACCAGGTTTTGTATCGTATTCTTATTATGCCCCGTAACTTTGCATCATAACTAATTTATACAACATAATCACTTTATTCATTGAAAACATGTTATGTATCGTAACCATGATATGAATCGTAACCACGATATGAATCATAACCATGATATGCATCTTATCCATGTTAAACATCGTAACCATTTTATATATCATGACCATGATAAACATTGCAATCAAGATATATAATATGTATCATACTCATGAAATGTATTATGCTCATGTATTACTTCAATAATGTATGCATGTTTCTCATACTCATTGTTTCATAATATTGTACAAACTTCTAAACAAAATGATGACTTGATGTTTTTTATATACCAATAAAAATGATGTCGTGTATTCTGTTTATTTTTACCGTTATAATGCCAGGTGTCCTAGTCCCTTGGAATTTTTCAATAAAAATATTACCATTGGAGGACATTTGACCATTGGAACCTGATGCCTATAAATAAAAGGTCATCTGAACCAGAGAATACATTTTTTGAATCACTAAAGTTCTAAAGAGAGACTATGCGATATCTCCCTTGCTTCGGGTGAAATCCATGAAATTACAAAACATGAATGGATTGTTATTAGTTTTTGTTTTTCAATAATTTCATTGTTTTCCTTGTGCAACTGATCATTGTGATAATGGTTGAGGGCATCCAAGGATAGAAAGATGGTGTTGTCGATTATTTAATCGACGAATTTTAAGGATTTTAAAGAAAGAGGTGCGGATTATCTTTTTAATCAATGTATTCTGTGGATAGTAATCTAGAAATGTTGATCATCGTATTGAGAGCTTACCCGGGTTGGGGTAAGATAGACCTTTTATCTTAGGTGAAAGGTTACCCCACTCTTTGGGATAATATAATTGTAATACATTTTTGTCTATTGTTATTTGTAATAAAATGGGAATTGCATTGTTTCCTCTTTATATTCATATTAATTTCTATTTTAATTATTTTAATCCGGATACATTCAATACATATTGTATTAAAATATTCTATAAGATGTATGGTCGAATCATTTTTATTTTTTTACTTTGATCATTATGTTCAATTCAAATATAATTGTTTTAATAACCTATCGTGTAGTATCATATAATATCCATCAGATCCAAGGCCTTTATGGTAATTTGTATTCATTTTTAATTGTATTAGTTTAAAACCTCTTAAACTAAGATCATTCTTAAGAGTTTACATACAATGTTTGTAAACATAAAATTCACCCCCTATTGTATTGTTCCATCTCATATACATTTACATGTATATTTCGATCAAACAATAAGTATCAGAGGAAGGTTTCCACTGATTTTTTTTATATTCTTTATTTATTTTTATCAAAAAATTATATTTCTATTACAAACCGTTTATTTATATTTACTTACTACACTAACATGTGGAGTGAAATATTTTTTTTATAAGATGGTAGGAATAAATATTGGATCAATTATAAACTTAAACCTAACTAGACCACTTATTTTTATGAGAATGATTAAGATTCCGAGAGAGATCGAATGAAAACATTTATCATTAATACTATAGTAAATAATTTTGTGATGATCACTAGAGATTAAAAAATCATATACATGGAAGTAAGAACCATCACCAACCAACATAAACTAGAATATAAACTAAATTGCAAGCTATGAAATACATTGTTATGTTCTATGAATAGGAATATATACAGTCAAATATATTCATCCAAGCCAATTTTATAAAGAAGAAATTTTAAGTCACACATTTTCATACATATAATGTTACAAAAACAAGAAGATCTATGCTCTGAGCTGAATATCATGGTTTTGTTTTTCCCTATGGAGAAAAAATATGAAATATTCAGAAAATATTTATGATAATTGTTAAGAGTATTCATTATATGGGAAAAAAGGCCATGATAATGAAATTTTTGTGGAAAATATAATTAATATAATTCTCAATGAATGAGAAATAATAAGAAAATATATTGATGAGAACATTAATGTTACTAAAATCGCTCTGGATGAATTCTTTGGTACTCTCTTACTTCACAAAAAATAATGAAAAGAGATGCAAATTTTAATAAAAAGAAGAATGGTAATGGAAGTCTATCTTTTACTACAAAATCTAAAGCCAAGACAACAGAAATGAAAATAAGAGCAAAATATAATAAAGTTATTGTTATATTATAATATACTGAACGTGATCTTTCTATAGAATGAACAAACCATTCCTGCTCGAAGAATAAACAAGAATGTGGGAAATAATTATTCTCAGTACAGATTCAAAAATAAATATAGAAAGGACAAGAAAGACTCAGAATAATCTTTTTTGAATATAAAAGGGCATGTAATATTAGACCAGATAGTTTATTCATAAAAGGAAATACAGGAAGGATAATCATTTTGAAAGAAAAAATAAAAAGTATTACAAGTCTATGACTAAGAAAGTATTGAAATAAAATGACACTTGGAATGCAAGTGGTGGTGATTCATCAGATGAATCTTATGAATATGAATTTTATGGTCAGAAGAATATTGGACTTTTATCCAAATTACATATTGAAAATCATTTTCTAATGGATAAGGTAAAAAATTATGAATCTCTTAAAATGTATCTTTAAATAATAATTACCCTGATGAGAAATATTCTTCCTCTTCTGATGAGGAATCTTCCTCAGTATAGGATATATTACCTTATTTTGAATAAGTATCCATATTTTCCAAACTACTTGATAATGAAAATTCAAAACCCAAGAAAAATATTAAAATGAAAAATTCTATAATATCCATCCTTGCAAAATAAGAATCATATATTTCAAATTATCATGATAAGAAAACTCTTGATTTTGATAATATTTCAAAAAAATATTAAATTAAATTCTGAGAAGGATAATAATTTTAAGGACATTGAATATCTTTTTTAAGGAAAAATGTTATTGAAAAGAAAAACGACCCCAAAAAAATTTACTGTGAGAATGATAGTTTATCCATTAAACTAAAATCTGAATTTTTTTCTCTTAAGAAACATTTATCAAATTTCACTTCTAGAAAGAAAGAATTTTAAAAAATGTATTCTTAATGTTTTCCTCTATGTAATACTTCTAGAATTGGTTATACTCATTCAAAACTAGTTTTTAGTCATAACTATTTTGTTTCCTAAAGAGATCCATTTTACACCAAATGTCAATGTAGTGAAAATTGGGAAAGTAATTATTCCCTTTATAAAACCCAATATTTAGGATTTAATAAAAATCACTTTTCCAAAAGAAATGTTGATTCCTAAATTTATTTTTTCTAAAATTTCCCAATCCAAACAAGTTTGGGTTCTGAAAAACTAATTGTTTCTTTTTTATGAAAACAAAAAATTTACTTACAACAAGAATATTTGGCATATAGATAGTGGTTTTTCTCAACATATGACTAGAAATAATGATTCGTTTGAAAAGATCATTAAAAGAAAAGGTGGATGAGTGACCTTCAGAGATAATGTTAAAGGAAGGGTTATTGGTATAGGTAGCATTGTTTATTTAGGAAAAATATTAATTTCAAATGTTTTGTCTATTAAAGTTATTAATCACAACCTTATAAGCATAAGTTAATTATATGATGAAGGTTACATTATAAATTTTAGGAATGATAAAGGTTTAGTTCACAATTCTAAGGATGAATTCATTCATTCTTCCCATATCCATGAGAATGTATACACACATAACCTCGATGACCTTAGGATCCAAGACTTACCTTGCTTATGTGCAATGGAAGACCAATCTAGGTTATGGTATAGAAATTTAAGACGTTATAACCTTGAGAACCTATGTAAAATCTCAAATAAAATACTTTTTAATAATCTAAGAGATATTATAATTGATTCTTCAAAAGTCTTTGACCATTTTCAATATGGAATGAAACATAAAATAAGACTTAAATAAATTAATGAAGTTTCAAATTCTAATTCATTACAATTAGTGCGAATGGATCTTCTCGGTCCTACATAAACTGGATGTACTGCAAGAAAATACTATGTATTTGTTTTAGTTGAAAGATAATCAAGATTTACATGGGTCTATTTTCTTGTAAATAAATGTGAATCCTTTTTCTATTTCAGAACATTTGGATAAAAACATAAAAATGAGAAAAACCTACCACAGATTACTATTCATAATGATTATGGTGGATAAATTCAAAATTTGGTTTTTGAAGCATATTGTAGTAAGAAAGGAATTACTCAAAAAATTTCATCTCCAAGAACCACTCACTAAAATGGTGTTGTTGAAAGAAAAAATCATATTCTTCCATAAATTACAAGAAATGTGGTGAGTGAATACTCAATTGCTAAGTATTTTAAGACGTGTAAGTACTACATGTTATACAATAAATCGAGTTCCAACTAGACCTTTTAATTATAAAACACCTTATGAATTGTGGAATTTCCAAAAACCTAATGTTTCTTACTTCAAAATATTTGGATGAAAAGTATTCATATTGAATACTAATGATAATATACATAAATTCACACCCAAATCCAAGGAAGGAATATTTCTAGGTAATTACACTATTTCTAAGTCGTATATATTTTTTAATAAAAACTCTAGTACTGTTGAAAAAATAGTGCATATTAAATTTCATAAAACATATCCATTTTTTTCTAAACAAATCCTATATACATCAACATATGTGTTTTCACAATCTTATTATCAAACTTTGATTGAAAACTGTTCTAAAATGAGAAATACTCGAGAAATTTTTTTCTGAAATATTTACCCCATAATATTTCTGAAATTATGTTGATGAATAGGTTTTACAAAACAGAAATCAATTTTTTAGTAGGAATCATTCCAATAATAATATAATTGGTGATTTAAATCAACTCTTAAGGAAAAAAATTCTTTGAGAGATGAAATAGAACATCATGATTTTCCATCTCAATTTGAACTTAAAACATCGAATGACGACTTAGGTGATTAAGATTGGATTAAACCAATGCAAGATGAACTAAATAAATTTAAAAGGACTAAAGTATAGAACTTGGTTGAAATACCAAAAGAAAAAACTATAATTTTTGTAAAATGGGTTTTTAGAAGCAAATGTGATGAAAATTGAGTCATCATAAAAAATAAATAAATGCATATATCTAAAGGATATAATCAACAAGAGGGAATAGACTACGAAGAAACTTATGCTCTGATATCTAGACTTGAATATATTTGTATTATATTATCCTTTGTAGCATTCATTAACATAAAATTTTTTAAAATGGACATAAAATATGATTTCCTTAATGGTTTTGTACTAGAAGAAGTTTTTTTAGAACAACCTTTTGGTTTTTTTATATTAAAACATCATGAACATGTTTTTAAACATACCAATTATTTATAAGGACATAAAAAGCCCCTAGTGGTTGGTATGATAGAATTACAAGATTTATTTTACAAAACAAAAATTCTAAAGTAACTAAAGATCCAACACTTTTTATAAAAAAGAAAAACAAAAATATTCTGATTGTTAAAATATGACAACCCTTCTTTTTATTACAACTTAAACATGATTTATTACATAAATCATCACTTTATACAACAAATAATATAGAGAGGTTTAGTGTATTTGGGGCTTAGGATCATTACATAAAAACTTAAAACATGAAATACAATATCTTTATTGAAAACTTCCTTTTCTTGACCACTATATTCCTTCGTACTTAGCATTGCATGGGATAACCTGAGGACATGCATAAGAAAAGGGTGAGCTATAAATCCCAGTAAGGGAGTACACATGGAATAACATGAGGAGTACAATACATGTTAGAAAATAGGCATAATAAATAGATAATAAAAGAAACTTGAACATAAAGGCATGATAAATCATGATAATCATAACATGGATATGTGGGAACAACACTTATCATGGAATTAGCATGAGCCAAGGCTCATTGCACATGGAGCATGAGTAAACCCTCATTGCACATGAATCACGAGTAAAACCTCGTTGCACTTGAATTAGCATGAGTCAACAATCATTTCACATGAATTATCATGATACTATACTTTACCCAATGCATTGGAGCGCTATAAGGGCGCACCCTTCTTAAACATTTCATTTCATGCATAAGTGTGTCACATGGATTATAAAACATGGATTCATAAAACATAATAATTTATTCCACAATAGAGTAATGTGGAATTCACACATGAAAATTTTTAATAAATAAGTAAATGTGCATAAAGGTGAATACCCTTGATGGAGAAATGGGCATGGTATCCACTACACAATGGCATTGGCTTAGAAAATCGGTGCGATTTCGGCAGCGTAACGGCGTGACATAAGAATTCATAAAAATGGTTGATGAGAGAGAAAGGGGTAATTCATCATATTTAAATGTAATGGACAGTAAGAAGGTCATATAGATATATGACCCAACATTTTTAATGGAATTTAGATTAATGATACAAAATTATTTCTTGAATGTAAAAGAAGAGAGAGAAGTTCCTTTCAGAATTTCGGCATAGTAACGGGTGTACATGGGAGGAATTTAATGAGAGAGAAAGGGGTATCCCATCATTCAAACAATAATAGGGAAGTATGGGGGTGGTGCGAAAACATACCCCAACATTCATAATTGAAATTAAAAGGGCAATACAACTTAAAGAAAATTGACAAAAATGAGAAAGGAAGAAAAAACCCTTACTTGGAAGTGTGCTTCCAAAGGCTAGAGAGAGGCTTGTGAGAGGATTCTTGGGAGCTTGGGGCACCTTGGGAGGATTATAGAGAGAGTAGGGAAGAGTTTGGACGAACTCCAAGTGATTTTAGTGAGGAGGAAGTGGGAGCTTGGGTGGGTTTATATAGGAAAGGTGAGGGAATTCTTTATTATTTATGTTTGGGTCCCCTTACATTAAATTAATCCAAAGAACAAACCATCCCATGGTTTTTGCCCATGGTTTTTGGAAAGGGGAAGAGGAAAAAAATATTTTATAAGGCCCAAGTATGAACTTCTTAAAATAATTAGTTTGCTTATGTGGAGGTGAGTCACACTCCCATGGAAATTAATTTAAAAAGGCAAAGTGTTGAATATGTCTTGAGGGGTCCATTAATGCTTTGAAAAGTAAGTAAAACAAATCCAAAATCATATTATTTTAATGATAAAACATATATTGGCCGAACATAAGGATTATTTTATTTTATTACATCCCCATTGGGTCATTATGATGAAATAAAACACATTATATATTTAAACGGTATTTAATTTTTACCCAAAAATTTGATTGTCGCAGAAAATTATGAAAAATTCACCGTTGGATAATTTCAACGTCCTGATTCCAGAAATGAAATTTAATTTATCTAAAAAAATTTCTAAATATGTTAATTTTCACTTTTAAAATAAAAAACAACATTTATCAAAAATTCACGGGTTTCGACAGAAATGGCTTTCAAACCTTAATATAAAATTTTAATTGCATTCATAAAATTATAAGATAATTTATTTAATAAAAATTAATTTAATAATATTATTATTAATTTATTAAAATATTATTTAATTCAAAAATCACTTAATTTAATAAAATATATTTATTAATTAATGAATAACTAAAAACACCATTTGTACTTTAAAAACTATTTACAATGTATCAAAAATGACTAGAAATTATATTCATTATTATATACAAAAATAATGTACATGAAGATAGTACTAATTTTTTGTTACATAACCCCTTAAAACTGCCGCATAATACCTAAGGGTAAGGTGTGTGATGGTGACAGACTCTTGGGGTGGCTCGGATAACACTGCTCGAGTGGTAATCTCTATCAACTTCCACTTTTCCCGTAGATGGTCCCGTTAGAGCTTGACATAGTGAAGCTCATCTTGGGCTTGCTCAAGGGTGAAGCCCAAGGATGCCAACTCTTTTCCAAGCTCCGACAAATGGGCTTCATATGGGGCAATTCTACTGGATGAGGTCATCGCTTCTTTTGTCTGAGTAAATTGGATTTGTTAAGGTATTATATTTATACTAATCATGTGATCACTGTTCAACGGCTATATTAACAACGGTCAAAAATCTTAACATAAAACCAAAGAAGTTGACATCTTATAAAAACATTTTATATAAGTATACATTTAAAAAGATCAATAGGGATTTTCCATTAATGAAATTTTGGGTCGTTACAATATTCCCCCCTTAAGAAATTTCACCCTCGAAATTTTCCCTTTCCCACACTAAAACAAATGTGGGTAACTCAGCTTCATCATATCCTCTGATTCTCAAGTCGCTTCTTAAAACTTGTGGTTTCTCCACAAGACCTTAACGATGGGCATTGTCTTATTTCGTAGAACTTTTTCTCTACTATCTAAGATCTTCACTGGTTGCTCCTCATAAGAAAGATTGTCTTCCAATTGTACCACCTCAGATGAGAGTACATGTGAAGGGTCCGATATGTACTTCCTTAAGAGGTATACATGAATGACATCATGCACCATGGCCATGGTAGGTGGAAGTGCTAGTCGATAGGCCACAGCCCTAACACAATCAAGAATCTCGAAGGGGCCGATGTACCATGGACTTAACTTCGCTTTCTTTCCAAACCTCATGACCTTTTTCCATGGAGATATTTGTAGAAACACCATGTCTCTATCTTTAAACTCAAGGTCTCATCGAGGATTATCTGCATAACTCTTCTATCGACTCTGGGCTGCCTTGATATGCTGCTGAATGGTTTTCACCTTCTCCACCATTTCTTTGACCATTTCTGGTCCAAGCAGCTTACGTTCACCAACATCATCCCAACATGCCGGTGTTCTGCACCTTTTCCCATACAGGGCTTCATATGGTGCCATTAGGATGCTCAAGTGGAAACTGTTATTATAAGAGAACTCAAACATAGGAAGATGTTGATCACATCCTCCTTTAAAGTCCACTGAGAACGCTCTCAACATATCCTCAAGTGTTTGGATAGTCCGCTCGAATTGACCATCAGTTTGAGGATGAAAGGCCGTACTGAAGTTCAGTTCAGTATTCAGAGCATGTTGAAGACTCCACCAAAACATAGAGGTGAATCTTGGATCTCGGTCAGACACAATAGATAGTGGTACTCCATGGAACCTTACCACTTCCCTGATATATATCTGTGCCAGTTGATCCAATGAGAAATCCTCCCGAATATCAATGAAGTGTGCAATCTTTGTTAGACGATCCAGAACAACCCAGATTGCATTGTTTCCTTTGGATGTCTTTGGATGTCCGGTGACAAAGTCCATGGTGATGTTCTCCCATTTCCATTCTGGTATGGGCAATGGTTGCATCATCCCCTTATACTTCTGCCTCTCTGCCTTCACTTTCTGACACACAAGGCACTTTGATGTATATTCAGCGATCTCCTTCTTCATATTATCCCACCAAAGGTTTTCTCGAAGATCTCGATACATCTTTGTGCTCCCTGGGTGAATAGAGAAATTTGAACTATGTGCATCATCTAAAAGTTCCTTCTTCAGCTTCGGACTTTATGGAACAAATAGACTTTTCCCAAACCGCACAATTCATTCTTCATTAACATTAAACTCCGAGGATTTACCCTTTCTGATAGCTTCCACTTTTTCTTGAATTCCCACATCATCCTTTTGAGCATCCTTTAACCTTTCCAAAAGAGATGGTTGAGCAATCATTTGTGAAAGGATTGATAATGTTCCCTTCTTTATGATTCCCACATCCATCTTCATCAAGTCTAAGAAGATTGGATCCTTCTCAATTCTCATCATTGATAGAATCGTTGGATCCTTTCTACATAGGGAATCTGCCACCTTGTTCGCTTTCACAGGGTGGTAATGTATTGAACAGTCATAGTTCTTGATGAGCTCTATCCATCTTCTCTGGAACATATTAAGCTCTTTCTGTGTGAATATATATTTAAGACTCTTGTGGTTAGTATATACCTCACATTTCTCTCCATAGAGATAATGTCGCCATATTTTCAAGGAAAATATCACAGCCGCCATCTCCAGATCATGCGTTGGATAGTTTCGCTCATGGATTTTCAACTACCTTGATGAATAGGATATCACTTTATCATTCTGCATCATCACACATCCTAATCCCTTCTTCAAAGCATCATTGAATACCATAAAAGCTCCCCACTTGTGGGTAAAGTGAGCACGGGTGTAGTGATAAGCCTCCTTTTCAACTCCTCGAACCTTTCATCGCATTCATCACTCCAAGAAAACTTTACTCCCTTTTGAGTTATCTTGGAAAGAGGGTTGGACAATCGTGAGAAATTTCTCACAAATCGTCGACAATATCCAGCTAACCCCAAGAAGCTACGGATATCCGTTACTGATGTTGGCCTCCTCCATCCCTCAATTGCATTTGTTTTGGAGGGGTCCACAGATATCCCATTTCTTGTGATGATATGGCCCAAGAATGAGACCTACTTCAACCAGAACTCACAATTGTTTTACTTTTCTTAGAGCTTCTCCTTGCGCAAAGTCTCTAGTAAAGTTTTTAAATTCTCCTCATGATCCTCCTTGGTTTTGGAGTATATTAGAATATAATCTATAAGGACTATCACAAATTTTTCAACGTAATCTCTAAAGATTCTATTCATCAAGTCCATGAATATTTCTAGAGCATGGGTGAGTCCGAAAGGCATTACTATGAATTCATAGTGCTCGTACCTTGTACGAAAAGCAGTCTTGGGGGCATCTTCCTTCTTCACCCTTAATTGATAATATCCCGACCGAAAATCCACCTTGGAGAAGTATTGTGCTCCACACAGCTGATCAAACAAGTCATCGATTCTTTGTAGAGGATAATTGTTCTTTATTGTGATTTTGTTAATTTCACGATAATCGATGCAAAGCCACATTGACTTGTCCTTCTTCTTGACGAAGAGTACTGGTGCACCCCATGGTGAAGCACTTGGGCGTATAAACCCTTTATCCAGATTCTCCTGTAGTTGTTTCTTCAGCTCATCAAGCTCTACAACAGCCATTCTATATGGAGTCTTGGATATTGGTAGCTCCCCTGTTATAAGTTCAATTGAGAAATCAACATCTCTTCTTGGAGGAAGACCAGGCAGTTCCTCGGGAAACACTTTGGCGAATTCCCTCACAATAGGAACTTCTTCAAGGATGGTTTCTTCCTTGGACTCAATCATCTGATCAAGATATTCATGCTCATAAGGTATTAATATCCATGCTTGAGATGATGGAGCTAAAGGATATTCATCTTCCTCCTGACACTTGTAAAGAATCAGGGGTCGATTCTCCATATGGAGTGTGATTTCCCTCTCCTGAAAATTAATGTTGGCTCTATATAAGGAAAGCCTATCCATGCCAAGAATTGCATCAAATTCCACCATAGGGTCTATGAAGAGGTTCGCTGGGAAATTCAATCCACAGATTATAACAGGGGAGGACTTATACTCATGGGATGCAATGATTTCCCCATTTTCTGTACTCACCGACATCTTTACTTCCATGATTTGTGGTGGTGCTAGGATTATTATACTAATCTTTTGAGATATAAAATAATGTGTAGAACCTGAATCAAAAAGTACATTCACTATTCTTGAATGAATAACTAGCATATCTATCACCACTTCATTGTCGGGGTTCACTTCGGCAGAAGTGATGGCAAAAGCTCTTCCTTGCTATCTTGGATGTTTTTGGTTGCCTCCGATAACCCTTGGATTAGGGCACTGATTTGAAAAATGACCTGGTTCTTTGCATTTGTAGAATTGAACAACTCATTGAGGTTCGAACGGAGCGTTCCTCTCCTCTGTCGCAGCCGCAAGTCCTTCTTGCCGACAATTAACAGCTTGGTGCCCTTCTCTTCCACACCTGAATCATTTTCTCGTCCCCTTATGGAAATTTCCAGGGTACTTCTTTCCGCACTTTTGGCAAGTGGGGTGATGGATCTTCTTAGCACCATTGGATTTATCCATCGGACCACTAGCATTGAAGTCCACCTTACACTTCTTGTCCCCATGATACCCCTATGATTCCCCGATCTCAATTTCAACCTTGAGGGCACATCGGACAATTTCCTCATAGCTGTCGAAGTCACACATCTCTAATGCTTTCCGCAAGCTAGGCTTAAGCCCACCAAAGAAGAGGTCAAACTTGAATTTGTGGTAATGACAAAACCGAAAGCGTATCATGCAATCCTCGTGAAGTTTACCTCGTACGCTCCAACAGATTCTTCATCTTTTTTCTTGAGGGAAAGGAAGTCCCTTTCCATCTTATACTGGAGGGTTCACGGAAAATATTTATCGAAAAACATCTTCCAGAAATCCTTCCATTCTAACGCCTCGATCTCCTCCTCAGGCTTCGTATTTTTGATCAACGTCCACCATTGATCAGCTTCACCCTCCATATGATAATCCGCTAGGAGAACCTTCTCTTGTTCAAAACATTGGAGGATGTAGAACATCTTTTCAATGGATTTGATCCATTGTTCAGCGATCGTAGGATCAGATGATCCACTAAAAGTAGGAGGCCTTTGTCTCATGAAGCTCTTGATAGCGACTTGTTCTTTCTTAGTGGGGGTTGAACATTCCTCTTGACCCATGTTTCTATTCAATACTTGAGTTAGCTGAGAGAGAAGCGTGAGAACATTCGTGATTACCACTCCCATTGGATTTGGAATCTCATTAGTACAGTCATCACACTGATCTTCACAACGGTTGTTAGCCCGAGTCCTCATATTACCGACAATTGGCTGGAATAAAAGGAAAGTTAGGGGTAACACATAAAGGGTAATCCAATGAAAAAAGTTGTTGACTTATAAATAAACATTCATTTCCTTAACTCATGAGTCTATAGGCTTTAATCTAGGATTTTCATGATCTACTTTCTAACATATATTCTTAGGGTCATTTTTTTAATTCCCATAATAAGGGTTCATACTAAGCTTGTGAATTTATCAAAAAATATCTCCCAGGAGTGTCGTAACCAAGAGTGCAGCAAGGCCCATTGTCGTGCACCAGATCCCGTTCGAGTCTAGCTCAAAGCAGTGTTTTCGGGTTTTACCCCTAGGATACATCTGTGCCAGAGCCGCCTCTACCTTCTCGTATCCAGACAGGGATGTATTTGTTTGATAAACCACTTACTCGTCACTTACCAAAACATAAGGATGTTTTTATTATACTTAGTCTTGTATATAAGTCTTTACTAGGGTTTCCTAATCCCAAAAATAACTAAACCTATCATCTGATACCAACTATGACAACCCTGCTTTTTTATTACAACTTAAACATGATTTATTACATAAAACATCACTTGATACAACAAAGAAGATCGAGAGATTAAGTGTCTTTGAGGCTTAGGATCATTACATAAAAACATAAAACATGAAATACAACATCTTTATTAAAAACATCCTTTTCATGACCACTACATTCCTTCGTACTTAGCATTGCATGGGATAACCCGACGACATGCATAAGAAAAGGGTGAGCTATAAATCCCAGTAAGGGAGTACACATGGAATAAAATGAGGAGTAAAATACATGTTAGACAATAGGAATAATCAATAGAGCATAAAAGAAACATGAATATAAAGTCATGATAAAGCATGATAATCATAACATGGAGATGTGGCAATAACACTTATCATTGAATTAGCATGAGCCAAGGCTCATTGCACATGGAGCATGAGTAAACCCTCATTGAACATGAATCAAGAGTAAACCCTCGTTTCACTTGAATTATCATGAGTCAAAACGCATTGCACATGAAGTATCATGATACTATTCTTTACCCAATGCATTGGAGCGCTATAAGGGTGCACCCTTCTTAAACATTTCATTTCATGCATAATTGTGCCACATGGATCATAAAACATGGATTCATAAAACATAATAATTTATTCCATGATAAAGGAATGTGGAATTCACACATGAATCTTTGTAATCAATAAGTAAATGTGCATAAAGTTGAATACCCTTTATGGAGAAATGGCCATGGTATCCACTACACAATGGCATTGGCTTAGAAAATCGGTGCGATTTCGGCAGCTTAACGGCGTGACATAAGAATTCATAAAAATGGTTGATGAGAGAGAAAGGGGTTCCTCGTCATATTTACTTGTAATGGACAGTAAGGAGGTCATATAGATACATGTCCCAACAATTGTAATGGAATTTAGATTCATCATACAAAATTATTGTTTGAATGTAAAACAAGAGAGAGAAGTTCCTTTCGGAATTTCGTCATAGTAACGGGTGTACATGGGAGGCATTTAATGAGAGAGAAAAGGGTATCCCATCATTAAAAAATAAGAGGGCAGTATGGGGGAGGTGCAAAACCATACCCCAACATTCAAAATTGAAATTAAAAGGGCAATACAACTTACAGAAAATTGACAAAATTGAGAAAGGAAGAAAAAACCCTTACTTGGAAGTGTGCTTCCAAAGGCTAGAGAGAGGCTTGTGAGAGGCTTCTTGGGAGCTTGGGGAACCTTGGGAGGATTCTAGAGAGAGTATGGTAGAGGTTGGACGAACTCCAAGTGAGGAGGAAGTGGGAGCTTGGGTGGGTTTATATAGGAAAGGTGAGGGAATTCTTTATTATTTAGGTTTGGGTCCCCTTAATTTAAATTAATCCAAACCACAAACCATCCCATGGTTTTTGGAAAATGGAAGAGGATAACAATATTTTATAAGGCCTAAGTCCGATGTTCTTAAAATAATAAGGTTTCTTATGTGGAGGTGAGTCACACTCCCATGGAAATTAATTTTAAAAGGCAAAGTGTTGAATATGTCTTGAGGGGTCCATTAATGCTTTTAAAAGTAAGTCAAACAAACCCAAAATCACATTATTTTAATGATAAAACATATATTGGCCGAACATAAGTATTATGGTATTTTATTACATCACCATTGGGTCATTATGATGTCATAAAACACATTATATATTTAAACGGTATTTAATTTTTACCCAAAAATTTGACTGTCTCAGAAAATTATGAAAAATTCACCGTTGGATAATTTCAACGTCCTAATTCCAGAAATGACATTTATTTTATCTAAAAAAATTTCTAAATATGTTAATTTTAACTTTTAAAATAAAAACCAACATTTATCGAAAATTCACAGGTTTTGATAGAAATGGCTTTCAAACCTTAATATAATATTTTAATTACATTCATAGAATTATAAGATCATTTATTTAATAAAAAATTAATTTAATAATATTATTATTATTTTATTAAAATATTATTTAATTCAAAAATCCCTTAATTTAATAAAATAGATTTATTAATTAAATAATAACTAAAAACACCATTTGTACTTTAAAAACTATTTACAATGTATCAAAAATGACTAGAAATTATATTCATTATTATATAAAAAAATAATGTACATGACCATAGTACTAATTATTTGTAACATGACCCCTTAAAACAGCCGCATAAGACCAAAGGGTAAGGTGTGCGATGGTGACAGACTCTTGGGGTGGCTCGGATAACATCGCTCGAGTGGTAATCTCTATCAACTTCCACTTTTCCCATAGATGGTCTCGTTCGAGCATGACATGGTGAAGCTCAGCTTGGGCTTGGTCAAGGGCGAAGCCCAAGGATTCCACCTCTTTTATGAGCTCCAAAAAATGGGCTTCGTATGGGGAAATTCTACTAGATGAGGCCATCACTTCTTTTGTCTGAGTAAATTGGATTTGTTAAGGCCCTATATTTATACTAATCATGTGATGACTGTTCAACGACTATATTAACAACGGTCAAAAATCATAACATAAAACCAAATAAGTTGACATCTTATAAATACATTTTATATAAAGAGACATTTAATCAGATCAGGAGGGATTTTCCATTAATGAAACTTTGGGTAGTTACATAAAATATATGTTGATGACATTATATTCAGATCAACTCAGCAATCCTTAACTGATTCTTATGTGAATCCCATGAAATATGAGTTTGAAATGAGTATGATGGGTGAGTTAACATTTTTTTAGGTTGTCAAAAATCTCAAAAACCAAAAGTAACCTATATATCCCGATATATGTATATCAAATATTTACTTGAACTATATGGATATGAAAACACAAAAAGAATAAGCACTCCAATCGGTACCTCAAATAAACTTGATCTTGATGAAGCTGGGAAACCAGTAGATCAAACATATTTTAGAGGTATGATATAAAGTTTGTCATACTTGAGAGCTACTCATCCAGACATAATGTTTTATGTATTCTTATATAAAATATATCAATAAAATCTCAAGTAATCTCATTTAAAATCAGTGAAACTAATTTTTCACTTCATAAAGTGAAATATGGATTTAAGAATATTTTATTATTATAGAAATGATTTTGTTCTAAAATGTTTTTCAGATGTTGACTTTTGTGGTTGTATAATGGATTGAAAAAGTACATCTGAAACATGTCATTTCATTAGAGATTCATTTGATTATTAATCATGTAAAAAATAACATTCAATAGCACTTTCCAATGATATAACTGAATATGCAGCAACTGGAGGTTTTTGTGCTCGAGTGTTGTGGATGCAACACACACTAACTAACTATGATATGAGTATTTCCAAAAATCAAATACTATGTGTTTATACTAGTTCCATTGATCTTCATAAAAACCCCTCACATCACTCACTGTCAAAACACATATATATTAGACATCACTTTCTTAGATATCACACACTTAAAGGAGATATTATTTTATAATTTATCAGAATGCAAGAACCACTTGCAGATATTTTCACAAAACCATTATATTTTGATAAATCAAAATACATTAAGAAAAAACTAAGAAGTATCATTATAAATAAATCATTCACTTCTAATTCTCGTTTAAACCATATCCTTACAATAAGTTACTTTTTTCCAAAGGGGGAGTTTAAATGCTTTTCATCGATTTTACTTTTATCAGTTTTACATTTTAATCAGTTTCACTTTTTTCTGTTTTAAATTTTAAGTGGTTTCACTTTTATCTATTTTAAATTTTAATAGGTTTCACATATATTTGTTTTTCAATTTAATTAGTTTCACTTTGTATCGGTTTCACTGTTTATTTGTTTCATGTTATCAGTACTAGATTTTTTTTATCAGTATTAGATAATTTTACCAGTAATGGGTTATCGGTATTGGATTATTCCATTGATACTAGATTGTCGGTATTATAATATTTTATTAGAAGCAAATTTTTTAATCGGTTTTAGAATTATAATTGGTCTCATATACTTTTTGGTATTATATGTCTTATTATCACAAGAATAATATATTGGACCTAATAAATCTATAATGATACTCTGATAGGTAAAATTTCTAAAACATAATTTTGTTCATTCAAAAAGTTATTTTTCAATTATTTAATTTAACTCCGAATCGGATTCATTCTGATCATGATTTTCTTTTAAAGAAAACCTTAATAGTTCAAAGTCATTCTCAACCATTGGATCCTTTAGATCAAATCATGAATGAAATTTTAATTTAAAAAAGAACACATCCCTAACAATATCACATCTAATTCTATTAAATTTCTCTCAGGTCCTAATGCTCTATGAATACTCAACACGATCTGTAATCATATTTTTCCACGGTTTTTGTAATTAGTTGTCTCCTTGGCCTTCATAACCAAGAAATCATCAGGGTTCGAGACAGTCTTTTGTGTATGAGTCAACTGACTATTCTATAAAGAAAATGTTTCCAAAATATTTCTCTTCCGTGACTTTTTGAGGTGAAGGGTTAGTCTCTCATGACTTTAATTAGAATTTTTATTCTTCATTGAAAAGGATAATAAAATTCCATGGTTGGGAATCCATTTCTGTTGAATGACCAGATTCAGATCAATATTTGGTATATTATGAGGAAGTTTTTCAAATCTATAAAACAATGGAGATAGATAATGGTCTCATAATTTCTTTTATGATGTATGATAATAAATATTCCACATCAGTAAAACAAAAAGCCACATTTTTGGAGTTCCATGTGAAGGGGGTTCTCTTTTTTCTATCTCATAAATTACCTGAACTGGATGGAACCATTGATAAATGAAAAGCTAAATAATCTCTTGTTGAGATTTATGAGTACAAGAGAAAGGTATGTAATTTATAAGGAGATAATATACTTATATCCATATAAATTCAAGGATTTCAACTTTCGTGAAAGGGTGAAAAGGAAACTTTTAATTATTCATATGTTTAGTTTCTTGATTATATAGTGAATATGAGGAAGTTAAATCTAATGGGATTCATTTTCTTGGCAATTTAGAAGCACAAATACTGTTCCATAAAGTATATCGAATCATATTTCCCACCATTCCCAGTATGTTTTTGAAAGAGTTTCTAAGTTTATGAAATGTTTCAATTATGTCAAATATGACATCTTTCAAGGAGACTCTCATAAATAAGGATATGATAATGAGACTCATGATATGATTCAATCCTGAATAGAAAAAAATGAGAAAGATCTGGAAGCTGAGAAAGGAAACGATATAGCTGTATAGAGTGAAAAACATCAAATCTCTCTAAAACATCCCCAAGTAAAAGAAAGGTGGTTAAGACTACAAATCCCAATAAGTCAAAGAAACAAAATGCAGTATCTGATGAGGATACAACCATGTGGACATAGAATAAGGATGAAAGGTAACAAGGGGAACCTAAATTGTGTTTCGATCTAGCTAAATCCTTAGCACATAAAATAAGATCATAACAATCATTAAACGAAGAAGAAAGGAAGAAAATAATGAATAAGAGAAAGGCTCAAGCTATTTATATTTATATTCTTCTCATGAAATCTGAGTAAGCCTAAATCAGAATTTTAATATGGAACCACATTTTTAGATTCAATCAGATTCAACTGAAAAAAGAAAAGAGAAACAATCATTTAACTAATATGCTAAAAAAAGTTTCATTCAAGAAACTAGAGAATAAGAAAAAGAACAAGGTGAATAGGAAAAGGGACAAGAAAAAGATGAAGTAGAAGATAATGATGTTGTAAACAAGATAAATCATTCAGCAAAATAATCAGATGTCCTGTATTTTAAATTTCCATCTATTGATCCTAATTTATCCAAGGAAGCCCCTAAAATGGTTTCATACAATAAAGTAATTTAAATTTATGATAAATAAGAAGAATAAGAAAATGATAAGAATCAGAGCCAACTAGATTAATTTATCAGCATTGAAACTCATTTCAGTGATCTCCTAGAACACACTACAGATACAGATTCAAAAAGAACAATCACAGATAAGGTAATTCAATACATCAAAAAATCATTAAACAGATTTAAAAAACGTATAATGTTATTTCCAAAAATTGAAGCTAGGATAGATATAATTTCGAATATTCGTGATTAAATAATAGACTTTGTCATGATTCTAAGGGACATGTTTTTGAATCTTGAAGATGATTTCATGATATTCATGGAAAATGATGCTGAGCATAGTAAGGATTTTAATAAGGTTTTCAAGTTCTCTTACAACATTGATAAAAATCACATTTATTATCTGAACAAGATTGATGATTTGGTAAAGTAGGTAAATGATCTCAATTCATTATACCAAAATTTGGTCACTTATTTGAATGAAAAACATGAAAAATTTAAAAGAACATGTGCCAAAAAAGTAATAGCACTTGAAGAGATTTCAAATATTAAGAGAAAATTGTATGATTGTTGTAATGACATTATTTTTCTCTCAAATAGAGTTATAATTCTTGAGAAAACCTATAGACTTGGACTATATGATTTCAATGAACACGAAGTTAGGATTAAAAAATATGAAGAAATAAATCGGATTCTTGAACAAAGGCTTTGGAAACAAGAATTGATTATGGAAGGACAGGAAGCGAAGCTGAAGTCATAATAAGAATCTTTTAACAAATGGATGGAAGATGGAAAATAATTCCAGAATATGAAGCTTTTTATGTTCAACCTCTTAGAAAAAAGTGTAAAGAATAAATTTTTTGACTTTTATTGTAATAAAACATTATTTCATTCAATGTAATATCTATTTTTTGTACATTTATTTTATAACTATTTGCAGGACATGAATTTTTTCCCTAATTGTTTTTAAAAAATGACAAAGGGGGAATAATTTGGAAGAGAATAAACTAGTTTTAAAATAATGGGAAAAGGTCGAAAACCTTGTTAAGAGGGAGAACACACAAGTAAAAGTAAAGAGGATACAATCCTAAGTGATATTTTTATACTATGGTGGAATTAGTCATATTCACCATTACATTCAAAATAGTTACTAAACTCAGTGGGAGATAAGTCTTTATTATTTGTTTTATTTTTTGATATCAAAATAAATGGATATTGTTGAGTCAAAATGTGTTTCAACTATCTCATTGATCATTTTTTTGAAAATCACAAATTACTTATTATTTATATTTTTTTACATCATAAATAGATATATTGTATTACAATCATAATCACATATATCATACTCATATATGTTTTTTTCTTATCGTAATCACATAATTTTGTTCTATATCATAATAATATGCTTATTGTTTGACATTGTAATTTTATACAATTTTTCTAAATTGTAACTAGATATGTTGTTTTACAATCACAATAACATAAGATGTTTTTGTAACCATATGTATCAAAATTACGTTACGCATTGTATTAATTTTATGTTTCATAGCCATGTTAAGAATCTTACATATGTTATGTATCGTAACCATGATATACATCTTAACCATAATAAGAATTATGACTTTGTTATGTATTGTAACCACAACATTAATCGTAACCATGATATGCATCATATCCATGTTAAGAGTCATGTCTCTGTTATGTATTGTAACCATGATATGCATCATAGACTTGTTTTGTATCTTATTCATATTATGCATCATAACCATGTATCGTAATTTGGATATACATCATTATCACATTTTTCATGGTAACCAGGTTATATATCACATTCATATTATGCATCATAATCATTCTTCATAACCAGGTTATACATCGTAATCAAATTATGCATCATAACCATGTTATGTATCATAAACATGATATGAATTTTAACCATGATTTTAATCATAACCACGATATGAATCGTAACCATGATATACAACCTATCCTTGTTAAACATCATAACTATATTATATATTGAAACCATGATATACATCGTAATCACAATATACAATATTTATTTTACTCATGTAATGAATTATACTAATGTCATACTTCAATACCATATACATGATTATCATACTCATTGTCTCATACTTTTTTATATACTTATAACCAAAACAATGTCATGAAGTTTGTTATATAATAATCAAAATGATATAGCATATTCTATTTTTTTGACCGTTTTAATGTCAGGTGTCTATGTCCCTCCAAATATTCTTGTGAAATATGATTTTTGGAGGAATTGGGACCATTGGAACCTTAGTCCTATAAATAAGAGGTCATTCGAACTAGAGAATACATCTTTTGAATCATTCTAGTTCTAGTGAGAGACTATGTGACATCTCTCATGCTTCATGCGAAATCCTTGGAATTACAAAACAAGAATGAATTGTTCTTAGTTTTTGTATTTCAA
This sequence comes from Viscum album, assembly GCA_963277665.1. Lineage (NCBI taxonomy): Eukaryota > Viridiplantae > Streptophyta > Magnoliopsida > Santalales > Viscaceae > Viscum > Viscum album. Next base: position 1,500,049,849 of record OY728136.1, on the reverse strand, counting down.
TGAGTTCATTGTTTTCCTTTTGTGACTGATCATTGTAATAATGATCAAGGGCTTATGGAGATAGGAAGATGGTTCTACTGTTTGTTGAATCGAGTGATTTCAAGGATTATAAATACAGAGGTACTGATTACCTTATTAATCAAGGTCTTCTGGGGATATGAAGAAAGACTTTCAAATCACTGTATTGATGGCTTAATCGAGTGGTGGTAAGACAGACCTTTTATCTGAAGTGAAAGGATACCCAATTATTTGGGATAAAATAATTGTAATACATTTTTTCTGCTTCTATTTTTAATAGAAAGGTAATTGTATTGTTTACTCTTTATAATCATATTCATTTCTATTGTAATTGTTCTTATTATGATACATTCATTACATATTGTATTAAATGATTATATATGTTGGATTTTAAAATCATTTACATTTTTTTACTCTGATCATTGTATTTAATTCAAATACAATTCTATTAATAACATATCATTTCATATCATATCATATCCATTAGATCCAGGACTCGTATGGTCATTTTTATTGATTTTAAATTGTATAAGTTTAATACCTATTATACTATTTTCATTCTTAAGAGTTTAAATATAGATTTTATAACACACAAAATTAACCCCCTCTCATATTGTACCATCTCATATACATTTAAATATATATTTCAATCCAAAATCCTCTATTGAATTATGATGATGTAAATCCTAATTTCATAGAGAATATAACACCCCATGTGAGAGATATATCCTTAATTTACATGTTTCTAATGTTATTCCATGATTTTTCTTCTAGGGTGTCTAGATGATTTTCATGGAGGGTTTGGGAGTGGTTGTCCATTTCTGGATCAACCAAGAGAAATAACATGTCATAGTGGTAGGAATTTTGTGCATGGTGTGTCACTTTTAAACATTAGGAGACTAAAATGGGTGGCCTATAAGAAGTGTTCAAGGTCATTGATTTCTAAGAGAATCACTATGACACATACCCATTAGGGCTCATATAGCCTAGTCTGACCCTTGGTGAGAAAAAAATAGTCATAGTTTGTGAAATATACCATTCTAGTTGGATTTTTCTTAATCCTGAGTGTCATTATATTATCGTAACCACACTAAGCATGGATCTATTATGCTACGGTGACAGTCAAAAAAAATTAATCAGTTTTTTTTCTTATTAATTTTTGTTTGAGGATTTATGGATCCAAATTAATTCCTCATTATATGTTTTTTAATGTGATTTAGGCCTGAAATAAATTCTATTATAACCCATAAAATCCCTCATTCTCAGTTATTTAGATCATTCATTTTAGGGTGATCCCTTGGAATAATTCTTGCATATAGAATGTGGGTTGTTTTAGAGGCTGATTATTAGTGATGTAGTCATTTTTATCGGATATTTAGGGTTCATTAGTCTTAAGGAATGTTGATTTACTATAAATATTTTATTTTTGGAATTTTAAGTTTTATATTTCTAAATAATTATTAAATAATTTTTAATAAAACCCCTTGTATTATATAGGTTGTGAAATCATTGGTTCCTTATCATTTTTTATTTCATACTTCTTATTTGAAAAATGGGTAGCATTTTAATGAAATCATGTTGAAAATTATAGAATCATCTATTTAATGGTTTGATAATGAAATTTATATTTTAATAATCTTATTAAATTTATTAAATGTTTTTGTTTTTATAAAAATAAATATTGAATTTGGAAATGGCATTTTTGATGTATGTTGGCCTGAAAGTCTATTTTGTGGCCAAACCATGTTTGTAACTAGAATTAAAACATGCCTCCATGTATGATAGAGGCTTTAATATAGCAGTGGGAGTTTAGAGAATAAGTTAGGTAGAATATACCACAAATAAAATAGTCACTATATAGTATAAGTAAATAAATATCATAGTTACAAAATAACTTAAATAATAAAACATACAGTAAGAAGATAAAAGATGAAACTAAAAATAAAATAATAATGAAACATTGAATATAAGGATGAAATATAACTAAAATATATATTGGATGTCATATAAATAACAAAACCAAACTGAAAATAAAAACTAAATCAAAAGACCCTAGTCCAAAATTCCACTTCAGTTACATCTCTAAGATCTAAACCATCAAGGATGAAATCTAAAAAATAAGACCCCTTCCAATTTTCCAAAAATAAAAACAAGAAATCTACTAAGGTACCCAATGGAGGCCTGAATGGGGCATTATAAAAACACAATAGGTCAATTCCACTATGTCTAAACAAAACTAGTATGATATAAAGTTATTGAAATAAATTAACAATAGGATACTATTTAATTTTTTAATAAAACACATAACATTAACCAACCAACCCTTGAGTACTAGGTAGAGTATAAGTGTTAGGGAAAACTGAATTGGATACATTAAGGATTTATATTTCACATGGATGATCCTAAGGAAAAATTAACGATCATTGGTCCATTCCTCAAGAAGAACAAATCAGCTATATTTGAATTACCATGCTACTGTCACTTATGTATTTTGAGGGTGAAATACCAAGGAATGGGGAATGTAACCATATAATACTGGTCTCCATGATAATTTCCATCTTTGATTCACTTACATATTCACATGTGCATGTCAAGAGGAGTGAATAATTGATTTTCTAGTGAGTTATTCTATTACAAGATGAACCACTAGTGCCATGACTCACAATATAGTTGTCCAACCCCTTAGGTATCTTTCCAGCATACATATAAACAAGAAAAACGTGTATACCATTCATCACCTTTCATATCACAAGCCTATTCAGTAAACTTAACTCATTCTATTAACCAAAATTGTGTCCTCAATCGGTATATTCTCTTGCACCAGTACGAATCACAACAATCAAACCATGGTAAGTTTAAATTTATCTAATTCATTTTCCAAAACACAACATGAAATATTTTAAATTTATTTTCTTAATCCAAAATTTTAATATCATAATTTAAGATTCATAATAACATTAACGGGAGGCTCTCCATATGGGTAACTAATAGTGCATTCTAAATGACAATGGAGCCGATAGGGTGTAATGAGGGGTATAAGATGTTCCATTTCATCAAACATAGATTTAATGAATTTTTTGGGTTTCATTAATTGTGTGATGACATAATCAAAAAAAATTCAAATACCTATATATCATGAAACATACTTTGGATAAATTTTATATACCACCCATCTTATCCGGCGATAAAAGGTGCACCCCCAATGAGAAATGAAGTTGATGGTGATAAAAAAACAAATATCAATCAAATATCAATATTAGAAAACCTATTCATTGGTTGTTATGATATCACAACTCTATAATTGATTATATGTAATGATAGGATAAAATTAAATACATGGAACTCACCAGAGACCAAATGCCAGATTGAGATGTCTAGGAGGGAATAAATCTCCCAAAATGGACCTCGAGTCTGGCTTGGGTTCCAAAGAGGTGGTTGTACGACCAAAGAGGTAGGAATCGATCATAAAACATGAATACATAATACGGTTCTTGAGTAATTCATGTTGTGGACCCATTTTATGTAGTTAATTCCAACTACATCGAAAAAACATCCCCTAATGTTAAAAATATTGTTATCAAACTTTTCACAATAAGGAATTATTTCATGGATTGTTAAATATTTATGTTATGATACTATTTCATATCTTCTTTAGAGAAATATATTCACATCACTAATTAGTTATTCCATGTAAAACAAGTTCATGTCCACTATAAAATTAAAATCATGAAACAGTTCCATAGTTTCATTAGAGTGAAAAATTCACGTCATGAATTAGTTACATTTTCTAAATACATTTTGTTGCGATTACTCACTAAAAAATATTATATAATATCATGAAAAGATATAAACTCACCACTAACTAATGGATAATCCATTTATTACTCAACCATGATTATATAAGGACTCCATCAATTCTAAGAAATATCCAACCCCTTAAATTTGGTTAATTTTGGAAAAGGTATCTCTATCTTCAAAAGGCTCAACCACTATGGCTAATGTGATGAAAACCCAACTAATAGTGACTGAACTAAAAATTAAAATAGGTATGTACTTAAATAATATGAGATTATACACCTTTCATACCATATAATAACTCATCCCAGATCTACACTATGAGTCACTGAGGGGGTCTTAGTGAACAAGTATGGCCAGAGTTATTCTATAACGGATTTCCACTCCCTTGTCTCCTATTGAAAATACCCATGATTCAACTACACCCATATTAGGCATAGAGTATTTCCTTAGATATACAGATCACCACATTCCCTAATCTATATTATATTCTCTTCGAAGGAAACATAAAAACCAAGTTATATGTAATCAAATTATATCACATGAGAATAGTTAGAATGATATCTATGATTCTATGAAATATGAAACATTTATTGCATATAATAGTAGCTCAAATGAAGGGCCAATAGGTATTCCATTAGATCAACCATTCCCATCATCTCAAATGTTTTGACCTAGGCATGATCTTCCCTTGATTCTTAATGTAGAATTTCCCAAACATAAGAAACATAAAAAGGGAAACATGATGACTTGACTCAAACTCTATCGATCATATATGATGGTTAGAATAATATTTCTACTTACCCTACATTATCAATTACTGATTCCTGATCAACTAAACCTTGTCAGACATCTCCTTCATGAGACAAGGTCAAATGAGTGATTACTCAAGTACCTATGTCTAGAAAACATGAGATCTACATTTATTTTTATAAAAGGCCTCAAAATTTAATGTATATAGTTATGAATAGAATATTGTATTATAAGATAACTCCCCGAGTTCCAAATTCAGCTCCCACAAACCATATAAATAAAGTATGGAGGACCATAAAATATCTTTTAAAATATGATACGTCCATTTAGATTTTATTTTTGTCTAAGAATGATAGTAATTTCTCATAAGAACCTATAATTTCCAAGAAATATGAAGACCATTTGAGAACCGACAAGAGAAATGAGGGTGTCTACCATAAGTGATACTCCATGGAATACCAGGTCGTAGAATAACTTCCCGCATGTAAGGACCACCCAGAACATCAAAGGTGAAGGTATTCTATAAGAAATAAGTGGGATAACTTCAATAATAAATCAATTATCTGCTAAAATACATCATTCTAGAAAGTATACCTACACATCTCTATCATTAAATCCATAGTGACATCATCCAACTTCTATTTTGGAATGGGAAGAGGGGATAAAAAACCAGATGGCCTTTAGTGATCAACATTCTCTAGTTAATAAGTGAAAAATATGGATATGAATCCCACTACATACTTTTTCATTCTTTTCCACCAGTACAATCGATGAATATCAAGATATGTCATTTTCTTAAATGTAGTTTCTTCCCATACAGAAGAATGAATGTATATAATCATCTTCTCATGTAGGCAAGTAGAAACCCATACATGTCCATGGATAAGTAAAAAATTTATAATAACAAGACACCATTATGGTGGTGAATCCCCATCATATATTCAACCCTAATAGGTAATAACTCCATATATAATCATTCATTGTTCTTGATTTGGTATAAAAGTATGGTTATAATATATGTCGATGTAAGAGAGACTTGTTCCTGGGACTCTAGAACATCAAGATTCATTTATTAAATGAGTGAAATCATATTTCACTCATTGAATGACTCCATAACATAATTCATTAGTGTATGGTAGCTCAAATAATCAAAAATGATAGTTCCCTTTCCTTTTTTATAAGCTAGCTCAATGTCGAAATACTATAGATACTCGATCCATATCATCGGCTGAAGGTTCATGTCCCACCGAGAAGAGATGTACCTAAGGAACATTTGGTCCTTATAAAACTCCAAAATCTCACCGAAAAGGTAGTGTCTCTTGAATATCGTGTTATTTAGTACTGTAAATAACTCTATATCAAGATTTGGATAATTCCACTAAAGTTTCTTTAGCTTTCTTGAGCTATAAAGAACCAATTTATCCTCTTGCATCAAAACTGCTCCAAGTCCAACATGGAATCGTTCAAAGTACATGGTATATGAATTAACATAACCAATTAAGTTATGGATTAGTAATGAATTTATAAAACTCAACATCTTTAGAAAAAATATATCACAAGATTCTGACCCAAAAAAATGCCACCATTTCATGGCTAGTTTATACATTAGTTCTACTATATGGGATAAGTCTTGGATGAAAAACTGATAATAACATTCTAAATCTATAAATATTCAAATATATAATACATTTAGGGGCTATACCCATCATACTATGACAATAAACGTATCTAGGTCCACTAAATGTGTGTACTATTAGATGTAATGACCCATTAAATGAAATTTATTAAACCAAAAACATCATTAGGATAGATTAACAAAAATTCAATCTTCCCTAACTATACATAGAGGATGTCAAGATATTAGAAATTATCTTATCTTAATTGGTAGTACGTATATATTTAATTGATAATAACCACCAAAAATTGATCAATAATATTATTAATGATCTGATTCAACAAGGATATGAATACTACAAGTTTATTTTTTAAACCAAACAGAATTACCATAAACTTTTATAACCTCTATATTATTGTATATAAAAAATGAGGTATGTATTATGATGTCTATTTCAAATGGCCAGACACAAATATCAATTCTATTTTTAAAAAAAATCTCTAATCAGCAGATCATTTTTTCTATGTGTTGATGGGGATACCAGTTATTAATCATCATATTGATCAATCTATGATTGTTCACACACAATATAGAAGTTCCATAAGTCTTCTTAAAAATATCATGATATAATCCTAATGTTACATGCTAATTTATATGATTCCAAACTTTTATAGATCATCTAATTAAACATTAAAATCATGAAGCTCTCCTGGTTCCATCCTATAAGGTGGGATGGAAACTGAAACTTTTCCCAGTACCAATTTGATCGTGAAATTGATCTCTCTCTTCAATGGTAAACCATTGAACTCTTGAAGAAAAAAATAATAATAATAGTATACCATATTAGGAGAAGTATCCTAATATATTCTATATTATTTATAGGAAATTATTACTGTATAATTCTTGATAAAATTTAATCTACACTGAATTTTTCATAAACAACCTTCCTGAAGATCACACTCAACTAGGTGGAATTAACTGTCTCCTTATTAATATTGGAAGGTAACTCTCCACTAGTAAGATTAAATATGATATTAGTAGATAAAAACCCAATAAATAGAAATAATAAACTTTAAAAACTTCATATATAGCATAATAAGATCCAAAAATAAATGGTAATAACATATTTCAAGAGAATATGTGTTGAAATGGTTGAAATTCAATTACTGCACTTTCAAAAGTGTATCTATGGTCAAGACACCATCCAATAATTTTCATAACCATGTAAAATATGTTTTAATAAAGGGGATATATAAAGTAAAACATTTAAAATTAATCAGAAAAACACAAGCTATGTTAGATGGTATAAGAATTGTACAATTGATGTTAAATGGTTCTACATCCAAGATATCTTGATTAGAATGCATATCATGCTACTGACTTGCACCTATTTCTGAGGATCAAGACATACTACCTTTATTTATTAACACTGAGTGCTACTAATGCTCATGTACTAGAGTATCATGTCCCCAAAATATTCCTGAACATCTGGACGAACTCTAGCTATTAGACTACTGATTATTAAATGAGTTGTTTCTGGACTCCGGTTCCATTCTTAATCCCCTTATTCTACTCTGATTCTATGAAATCCAAAAGGATATCTGAAGATAACTCATACTACTATGAAATAAACACTCCACATAGGCGTAATAAATGAAATGGTTCTTTTTTATCTCATTCCACAATAAATTCACTCTAATGGGGCATGATTCTAATCTCGTCATCCAATCCCAAGAATATTATCCTGGATACTGATGTGGTTGTGACTGTCACATAGATGCTTCCTGAAACATGAAGAATACACCATAGATTACCCTATTAAATCTACATACCCACAAATCAAGGACTCTCTTAGATTCGATTATGTGATAAGATCATGATTCATCACATCCTAAGAATAACTCAGGAGAAATATGTTAACTGGCGATTGTATCTTGTAGAAAATGAATTCCAAACAAAGCCTTCCCCATACTACCACATCAGTTTCTAAAGATAGAGAAAACACTACAGGTCGGGGAAAATATAACATAGTACATAAATTGAATGATTTCTCATGTCAGGTGCTTGAAATCAGAGGCTTATTACCTTTTAATGAATATGGATAAATGTAGATAATTAAATTCAATTTAAATTCCTTCCGGGTTAGATCCTCTTTCCGATCACCTAACTCCAAAATGTCTCACTATTGTTTTTCGACTATTCATAACATGTAGGTATCATGATTCACCATCTTGAACGAGGAATTATTTAGGATATTTAATATATAAATAACTATTCATCATAGGTACCTCCCTCTTTAGTAAACATTTGAGAATGTTGATTCCAAATGTCTCAATTACTCATAGATATCAAAGTTATGGTATGAACAATATCCCTCTCCATGGATTTAATTTCCCTTAAAAAGCTATCATGAAGTTTATTATACAAATGATTCTCGGTAATGTCTATATGGTTTGAATAAAAATTGTTATGACCGTGGTTATTTTCACTCTCTAGATGCTCAACTTGATGATGTTGAGGAGGCATTTTCTATACAAGAAAAACAAACTACTTTAAACACTAGATAAACATCATGTTCAACCTCAACAGATGAAAAAATAGAGAACCACTGACATAAGTTTCCCTTATACAAATATTAATAAGGTAATTAACATAACACATCTTTCCATTCATTTTATTTAATAAATATAACAAAAATAATATTTTATAGTTCATATAGAAAAATATATCACATGAAAAATTATGTCCATATAATGAACAATTATGTTCAATATATATATATATATATATCCCTTCATTCATATCAAGATTCACATGTACTCATCTCATTCCATGTGTGATTACATGTATACATCTCATGAGAAAATAAAATTAAACAACATTTAAATCACCCATTGTGAAATGACATCAACTGTATCAAGTGAATAACAGGAAAAAATCTGATACATAGGTACTCATTTTACCTTTTACATTGGTTAGCTACCCCAATTAATAGTCTAATTTCCATGTTCCTTCATTTTCATAATGTACCATCAACCTTTCTTAAATAGTAAAATAAGAGTAAAGATGACATCAGTTCTCTACTACCACAATGTAATGTCCCCCATCCTAACACTCTATCATATGGACAAACCATGTTGGCTACTAGTCATTAATCACACCACCCCATATTCCAAAGGCTATAAAATAAAAGTGGGGGTGTAGAGAACAAAGTGGTGAGACTATACCTCCTAGTTCAATGATGAAATATAGTAGAATTAAAAAAATATTAATATAATGGAAAATGAAGGAATAATAAATCATAAAATAAGAAGATAAATAATTAAGCAAATAATAAAAATAATAACAAACCATGTAATGTTATACTAAAATGTAACTAAATTACATGCATAGAGGCATAAAGGTAAAAGGACAAGATGACAAAAATAAACTCAAAATACCTCGGTCATAAATCCCATGACCGAATCGTCTCTAATATCAAACCCATCTAGTAATAAAAAACAACAACAAGGTCCCTTGATCTTTTCCAAACCAACATCCAAGTAAAATTATTGCATACCCAATGTCAAACAAAATAGGGTTTGAGTACAACACATTAGGTTAATAACAGAAGGTCTAAAAATCCACTCAGATAGAAAGTGGAATCAATAGTGGAATAATAGGGTACTATTTAATCACATAATAAATCACATAAAATAAACTTGTCAACCCTTGAGCTAAAAAATGACACATAGGAACATCTAGCAATGATTCACCTCTATGATGGATGTCTCTATCACACGATTCATCCCCCTTTATCGGGATGAATTTTACAGTACCAGGTCTCAAAATGCACAAGTGGGTTCCATGGATATTCCTATGTTGGTGTCTCATACATCTTTCTAGAGATCAATATCAGGCCAAATAGATTGTAAAAATCTCATACTAGACTCTATGTGATTTCCCATGATGATGTCACTTATATCTTCTAATATTGACATTAGAAGGGGTGAATCTCATCTTGAGCTCTGGGATCTCCTATTAAAGGACGATCCACCAATTCAATGTCTCACAATACAGTATTCCAAGACCTCCTTAATTCTATCATCAAATATATATATAAAATAGACACATGTATTCATGTCATCACTATTTATTTAACATGCCTAATTAGTTAATTTGTCTCATTCAGTTTACCAAGAATATATTCCCATTTGGTAGATTCTCTTGTGATATAGGGAATCAACATAATCAAACCATTCCCTGATTCAACTTATCCAAATTCATTTTCAAAGATGAAACATGCTGAAATATCAATTCAAATTGTTAAAAAAGAACCCAAATTTAAAAATTTCCAGTTCATTGTAACATCAAGTGAAGGATAACTTTGTGGGTGGCAGCAAGACCAATGAAAACTCATTGGGACACATTAGGGTTCAGTAGGAGGTCTAAGGACTTACATTTTATAAAAAACACCTTTAATAAATTATTTGGGTCACACGTATAGTGTTATAGCCTGATAAAAATTATTTCACATACCTATATAAATATAAAAATACTTTAGTGAAATATTCTAGACCACCCACCAAAATACAGATATCAAAGAAACACCAATAGCAGGGTACACCCACTAAGAAACAGTGTAAAAGGAGATCAAAAATGAAATCCTAGTTCACAAAATTATTCATATCAAGAACATGTTTCAATGAAAATTAATTGATCACAACACTATAATAGAGGATGGAATAAGAACAAAGAAAAACATTGTGAAGGAACTCTTTAGAGATTAACTGCTAAACTGATACCTTTGGGAGGGAAGGAAATTCCCAAAAATAACATCGGGTAAATCGTGGGAATGAATGTTGTGGTTTCACAATAAAAGAGGTCTGATTCAAGAAAAATACATCACTAAGAACTACTATTATTGATAAATTAAAATTTTTAACCCCTTCCACAGTGTGATTTACACATAACAAAAAAACATCCCCTTGGGTTAAAACTAAACTGATCAACATTTTCATGGTGTAAACTGATTTCATTTATCATATAACATTCATGTCATGAAACAAATTCAGGGATTATTTTTAGAGACAAAATCAAATTTTGAATTATTTATATGGTGTTACTCCAATTTGATTCATATAAAATAATCACATCATAATAATAATTCATGGAATATTTTGAGAGACCAATGGACATTATGAATTAGTCACAAGAATAGAATACTTACTATAGGATGTAGACACTAAAAATCCTATATAAAATACCAACATTCCTTAAACTCGTCTTAAGACAAATTAACATAAATTTAAAAATAAGGGACATTGATAACCAAACATATTCATTCCAACAAACATAAATCCCCAAACAATAGGTAATTTTCTGAAAAAGTGTCCCCATCCAAAAAATCCAAGACCACAAAAGTTTAAGAGAATAAAAACACAAATTAGAGAGACTTGACCAATTAGATAATGAGGTACATAACTATAAAAATATTTTGTCTTACTTCATATATGGAAAAAGGGTTCATCATTCATTAAAATATGCCTTTTTTATAAGGAATTGGTGCTTTGTTCAGGACTGGAGGCATGTTGGTATAACACGAGGTGGAAACAAGGAGAAGAATGAATCTTTACACGTGATAGTTGGTATTTTAATTTGTAAATAATTCATGTGTGATTATGAATTAGGGTATGGATTTGAAATGTGGAAAAAGTGTATGAATATAATGATTTTATTCAATTATTTTTCTAAAACTATTTCTTATAGTAGGCTATATTTATATTCTCACTATCTATTTTATATAAATTATGAGACAAATTGTTTTTGGCCCCAGTGGTGTGTGTGGGATGTGTCATGGGGAAAACCTACTTCTTATTATTACTAACCAAATAATTATATAATTTTTTTAATAAATAAATTTTATTCATGATGTCATAGGTAATATGAGGTTATCTTTCTTCCCTTGTTGTGAATCTTGATTCTAAATTCTCATGTTGATGTTTGAAGATTAGAGATTCTTTTTTGGATTGGTTAGATTTATTCCAAATTAATGTTTCTACATTGATACATCCTTTGGTTTTATTTGGTTATTGGATATACATTGATTATTCTACATTTATTTTTTTATGGTTTTTGACTATTATTATTTATTATCATTCATTATATATATGGTTTTGTTGATTTATTATTTATTCACTTGTTTTATTCATTAAAAGGAAAAATTATCTAGGAATGTATAGTTTATTTCATGGAATTTAATTCCTTCCTTTGGTGTCTTTTGGATGTCACCAAACGTTAGTATCACCTATGAACAATTATATTAAAATGGATTAGAAGGGGTTATTACATCATGGGAATATTTAGATTTTTGAGCTTCCATTTCCACATCAAAAGAATATATAATCACTTATTCATGGGTATTAATGTTACTTATGGATAAATGCATTTAAATATATGTTTTTAAACACTGAAAATCTGATATATTTTTATATTTGTGAAGATGGTAAAACTATATGAGTACCTTCAAAGACTAATAATATTTTATTCATATTTACATGTGGATTCATCATCCTTATACTTCATATCTATATTGTCCCTATCCATTTTTTATGAGTTTATAGAAAATTATACTTTAGATATATCCTCTTGATCTCCTAAAATTACATATAATCGATTTCATCCTCTTTCATCATGTTCTTTATGCGGTTCCACTGTTGACCAAAATCACATTAAATGTAATAGTGCTAAAATGACCATCAAATTGCCAAAGAAATAGATTGAAACAATTTCATAACATTGAACCATTGATTAGTAATTCATGGATCAGGGAACCAAATATATATATATATTATGTTTCCATATAAAATAGTTAATGGAATCTTTGTCCTTGGTGTATTTATAAGCTCAATATGATTCATGATATAATTAGTTACTCGTGAGAGTTGAGAAAGAATTATCATGTTTTTTCAATCAAGTGCCCATTCTATTTGGTTGTAGAAGACTAAAACCACTGATATTACTTTTAAATTAATTTTTATCATTATTATCATTGGTCCAATCCATTATATTAAACCTAAATTGTTATCATGTGTATTTGAAGAACAAAATATCCATTTGAGAAGTGGTATAATATAAAAATCAGTCATATGATGTCAAAAATTATGACACATTCACTTCAACCAATGAATCTTTGGGTATATCATATATCAATTTTGGATCAATATATATTTGTTGGGTTATATAATTATATTATTCATTAGATAATATCAAAAAAACCAAAGTCTACATTAATACCAACTGAGGAGATGCGAGTGTAAGATACTTATATAATACATTATTTTAAATGATTATTCAATACATTTAACTATAATACATCCCTAATAACCCTGAAGGATTAGTTTATTTAGATATTAAATATATAGAAATAATAGTTCATTTAATATCATCAACATAACACAAAATGGTTTCTCATATAAAATCTTTCCATGATAAATCTTACTTAAAAACTTTAACCAAAAACATGGAATATAGAAACATAAGAAAGGCTAAGAATAGATTCTCATTAAGGATGAACATTCATGATTTCACTCAAATATTATACGATTAATTAAGATGAAAATTATCATATTATAAAATAATAATGTTCAATATACAATATAATCATACATATAAAAACATATCATATAACTTTGTATTCATGGAAAAAATCATCATAACATGAAACATGGTATCCAAACAAAACCATTATCACAAAAAATAAAGTACATAACATAACCAGGTGGAATAAAATATGAATGTTTCATAAACATAATCATAGTAAATGATAACACTATGGATTATACATCATAACTAAAATAACCTAAAATAATGGATCATAGATCGTCACCAACATCCCATATCATTATAGACTAGGAAACATCACCAGAATCTGTTAGTGAAATTATTTGGTAATTACTTCCAAACATCCATTAGTAATATCATGAGATATAATATCTTTTCCCAATACATTTGGTGACTATAATTGAACAAAAAATCAAAAAACTATGAAAAATACATATTTTTTCCACAATAAAGTAAAATTTATGATTCCATCAACACTAAGTTAACCAATTTAAATAAATATTATTTAAAAGAATATGCATAATGAATCATCATAAAATGTGAATAAAAATAATTTTTATAGAATCATTACTGAATATACCCATTTAATAAAGATATTCATTAATAAATAGTGTTATAGCTGAAAAATAAATTAATTAAAGAATTATAAATATGATTTTAAAAATAACAATAAATAATTTTTCTCTTTATAACATTTTAAAAAAACTCATTAACAACATGAATTTCATTTTCTCTAAAAACCCATGGAATTATTAATGGAATTTAAATTAAGAAAAGTTAATTATAGTTTTTAAATATATGAATGATGGATACATTATTGAAAAAATAATCTTTCACTTCTTTAATAAATACTCAAAAGTGAGTCCTGTGGAAATTATTTGGAATGATTCATTTTAAAACTGTTTCAAAAATTTAAATATTGTTTAAAATATTTATTAAAAAATTATATTATAGTAAATTATTTTATGAAAACATTTTAATAAACATTTATATATAATAAATGTCGTCTCATGAAAAATAAGAGAAACTCAGTTGGATTTTTTTAAAAACAAAATTTTTGTATTTTTTAGTACCAATTAGTGGAAAAATAGTACTAATTTTTAAAATGAAAGAAATAACAATAGGAGAAAAGAATTGTGGAGGTTTTATAGAGTGGTAATATAACATTTATATTAATATAAATTTAAATAAAAATTATCACAATAAAAATTTGAGATGGTGACATAAACCAATACATCAATTCTCAGTAAGCTTCATACACACTCTGACCTCATATACATTAAATTTAGATATATTAACTATCTATATAAAAACCAAATTCAAACTTATCATACCAAATATGATTCATTCATAATTTCTAATAACATATTTATTACTATTTCTATATAGAAAACAATATTTTGGATGTTAACTATTTCTTATTACAAAAATGTTTCAGTTTAGCTATTTTGGTCCACGAACCTTGTTTTTTTATTTCATCATCTCCATAATAATAATTTTTTCTAAAATATATTTCTTATTAACTATATAATACTTTATAAATTTTCATGCAAGATTTTGGTGATAAATGAATTAAATCACTTCATGGAGATGGTGGTCTGTAAATACTCGCATGTAGTGATTTCATTTTTTATTGATTGGGATAAAAGGATGTGATATAATAATTTATATTAAAATAATTATGATTTCATGATAAATATAATATATAATAATTAATTACATCATCAAAACAATACATGTATGGTGCTGGTGAAAAATGAGACACGTCGCTTCATAGAGACAATAGTCTATTTATACACATAAAGAAAACATGTTTTCTATCAGATGGAAGGAGATAGTGAATGGATCTACCGTTATAATAAAAAAATCAGTAAAATAAATATAATTATGTAAATATTTTCATAAAATATATTGATAGTTTTTATCATGTATAAGAATTATTGACCCATGAAATAGACTGTTAAGAACAATTACCTCTCCATTGTGTATCTTTCTTTAGATTACACCTTAAGCCTTAAAAGGAAGGAATTATGGTTATACTAGGACATCTATGATATGTGGATGAATTTTGATAAGATATTTTAGGATTTATTGGATATTATAAAGTTATAAACGTTAATAAATATGTGAGGATATGTTTTTTCCATTTAAAATTTAGGGTAGTTGAATCCTTGTAAATACTAAAAACATTTCATTATAATAAATTATTTTTCAAATAAATTTTGTAATAAGTGGAAAAAATTATCTGATAAGGTGATGGTAGGTCTATTTTTATTAAAAAAAATCTTATGATATTATGTTTTTCATGGCATTGGAATCCATATCGCTTAGGTTAACCCATGTAACCCCATTTTTAACATTATATTGAAGAGTAACTGTTTACCCTAGTATCTATTAATTATATTTAATAACAAAATTAAAAATATAAACATAGTTATAAATTATAACTCCAAATATTTAATCATATTTATCATATTCAATTTATATTTTTGTCATAAATAATTATTACTAACCTCCCATAAAAATATTATAAACTATTTTTCAAAATTATATTTCTTAGAATAAAAATGATCTTCATCAAATATTTTTTCACATTGAAAACATTGAGATAAATGGTAGTATATTTTATTAAATATATTACAGAAAAGTATCATAAAAATTATTCAAAAGTAGTTATTAAATAATTTTATTTGCATTAAAAACATTGCAGGCAGAAAAAATTTCCACTAAAGTTATCGATTTTCTTCCTTCAAAGTATTTTATATTTATTTCAAACCATTTAATATTTATTTTATGAAATATTATTCTCTTTTTTTATGAATTATAAATAAATTTAATGATTTTCAATAGTTACCAATAAATAATATGTAGAAAATACTTCCCTTGAAAAATATCTTATGTGATTTCATTCTTATCATTAAAATTTATGTATTTATTTTCTATGAATTATTCAATACATTTTTTATAAAAACATCATGTTAAGTTAATAAGTATTCCTTATGACTTTTCCATTCCGTTATGTTTTGAAAATTCCAAACACTCTATCTCAAGGAAATTTTTATTTCTTGGAAGATTTTCCTTAATAAGGAAAATATTTCTTCCACAAGGAAAATTTATCCTTACATGTTTTTCATTGTTGATATTTTAGTTTATTCAAATATAAATCTTTTTATTACAAATTGAAAATTTTAGTTTCGCAGATGAAACCTCAAAATTCTATAAATATAGAGATATGGTGTATTTTGTTTTTAGGCTCTGAATTTGGACACCAAATTCTCTAAAATTCAGACTCTGAATTCTCTAAAATTCAGAATCTAAATTCTATAAAATTCAAGTTCTAAATTCTTTGAAATTCAGAATCTAAATTCTCTGAAATTTAGTCTTCAAATTTTCTGAAATTCAGACTCCAAATTCTATGAAATTCAGACTTTTAATTCTCTGAAATTCATATTCTGAATTACTCAGAATTCAGACTCTGAATTCCTTAGAATTCAAACTCTGAAGTCTACAGAGTTCTGATTCCAAATTCCTTGGAAAAAAGAATCTAAATATCTATGTAATATAGACTTCGAACCTTATTTTTCTTTAGACTCCAAAAAATAAATTTGGTTGAGCAACCATATTTTACTTATCCTTTTTATAGTTATGAAATGATGGCATGCATTCTGTTTCTAACTAACTATTTTTTGAGTGACATGTGTACAGGTCCCTTCGATATTCAAGGAAAAATATGACCGTTGGTGTCACAACCCGTCCTCGGGGCCCGTGCCGTGACTACCCCAAGCCCGCCTTCCATATTCCAGGGGCTGGTGACCAGCACCAAGGCGTAAATCCCGGTAAAGGGAAGGCATTGCCTTTATAAAGTAAACAAGCACCATAGAGTAAGCAAGTGGAAAAAAAAGTAAACAGTAAGTAAAAACTGGTACAACAGTAAGTGCGGAAAGTAAGTGGGCCAGAATACAAACCCAAACTGAAAGTAAAGTACTACTCGAAAGGGAAAACAGCAACTGAAAAGTAAAGCCGCTACGTCGAGCTGTCCACTAGAAATCCCACCTGATGGGTGGGTACAGAAAGCCTCCACTGCTCCTCGGGTCCAGTTGACCGCTCCGAGTATGTCCTGCCCAGTGGTCCACCTCCAGGTATCGTCTTGCTCCGCAAGACTCCACCACGATCAACGCTGTTCGTCGTCTGCAACCAACACAACGTAGTGCGGGCATAGCCCATGCATGGGTGAGTATAAGCTACTCAGTAGGGACCCCGAGACCCCCGAAGGTCTCCCAAAATCCACAAAGAATAAACCACAAAGGAAAGACACAATCACGAAGTAACAACCGACACTGCTTAGGTATATGCCCATACATATACTTAAGTCATCAATTCCAATACGCTCCAACCTCCGAGCCCAAGTCCAACCCAGTCCACACAGGAAAGCATATGTATTCCACACAGGAAAGCAAAACGAAATCCACACAGGATAGCACTACACAATCCACACAAGAAGTAAAACAGGATTCAGCTCACACATGTATAATTCTTAGAAAGAGGATAGAGATGATCACTGATCCATCTAAGTCGTCGGACCCACAAAGGATCGACAGGTACTAACACCCCGCAAAGACTCACACAGGATCGGACCCACACAGGATCTGTAGGCGCTGGCTCACATAGAACTGCTAAGCGCTGACCCACCCAGGATCGGACCCACAAAGCATTGGAAGCACTGATCCACACAGGATCGCTTAGTGCTGTAGTCATCGTCGTTGAATCCACTGAGGATCTCTGTACAGTCGTCGTCGTCACAGTAGTCGTCGCAGCCAGCACTAGGGTTCCCGCACACAGCAAGCTCGTTCGGGAGGGTCCACTCCATGAGCCGAGAGGCTGATACATCAACTGACACATAGTCCAGAGTTGATGTATCCAAAATTTCGGTATCGTCAACAGGAACTCAACGTCGCAGACGGTGCGTCGATCGGACGCCCGGTCTGAGAGTTATTGGCTTTTTCGTCCCAGGGGCCCGGTTGGTTTTTAAGGAAAAACCAACCCGACCGTACTCCACCTGCGTCCAAACCTCGGTCGGAGTAAGGAAAAAGATCAGTCTCACTAAGAGGAAACCAACAAAGTCGACGGTACGTCAATCGGATGTCTGTAGCTCAAGATATGAGTGTCTCCGCTCCGAGGGCCCGGTTGGTTTCGTGTACATACCAACCCGGCTGAACTCAAATTAATCCAAAACCTTGAGTGCGATATACCGAAACGACCGTCTCATTCCAAGGATCGTGTCACCGCTGATGGTGCGTCGATTGGAGGTATGTAGCCCGAGTTATGGGTAATTGAACCCAAATGGTCCGAAATGGGGGTTTCGGGCCCGGACCGATCTGGCTCGAGACCCCTCGGTCGGCCCGAACTGGGTCGACCCGCCCTGGGTCCGGGTCGGCCCGGCCCGGCGCGGCCCGGCGACCCGCGCGCTGGGCGTGCCGGTCGGTGCTCGTCCAAAACGGTTGAGCCTCTTTGGCTCGCGCGGGGGGGGGGGGCGCTGACCCCCCCTTGGTTTTCTGTAACCGCGGCCCCTTAATTGGGGCCGCTTTGATGTCTGACCAGGGGAATTAATTCCCCCAGCTCCTCCCTATCCGGTCGGCCCGACCTGGCTGGCCGGTTCCTGCTCAACGGGATCGGTGATGGCCAGTCCCCTTCCAGCTCCGACGCTGGCGGCCCGGTCCGGCCGCCGGTCACCTTGCTCCGCCGCGGCCCGAAACCGGTCGTGGTCCTTGTCGTCCGGCGCGGCGCGATGGCGCCGCGCCCCTCCGCCGCAGCCCCGGTACCGGCCGCGGTATTTTCGGATGTCTTCGACGTGGCACGACGGCGTCGCTTCCTTGATCATCTTTCCGCGGCGCGGGGCGACGGCGCTGCACATTTCCTTTCGCATGATTCCACGTGGTGCAACGGCACCACGCCTTCCCATACCAAACCACAAAGGAACCAACATGAAATACGGAGGAGGGTCGGCCGTGTTTGTGCGGTCCGTCCCCCCTCACGTTATTCGATAACTATTGGTTTTAATCCATGAGGATCGTCAAGTTGGTATTCACGAACAAAATAAACAAATAAAACCCCTACCTTGGTTTCAAGAGTAGAGCTTGTTCGGAGGATCATCGAAGAGAAAACGTCGCGGTAAAACCGTCCCGGAAAGAGGCGACTTGGAAGGAGGAAGTCGCGTCGTGGAAACGGCGTCGCAGAAGAACCATTGTGAAAAGAGACGTCGTGTCGCGGGTCGATTTCGCGGAGAACGAACATCGATTCCGTTGTCGTTGAGGTGCATCCGAAGAGGAAACGTCGCGAAAAAAGAGCGTCGAGGAAGATGTTCTCCGCGTTCTTTGGCGGAGATGTTCTTCGTTGAAGAATGATGTTCTTCATCGGAGTCCGAGGTGTTCTTCACGTTCTTCGTCGAAGAAGAAGATGTTCTTCCCAAAACCTCTCAACGGAAAAACTCTAACAACAAAATAAAATAAGCTCCTTTCTTATTTTATTAACACAACAAGCCTTATGAAAATTCAAGGGTTTGAATTTCAAAAACATACATTAAACTCACCACATTAATTCCATAAGTTAAGTAAACTTAAGTTATCAACATTTAATGGGAGTTGAGAGGGGTTAGAGGATATGAAGGGGTGGGGTTAGTGTGGGCCCCACCACCCTCATAACCTCCCAAGGGAGGTTGGGTGGTTACCCAACTTCCATCAAGAACTAAACACTTTGAATAAAAAATTGTAGAATAATAATAAATTAACTTCCACAATTTTTATCATCCACACCCGTGATAACGCAACTCCGGAACAGGAGTTGTTAAGCAATTACCGGCGCTGCGGTTCCATCGGTGCCCTTGGAATTCGATTCCGGGCACCGGTTCAAAAGTTAGAAATTCCCGCTCCTTCGTTCACTGAACGTACCCAAGCTAAACTTCGGATAGAAATTCCGGGCACTCCGGGCCTCAGAATCAAGTGCCGTCTAAAACCGCGTTCTTGTAAAATTCCAAACAAAATTAAGAAAAAAAATCCCTTGAATTTTACGGGTCTTTACATTACTCCCACCTCAGGGATTTACATCCCCGTAAAGATACATCATATCTAGGGAAACAAATGAGGGTACTGAGCCCGCATTTGAGCCTCCCGCTGCCAATTGCTCTCCTGGAGGTTCCCGTGTTTCCATCTGATGCGCACTAGAGGAATCGACTGTCCACGTAGGACCTGATCCTATCAATCCTCGATCTCCATCGGGACCTCTGCAAAAGTCACCCCATCATCAACGTCTAGCTCCCAATGGTCAATGATGTGTGTCGGGTCATGCACGTATCTCCTCAGCTAAGACACGTGGAAGACGTCGTGCACCTGGTGCAACTGAGGTGGTAGATCCAGACGATAAGCCACCTCTCTAATCCTGCTGAGGACCTGGATTGGTCCGATGAAGCATGGAGACAACTTGCCGCTTCGGCCAAATCTCTGTAATCCACGTCGAGGTGAGACATGCAAAAAGACTTGGTCGCCATCCTCGAACTCTAGTGGCCTCCACCTCCTGTCAGCATAAGACTTCTGCCGGCTCTGAGCTGTCCTCATCCGCTCCTGGATGACCTGGACCTTCTCTGTCGTGGACTGGACCCTCTCCGGTCCCACAAGTGCTGACTCCCCAGGGTCTGTCCAGCACAAAGGAGATCTGCATGGTCGTCCGTACAACGCCTCGTATGGTGCCATCCCGATGGTGGAGTGGTAGCTGTTGTTGTACGCGAACTCCACCAAGGGTAGGTGGTCCTTCCAGCTGCGACCAAAGTTGAGGACGCATGTGCGGAGCATGTCCTCGAGAGTCTGAATGGTCCTCTCCGTCTGACCATCCATTTGAGGGTGAAAGGCTGTGCTTAGACGTAGCTGCGTCCCGAATGCCTCTTACAATCCCTTCCATATCTAGGAAGTAAATCGAGCATCTCAATCAGAGACTATAGATGATGGCACTCCATGAAGCCGCACAATCTTTTGAACATAAATACGTCCCAAGCATTCCACTGAGCCCTGCTCTCTGATGGGTAAGAAGTGAGCCGACTTGGTGAGTCGGTCGAAAATCACCCAGATGGAGTCGTGGCCTCTGGAAGTGCATGGAAGTCCAGTCACGAAGTCCATAGATATGTCGTCCCACTTCCACTCTGGAACCTCCAAAGGTTGTACCAAGCCTGCTGGTACCTGGTGCTCAGCCTTCACCTGCTGGAAGGTGAGGCATCGAGAAACGAACTCCTCTATAGCCTTCTTCATGCCCGGCCACCAGTGCTGTCATCTGAGATCCTGGTACATCTTCGCCACTCCAGGATGTACCGCCAAAGGAGAAGTGTGAAACTCTCTTAGCACCTCCTCCCGTAAAGCAACTAGTACCAAGGTACGTCCTCTGAAAAGGATTTCGTACTCTACTCTAAAGAAGAAACCATCAGGTGCCTGTCCTGAGGATATCTGTGCACGCCGTGTCTCACAGTCAGTATCCCCACGTTGTGCCTCTATGACCTATTATAGTAGTAGAGGAGTGACTGTGAGAGTCTGAAGGAATGATGCTCCATCTCTATCCACGAAGGATATCTGCAAAGAGGCTATCTTCTCTGTCGCCTCCTAAAGTATCTGAATGCCCGTCCTCCTGCTGAGAGCATCGGCTACTACGTTTCCCTTCCCAGGAGTATAGACTATCTCAAATTCATAGTCCTGGAGGAACTCGAGCCATAGTCGCTGTCTCAGATTCATATCCTTCTGGGAGAAGATGTATCTGAGACTCTGATGGTCAGAAAAGAATGTAAAGCGCTCGCCCATCAGGTAGTGTCTCCATGTCTTCAGAGCGAAGACCACTGCTCCTAACTCCAGGTCATGGGTAGCGTAGTTCTGCTCATGCGGCCTCAACTAACGTGATCCATAGGCGATCACTGCCTGCTCCTACATCAGGACACATCTGAGTCCAGTCCCTGATGCATCGCAGTAGACTACGTACCCTACTCCCTCCTCAGGCAACCTCAGGATAGGTGCGCTGGTCAATCTCTATCTCAGCTCCTGAAAGCTCTGCTAACATATGTCTGACCACACGAAGGGTTTCCCCTTCTTCTTCAAAGCTGAGAGTGGTGACGCAACTCTGGAGAAGTCTGTCACGAATCTCCTGTAGTATCCAGCTAGTCCCAAGAAACTTCGCACCTCCGTCACGCTCCTGGGTGGCTCCCAAGCTAGCACTGCTTCGATCTTCGTAGGGTCCACCGAAACTCCCACCTTAGAGATGACATGTCCCAAGAAGTGGACCTCGCGTATCCAAAACTGAAACTTCGAGAGCTTACCATAAATCTGGTGCTCTCGGAGTGTGTCTAGTACAACTCGTAAGTGGTAGTCGTGCTCCTCCTCAGTCGTCGAGTAGATCAAAATGTAGTCAATGAAGACCACGACAAATTGATCGAGGTATGGCTGAAAGATCATGTTCATGAGGTCCATGAACACTGCTGGAGCATTGGTTATGCCGAAAGGCATAACCAATACCTCATAGTGTCCATAACGACACCTTAAGGCCATCTACTGCACATCCTCGTCCCAAACTCTGAGCTGATGATAGCCTGACCTGAGGTCTATCTTTGAGAACCATCGTGCTCCCTTGAGCTGATCGAAGAGGTCATAAATCCTTGGTAGCGGATACTTGTTCCTCACTATCACCTGGTTCAGGCGATCATAGTCGACACAAAGTCGCAATCTCCCGTCTACCTTCTTGGCGAACAAAATCAGGGAAGCCCAGGGTGAAACACTGGGTCGGATGAATCCCTTGCCCTGCAAGTCCTCCAACTGTACCCGTAGCTCTCGAAGCTCGGCGGGGGCCATCCGATATGCTGGAGTCGATATCGGGGCTGTCTCAGGGTACAGTTCAATATAAAAGTCTACATCTATGCAAGGAGTTAGCCTTTGAATGTCATCGGGAAAGACGTCCGCATACTGATCCACCACTGCAGGAAAACCACGACTCCGCACGTCAACTGGTCCTAGGATGAGACTAGCCAACTCGTGAGTGATGGGTTGTCCTCTCCTCCACGGAAGTCCATCATGTGCTGCGAAGGCTCCCTTCTCGCCACCTTCTCCCTTCGGTGCGTACACATCACACCTTGCGCCTAAAACAGTCAATCTGTGCATAGACCGTAGACAACCAATCCATGCCCAAGATGACGTCGTAAGGCCTCGACGCCGCTACAAGAAGATCCCAGCCGAAGCTCTCGCCTTCTATAGTAAGCTCACACTGCCGGCACCAGTGCGTAATCATCGAGTCTGCTCCTGTAGGAGTCTCTAGCCGTAAGGATCGAGCCAACGGCTCTGTCGGAATCTCTGAGCTCCGAACAAGGGCAGCGGCTATGAAAGAGTGACTCCCTCCTGTGTCTATAAGTACTGAAGAAAGGGTGGAATAGACACAGATAGTACCACGAATCATCTCGGGCGCGCCGTGGTTGTAGGCCTCTGCTGCCTGGAGTTGTGCATTTCTCTGCCCGCCAACTCCCTGTGGTCGAGGTGGACCTCCTAGTGGTGGTGGTGGTAAAGCCTCAAAGCATCGCCCACCACCTGCTGCTCGGCCAGCTCCTCTACCTCGTCCAGCTGCTCCCTGCGGACCACCACGGTCGACCCTCTGCCTCTGCCTCGGTGGTCCCTCAACCGTATGCTGCTCCTCATCACGGCGGGTCGGGCAATCACGAGCCATACGGCCCTGCCCGTCGCATGAGTAGCACTACATGCCTCCCGAAAGACTGGCTCCACGCTGTGTGCCCCGCACTGCTGAGCCAGTGTCCTGAGGTCATCTGCCTAAGGGTCTGGTCTTCCTGGACCCATGAGTCATCCGTCGACTGCCTGCTGCAGAAGACACTGCTACGTGCCGCCCTGCGGTGGGTCTCGGCGCTGGTGTAGACTCAGTAAGAAAGCTCTCGATCAAAAGGGCCCGCTCCAGTACTCCTGTCTGAGTCGGAATGCTGAGGAAGATCAGCGATGCCCTGATCTCATGTCTCAATCCCTGCTCAAAGGTCCAGGCCCGGAAGAATGGGTCCCGTACCATGTCTGTAGAGTAGCGTGAGAGATCGGTAAATCTCGCCGAGTACTGGGCGACCGTCAATCTGCCCTGCCGCAGCTGAAGAAGCTCCTGAATGCGCACCGCACGGAGGGTGGATGGGACGAACTCCGAGCGGAAGAGTCTCTCAAAGTCCGTCCAGAGAATAGATTCATCATCGTGCACCTGGAGCATCAAGCTCCACCATCTGCCTACTGCTGCGTGTAGTAGGCTCGCTGTGAGGATCACCATGAGGTCTGCTGGTGTCCTCACTAACCTGAAAACTCTCACCACTGCCTCCAGCCAGTCCTCAGCTGCCTGGGGGTCCGTCTCCCTGCGGAACCTGGGCGGTCGCTGGTGCTGGAACTCATGCAGTGCACTAAGGCGACGTGCATTGTCAGCGGCTGGTGCTGGAAGCATCGGTGGCTTGGCGGGTAGAGCTACCGCCGGTGCCACTGCTGACAAAGGGCCATGCACTGAGGCCTCGTCGCTCGGTGGGCTATCGTCATGCTCGAATATCGGAACCCTAGATGGCTGCCGTCATGGGGCCATCCTGAAAATAAAACAGATGTGTCACGGTCAGAACAGTATACCTGGTGAGCTGATACAAATTAATCACAAAGAAAACTTGAAACATACATGCAATCAATGTTTTCTTACATTAAGTCGGAAATGAGAAGTCAAGGTCTTGGTGTACGGATACGTCGGCCGCCGCACCAACACTGGACTCCCTGGACTAATAACCACACCCAATACGCTAAACACTATTACTTCACATAGAAAAGATCAGAGTCCATGGTAGAACCGAACTCCTCTGATACCAATTTGTCACAACCCGTCCTCGGGGCCACTGTCGTGACTACCCCAAGCCAGCCTTCCATTGGCCAGGGGTTGGAGACTAGCACCAAGGCGTAAATCCTGGTAAAGGGAAGGCATTACCTTTATAAAGTAAACAAGCACCACAGAGTAAGCAAGCGGAAAAAAAGTAAACACTAAGTAAAAACTGGTACAACAGTAAGTGCGGAAAGTAAGTGGGCCAGAATACAAACCCAAACTGAAAGTAAAGTACAACTCGAAAGGGAAAATAGCAACTGAAAAGTAAAGCCACTATGCCGAGTTGTCCACTATAAATCCCACCTGATGGGTGGGTACAGAAAGCCTCCACTATTCCTCGGGTCCAGTTGACCGCTCCGAGTACGTCCTGCCTAGTGGTCCACCTCCAGATACCGTCCTGCTCCGCAAGCCTCCACCACGATCAACGATGTTCATCGTCTGAAACCATCACAACGTAATGCGGGCATAGCCCGTGCAGGGGTGAGTATAAGCTACTCAGTAGGGACCCCGAGACCCCCGAAGGTCTCCCAAAATCCACAAAGGATAAACCACAAAGGAAAGACACAATCACGAAGTAACAACTGAAACTACTTAGGTATATGCCCATACATATACCTAAGTCATCAATTCCAATACGCTCCAACCTCCGAGCCCAAGTACAACCCAGTCCACACAGGAAAGCATACGTATTCCACATAGGAAAGCAAAATGAAATCCACACAGGATATCACTACACAATCTACACAGGAAGTAAAACAAGATTCAGCTTACACGAGTATACTTCTTCGAAAGACGATAGAGATGATCACTGATCCATCTAAGTCATCGGACCCACAAAGGATCAATAGGTACTAAGCCCCCCCCCCCTGCAAAGACCCACACAGGATCGGACCCACACAGGATCGGTAGCATTGATCCACACAGGATCGCTGTGTGTTGTAGTCGTCGTCATCGAATCCACTAAGGATCTATGTACAGTCGGCATCGTCACAGTAGCAGTCGCAGCCAGCACTAGGGTTCCCGCACACAGCAAGCTCATTCGGGAGGGTTCGCTCCATGAGCCGAGAGGCTGATACATCAACTGACACATAGTCCAGAGTTGATGTATCCAAAAGTTCCGTATCGTCAACAGGAACTCAACGTCGCAGACGGCGCGTCGATCGGACGCCCGGTCTGAGAGTTATTGGTTTTTTCGTCCCAGGGGCCCGGTTAGTTTTTAAGGCAAAACCAACCCGCCCGTACTCCACCAGCATCCAATCCTCGGGCGGAATAAGACAAAAGATCCATCTCACTATGAGGAAACCAACAAAGTCGGTGGAATGTCAATCGGATGTCCGTAGCTCAAGATATGAGCGTTTCCGCTCCGAGGGCCCGGTTGGTTTCGTGTACGAACCAACCCATCCGAACTCAAATTAATTCTAAACCTTGAGTGCGATATACCGGAACGACCGTCTCATTCCTAGGATCATGTCTCTGCTGACGGCGCGTTGATCGGAGGTCCATAGCCCGAGTTATGGGAAATTGAACCCAAACGGTCCGAAAAAGGGAGTTTCGGGCCCGGACCGATCCGGCCCGAGACCCCCCGCTCGGCCCGAACCGGGTCGACCCACCCCGGGTCCGGGTCGGCCTAGACCGGCGACCCGCGCGCTGGTCGGTGCTCGGCCAAAACGGCCGAGAGGTTTTGGCTCACGCGGGGGGGCGCTGCCCCCCCGGTTTTCCATAATCGCGGCCCCTTAATTGGTGCCGCTTTGATGTCCGGCCGGGGGAATTAATTCCCCTGGCTCCTCCCTGTCTGGCCGGCCCGACCTGGCTGGCCAGTTCCTGCTCAACGGGACCGGCGATGGCCGGTCCCCTTCCAGCTCCGACGTCGGCGGCCGGTCCGGCCGCCGGTCACCTTGCTCCGTCGCGGCCCGGAACCGGCCGCGACCCTTGTCATCTGACGCGGCGTGACGGCGTCGCGCCCCTCCGCCGCGGCCCCGGTACTGGCCGCGGTATTTTCGGATGTCTTCGACGTGGCGTGACGGCGTCGCGTCCTTGATCTTCTTTCCACGGCGTGGCGCGATGGCACTGCGCATTTCCTTTCGCATGATTTCGCGTGGTGCGACGACACCACGCCTTCCCGTACCAAAACACAAAGGAACCCACATGAAATAAGGAGGAGGTTCGGCCGTGTTTGTGCGGTCCGGGCCCCCTCACGTTATTCGATAACTATTGGTTTTAATCAATGAATATCGTCAAGTTGGTATTCACGAACAAAATAAACAAAGAAAACCCCTACCTTGGTTTCAGGATTGGAGCTTGTTCGGAGGTTCGTCGAAGAGAAAACATCGTGGTAAAACCGTCGTGGAAAGAGGCCACTTGGAAGGAGGAAGTCACGTCGCGGAAACGGTGTCATGGAAGAACCGTTACGGAAAGAGACGTCACGTCGCAGGTCGATGTCGCGGATAACGAACGTCGATTCTGTTGTCGTCGAGGTGCGTCCGAAGAGGAAACGTCTCAGAAAAAGAGCATCGAGGAAGAAGTTCTCTGCGTTCTTTGGCAGAGATGTTCTTCATTGAAGAACGATATTCTTCGTCGAAGTCCGAGGTGTTCTTCACGTTCTTCTTCGAAGAATAAGATGTTCTTCCCAAAACCTCTCAATGGAAAAACCCTAACAACAAAATAAAATAATATCTTTTCTTATTTTATTAAAACAACAAGCCTTATGAAAATTCAAGGGTTTGAATTTCAAAAACTTACATTAAACTCACCACATTAATTCCATAAGTTAAGTAAACTTAAGTTATCAACATTTAATGGGAGTTGAGAGGGGTTATATGATATGAAGGGGTGGGGTTATTGTGGGCCCCACCACCCTCATAACCTCCCAAGGGAGGTTGGGTGGTTACCCAATTTCCATCAATAACTAAACACTTAGAATAAAAAATTGTATAATAATAATAAATTAACTTCCACAATTTTTATCATCCACACCCATGATAACGCAACTCCGGAACAGGAGTTTCTAAGAAATTACTGGCGTTGCGGTTCCATCGGTGCCCTCGTAATTTGATTCCGGGCACCGGTTCAAAATTTAGAAATTCCCGCTCGTTCGTTCACTGAACATACCCGAGCTAAACTTCGGATAGAAATTTCAGCCACTCCGGGCCTTGGAATCAAGTGCCGTCTGAAACCGCATTCTTGTAAAATTCCAAAGAAAATTAAGAAAATAAATTTCCTTGAATTTTACGGGTCTTTACAGTTAGAGGAGGGAGCCAACCATTGGAGAAATGCCTATAAATAGGTGATCATTTGAATGAGCTCAAAACTGTTCTACAAATATAGATATTACGTGCTCTTAAAGTGATTTCTAGAGAGAGAGACTCTCAAGATTTGTACATACTGAATATCTTGTTCAGCTTGCTTTGTGTGACTTTGATTGTTGCTTTGTAAAATTGAGGGCCTCCGGGGATAAAAATATAGACGTGAATAATACCTATAGTTTGAGGACTTCCTTGATAAGGAAGACAGAGGTTCCCACAACATTGATGTTCGAGGGCTTGAAGGGATAGCAAGATAGACTCCAATATTCCTATCAAGGGCTTACCCTGGTTTGGGTAAGACAGACATTTCGGAATGTATAAATCACAGGACCTTTATCCAAGGTTGTTGGATACCCTACTCTTTGGGTTAAAAGATTTTATACTTGTTACATGTATTGTTTCAAGTTTTTTTTCTGTTGCATTTTTATTTAGAAGGAAAGTATAACTATCTTATAAATTATTATACTTATATAATCTGATTAGTAAGATTCTATATTCTTTAAGGTAGAATATTTGTCTCTGTAAACATCTCTTAAGTTTCATTTTGGAACCATATTTTTAGAATCTAACAAGTTTTTAGTACTAATAGGTCTTGTAAATTTACCTTGTTCATCACTGTTAAACAATAAAAAGTTTTATACCATCATTGAATGTTCCAAAGGAATTTTTAAATTATACAATTCACCCCCCTCTTGTATATTGAGCATCTATATGCTTATTTTGAATGTACAATTGGTATCAAAGGATATTTCTGAAATACTTATATTCACATATAATTTTTCGTTCCCATGTTTTGATTGTTCATAATATTTTCATTGCTTAGGAATTTTTATCCCTGTTTACAAACATTTATTACTAACAATATTCTGTGGAAAGATATTTTCTTTTAGATGGTAGGAATGAATGTTGGTTCGATTAAATCATAATACTCCTAGACCACTTATCTTTGATGGGAATGATTATGAATATTAGAGAGGTCATATGAAGACTTTTTTTATTAACACTAGAGTGGAAAACTTTGTTATGCTTACTGGAGATTATAAAATTCATGATAAGGAAGTCAAAACTTTTACTAATCAAGAAAAGTCATAATATCAACTAAATTACAAGGTACGCAATACATTTTTTCATTTCATGAACAGGAATATATATATCCAGATTTCTTATTTTGAAGATTCAAATTGTCTTTGGAAGAAATTGGAGGTTACTCATTTTGGAAATACAAAGTTATCGAAACTAGAAGATCTATGTTTAGAGTAGAATATCATGGTTTCTTCATTCTTTATGGAGAACCCATGTGTAAGTTACAACAAATATTAATGACTATTGTTAATAGTTTACAATCCATGGTAGAAAAGGGTTTATATGATGAGGCACTTTTGGATATTCTTATAGACATCATGCCTAACAGATGGGAATCTAAGAGAACAGGTTTTGATGAGAATATGAAAGTTACCCGGATTTATCTTGATGAGGTTTTTGGAACTCTTCTTCAGCATGAAACTAGAATGAAGAGAGATGCTGATATGAATAAGAAAAAGAATAGGAATGGCAGTGTTTCTTTTACAACTACTTCAAATCAGATGAAATCTAGGACTCCTGAGAGAGTTATAAGATCCAAATCTAAGATGACTGTTATTCAATCCAGATTTAGTGGAAGTGAATCTTTATAAAATGAGTTATCCAATATTGCTTGAAGGATGAACATGATTGTTGGATAAAATGACTTTTAATATAGATACAAGAATAAAGAAAGAAAGAACCAGAATGATTCAGAAGTCACTTTCTATGAATGCAAAACAGCAGGGCATATAAGGCCATATTGTTCTATGTGTAAGAGAAAATATAGAAAGGAAAATCATTCTGAGAGGAATAGAAAGAAGTACTACATGGCTAAATAAAGAATGTTTTGAAATCCAATTACGCTGGGAGTGCTAGTGGTGGAGACTTTTCTGATGAATCCTCAGGGTACAAATATTCTTTATAGAAGAATCTGGGTCTATTAGCCAAGCTACCTATTTAAAACCATTGTCTAATGGATAAGGTACACAATGATGAATCTATATCCAATGTATTTTTGAATGATAATTATAGTTATTGTAAATACTTTGAATCCTCAAATGACAAATCTTCTTTTTATGAAGATTATACTTCACCTACTTATGAATAAGTGTCTAGGTTTTCTATGCTCCTTGAGAATAAAAATTCTAATGTCAAGAAAAAATAAGATAAGGAAAACTCTAGAATTACTATTCTTACTAAGGAAATATCAGATCTTTCCAATGATCTTGATAATAAAACCCTTGATTTCAAAATTATTTCAAAAAATCTTGAGTAAGTTAATTTTGATAAGTATAAACTTTCTATGGATCTAGAAAAAGTAATTTCTAAGAAAAATAATTTAGAGACTAACTCTAGTGATAAAACGAATGTTTTTTAGGATAAAAACATATTTGTTAAACTAAATTCAGAAATATTTTCCTTCAGTAAGTGTTTGTCAAACTTTACCTTAGGTAAGGAAAAATTTTATAAGATGTTTTCCCAAATTCTACCTCTATGGAATAATTCTAGCTTTGGTTATACGAGTTCAAAACCGATTTTTAATAACAATTATTTTGTACCTAAAAGTGCTCCATTCTGAACTAAGTGGCAGTGCGGTGGGCATTAGGCAAAAAAAAATTCCTTAAAAAAACTCATTCTTTATGTTTTCATGAAGCTTATTTTTCAACGAAAATGTGGATTCCTAAAAATTTTATTTCTGATGTTTTCAGATCTAAGATTTTTTGGGTTTCGAAAGGATAACACTTTTTGTTTTTAGGAAAGTAAAGATAGCATTAACAACAATACATGGTATATGGATAGTGGATATTCCATGCACATTATTAGTAACAAATACTACTTTGAAATTATATCAAGATGAAAGGAGGAAATTAACTTTCTGAGATAATTCTCAGAGAGAAATTATTGGTATAGGTAACATTGTTCTTTATTGAAAAACTTTGATTTCAAATGTTTTATTTGTTAAAGGTCTCAAGAAATACCTCATTAGAAAAATTCAATTATGTGATGAAGGTTACCTTATGAATTTTAGGAATGAAAAGTCCTTAGTACACAATTCCAAGGAAGATTTTATTCTTTCTGCCATTAGGAAAGAGAATGTATACAGACTAAACTTAAAAGACCATAAAAGCCAAGATCTACCTTGTCTCAGTGCAATGGAAGATCAATCATGGTTATGGCATAGAAGGTTAGGACACTATAACCTTATGAACCTATGTAAACTCTCTAAGAAAATACTATTTAAGGATCTACCAGAGCTTAGATTTGATTATTCAAAGGTCTGTGATCCTTGTCAATATGGAAAGAAACATAAATCATGTTTTAAATCAATAAGTGAAGTCTAAACTACTAATGCATTACAGTTGGTGCATATGCATATTTTTGGTCCAACAAAAACTGGAAGAATTTAAGGAAAATATTATATATTTGTTTTATTTGATGATTACACTAGACTTACATGGGTCTATTTTCTAGAAAAGAAATCTTAAGATTTTTATTATTTCAAAAGTTTTAGAGCCCAAGTTTAAAATTAGAAAAACCATTCCTTAATAACTATTTATAGGGATCATGGAGAAGAATTTAAAAATTATGATTTTGAAACTTTTTTTAGTAAAAATGGAATTACTCATAACTTCTCAACACCAAGAACTCCTCAACAAAATGGTGTTGCTGAAAAAAGAAATAGAATTCTTCAAGAGATAACTAGAACCATGTTGAGTGAATATTTGATAACCAAACATTTTTGGGATGAATATGTAATTACTACCTGTTATACTATAAATCTTGTTTTGATTAGACCTTTTCTTAACAAAATACCTTATGAGTTATAGAATGGTAGAAAACTAGACTTTCCTACATCAAAGTATTTTGATGCAAAGTATTCATCTTGAATACTAAATATAATTTACATAAATTCACTCCCAAATAAGATGAATGAATTTTATTAGGCTACTACACAACATATAAGGATTATAGAGTTTTCAATAAAAACACTTATACTATTTAAGAAACAGTACATGTCAAATTTTATGAAACCGATTCTTTTGTTTTTCAACAACCTCAATATACATCCTCGGATATTTTTTCAAAAATTGATTATCAACCCTTGATAGAAGATCCTTCTCATGATGAAAATTTCTATGAAATGATTTCTAAAACATTTTACCTATAATATTTCCTACCATATGTTGATGAATAGGTTTTTCACAACCCAAATCAGTTGTTTCTTAAGAACCATCGCAGTGATAGTATCATCGTTGATATAAATCAACCTGTAAGGACTAGAAGTTTCTTAAGAAATGGAATAGAAAATCTGACTTTCCTTTCCCAATTAGAACCAAAAACCACTGATGAATCTTTAGGTGATTAATATTGGATAAATTATATGCAAGATGAGCTAAATGAATTCAATAGGAAAAAAGTCTGGAGCTTGGTTGAAAGACCTAAGGAAACTTCACTTATTGGAGTAAAGGGTTTTCAGAAATAAGTGTGATGAAAATGGAATCATAATAAGAAATAAAGATAGATTTTATGCTAAATTATATAATCAATAGGAAAGAATAGACTATGAAGAAACCTATGCTTCAGTATCTAGACTTGAATCCATTCATATTCTACTTGCCTTTGCAGCATTCTTCAACTTCATACTTTTTCAAATAGATGTTAAATGTTATTTTCTTAATGGTTATGTTCAAGAAGAATATTTTTTTGAACAACCACCTTGTTTTGAGGATAAAAAACATCTTGGACATGTTTTCAAACTTACCAAAGAATTGTACGGACATAAACAAGCTCCTAGAGTCTCTTATGACAGACTTACATGATTTTTGCTTCAAAACAAGTATATTAAAGGAAATGTTGATCCAACCCTTTTTATAAATAAAGATAATAAAAATGTTTTGGTTGTTCAAATTTATATTGATGAAATTATATTTGGTTCAACTCAGCAATATTTAATTTATTCATTTTAAGATCTAATGAAATATGAGTTTGAAATGAGTATGATGGGTTAGTTAACATTTTTCCTAGGTTTTCAAATTTCTCAAAAACTAGAAGGAACTTATATATCTCAACATAATTATATTAAAGATATTCTTAAAAAGTATGGATATTACAACACTAAGTGTATTAGTACTCCCATTGGTACCACAAATTCACTTGATCTTGATGAAGCTGGGAAACCAGTGGATCAAACAACATTCAGAGGTATGATAGAAAGTTTACTATATATGACATCTAGTCGACCATACATAATGTTCTCAGTATTCTTATGTGAAAGATATCAATCCAATCCTAAATAATCTCATTTAAAGTTAGTGAAATGAATTTTCTACTACTTATAGGGTACCATGGATTTAAGACTCTTTTATACCGCTAGAAATGATTTTGTTTTAAAAATCCTTTCAGATGCTGACTTTGGTGCATGCAGAATAGATAAGAAAAGTAAATCCCGAAATTTTCATTTATTAAGAGATTCATTTGTTTCTTGGTCATGTAAAAATAAACACTCAGTAGAACTTTCCACTGCTGAATCTCAATATATAGCAGCTGGAAGTTATTGTGCTCAAGTATTCTAGTTGCAACACACACTCACAAACTATGGTATGAGTTTTACCAAAAAAATTATGATAATACTAGTACCACTGCCTTAAGAAAAAACCCTAAACATCACTCTCGTGAAAATCACATAGATTTTAGGCATCACATTCTTAGGGATCAAACACAAAAAGGAGATATCATTCTTCAATTTATTAGAATGAAAGATCAACTTGCAGATAATTTCACTAAATATTTTTCATCTGATAAATTTGAATACATTAAAAAAAAGATATGAATGATAAATGTAAGGTAATATTCCTTATTAACTTATGGTTGAAACCCATCTACTTATAGTAACAAAATCTTTTTCATAAGGGGATTACATTTTCTTGGTAGTTAAAATTTTTTATAATCAAAATTCCGATAGTAAAAATTCTCATAGTCTAAATTTTTGTAGTTAAATTTTCATAGTTAATTTTTATTTTTTTCATAATCTTATTTTTTTCATAATCTAAAAATTTTTGTAATCAAAATTTTGGGAATCTAATGTTCTTCAAGAATAATTTTCCTTATTATGAATAATATTCCTAGAAATCCGAAAGGTATGTTTCCTTTCCTAAATTTTCATAATCATCTTTTACTTGTTAGAATTTTCATTTTGTTTTCAAAATTTTCATATTCACATTTCCTTAAATTTGAATGTTTTTATTAAAAACCTAAAAAAGATCAGAATCTATAAAAATCATTCATCAGCTATCATCTCAACCATCATATCTTCTCAAGAAGCTTTCAACCTTTGGATCAATCAAGGAAATTGAATCATCACGTAAGTTTCCTATATAAGGGACCCACCTATGGTTGTCCAACATCAAATCCCAAGATCTTACGTGCTGAAGCACTACCCTTCAAACATAATAACATTTTTAAATTCTTAGGTATTCCTTATTTCAGAATTTCTAAATAAGCCTTCCTTCAAAAAGAAATGTCAACCGTAATGGAAATCTGTGAATGGCAGATTTATCATAAATGGTTGGAAGACACGAAATTATTTAATAAGTATGATTAAATCATCTCAAATAAAATCAAGTTAAATAGCTCGGATATTATAGTCGTATCTAAACCAAAGTTAGAGGATCCGGTGATTCACGATTTTCTGTTAGAGGTCTATGAA
This sequence comes from Viscum album, assembly GCA_963277665.1. Lineage (NCBI taxonomy): Eukaryota > Viridiplantae > Streptophyta > Magnoliopsida > Santalales > Viscaceae > Viscum > Viscum album. The sequence goes on along the minus strand of OY728136.1, from coordinate 1,500,014,091 downwards.
TCATTATCATTTTTCAATCAAGGAGGCAAAGAAATTTTTTTCAATAGTTATGGTAAAACTTACTCTCTATCTTATTCTAAGGAAGCTAGTATGATTGTAATACCTTACGAAGGTTAAGATGAATTTTCAATGAATATGTTATGTGATATTGAAAGAATCTTTGATAAGGATAAGGCCATGGAGTTCCTTACTTTTTTTGGAGTCAAGACTCTGAAGATTATTTATCTTTCATCTTATTTCTGTATTCTTGATCTTTGGGTTCAAGGCTTTATCTTTCTGAGGAATGGAGATAAATATACTATAAAAGTGATATATATGTTCTAGATTTCTTAGTGATCCTCCACAAGTTGAATCTGGTTAAGTATATTATGGTTACAATTGAGAATATCAATAATGGAAATATGAAGTCTCATATTATCATGTATCCAGAAATTCTATCAATTATCATTGTTTCTTGTTTAGAATCAATGAAAATTTCTTACAAATCGAAGTCAAGGAATTTCAGGGTAATGTTGCTAAGCGATGAAACTATAAGGAGAATGAAAATTGGATTTTCTGGTGAATCCACATAGTTTTATGATTTATCAAATGAATAAGATGAATCTTTATCAATGAAACATGTTGTATCTGAAACCTCTAAGAAAGGTGAAAGGAAGATAAATGTGATGGGAATTGAAGAGAAAAAAAAACCCTATGGATAAAGAAATTCAATATTCACCACCAAATTCAAAGAAGAAAAAATCTTATCCTAATGAGGTAGTTTAAAAATGGAGATAGGATAATAAAAATAGAAAAGAAGGGAAGCCTAAGTTTGGCATGGACCCTGGTGTGGAAAAAGGGTTAAAAGAAAAAGCTACTGAAGAGCATGAGAAGAAACAAAATGAGAAGAAGCAAAAGAAGAAGATGTCAAAGGCTGAAATAGTTCAATATCTTCTTAAGGACTCTAAAACAGCTTCTGAGAAAATTCCTATACCAGAATCTTTTCTAATAGAATCAATCCCAGAGACTCTGGGAAATCAGTTGGTGATTCTGGAACAAGATCAAGAAGAAGAAATAGTGAAAGAAGAAGAAGTGGAAGAATAATAAGGGAGTGGTGATACCGAGGATATAATAAATCAATTAGAATATTATGATAAGAAGAAGAGTACTTCTGAGATGTTATCAATCCGAACTTCTGAAGCTGAGTCTTCAAAACTTGCTACCTCAAGTAAAGATGAGAAGGGTGAGAAAGAAGTAAATAAATTGTATAAGAATAAAGTAGAAATCATGATTTCATATAGCCATAGGTTGTTGAGGTAAAATCTGAGAAGGAAGAAGATGATTACAATAAGATTATTCAACTATCAGATATTGAACATGATTCACCTAAACAAGAATAAATCATTTCATGAACATATAAGGGAAAGTAGGTGATGGTTGATACTCCTACCAAGACTTTGGTCAGTAAGAAAGATGTTGGTGCTTCATCGAATAGGAAAGATGATATGCTTGAAAAGGAATCCCCATCAACCCAACATTCAAATTTAGAATCATCTTCTCTTGTACATGACTTTGTTGATCAGTCTTTGAAGAAGTCGGAAGGTACTATTCCGTTATTTCCAAGCATAGAATCAAGATTCCAAATGCTTCAGCATTCCTTAATTCATAAAATATATTCGGTATCCATGGTGATGGATAAGTGTGTCAAACATGAGGCCAATTTCAAAACATTTGTCATTAATTAAGAATCCCATTAATGATATTGCTAGAATATGACTAGTTGGTCAAGGAAAGATGTTAAAGAGATGATAATTATTGACGAGTTTCAAGATAATGTCAAGGATGCTTTTGAAACTGAAGATGCTAAGTTCAAAGATCTCAACAAGTCATTTGAATAAAATCTATCTCTTGAAGAAACACCTCAGAATCTTGAAGTGAAAGATATGAATGAGAAATTGTATTCAATTTATAAGAGTTGGAAGAGGTAAAGGGATCATAGAATCTAACTTGAGTAAAAAAACATGATAAACAATAAGAATCCTTGAAGACTCAGGCTGATATACTTAAGGATCAGGAAGAAAAAATTAAATCCTTGGAAAAGAAAAGTGAAGATCAAGATCAGATAATCAAGAACATGGAAGATGATCAAAAGGAACTCAAGAAGCTAAAAACTATTGTAAAGAAGCTATTGCTTAAAGGGAAAGAGGTACAATTTCATTCAAATCCAATCTTTTGTTGTATTTCCATGTTTCACAAATTCATTCAAATATTAATGGAATTTTTGTAGCACTTCATAATTTTGGTTGTTTATTACTAATATATCAGGTACCATATTTTCTTTTCCATTCCCTTTCTTCCTTTTTGAAAATCATAAAGGGGGAGAAATGAATGTCAAAAAATAATACTAATTAAAGAATAAATTTCCCTAAGTAAGGGGGAGTTTATCTAAGGTGAATTTTTTATCATGAAGATTTTTGTATACAAGGAAATGTCAAATCTCTTTCAAGAAATCAAGAATACGATTCTTAGAGATTTTAAAGCCTAAGGGGGGGGGGTTAGTCATATTCATTATGATCTATAATTAATGGGAGATATTTTTTTATTTTCAAGATCTTAAAATTTTCAATTTCCTTAAATTCATTTTAGTAAAGATGTTTTTAAGTTCTAGAAAGGGGGAGATTGTTGAGTCAATAAGTTTTCCTTATGACTTTTCCAATACTTTATGTTTTTAAAATCACAAAGAATCTATCTCAAGGAAAATTTTATTTCCTGGAATATTTTACTAAATAAGGTAAATTTTTCTTCCACAAGGAAAATTTATCCTTACCTGTTTTTCATTGTTCAAATTTAATTTCTTTAAATCTAACTCTTTTTATTCCTAAGTGAAAATTTTGGTTTCACATATAAAACCTTGGAATTCTATAAATACATAGATATGGAGTATTTTGTTTTTTGGCTCTAAATTTAGACTCTGAATTCTATGAAATTTAGAATCTGAATTCTCTGAAATTCAGGTTCTGAATTCTCTAAAATTCCGAATCCAAATTCTATGAAATTCATGCTCATAATTCTTCGAAATTCAGACTTTTAATTCTCTAAAATTCTGGCTACGAATTCCTCAGAATTCAGACTCTGAAGTCTATAGAATTCTGATTCCGAATTCCATGGAAAATGGAATCCAAAGATCTATGTAATATATAATCTGAACATTATTTTTCCTTAGACTCCAAAAAATAACTTTGGTTGAGCAACCATATTTTACTTATCCATTTTATAGTTATGAAACGATGTCCCGCATTCTATTTCTAACAAACCATTTATTGAGTGACACATGTATATGTCCTTCTGATATTCAAGGAAAAATTTGATCATTGGAGAAGGGAGCCAACCATTGAAGAAATGCCTATAAATAGGAGCTCATTTGAACGAGCTCAACATTCTTCTACAACTCTAGAGATTAAACACTGCTAATGTGATTTCTAGAGAGATAGACTCTCATTCTTTATACGTACTAAAAATCTTGTTTATTTTGATTCTTGCAACTCTTATTGCTGTTGTGTACAATTGAGGGCTTCTGGAGATAGGAAGATAGAGGTGTTGAATACCGTAATGTTTTAGAACTTCCTTGATAAAGAAGACAGTGGTGTCGACTACCTTGATGTTTGAGGGATTGCGGGGATAGTAAGAAAGACTCCGATATTACTATTGAGGGATTACCCTAGTGTTTCTATGAAAAACTTTCTTGAAAGTATAAATCAGGGGACCCTTATCCAAGGTTGTTGGATACCCTACTCTCTGGGTTAAAAGATTTTATACCGGTTACTTGTATTGTTTCAAGTTTGTTTTCTGCTGAATTTTTATTAATAACGAATGTATAACTATGTTTTACTTTCTTATACTTGTATACTCTGATTAGTAAGATTCTATATGTTTTAAGGTAGACTATTTGTCTTTTTAAACTTCTCTTAAGTTTCATTTCCAGAACCATATTTCTGGAATATATCAAGTTTGTAGAACTAAAAGGTCTTGTGAATTTACCTTGTTTAACACTGTTAAACAATAGAATGTTTTATACCATGTTTGAAAGTTCCAAAAGGATTTTTAAAGTATACGATTCACCCCCCTGTATATTGAGCATCTACATTCTTATTTCAACCATAAAAATCATAATTATAGATTCTAATTTGTTTAGTCATATTCATATCCTGTAATTTATGTTTTTCTTAGAAATATAAATTTTATCATAATAGAAATCATTTTTTATATAGGATCTTTGTTTCAGTTAAAATAATTTATCAAATACATCAAATTTATTTTATTATGATATATATTTCAAAATTAGAGGTTATTAAAACAAATCACATAGAGTAGGGAACACAACATGTTCTAATACCAGAAAATTAAAATACACCACCCTATAACTAAGGAATAGGTCACATATATTAGTTTTAGTATACCATAATACGAGAAGTAAAAAATAATAAGTAATAAAGAAATATAAAAAAAACACTTTTTATGGAACATCCCAATCATAAGCATATTACAAAGAAACCAATTTATTATCTCCCTTAATAAACATCCTAAGTTTTCATTACCTAAAATGAGGCCATGAAAATCATTAAAAAAGTATAAATCGCTACCTCTAAACATAGAACAGTGCTTAGATTATCTATATATTTTTTTCAATCATATCTACCATTAGAGGGGTTAATTATGTCATTGTAGACATACTCAAATATGTTTATAAAAAATCAAGACATTATAGGTACAAATAAGTCACGTGAAATAAAATTAGACCATAAAATCGCATTTGAATGCTATAAAATGTTAGGGACTTCCTACATAAATATAAATAGATCACACTTTCCAAAATGTTATCTCCTATCCAGGGTAGGTCTAACAAAATCATAAATCATACTAAAAACCTCATAATCAAATACATGATAAGGAAATGTAATACAAAAAAATGATAAGGTGTTATATTACTAAATTTTACTACCCATGTCATCAAGGTGACATTTTTTGGATTCTACCTGATTATAACCCCACTATAAAGCATGATTAACCTGTATTACTATTAGGATAAGTGATGTTGTTGGATGTTTCCCTAGGTTTTGTTGGGTTAAGAAAAATCAGAATGAAATAATATTTGACATTATATATAGAATATTCTTATTCTCATGATCCATTATGGAATGTGTGAGGGCCTTAAGAATGGAAATGAATGTGTCTATAGAAAAACCAGTGGTTCCTAACAGTCTAAGAACCGATGACCATTTAAGGATGGGTTTTTGTGCTATTATAGAGGTGAAGATGTAATAGTGTATTTAGAGGTGGTACCCCTGCAGAAGTGTTATAGAATTATGGAGATTAAAATTTATGGTTCATAAGGGGGGAAAATGAAAAACACAAAAATGTGAAAGGGTTAAAAAATAAATTATATTACCCATGTTTATGAGGAGAAATCTTCTCCCCAATCTCATACCTAATTATAACTCCATAGTTAAGAATTAATGTCCTAGAGTAGTGTTAATATGTGTGACCTCCTAGGATGTTTCCTAGAGTATCTGTGAGCGAGGACAAGGCATGAAGAATCACCATGTGTTGGCCCATGGGGATAGTGATTATTCTGAGGATCCATTTAGGCACATGGGTAGTTCCTAAGGAGGAGTAATTCATGTCTCCAAGAAAATTGGTCACACCTAGTTGTCTATGACCCAACAACCATGTTTAGGTGGGATGACTATGCCATCAACAAGTAATAAATATAAATAATATAACTAAATAGTAAATGAATAATGAGAATCAAGCATTGATGTTGTATAATAACTATGATATTACTTAAATAATAAACTAGTAATTAAACATACATCAATTATGTAATTTAGTTTAATAAGAGATATGGAATATAAGAGAGGAAAATTATGTTGTTATCTCTAGATTTCTATCTGAAATGATGAATCATGAAGTTTATACCTATTTCAACCATATTATTTAATTATTTTAAACACTAGTGTACAAAAAGTATCATAGTGTAATCCAAACATTATTGAATGATTCTCCCTATAGACACATTACAACACATCCTTGAAAGAACCCTAAACCAGTGCTTGACTTCAACCATCCCAATTAATACACTAAAATTTTGGATGGTTCATAACCATCACGTATAATTGTTTTATAACATTTCATAATATGATTGATAATACCCCTATCAATACTAAAATGAAATTATAGCTTGAAATGACAATTTTCACTTCTACAGAATGGTATTTCATTTATGTAAAATTTCTTAAATATTCTATTATTTAGTGAAGACTTCTATATACTATAAAAATAAAAAATATAAACTATAAATTTAACTTTGGAAGGAATACATGGGATATTTATCAAAATAAGAGAATTGACAATGTAAATGTTCACATAATGACACAAAATATAGTCACTTCACATGTTATACATTTTTTAAAATATAAAATTCTTTGTGATTATTTTTAAAGAGTATGAAAACCATTATATAGTAAAGGAAAAATTACCATGAGGGGGAAAATAATTTTACCAATATCTCTACCCATGTGCTTTAGATTCGTCCCCCATGATATGGAATGTTCACCCAAGGTAATTTTTCCTATTCAGAAAACTCTACTTTCAAGAAATCCCTAGTGCACTATCCCCCATCATGAAATGAGGGGTTAAATTAGCCCACCTATGCCCTCATATCTAACCCCATAGAACTAGCATTGATTGAATCATGTAAAAATGAAATATTCTCCATGGCCTAAATCATTACCTATAAATATATCCCTAAGGTTCCATATTTGATGACGATTGAATATTTTTGTGGATAAAAATATTTTAGAGAGATCCATGAAACATTGTATCCAACACCCCATCAGGTGGGTTTTTATGCATAAAACTAATGGGAATATTTTTTATTTTATTGAACTTGATTTACTTAATGCTTTAACAGTCCTAATACTTTTTGGAGTAAAACATTTAATTGAGTCCTCTTAATTAATGATGAAGGAAATCCTCTACTAAGATATACTATGGAACAACTCATCAAGTCTATTCAATAGGAGAAACACGTAACCCTATTCCTCGTGAAGGGATAAAATTTTTCACAAATATAATTTATGAGAGAAACCTTTCTATATCCACCACTATAAGGATAATTCACCCATGTATTCCACATGGGTTTCCCATTTTCCCTTGAAAATCATTAGGGTTCCAATTTTTCCTTTTATTTAAATGGGTATACACTTTCCCATTTTCCTCTATAAGGGAACCTCATTAATCCTATATGTTATATAGGGTACCACTTTTACAAAGTCTCCCACGTTGATGAAACTTTTTTAAGTCCTTATTTGTGACTCCCCATTCACTGTAGACATTAATTTGGTTTCCACATTGAACTATTATTATTCTAGGGTGATAATTCATCAAGTTATATTTTTAAGGTGGTATATGGACCATGAATCCTAATTGAATAACCAAGACAATTTAAAATAAACAATTATATTTAATTCACTAATATTTATCTATTTAGTATATAATTTTTCCCAAAAGACATTTCTAATTGTCTTGGGCCCATATAAACTCATTATCAAGTGAATGTTTCCATTGATACTTCTTTGAACACATAAGATATAAAGTTGAGTAATGAAAACAAGTGTTTAACCAATAGATTAAGTATTCACATGATTAAGGTTTCTTCTTAGTACTCATACCTAACTTATATGGTCATTTGGGGGTTTATAATCATTTATCCCTTTGATAATAAGGTTATACGTCATGGGAACACTAGTGAATCTTCCCACGAAAAATATTTATCAACATGTATTCCCAATATTTTTCATCATATCTTCTTGAGAACATTATTGATATATATTTTTATATTCAATGACATAGGGATATATAAAGGAAACATCAATCATAGGCCCTTAATTTTCTCAGCAATGGCGTATATCTACTATGTGTCTATTCATATTTTTTCCTTACCCTAAACTCATAGGAGGTATCTACTCAAATCATCCCTCTATTAGGTGTATGTCTGAAATAAACATTAAAGGGTATTTTCTAGAATGTATTATCATAAATAATATCACAACTTGATTCACTGATAAAATATGTAATATCAGGGATGTGAAGGTATAAGACCCACATTCATCACTCTTATTCATTTCACAGGACATGGGTCACCCATGTGTAGGCCCCTAATGATCTTATGAAATTTTTTATTACCGATCATAAATTATCCCCAGAAGGTTATAGTCCTTATGATATATATTTCAAAATGGGGAATGCATCATGTAATACATCCTTCTAAAATGAAAATATTCCTCGCAGGAAACTTATGAACCACCCTTTTCACAAGACCCACTCAATCCTCTATTGTCAGCCCTTTAAAAATATATAAATCATAGTCACATGAATAAAAACTGGATATAGGTATCTTGGTTCTATGATGTGAAACTTCATTATAAAATCAAATTTAAATGACATATAAATTCATGAAAACCACCTTAACACATGATGTTAAAATTTATAGTAATGTCCTACCAAAAAACTACAAACTATATAATTCAATTCGCATAGACATTAATTTATATTAAGCTAGATATGTTGTATTATAATATAAGTTTCAAACAAATAATTATAAGCCCCTCAATAATTAGACATATTACTTTTGGAATAAATATTTAATGGGTGATATTCCATATGAACTTCCTCCTCACCATAGAATATACATTATGATCCATAACACTTCTCATCGAATAATATTTGGTATGATCCATATAACCTAAAATGGGAATATTTCCAATGGGAATAACATGAAAGGGACACACACTAATAAATCTCATTCTTACAATTTATAGTAGTCTGTCACCTTTTGATTATAGGGTGTTGAATGCATAACATTAAAAAGAACCTCTTTTGGTCATGGATGCATGAAATTAAATAGAACCATGTCCTTCCTTTTAAAATGATGATGAAAGGTATGGTGAGACCCATTAAGTGGAACCAAACTATATGTGTTCCCATTAAAATTCATAGAGATATATATTGGAATTCCATATCATTAACACAATCAAAAATTCACACAAAAAATTTCTCCTAGATAGTTAAATGTTTTATATATCCAATAATAATGCCTTTAAACCAATGCATAATAAATAAATAAGAAAAAAATGAAGAACCAATGATATAAAGATATATATGTTCCAATATATTGAGAAAAAATAACACAAATATATTTTTACGTAAATTCATGTTGGTGATTGATCATAAGAATGGTGGTAAACAATCCTATATTGGTATTTGGGAATGATTTAGGAATAGACTATAAATTTATAAGAGAGTTATAGTGTTATTAATATGTCCCAATAAAGGGTATACATAGCCTAAACTCCCAAACTCTTGACCAATGTGCATTCAAATGCATTGTTTGTAATGTCCCATTGACTACATGTCATTGAAAATCAGGTCTATGGTGAATCAAAATAGTCTTTTCTAGTTACCCTATTAGGGTTTTGTTGGAAATAAAATGGTTGAAAAAATTTGAACCATTTAAATATCAATTTATCTTATTGAAAAATCTCTTACATGTGATTCCACAGTAACAACAATTATTTTTTTTATTTTCTAATCCTTTAGTACTACTATAAATTTAGATATAGTTTTCTTTTATACAAATAAATGTAAGAGTCATAACATATTCAAGCTAATTTCAATTCCATGGCCCCAAAAATTCTATAATCATGACGATGATCATGGAATAACCACCCATAAGTATAATGTTAACTACAATAAAAATTAAACACCATGTTAAAAATTTACCAATCAATTCATATTTCATGAACTATACCATTCAAACATTGGAGGATGTATGTTTTATAATTTTTGAAATGATTCCTCACAAGATATCCTCTCAATGTAGTGTTGTGGATAGTCTACTAGATCCTACCTCCACCTCTAATAGCATTAGAAGATTTTATTCAAAATGATTGAACACCAACGTCCATTATTTAATGGATTTGGAAAAAGGAAGATAAAAAATCATATCAATAGTCTATGATTCATTTAGGAGAGATCTTGCCAATCTATGATACCTACACACATTTTAGACCCACTACTCTTGAATCTTTTGAGGATACCACCCCATATATCTCAATACTAGTCACAAAAAAACCCTATAACCAAGAGAACATACTGCTAGTGGAAGGTGAATATTGAAGTAAGAATGCATGACTATATATAAACTACCACTGAAGGATATATTTATATTACTTTGACAGCCATCATTTAGTAGTCTTCTATTATTACATGCACTGAAAAATCTTTTGAATAAAATATAAAATAATTAAAATAATAACACTAGCATTTTTCATTAATAATAATTGATAAGTCCTGTATTATTTTCTCTATATATAAATCCAGTCAAAAAATTCCAATGAATACTAGATGATATGTGTGGGGTTATATCTATACTCATATAAAATATTGGGCTTAAATCCACGTTCTTATTGAAGAATACCATCAATATATTCTATAAGTAATATAAGGACATGTTTATATCCCCTATGATTTCTTATAGTGGTATTCAACATGTCCTTAAAGTAGAAATGTGTTAACATCATTGGTATATTTTAATATTGAACATGGGAAATAAATATATTTATTCTATTATTATTGGAATATCTCATTAATATACTTCTCTGGATACACAAGCTTTGGACTATATTCCCAACACTATTTAGTTAGATTGTTAGTGTACCCAACATCAATTGAAGGACCATTTATGGATCATATTCTCATCCTAACTGATGATTAGTGGAATACATGAGATGTCACTTTAGTGTAGTCTTATATCATGAAAGGTAACCTATTTTATCTTTAGCATAATCCAATTTTTTATTTAGAGTGGATTCAGATTCCCAGTGTCACTAGATTATCTCTTCAAAATATTTTGGAAGCTTCTCAAGAGTATAATTATATTACCACTCCCCTAGGTGTGATCAATTTTTTTAGTTATTTTGGGAAAGGATCTTATTTCCTCTGGAATATGTGATTCTCATCAACAAAATTTAGTCCCACTCATTATGGAGAGGGCTCATATTCTAATGCACACATAGGGTGTTTGTGGGAATATTTTGATTGAATAAAAATAATATATAACACATCATACCCCAAATCCCTCCAATGATTTAATGGGATGATGTATTGTTTTTAAAATATCATAAGAGAGATATGGGAAAAAAATAAAATACAAGAACATAGTCTCCATGGTATGTTCCAATGCATGCAAGTTATTTTTCAAACCTCCTGACTCCAATGATCAAGGTTTCATTTCCATTCACATAACCAAGATGATCTAAATATACTATTTGAGGAAAAAATATATAATTATAGTGTGATTATATATCATCCCATATTAATTATAATATCCTTCAGTCTATAACACCATGATATATTTATATTGGAATATATTAACTTATCCTCGAAAAAGGAGAGAGGACATGAACATAGTGGCCCTCTATGTTGAATATATATTAGTAGGCCTAGAGTTTCTCTTTATAGTGATAACAATTAGGTTCTACCTTGTATAGATCAAATCACCAACCCTGCAAATTTTATATGGGGAAGATGTTAAAAAGGTCCCGCATGTAATCGGACATTCAACTAGAATGAAAATACTCCCCATGATGGTGAAAATGCGGATGATAATGGAGGTCCTCCCTATGTAATTTTCTAGGTGGGTCCCCCATATGGTGACAATTTACCATTAGAAGAAGTTATTCTATATGTTGGGTCCACTATTAGATAACATTCATATTAAGAGGTACATAAAATACCTATGCCAATCACTAAATCTTACTCATTACATACAAGTGATATTTCATATCATTCAAATGAATGTTTACAGATGTTGTCATAAACATCACCATATTCGGAAAATATATTATTTAATGAAATCAATCAAGATATGAGTGAAATTATTTTATTAAAAAAATTAATGGGGAAAACATTGTATGGTACGATCAGGTTGAGGAATCTATCTTCTAGGATGAGGAGTATATCTTTTTTCTATAAAATGATTTGGATGAAGGAAATATAGAATTTATATTCCAACAAGAAGAAATTTTTTGTTATTACATTCCAAATATATTCAATGATGAATTAATATACTATATACACCCAATCATTGAATAGATCTTCACCATCTCAAGGAAACGTATGCTTATATGGGTAGTATAGTGATCACAAAATGGTAATAAGAGACTTTAGTTGTATCAAACCTACAATATAGAATGTGTCATAGAGACTTTCAATAGGCCTATATTAGTAGCAAGAAGGTGATTCATTAGATAATCTGGGATGATAAAATCATATGTAAATGTAAATGGATTGGGATAATATGGAACAATATAATTTACTACAATCACTGGATAATTTGATTCACTAGGGTGTAAAATGTGTAATTTTACAAATTTTTGAAAAATATTATGCACATGATATATATACAGTATTTTTTTCATATCATTCTCTTCCATCCTTATGGTCTCATAGTATAATACTCGATGAGAGAATAGTATCAACAAGTCCTTGTATCAACTAACCATGAATATAATATATGTGTCTCATCTGATGTAAGAAAAGACCTTGAATATAGAAAAATACCCAAGGGAGTAAAGATCCCACCAAGAATAGAAACCACACATAGTCCATTCTTGGGAAAATTTTAAGGAAATTAATAATTATGTAATAGTAACTACCTAAAAACATTTTCATTAAAACTCAAGACCACATGGATGTGAGAATTTTTTCCACCACTAACACCCATTAGGTCCTCAAACACAAAAATATTCTTGGACATTGTGGTTTTAGATCCATATCATCTCCAGCCAATAGGTCTATGGAAATTTATACAACCTCCCCAACCAAGAAAATAATTCATCTACAGTTCTTGGAAAATCTACATGGAGAAACCACATCATAGTTCCTACCCTTTCCTAATATATCTCTCTTATTAAGAGCATTCTTAGTGAGTTTTATTGGATAATATTTTAATGTCATCATCCATTGGAGCGGGAAACTAAATCCTCTCTTTGGAAAAAAGTTAAAACAATCCACATAAGTTTCAAATTTTATAGTGGATTATAACACACCCTATAATAGATATTTTATAGGTGGAGAATCCTTTTTCCATTTTTATGAGGGATAATGAAATGATTCAATTCATGTGTTATGCAATAGAAAATATTATTTGTATCAAGGATATAAATAAATATGAGCATGACCCTAATGTACAAGGACATAATGAATAGATATCTAACCAATACATGGTTCACAATAATGGAGAGTATGTTAATGAATAGAAAAAGATAAACTTAAAAAAATATGGGAGCTCTAACAAATTCCTACTTACTACCTCCAAGATGTGATTCATCCAATGAGATAGAGAATCATGTTTCTACATCAAAATCCCACCCCAAGTAAGGGAATTTAAATCCACTTTAAAAAAATAACACTTTACTTAATATAATAAAAATAAATATGCATTTAATCACCATAACACCATGATAATTATAGATTATATTCTTACCATGTATAATTATTAAGAATAGGATAAAATATCTCATTTAGTTTAATAAGAAGTATCTACTTAACTAGTATGGGGAGATTCTAACCACTAGAATAAATGTGGTTCCATAACACTAATTAATCCCATCCTAATGAATAATGAATATTATAAATTTTCTCCACAAGGGAAATAAATACAATTTTATGTTGGATAAACTATCCTAGATCTAACTGATTATCGGCATACAAATATTAAAAATTAATAATGAAAAAAAGTTTATATATGTTTCATTGGGGGATACACCAAGTAAAAATTGCCTCTAGAAGTACATGATTCCCTAAAGCACCCTAATATACAAATAAAATGTTGTGGAGGAACAAAAAACTCCAATAAATCCATTGAGGAAGTTCGATCCTAACAGAGTGGATTCCACTCCTCCTATTCCACACTTTATGAATCCCACCATCCCCATTTTCAATTAATGTAATGTGTGTTATATCGTAACACCTAACACATTTCATTTCTCAAACTAGCTAAATTATTGGAACATTGGGAACTATAAGAGATGAAAACAATATGTTATTTATTTATAATCTAGTAGGACCAATATTTATCTAGTACAATAATATTAAAACCATATATCCATCATTTCCTTTTACATATAACAATACATGATTTTAAGCATAATTATACATCAGAGTACAAGACAAGGATTGTAGAGTCTAGGATCTTGGAAGACTGTGTACATAAATCTGAAAACATGGAAATAAATAAATCATTTCAGTATTTAATTTTCAAATTGGGCTCATAACTTCCATTTTTCTCTAACTTCTTCATTGGGCACCCTGGCGAACACATGAACAAATGGATGAGGTAAATATCCTAGTAAGGGAATAATCAAAAGAATAAAGCATTACCACATGGTATTAGTTGGATGACGTGAAGATTTAAAAAGAAATGAAAAATATAGAATCATAACATATCAACATGGAATCATATAAAAAAGCAGTCATAATAATGTGTAAGACATGTAAAACACAACTTTAGCACGAGTCAAGGCTAACTTCCAGGACTGTTGCACACGGAAGCACAATCCAAGGCTAGCCGCCATGACTATCGGACATGGTAACACATGCCAAGGCTAACTGCTAAGATGTTCATACATAAAATCTCATGAGACTCAATTTTACAAAATACATTGGAGATATATATGGTCTCTACCATCATAACTTTTCATGTATATTTTTTCCACATAAATAATCATACATAATCAATATTACATAAACATCAGGGTCAACCATGGAATGAATTAGGTACCATAATCATGTTATAAAGAATAAAAAATGGTGTATCATAAATGTGTCCATCAATGAGAGGAACTAAAATATACATAGACATTCATAAGGGAAAATAAGAATTTGTCATGGTATGTGATTTCAAGTAGAAGTTAAAACTTTTAAGAAAATTATTTATGAAATATTAGCATGAAATCATTTTTTGTGAGGTTTTAATGAAAATAATATTGAGAATTTAAAATATAAAAGGGAAACATCCTTTATATATAACTAGAATTTAACTAAGAAGGTTTTAATAATAAAAAAACGACTGATTTTATAAAGACAATGGTGGCTTATAATAGAAGATAGAGGGCACTTGAAAGCGGGTAAGAATTTGGGATGTTCCCTCTAAACAGGTCTCCTGTCGACAAGTATTGAGGAGGCAATCACTTAAAAACATACATGACCCAAAAATAGTGTCATGACCCATCCCCCGAGGCCCGTGCCATGACTACCCTAAGTCTGCCTTCCATAGGCCAGGGTCTGGTGACTGGCCCCTAAAAGGCATATCCCTATAATGGGAAGACATTTCCTTTAAACCTGAACAAACACACAATCCAAGAATTAAAAAAACCACGAAGTAAATTGGTGTAGAAAAAAATGAACTGAAAGTAAAGGGTCTAGAATACAAGCCCAACATAAAACTACAAGTACAACTAAAAAGAGAAAATAGATCATGGGTCATTCATCGAGGATCCTAACTGAAGGGTAGGTAAAACTCATGATCAGTAGTCACCGCAGCACGTCATGTCAAATGGTCCACCTATGGGCACTGTCTAGTCCTAACTCCCTCAACCTCGATCAATGTTTTCTATTTTCTGCATATGACACAACAAGGTGTGGGAGTATCCCGTGTAGGGGTGAGTATAACAATACTTATTAGGCACTTTGAGACCCCTAAAGGTATCCCAGAGTTCCAAAAAGGATAAACCACAAATCAACACATCAAACACAAAGCATGAACCATTCATAAACTCTACTTAGGTATATTCCTATACATATTCCTATGTTGTCAAGTTATACTCATGTCATACATGAGGTAACGTAAGGCTCCAAACTTTAATCCATTTTCACAACTAATCCAAAAGGGAATAATTCCACAATGATAACATCAAGAAGGTAACACCACGAAGGTAAAATTACCACATATGTAACACCATGAGGGTAAAAGGATCAGCTCACACCAGTTATATAACTTATGTACAAAACTACAGATGATTAGTCGTAAAACTAGATCATCTTATTATGTCTAGAGGCTGTAATGTTGACCCACATAGGATCAACAGATGCCAACCCACACAAGATCAATTGGAGCTGACCAACATAGGATCGATAGATACTAACTCGCATAGATAAGTGTTGATTGACATAGGATTGATAGATACTGACCCACATAGGATCGATGTTATTTCTTCACATTACATGCCACCACAAGATTCCCAGACTAAGAACGCTTGATTTCAGGAGGACCCCCTCTTCAATCCATCGGTTCTATCTCAACTTCCATGAAGTTCAACAAAGAATTATCCCAAAATACTGCCATGTCTTAAGGGTTCCAATTTGATAGATGATGCATCAATTAGATGGTCGGTCCTTGACTTATAAGCATTTAAGTACCAAGGGCCCAGTTGGATTCGGGGTTCGATCCAACCCAACCATACTCTAACTTTATATAAAACTCAAGTAGATTATTCCAAATGGACCTTCTATCTCCAAGGATCATAGCACCATAGACGGTTCATCAAACGGATTCACGATTCATAGGTTATGGCTCTTTTAGAGAAACTGGGCTTGGAAGGGTCCGGGTCCGATCCAACAAAGTCCAAGTATGACCTGGCCCAGCCCAAACTAGCCTATACCAACCCAGTTGGACTGGGCTATAGATCATTCCACCACACTCGGGCGTTTCGGCCTGCTGGACGGGCACGGCCCGACCCACAAAGGGGCGTGACCCGGCCCGCACAGGGCACGACCCGCGGAGGGGTACGGTCCGCCGAAGGCATGACCCAATGTAGCGGGGCCTTCTGTAGCTGCGATGGGGGGTGGATTTTCCCACCATTCGGAGTCAGAGAATCAATGCCATGGGGAACTACCATGTCACCCAAAGGACCCATAAATATCGGGTCTCGGCCCTCCTCTACAGCTTCTGAGTCACGAACCTCTTCAACGGCACGTAACAGCCTGTCGCTCGCCTCCGTCTACAATCAGCCGATGAGGGATGCCGCTGTCTGTCATGGCCCCCTCTCTGGCAGAGCATGATGGCGTGCCACCCCTTCCTTTTTGGTCATCCTCCCTCTTCACCTAATACATCTACGTCCGTGGTCTTCTCTGCCGGGGGTGCGCAACAGCATGCCGCCATCTTCTCTTCCACTGGCGCCAGTTGTTGTTGATCTTCTACGGGTCACCACATGAGCTCTGTTTTCCTTGATTTCTATCTGAAGGCTCTAACAGACTCCCCATGATTCCCTCTTCATCTCTAAACCAACTATTCTAGGTTCTGTCCAACCATAATAAATCACTCATGAAGAACGCATCAAATTTAAAAAAAAAAGGCGGGTTCGGGCCTTATTCATTTGGCCCGCGCCCTCCACGTTATCTGGATAGCAAGAGGGTTTTATAATGATTCAAAAACTCTTGATATTAGAAAAGAAATAAAACCTACCTCAATATTGCTGGAGAACATCCACGTTTAATGAAGAGTTAGAGTTCTTTATTTGTGATTCGGTGTTGCTAGTCACTGCTCACTGGAACTGGTCTCGTCTTCCAAGTGGTTGTCATCGTTGTACATTTCCTAAAGCTTCTTCGCTTGGTGATGTTGTGACAATAAACCTCCCCAAGCTCCACATAAGTATAATAGGGGGAGGGTGATTAATGTTCTTGGAATTAAAGGGATTCATTTAATTAATAAACCTTCCTAATTAAAACAGTGTGATTATGAGAATAAAAGAGGGTTAACCCATTTAATGGATTGATATGTATTTGGTAAAACTACCACCACTCATTTTTTGGAGGAAAGGAATAATAAAAATAAAATAATATTGTTAATTTATTATAATCTTAAATTCCCAAAAACTAAATTTTTCTCATGACCTTCTATGGTCGAAGTGAGGCCTCCCTTAAGCGAATCATGGCAATATAGATTCAACAGTTCCCTTAGATTTTTAATTCGAACACTAGTTAAAAAGATAAAAAATTCCACTCGTGTGTTTACTGAATATACCTTAAAAAACTTCATGAAATAATTCTGGGAACACCAGGCCTTGGAATCATGCGTCATCAATTTTCGCATTCTTGTAATAATTCTATATAAATAAAAAATTACATGGAAAATACGGGTCTTTACATTCTCCCCACCTTAGGACTTTTCATCCCTAAAAGCCACAATATAGACTAAGGAAACAAATGGGGGTACTGAGAATGAATCTGAGCCTCCCTCTCCCATGTGCACTTTTGGAGGTCCTCGTGCTACCAAGGAACATGCACCAGAGGTATCGATCATCCACAAAGGACCTGCTCCTGTCGATACTCAATCTACACCAGAACCTTTGTAAAATTCTCCCCGTCATCAATTTCCAGCATTCCCCAGCTAATAATGTGTTATGGATCATGCACGTACCTCCTCAGCTATGACATGTGGAAAAATTCATGCACCTAGTGAATCTATGGGGGAAGAGATAGGCGATACGCCACCTCTCCAACTCTGCTAAGAATGTAAAAGGGTTCGATGAACCTCGGAGATATCTTGATGCCCCATCCAAATATCTACAATACTAATCAAGGTGAGACATGTAGGAAGACAAGGTATCCCTCCTCAAACTCTAAAGGTCTTTGTCTCCTATCATTATAAGTCTTATTTCTGCTATGTGCAGTCTTCATCGACTCCTGGATAATCTGCACCTTCTCAGTGGTAGCTCATACCAACTCTGGACCCATAAGTGCTTACTCCCCTGGGTCTGTCCAGCATAGAGGTGATCTGAAAGATTGACAGTAAAAAGACTCAAATGGTGACATACAAATGGTGGAGTGGTAGATGTTCTTATAGGTGAACTCTTCCATGGGAAAGTGATCCTCCCAACTACATCCAAAATCTAGGACACAAACATGATGCATTTCCTCGAGTGTTTGTATGGTCTGCTCTATCTGAAAATCAGTCTGTGGATGAAAGGAGGTGCTAAAATATAGCTGAGTCCCAAATGCCATCTGTAATTTCTTCCACAACCTGGTATGTAAAACATGTGTCACGGACAGAGAATATCGTCAATGTAATCCCATGAAACCATACAATCTCCTATACATAGAGGTGTCTCAAGACCTCTATTGATCCCTACTCTCGAATGGGTAGGAAGTGGGATGACTTGGTGAGTCGGTCCATGATCACACAGATGGAATCATGTCCACTGGACATCCTTGGTATCCCCTTCACAATGTATGTGGAGATACCATCCCACTTCCACTCTGGTACCTCTAGTGGTTGTGTTAAGCCTGCTGGAACATGATGATCAGCCTTCACTTGCTAAAAAGTGAGGCATCATGAAACATACCCTACCACTTCTTTCTTTATCCCTGGGCACAAGTGATGGCGCTGGAGGTCTTGGTACATCTTCTCTACACCATGATATACCACCATAGGGGACGTATGAAACTCCCTCAACACCTCCTCCTGTAGTGCCACGGGTGCCATGGTGCATCTTCTGAAGAGGATGACATGCTCACCACCTTCAAAAAATCCATATGGTGCCTATCCTGAAGATATATGATAATGTCGATCCGCACAGTCAATGTCCCGAAGTTGTGCCTCCAAAACACACTAAAGAAGTGGGGGAGTGACAGTCATAGACTGGAGGTAAGATTCTCTATATCTATCCACAAAGGATATCTGCAACGCGGCTAGCTGCTCTGTTTCCTCACTCAGAAACTATAGACCTGAACTCCTACTGAGTGAGTCTGCTACTACATTCTCCTTCCAATGAATGTAGACTATCTCAAAGTTAGGTTCCTGGAGGAACTCTATCCAACATCGTTGTCTCAAGTTGAGATCCTTTTGTGAGAATATATACCTAAGACCCTTGTGATCAGAGTAGACTATAAAACATTCACCCATCAAGTATTGTCGCCATATCTTCAAGGAAAATACCGTGACTGATAACTCCAGGTCATGCGTAGCATAGTTCTTCTCATGTTGTCTCAGCTGTCGTGACCCATAAGTAATCTCTGCTTTCTCAGGAATCAAGACACATCCAAGTCTGGTCCCCAACATGTCACTGTAGACTACATACCCAACACACCTTCTGGTAGCCTCAATATGGGGGCACTCGTAAGTCTCTGCCTCAGCTCCTAAAAACTCTACTGGTATCTTTGCACCCATATTAAGGGTTTTCCATTCTTCTTAAATATTGAAAAGGGTGTTGTAAGTCTGAAAAATTGTGGTATGAATCTCTGGTAGTACCTAGACAACACTAGGAAACTCCTCACCTTGGTCACACTCCTAGGTGGCTCCCAAGCTAGCACAAATTCTATCATCTCCAGATACACTGTAACTCCAGCCTCCGAGATAACATGTCCCAAAAAGTGGACCTCCCATATCCACAACTGGCACTTTGAGATTTTACCATAAAACTGGTGCTCTTAGAGCATATCCATTACTATCTGGGAATGATAGGCATGCTCCTCCTCCATCACTGGGTATAAAAAAGATGTCATCAATGAATACCTAAAAAATTGATTGAAGTATGGATGGAAGATCCTGTTCATGAGTCCCAAGAATACTACAAGGGAGTTGGTCACACCGAATGGAATGACCAAGAACTCATAGTTTCCTTACCGACATCTTAAGGCCATCTTCTTCACATCCTCATATCGTACCCTAAGCTAGTGATAGACTGATCTGAGGTCTATATTCGAAAACAAACAAGATCCCTTCAGCTAATTGAAGAGATCATCTATCCTCGGAAGTGGATACCTGTTCTTCATGGTCACCTGGTTCAGGTATCAATATTCCATGTAGTTCCTCAACCTCTTATCTTCCTTATTTGTGAAAAAAATTGGGGTTACCCTTAGAGAAACATTGGTCCGTATAAACCCCTTCCTCTACACGTCCTCCAACTATACCCATAACTCATGATGCTCCACAGGAGCCATCTGATATGCTGGTTTAGATATTGGTGTCACCTTGGGGTATAAGTCGATGTCGAAGTCCACTCTATGAGGAGGTAGTCTTAGAACATCATCAGGGAAGACATTGACATACTGGTCCCCCACTATAGGGTAGCTGAGACTCTCAATATAAAATGCTCCGAGGGTAAGGATTTCGAATCGATGTGTGATCGGATGCACCCTTATTTGGGTAAGTCCATCCTGTGATGAAAATGTTCCCTTTTCGCTGGAGAAAGAATTCCTAGTACCATCCTCATGGACACACTGGAAATTATGCCTAATACAGTCAGTATAAGCATTGAATGTGGATAACCAGTCCCTACCCAAGATGACATTGTAAAGCCTCGACGCCACTACATGAAGATCCCTACAGAATCTCTCACCTCCTAGAGTAATCTCACACTTCCAACACCATTGTGTGATTGTCAAATCTTCTCTTGTATGAGTCTCTAATTGTAAGGATAAATCCAACGACTCAACCAGAATCTCCAAGATCCAAACGAGGGTCATGGAAATAAAATAGTGACTGGAACCTGTGTCTATAAGTACTACATCTAGGTTGGAATAGACACAGATCATACCTCGAATTATCTTAGGAGCACTGTTACCGTAGGCCTCAGGTACCTAGAGCTGAGCTTGTCCCTGTCTACTTGCTTCCTATGGTCAGGGTGGACCACCAGGAGGTTGTGGTGGTAGAAACTCAAATTTATACCCATCTTCTCCGACATGACCAGATCCTCTGCCACGTCTGCCACTCTGTGGACCTCCTCTCTCAAACATCTTCTACTGCCTTAGTGATCCCTCAACTGTCTTCTAGTCATTTGTATGGTGGGTTGGGCAGTCGCAAGCCATGTAACCCTGCCCACCGCACGAGTAGCATTGCCTGGTCATCATCTATCATACTCTATCATGTGGGACCATCATCACTGACATTGTATCATGAGGTCATCCACCAGAAGGTCTAGCCCACTTTTACCCCTGTATCATCCATCTACAGCCTGCTATGGAGGAATCTGGTACGAGACATCTGGTGGTGGCTCTCGCTGTCGGTGCCTACTCAGCTGGGAATCTCTACAACAAAAACGCTCATTCCATCACCCCATCCTACGTTGAAATGCTGAGAGATATCATCGATTCTCTGATCACCTGTTGGAGACCCTGCTCAATGTTCTGGGCCTCGAAGAAATGATCATGTACCAGGTTAGTGGAGTAGCGGGAGAGATCAGTGAACCTGACCGTGTATTGGGCCACGGTAATGCTGCCCTGCTATAAGTGCAGCATCTTCTATTTATGCACTGAGAATAGAGTCACTAGAATGAAAACTACCCTAAAAGGCCCTATAAGTCCAACCAGGTTGCGGTCGCCTTGTCGTGTAACTTGAGTGTCAAACTCCACCATATCCCAGCTACTCTCTAGAAGAGACTAGTATCTAGGATCACCATCAGATCAGATGGTGTCCCAACTAAGTGAAAAACACTGGCCACATCCTCCATCCAGTCCTCAACCACCTACAAATCTGTCTCACCTCGTAAACTAAGAGGCCTTTACCACTAAAATTCATGAAACACGCTCAGTCAGCATTCACCTTCTACTAGTGGGGCTGGTGGCAATGGTTTCCCAACGGGTAGTGGTGTTGTCGGTACACCACCCGAAGGTTCTAACACCGTAAGAGGTTCCTACACCAAGGCCTCATCACTCAGTGGGCTGTCATCGTATACTCTCTCAAGAATCCTGGATGCCTGTCTAAGTGGTGTCATCCTAAAAGAAAATAGGTGTTTCATGGTCAATAAGTTATACATGGTGAGCTGACTCAAAGAACGAATAAGAAAAAAACTCAAAACACACACAATCAGTGTTTTCATGCACTGAGTCAGAAATCAGAATTCAGGGTCTTGGATTATAGATACGTCATTCTCCACACCAACACTGGATTCCACAAACTAAAAACCACACTCATAACACTTAACACTATCTCCACATTTAAAATATACGAGCCTTAGTTCTAAGTTATAACTGACTCCTCTGATACAACTTTGTCATGACCTATCCCACGGGGCCCGGGCTGTAACTACCCCATGCCTGCCATCCATAGGTTAGGGGCTGGCAACATGCACCAGAAATGAATATTCCTATAATGGGAAGGCATTGCCTTTAAACCTGCACAAAAACACAATCCAAGAACACTATAATAAGAAACCATGAAGTACACTACTGTAGTAAAAAGTGTACTGAAAGTAAAGGGGCCAGAATACAAGCCCAACTGGAATGTAAAAGTATAACTGAAAAGAGAAAATAGCTCCAGGATTGTGCACTGAGTATCCAACCAGAAGGGTAGGTACAAATCACGATCAGTATTCACTATATCACATCACATCAAATGGTACACCTCTGGGCACCGTCTAGTCCTGCATCCTTTAGCCTCGATCAACGTTGTCTATCATCTTCATAATACACAACAAGGTGTGGGCATAGCTCGTGCAGGGGTGAGTATAACAATTCTTAGTTGGAACCTTGATACCCTCGAAGGTCTCCCAGAGTTCCAAAAAGGATAAACCACAAAGAAAGACCTCAAACACAAAGCATGAAGGCTTCATCAACACTACTTAGGTACATGCCCATACATATACCTAAGTTATCATGTTATACTCATCTCATACAAGATGAAATAGAAGGCTCCAATATTTAATCCATTTGTGCAACTACTCCACGAGGGAAGAATACCACAAAGGTAACACCAAGAAGGTTGCACCATGAAGGTAAATGTACCACAAAGGTAACGCCATGAAAGTAAAATTACCACAATGGAAACACCACGAAGGTAACACCACGAAGGTAAAAGACTCATCTCACACCAGATATCTAACTTAAGTGCTAAAGTACAGATGATTAGTCGTAAACCTATATCATCTTATTATTTCAAGAGGCTCTGCTTCTGACCCACATTGATTCTGACCCATAGATGATTATTGGTATTGACCTACATAGGATTGATAAATACTAACCCACATAGGATTGTTAATCACTGACCCACACAGGATCGATAGATACTGACCCACATAGGATCGATGTTCTTTCTTCATGTTACAGCCCGATACAAGATTTCCGCACTAATCACACTTGATTTCTAGAGGATCCAATCTCAATCCATCAGTTTTATCTCAAATACCATGAAGATCCATGAAGATGTATCCCAAAGGACTGTCATGTATTAAGGGTTCTAATACGATAGATGTCGCATCAATCACACGTCTGGTGTGTGACTTAAACGCATTTAAGAATCGAGGGCCCGATTGGATTCGGGGTTCGATCCAACATGGACATACTCTGACATTCTCTAAAACTCAAGTGGAGTATACCAAAAAGAAATTATTTCTCCATGGATCCCATTTCCATTGATGGCTCATAAAATGAATCCCATGTTCACAAGTTATGGCTATTTTAGCGAAACTGGGCCTCGAAGGGTCCGGGTTCGGTCCGACCCGGCCTGACCCGATTTGGGTCCAACACGGCCCAACCCGAACCAGCATGGGCCAGCCCAGTTGGGATAGGATGCGGCAGGCTCTTCTAGATAAACCACGGATAGGCTCGGCCTGCCTGGGCAGTGCGGCCCGCTGGGCTGGTGTAGCCTAACCCACAGAGGGGCATAACCTGCTAGGCTTGCACAACCCATCCCGCAGAGGGGCACGACCCACTGGGCTCGCGTGACCCATCCCATGGAGTGGTGTGCCTTGCTGAAGGTTTGGCCTGCTGAATCGGGGCCCTTCCTAACTAGCACAAGGTGGGGGGAGTTTCCCCCCATTCGGAGTCAAAGCGGCGGTGCCACTGGTTGTCGTCAAGTCTTCCGCAGACCTGCACAGAGTGGGTCCCAACCCTACATCGCGGCTTTCAAGCCGTGACCATCTTCAGTGGCGTGTGATGGCATAGAGCTCACCTCCATCTGTGGTTGGTTGGTTGTTCTCCTCCACGATTATATTCCGTGACACCCTTCTCTAGAAGTAAGAGATAGCGCACTGCCACTTCCTTCATGGCCGAGCAGAGCTTTCCACCTTCTTATCCTACCATGGCTACGGCTTTGTCCTTCTCCGCCTGTGGTGCGTGATGGCACACCGCCATCTCCTCTTCTGCTGGTCCCAGTTTCTAGTTGTCTTTAGCAGGTCACTGAGTGAGCTTAAGTGGCGTGTTTTCCATCTGTAGATGATAAGGGACTCCCTGGGATGCCCTCTTCGTCACTAAACCCACTGTTCTGGGATCCTTCCAACCCGAATAAGTCGCTCATGAAGAACACGTCAAATTTCAACAAAAGGCGAATGGTCTGGGCATTGTTCGTTTGGCCTGTGCCCTCCGAAATAGTTTGATAGAAAGAGGATAGTATAATGATTTAACAAATCCTGAAATTAGACAAGAAATAAAACAAACCTCAAGATCATTGGATAATATCTGCATTTCTGGAATGGTCGGTATTTGTCGTTCGTGATTTGGTGGTTCTCGTCACCACTCACTGGAACAGGTCTCATCCTCTAAGTGGTTGTTATCATGGTACCTTTCTAGAGATTTGTCTCTTGGTGAAGTCATGCCAATACCACTCCCCAAACTTCATATAAATAGGATAGGTGGAGGGTGAATAATGCATGTGGAATTAATGGGGTTCAATTAATTATGGAACCTTTTTAATTACAACGGTACAGTTAAAAGAATAAAGGAGACTAAAACCATTTAATGGATTGAAATGTTATCAGTCCTACCACTACCACTCATCTATTAGAGGAAATTAAAAATAAAATAAAATAACTTTTTTATTTTATTATTCTCTTAAATGTCCAAAAACTAACTTTTTCTCCCGACCTTCTACGGTCGAAGTGAGGTCTCACTTAAGTGAATATCGGCATTGAGGATTCAAAGGTGCCCTCAGATTCATAATTCGAGCACTGGTTCAAAAGTTATAAAATTCCACTTGTGCGTTTACAGAACTTACCTTACGAAATGTACAGAAATACATTCTGGGGACACCGAGCCTCAGAATCACGCTCCTTCAATTTCACAGACTCGTAATAATTACATATAAATGAAAAAAAATTACAAGGAAATTACAGTTCTTTACAAATGGAATGATGAAAGGGTATGTATAAATTAATTTGGTAAATGTACACAACATTTAGATTATTCACACAATAATATAAGATAAATTCGTTTTGGTAAATTAAGATAAGGGAAACCGACGGAACAAATGAGGTTCGAGTAGAATCCCCTACAGATTGTAGACATGGTATTAGCTGCACTTAAGAGGGATTAGAAAGAGAGAAAGGGGTTTCTCATCACATATACATCATAAGGGTTGTATGGGGGAGGTGAAAAATCAAACCCCATCATTAGATATTACACAAAAAAGGGAATAACAAGAGGAAATTATTTAATAAAAGTGAAATATATAGGATCTTTAACCTTAAGTCCAATGATGTACTTCACATGATCCTAATGACCACAATATTAAAATTTGGTTCAATAATTAATAATTCCAAAACCTATTTTTCATTTAAATTATTATTTATAACCTTTTTTAGTTCATTCATATCCTTTTTGAATGGTTGTGAGGTTCAATTTCATAGTTCGTATCCGTTTGTTTCCTTGGTTTTAATGATCGGTTCACTTATATTCATGTTCGAATACACATGTATGATGAGAGTGGTTGTATAGAATTGATGTTATATGAAATTAGTGAAAATATGTAAGATTAAATGGTTATATAATTCATTTGTTTATTTGTATTGACGGTGAATCATTATATAAAACCTTGATGATAAATGCTTTGATTAACTTAGCGATTTTTTCCACAATTAACATGTTTTGTATTATTATTTTACATCATGAATTTATAAGGATTATAAATAATTAAATAATATAAATACATATGTTATGATATTGATCAAACATTAAAATGTTTTCATGACCATTCTAGATGAAATTAATACAAATTGAAAACCCCTCTTCCTTTAATTTGATAAATCAATACATCTCCGACAGTGATTTCATTTATAATATTAAAGGAGGGGAAAGGATATATTATGACAAAAAAATATCCTTAGGATTATATAATTCCAATAAATATATGTTATTGGAGTTGTCATACCATTTGGGGGAAGGGAGGTGGGGAATGAAAAAAATAAATAAATGAACATGAAAGAAAATAAAAGAATCGGAAAGAGGAATTTACCTCATCAATTTGTCTTCATTGAGAGCCTCTTAAGAGGAGAGGATTTGGTCTGTTAATGAGGCATTATGTTTTTGTAATCAGGGGTGGGGGTGGATATTGGGGAGATATTTTGGAAGAATTTAAGGAAGGAAGAAGCCTTGGGAAGAGTAAAGAGAAGTGGGGAGTGTGGGTGGTTTTTATAGTGGAGGGGAGGAGGATTTTCTTAATATTTTAATCCTTAGTTT
Organism: Viscum album; assembly: GCA_963277665.1. Taxonomy (NCBI): domain Eukaryota; kingdom Viridiplantae; phylum Streptophyta; class Magnoliopsida; order Santalales; family Viscaceae; genus Viscum; species Viscum album. Next base: position 1,499,986,605 of record OY728136.1, on the reverse strand, counting down.
ATTATTTGACCATAATAAAATAAGTACTAATGATTAATGTGACAAAATACAGTAATATGTGCATGTGAGTTCTAAAAAATCATTATTTACACCATCCATGACTCAGTAATGAAGCAGAAATCTAGGTTTTAGTATTTATCGTGAATTATCGTATTTTACTATTCATAACAAATTCAAGTATTTTTGAAAAATCCCAAAAATTATACCCAATAATTTTTCAACATGTAGAATCTAAAATTAAAATTCATTTTTCAAAAATAATTATCTTAATATGAATAAATTAATTTCTAATTAAAATCGTAATTTATTTGAAAAATACAAAATTGTAAACAATAACCAACTATATAATGTTTTCAAAAATTACAGAAGGCCTTATTAAATGATCTTAAAAGTAGAAGACATAAAATTAATAATTAATGAAAAAGTTTTAGGAAAATAAATTTTATTTTTAATTAATTATATATTTGTAATTAATTATTAATGACGTATAAAAATACCAATACATTTCCTATCGTTATATTAAAACCTATAAAATGCCTAAATTTTATTTATAAATTCATGGGTGAGTTTATTATTATTTTGATTATTTAATATTCATAAGGGTCATATTACTATTCCAAATGGTATAATTACTATTCATAAGGTTCATTTACTAATCACCAAAAATTATGTTTTTCTTATAATACTCTAAACATCTTACTAATCGCAACCACAAATGTCATATTTTTTAAATTCAAATCACATAAGTGACAAAATCATGTTTAAATGTCACATAGTACTTAGTAGTTCATTGTTTTGTGAATTAATGTGATTATATGAAAAAATTATAAGAATGGAATTCCTTTGATAAAACATTTGGTCTTTAAATTATTCCCCCTTATGAAATTTCACCCTTGAAATTTTATTTTTCATTCTATGCCATAAACAGGTGAAGATACTTTTCCTTCATTGCTTCCTACTATTCCCATATTTCCTTTTTGTATATATAGTTCTTCTATAGTATGTAGACCAGGATAGTATTCTTGTTACATAGAACATTGTCTCTATGATCCAAGATCATAAATGGATACTCCTTGTAATAATGTTTATTCTCCAATTGTACAACCTCTGAAGGAAGTACATGTGAAGGGTCTACTATGTACTTCCTCAAGAGAGATACATGGAAGACATCGTGTACTTTGGACATGGTAGGAGGAAGTTCTAGTCAATAGGCCATAGCTCCAACTCAATCAAGGATCTCTAAGGGGTTCATTTAACTTGGACTTAGATTTCTTTTCTTACCAAACCTCATCACCTTCTTCCATGGAGATATGTCTATAAATATCATGTCCCCATCTTTGAACTCAAGATCTCACCGGTGATTGTATGCATAACTCTTATGCCAAATTTGGGATACTGTGATGTGATGCTAAATGATTTTCACCTTCTCCTCCATTTCATCGATAATTTTAGGTCCTAGCATCTTATTCTTTCCGAAATCATCCCAAAACACCACTATTATACAAACTTTTCCATTAAATGGATTTGTATGGTTCCATTCATATGCTCGAGTAGATACGGTTGTTGTAGTGGAATTCAACCAGTTTAATATATCTGTACCATCCTCCCTAGAATTCCATAGAACATGCTCTCAATATATCTTATAGTGTTGCAATAGTTCTCTCAGATTTTCTATTAAATTGAGGATGATAGGCCATACTGATGTTCAGTTTTGTACTTAGAGCATGTTGGAGACTTTTCCAGAACATTGTAATGAATCTTGGATCTCAATCGAATAAATAAATAGTGGAAATCCATGATGTAGTACCACATCTTTGATATATATTCACGTATGTTAATACAATGAGAAGTCCTCTCAATTCATGATAAATTGATTTGTCTCTGTAAAATGATCCAAAATGACCCATATAGAATTGTTGCATCTAGATGTCTTTGGAAGTCCTGTGACAAAGTCCAAGGTGATATTTCCCAACTTTCATGTTGGTATGGGTAGTGGTTGCATCATCCCCTTAGAATATTGTCTTTCAAATTTCACATGTTGACATACAAAGAACTTTTATGTATATTCAGCAATCTCCTTATTTATATCGTCCCACAAAAATTTCTCTCAGATATCTTGATACGTATTTGTAATCCCTGGATAAATAGATAAGGTTGAACTATGTACATCATTGAAAAGATACCTCTTAATCTAGGGATCATATGGTTTAATAAATCTTGACCCAAATATTACAAATCCTTCGACATCAATCTTGAACAATAAAAATTTTACATTTCTAACAGCTTCCGCCCATTTTAGAATTTCTACATCTTTACATTGATCATCCTTTATTTTCTCAATAAGGGATGATAGAGAAATCATTTGACAAAGAATTGATGTTTTTCCTCGATTAATTATTCCTAGGTCCATCCTCTATAAATCTAATGAAATCACATCCTTTTCATTTTTCACCATTGATAAAGATGCATGATCATTTCTACATAGATCATTCTCAACCATATTTTCCTTATCAAGATGGTAGTGGATTTAGCATTCCTAATCATTGATGAGCTCTATCGATCTTCACTGGTGCATATTATGCACATTTTCTATGAATATATATTTTAGACTCTTTTTATCAGTATATATCTCACACTTCTCCCCATATAGATAATGATGCATTATTTTTAACGAAAAAATCACATCATCCAACTCCAGATAATTCATAGGATAGTTTGCTGAAGGATTTACAGTTTCCTCGAGGAGTAGTCTCTCACTTTATCATATTTCATCAGAAAATAGCCTAATCTATTCTTTTAACCATCACTGTACAACACAAAGAGTTATCCACTTATTAGAAGTGTGATTACTGGGGCAGTGATTAGTCGCTTTTTCAATGCCATAAAGCAGTCTTAACATTCCTAAGTCCAGGAAAATTATACTCCATTCCATGTCATCTTGGTCATTGGGTTTGAAAATCATGTGAATTTATTCTTAAATCATCAATAATACCCACCTAGACCCAAAAATATATGGATATCTAATAACAATTCTAGCCTTGGCCACTCTTCAATTTCCTTTTTCTTAGAAGGGTCTAAATATATCCCATTGTTGGTGATAACATTTCCCAATAATGAAAATTTCTACATCTAGAAATCACATTAACTGTACTTTTCATAAAGATTCTCCCTTCATAAAGTCTTTATCATAATATTCAAATTCTCCTCATCTTCCTCCTTACTCAGGAACTATATCAGAATGTCATCAATAGAGACTACCACAAATTTGTCAAGGTATTATCTAAAGGAACTATTAATTAAATCCATTAAAATTTCTGGAGAATTAGTGAGTATGAATGGAATCTCTATGAACTCATAGTTTACATATCTCATTCAAAAGTTAGTCTTGTGAATATCTTCCTTCCTCACCTTTAATTGGTGATATCCCAACCAAAGGTCCACCTTATAGAAATAGCATTCCCCATGAAGCTGATAGAACAAGTCATATATTTGAGGCATGGGATACTTGTTCTTTATTATGATTTTATTAAGATCACTATAATTAATGAAGAGGGTCATTGATCCATCCTTCTTCTTGACTAAGAGGACTGGAAAACCCCATGGTGAAGCACTCTGGCATATAAAACCCTTATCCAGATTCTACTGTAATTGATTCTTTTTCTCCCCCAGCTCTATAGTGGCCATTCTATAAGATGCCTTTGATATAGGTATAGATTCAGGAATAAGTTCAATTGTGAACTCAACCTCTTGATTAGGACGAAGACTAGGAAACCCCTAAGGGAATATATCATTTTAATCTCATACGATTTCCTTGTATTCAAGCTTGATTATCTCCTTTTTCTCAATTATTTAACCTAGATATGATTTCTCATAAGGAAGAAATATCCACACATTAGATGATTATTCTAATAAATATTCAAATTCCTCCTTACATCTGTAAATAATTGGAGGATTCTTTGATAAGTGAAGAGTGATATCCCTTTCTTGACATTTTATGTTATATTTGTATAAAGATAGAAATACAGCATCAAACTCCACTAAAAAATCATGAAAAGATTTTATGGGAGGTTTAGTCCACAAACGTTAACCAAGGAGGAGTTATAAACCATTGATTCATTAATTTACCCCTTAAATGTTCTCATAGATAACATATCCTCCAAATTTTGAGGTGGTGTTTGAATAGTTCTTCTAAACATGCAAGATATGAAAGAATTCATAGAACCAGAATCAAATAGTAAATTCTCTATTCCTAAATGAATAACTAGTGTACCTATCACCACATTGTTGTCTGGCTCTACCTTAGAAACTATAACAACATAATCCCTTACTTGTTGCCTTGTAGTTTGTTTCTAATTGCCTCTGATAAGCCACAGCTTTGTGAAATTGTTCCCATAATGCATATGCTCCTTGTAGTTATTACACTTCACAACATGATGACTGTTGATATGAAACTTTCGTTCTTCTTCCACGTTAGTGATTTTTTTAATTTCTCTTTCGCATTATGTAGCTAGATGTCCTAACTTTCCACATTTGAAGCAATTTGCAGTTCCCATTAGATAGTTTACAAGATGCTTCTTCCCACAATTTTTATATGTGGGATTATCAATCTTTTTTCAAACATGGAATTTATTTGTGGGACCTCCAACAATTGATTCCATATTCCACTTCTTTTCACTGGGCCCATGATAGCATTGGGAGTCTTCGATCTACATTTCAACCTTGAGGTCACAATAAACAATCTCCTCAAATTGTCAATGTCTTGAATTTCCAATGCTTTTTGTAGATTCATCATTAGTCTTCTAAAGAAAAGATCCACCTGGATTTTGGTGTTCATGAAAAATATAGAGGCATACCATACAAGCCTTGTAAAGTTTTCTTCATATTCCCCAATGGACTCATCATCCTTCTACTTGAGTTCAAGGAACTCTCCTTCTAACATGAGACAGACGGTTCGAAATAAATATTTATTGAAAAACTTTTTCTTGAATTCCTCCCATTACATGCAATTAATTTAATCATGGGGATTAATATTCATGTTTAGTGTCCACCACTGTTCGATTTCCCTATAAAAACAATAGACCATCACTACAACATTTTCATCTTCTGAGCACTGGATGAGAGAGAATATCTATTCAATGGAGTTAATCAACTATTCTGCGAGGAGGGGATCCGAAAATAAACTAAACAAGGGAGGCCTTTTCTTTATGATGGATTAAACAACAACAATCACTTTCCATATAATAGGAGGTTGATCCACATGATTCATTTTATTATTCATAACTTGATCCAGTTGAGAAAGTATAGTCATGATGTCTAGAGCGTCCACTCCCATTATATTTGGTATTTTATTAGGGTAATATTTAAATTCTATTTCACATTTATTGATGGAACGTGTTCTTCTATTTCTTGTATTATCTAGGAAAAAAATGTTCAATTATAGGGATTGAATAGTTATCTATTGATCATAAAGAATAAAACTTTGAACATAAGAGGATAAACATGAAAAAAAAGAATTATATCCTAAAATATGATTCTCTATGTTTTAATTTAGGTTATCCTTGATCTATTTCTTAAAATATATTCTTATGGGATTTTTTCATTCCCTTAAAAATGGTTTTTATGATGCTCATGAATTTACCAAATCATATCCCATATGATTTTCAAACTAAGTGTGCAGTAAGGCCTGTTGTCGTGCCCCAATTCCCTTTTGATTCTATCTTAATGCGGTGTTTAGGGGTTTTACCCCTATATACATATATTCTAAAGCCACATTTACTTATTTTTATACAGACAAGGATTTATTTTCTTGATAAACCACTTACACTGTACTTACCCAAATTTAGTGGTGTTTTCTTTTACTTAGTCTCATCCTTAAGCTTCTTAATAAATTCCCTTATTCCTAATCTTAAAAAATAACTGGAAAATCCTCGGATGCCAAATATATCCACCTCATCCATTTTCATTTAACATTACATGATTTTAAGCATAATTATACATCAATGTACAAGCTAAGGATTATAAAGTCTAGTGTCTTGAAAGACTATGTAAAAAAAGTTGAAAACATGGAACCAAATAAAACATTTCATTATGTAATATTCAAATTTGGATCATAAATTTAATTGTGATCAAACAATTTCATAGGTTACCCTGGGGAACACATGAACAAAGGGATTATCCAAATAGCCCAATAAAATAATAACCATAATAACAAAGCATTGGCACATGGGATAAAATGCATGACATGATTATATAAAAAGGCATGTAACATATAGAATCATAACATATAAACATATAATTATATAAATATGGAGTCATAATAATGTGTAAGTAGCATAGAACCTGAAAATATAACTATTCAAGGCTAGTTGTGAAGACCATTTCACATGGTAACAAAAGCCAAGCCTAACCGCCAAGATCGTCGCCCACGGTAACAGAAGCCAAGGCTTACCACCAAGACCATCACACATAATGTCTCATGAGACTCAACTATACCCAATTTATTGGAGCGCTATCCAAGAGCACCCATATTAACTTTTCATGAATATTTTTCCATATAAAGAATCATACATAATCAATCTTACAAAAACATAATGGTTACCCATGGAATGAATTGGGTACCATAATCATGCCATAAAGCATAAAAATGGGAATATCATAAAAATTTCCATGAAATAAATGAAATAAAATATACATGGACATTTATAAGGTAAAATAGGCATGTATCACAGTATGTTATTTCAATTATAATTGACAACATGTAAGAAACGTATTAACGAAATTTCATTATTAAATCATTTTTGTGTGATTTTAAGGAAAACACTATAGAGCCTTTAAAATAGAAAAGGGAACAATAATTTATATAAAAAAATAAGTGAAACAAGATGTTTTTCATAGTAAAAAAGTCGTATTTTATAAATACAATTATGTATTAAAAAAAGATACAGTGTACTTTAAAACGGGCAAGAATTTAGGAAGTTCCCTCAAAACAGGTTTTCTTATCCGGAAGTATTGGGGATGGAATCACTTAAAAACATGTATATAAATGAAAGAGAATGATGGAGGGGAATTGATAAATTAATTTGGTAAATGTACATAGAATTTGAAATATTCACATAAAAAATTATGTTAACTTGGTTTTGGTAAATGAAAGATAATCCAACCTGAAGGAACAAATGAGGTCCAGGTAGAATCCCTTATGGATTATCAGCATGGTATCAGTTTTACTTAAGAGGGATTAATGAGAGATAAAAGGGTTTATAATTAGATATAAATCAAGATGGAAGTATGGGTGAGGTTAAAAATTATACCCATTCATTAGGGGTTACACACAAAAGTTCATAACATCTAAGACATTCTTGAATAAAAGTGAAATAGGGTGGATCACGTACCTTAAGTCTGAAGATTTTCTTTACATGATCCTAATGACACAAATAATAAAATTAGGTTCATTAATTAATAATTTAACAAATAAATTACATGTAAATTATTTTTTATAGCCGTTTTGAGTTCATTCATAACCATTTTGATTGGTTATGAGGTTCAATTTCATTATTTGGGTCAGTTTATTTCATTGGTTTTAATGATCTGTTCTCTTATATTCATTTTCGGATACACATGTATGATGTGAGTTGTTTTCCACAATTGATGTTATATTACATTAGTGAAAATACATAATATTACATGGTTATAAAATTCATTTGTTTATTTGAAGTGAAAGTGAATCATTATAAAAAACATTAATGATAAACGCTTCGATTACCTTGGTGATTTTGATCACAATTATCTTGTTTTGTATTAATATTTTACTTCATGAATTTATAAGGATTAAAGAACATTAAATAAGATAAAATAAATATATTATGATCTGGTTCAACTAATAAAATTGATTCATGACTAGTCTAGACAATGGTAATACAAATTGAATACACGTCATCCGTAAATGTGATAAATCAACACATATTAGGCGTTGTTTTAATTTATAGTATAAAAGTAGGGGGAAGGAGAGATTATTATAAACTATCCCATTAGCATAATATAATTCCATTACATGCATGTTACTAGGGTTATCATACCATTTGTTTTAAGGGAGGTAAGAAAAGAAAATAAAATAATCAGAAAGAGGAATTCATCTCTTGATTTTATCTCCTTTGAGAGCATCTTAAAGGGTGACGATTTGGTATTTTGAGGAGCCCAAAGGATGTTATACGTAGGGGAGGATATTGGGGATATATTTGGGGATAATTTTAGGAATGAAAAAGTATTTAGAGGAGTGAAGAGAATAGGGGAGTGTGGATGGTTTTTATAGTGGATGAGAGGAGGGATTTCTTAAAATTTTAATCATTAGTTTATTATTTTTTTCATAAGACAAGAAATATTAAAGATTAATGTGAAAAAAAATATTAATGTGTGTGTGTGTTAGAAAAAATGTCCATTTACATAATCCATTACTCAAGCGTGATGCGGAAATTCATGTTTTGGAATTTATCGTGAATTATCGTATTTTACTATTCACCAAAAATTCAAATATTTTAGAGAAATCACAAAAATTCACCCTAACCATTTTTCAACATATAGCATCAAAAAATTAAATCCATTTTTCAAAACTAATTTCATAAATATGAATAATTTAATTTTTAATTAAAATCATAATTTACTTGAAAAATACAAAGTCTAAAACTATAACCGACTTTATAATGCTTTCAAAATTTTCATTGCACCTTATAAAATGATCATAAAAACTGAAGGCATAAAATTATTAATTAATGAAAACCTTTTAGAAAAATAAATTTTCTATTAATTTAAATAATTAAATAAAATTAATTATTTATGACATATAAAAATATCAATAATTTTACTATGGTCATATTGTCACCTATTATGTGCCTAAATATTATTTATACATTCATGGGTGAGGTTACTATTCTTTTTGAGGATTTACTATTCATAAGGGTCATATTAATATTTATAAGGGTAACATTACTATACAGAAGGGTCAATTACTATTCATAAAAAATTAAGTCTGTCTTATCAGACTCCAAACATCTTGTTGATCGTAGTCGCATATGTCATATTTTCAAAATTCAAATCACTGAAGTGACAATATTATTATTAAATGTCAAATTGTACTTAGTAGTTCATTTTTCAATGTCTTCATGTGATTATATTTCATAATGAAAAATGGTAATTCCATTGATTATACTTTGGGTCATTATTAAAGAGGCACATTTCCAACTAGGAGGGTCTATTATAATAAGTATACTACTTGATCAGCTTGATTTAGTGGAAAACCATCCCTCACATCTCAAATTGTAAAAAATTATAAATGAGAGAGTCACTGACATCATCACATAATTGAATGTATCATCCTATTCACTAATTAATTAGCTTCCTCAAGAGAAGATTTTGACTATATGTATAAAAAATCCATGACATGATATGTAAAATATTTGATTCCATGAAAATATCATGTGTATTTAACATGTTTTCATCCATTGATAATTTTCTGAATAGTTAGAGGATATCATATGGATAGATCAAGGTAAATTTTTGAGCAACACCATTAATAAAATGGAAAATTGTTAATATATTAGAGACTATAACTATCATTCTCATGTTGGTTCCCACACATGCTAAAAAAATCCCATATATTATCAATTGGTACCTTCTATTCAGTAATAACATTAAAAGAATCTTCATCGGCAGGAGGGTAAGATGGATCATAGGATTTAAAAATTTGATTATTGGAAGAATAAAACATATTCATTCTACATTTATTAGTTTCTAAGATACATGATTTTGATATTCAAAATTAAAATCGTAAAATTTTAGAGGTATAAAATCATGAGTAATGTGACTAAAATGAACACCTTGATTACTTTTCGTTTCATCAAATGTAGGGAGAAATATCCAACAATTTTCTATTTATAATCATATACTCCAAAAAATGGGAGATTCTAGAAATTTCAAGCATAGAAAATGATAAACCTGTGTGAATAATATGTATCTAATATAATCAGAAAAATATTTATAATGTAAGTTAATATCAAACAGGATTGAATATAAATTTTATCACTTGATTGACACAGAATATTTTAGAATAGGGAACACTACTCTTAAGGCTCAACTAAATCAACTACCTCTGTAATACTTATCATAAAATCTTCATCATCAAGATCATCCATGATGCAACATATTCAAAATTGGTAAAACATATAATATTAGGAGTCATTAACAACATGAAGTTAGTAAAAACCCTTTATACCATCCTTCCACCATTACATATAAGATATGAACCACCCCACTAAATGAGAACCATGTCAGATAAAGATTTATGATGTGATTTTTTATTATAACTGATTTCATAAACATATTAAATGATGAATAATATATTTAGAAACTTGATTTATTTACTCAAAACTGAGGTGTAAGGCTAAGAGGTCATTAGGGTTGAGGAGGTCAAGGAATAAAAGGCCAAAATAGACCTCTAACTTTAAAAAATGTCCCTATTAAATCCATAAATGATGGAGAATCCTAGATATAAGATCTTAAACTATTTTCAAAAGAGAACTAATGTATTCTTGATCATTTAAAGGCAATCTAATTATATTAGAAGGCAAACATGAAAATGAGAAATTTCATTGAAAAAAATCATAACTTGGGGATGAAATATCTATCTAACCCATATAATATAAATATGTCCCAAATTGTTGGTCATTAAATGAAACCTATAGCATTAACTATGTCATAATATATGTTTTAGGGTTGATAGTTAATTAAATAAATGAAACAGATACCCAATATAAATAAGTATGATTTTCTAAAATATCTTGTTGTGATTCAACAAACCTTGAATCATCAGTTCCCTTCACCTATAAAAGTATATACATTAATTTTTCATCAACCACCACCTAATTCCTGATTTTTTCATAGTTTATGTCACTGATTCTTTTGAATATACCATAGAGTCTGGTTCATCAAAATACAATATGATAATTTTTATTATTGGGAAAGATAATGAAATAGTTATAACAGGACATATTAAGACCTTTTATATATCTAGATAGTTCAGATATATTGACATCCATTTGAGAATAATTGTATATGGATTTGGGATTAATCAAATATAAATAAAAAGCATTTCCCTCTTAGGTTGTAGTGAGGTTAACTTGTCTCCCCACAATATTACAATTTATGTGAATTAAAATAGTGTGGAGAATTCACTTGGAATATTCAAACTTAGATCCTAATTCAGTGTTATGGTTTCAAACTCTAAATTCATAGTAGTTCACTAGGACCCAACCTTCAATATATTGTTGGGAAGTTCATGGATACATAGACATATAATTTTAATATCTTCATTCTTCCAGTTCTTCAAATACTCAATCAATGGAAAATAAAATGTCTTTCGTGATGATATTATCCCTATTGAATCCTTCAATTCTCAATATATAAATTAAAGGTTATATAATAGGGATGGTAAAATGATGATGGCAGAAAACATATATTAAGTCACTACACAAAATGGTTTTGTAAAATTTCTTATCAACCCATGTAATGTAATCCTAGAATACTGTGGTCTCTAAACCAATAAGGTGAAGGAAATCATTATGGATTTGGGGAGTTATAGTGTTATGAGGCTCTCATTTCATTTATAAAAGTTTTATATTACCTCTCTATAATGTGAAGGTCATACACATGTCCCTACTGAGCAACTACTCTACTCAAGGGAGGGTTTAACATCTATTTATACCACATAACGACAAATATTTGGTCAAGTCAATCAAAACCCTTAGAGTAAGAGATGGAAATGAGGCCTCAAAATGTCTTTCACCATATTTTTGATATCAGTTAAATCAAATTAAAAATACTATTTGATAAATGGGTGTTCTATAAATGAATAAAACCAATCCCTAATACAAATGAACCCTCATCATATTTTTAATCTGATGATTCCTCTATATTATATTTTATAGGATCTAAAGATACGTCAACATAATCATGTATGGAAGATGAAAATACCTATAAACGATCACCTAAATATTAGTACTTCAACCCAACCTATACTCTCAATGACAGTGAGGATGAAGGGGATAATTTATATGATTCCATTGATAATGATATCTCTACATCTACAACATCAGGATTTAGAACTATCTCATTATCTTTATAAGGAGATACAAATGTGTATAAATTTTCTTTTATATCATGAAGTATCCCTTTACCGTAAAATATAAAAAACATATAGGTACAAGAGGGGGAAGAAAAAGGTCTCATATTAGCCTATATTTTATTTGAGGAATGTATCTCTATCATATATTATAATCTCAAAAATGTGAAATTGGGTATTAACGGGTACTTATGACCTTTTTTGTTTAGTTCCACCATATTCCATAAGGAACATGAGTTGTATATATTATTATTTAAACAATAATATTATTTTTCCTCTGAAAACTATATTGAAATTTCATGGAGCATCCAGATATATCTAACCATCATAAAGGTTTTCCAGATGATCATCATTGTGAAAAACAACTATTTAGTAGAATGAATTCAAACTTATCCACTATGGTAAAAGTCAAAGTTGATAATATCAAGTAAAACATTATTCGGGATATAAATTATTGGAATTGTCTCACCAATATTTTCACCATTAATAAGAAGAAGAATATGATCATATTTTTCATTGAATTTTGGGATCTCAATCAATATTTCCCAAAATATGATTTACTAGTCTCTACTAAGGAACATTGGATCCCTGAAATTTCAAAATATCAGTTTCTACACTTCATGGATGAGTATTAAGGTTATTATAATATCCAGGTAGCCTTTAATGATAATAGGTAAACTAATTTTAGGGAACCAAATAGGTTTAAATACTATCAAATGATTCCCATTGGAAAAATAATGCTGGAGTTACATATAATCATTCCATATAATGAATCTTATAGTTTCTCCCTGGATAAATCATTGAATGCCTTATAAATTATCTAATGGTCTTATATCAATAGTCTTGGACTATATTATTGATTGTGGTAATTTCTCAACAATATATGGTATCTCGTCATTAATATCATTTACATGAATTTTATTTTTTGGTAATCATAGGGGAATTCTGTAAATTCATTGTATGTCATCGAAACATTGAATTTTACCCCCAGATGACCAAGGAGATTATTGACTTACCACCTTCATGAATAAATAATTACTCAAAAGGACATCATGGAAATCACCTATATATTAGGTGATTCATTTTAGAAATCATCAGAAAGTGTTTATCGATAATAAAAATTATTAATCATGGAGTCACCTATTAGTAGGGATAATATTTTTATAGATAATTTGATATAATAATGAAAAATATTTCATTGGAACTTGTTTTTATGCTCCCTATGGTAGGAATTTTATTCATCCTCAATGTGGAATCCATGTAGTTCTTATTTATCTCTCTAATAAAACAAAACAATATTGATATCATGGAGGAAAAATTCTATTTTCTTAGCTAGACCATGATAGATATTGAGACTTGATATTTTATTATCAAGAAAAAATATTTAAAATTGATCTTAATTGTATAGAATCTAGAGAACTACCTACATTATCCATAGGTCTACATGGTCTCTAATCTTTTTCCACTAAAATAAATCCTCTGTAGTCAAATTTTAGCTATCCATCTGGTGAGGTGGGATGTCATAGTGTACTATATTTACCTCAAATTCCTATATTGTAAGGCGATGATAGGGCAGGGACATTAATATTTTTATATCCCATCTTGTCCTAGAGAAATAAATACTAAAAATCAAGATCCTAGAAAAAATATTTTTTCCATAAATTGAACTCCCGGAATAGGGAATTTATACTTCATATTGAATTTTTTATTCCAATATAATGAAGATTATAAAATCTAAAATAGAATAGATTTGTCTTGTAGTTTTTTCTCGTCTTTCTTGTTAAGGTTGTCCTTATAAATTCATTCTTGTTGTCAGATAATTTCACAAATGAAAATGATGAATAATAATTTCTTATTATAGGCTTCGATCTATACCTACATATACCATCATACCACTTAAATATAAAAGAAGATTAGGAGTTGGTGTATATATATATTTAAATTGAATATTCTGTAAAGAATAAGGGATTGTTTCTATTGATAGATTAAATATGTTGGATGATGGAATAATTACCCCCTTTAATAACCCCATATCATATCCCTTATTAATAGAACACATTTTTAGATACATTGGATAATATGTTGACATGCCTATAATAATTAGATGGATTTACCTTATAGTGGAATATCTATAAACATGATTTATTTTATCAGATCAAGATAGTAAATATTAGATTTTATGTCATGCAGTGAATTCCATCCTCTATAATAACTTGAATTCCTATAAATTCAACTAAGAATTTGTGATTGATCGAGTTCTCCTATGATTTATTCAAGGAGTAGAAACCATTAATCTCATGTAGGATTTACATTTTAGAACCAATGGTTCTCATCATCCTAGAAAAAATATCTCTATTCAAATCAAAGTACATGGATATTTTTTACCATATATGGTATATGGAGTTAACTAATAAATTATATTATTTATAAATAAACATAAATGGAATATTTGAACCCATAGATATACATAACATTAATAGATAATATTCATCATTTATAGTATTGGGAATAGATATTATGGGGATAAATACATCCAGATATAGTAAATAATTTTAGTTACAACCTCATCACAAATAACATCAACCCAAATGGGTTGAGTCTATATCCATAAAGGAATTTGAAAAAAATAAACAATAAATTTCATGATTTCTTATATCATTACCATATTTGGTATCCCTTATAGAGTTTCGATAGAAAATATCACAAGTATATTTTCTTTAGAGTAGAAATTTATACATACAAAATACAATATCATGTTCAATCAGTCATCCCACTACCATGTAGATGTGAGTGAACAATAGAATATTTAAAAAACTATATCTAAGAAATTTCATAATATATTATAAAATTAGAATAAGTAAATTTTAGAAATGATAATACATGTTTGGTGGGATTACCACACACAGACCTATACTACAATTCAAGACAACCAATATTTTATTGTAAATGGAAATAGATATTCATAACATTAGATGTTTGTATTACTTCACCTCATGTTTCTATCGTAAATTTGATGAAAAAATAATAAAAATCCATGAATTTCCTTGATGAGTAGGAATGAATCAATGAGAAAATATTTCACACTATTAAACCAAAAATTACATTTGAATAATGTCACATGATCATTGAATAAGTAAATTTTCTTATGCTCATTCTTGTAGAAGTATTATTTATATCTCTCAAAAAATTGAGGTTAAATGTGAAGAAGAACCCCAATATCAAGATGAAATAAGATCAAAATTTACCCATACCTAATGTCCACTCAAATAGAGAATATTATTTGATCAAAATAAATGGATATAATATCACACCCACTACAACTGAATATTCTATTTAAAAGTAATTTTCCTATTTTCGTGTAGATTTTGGAACATTTTTATCACATGAAGTAAAATTACATGATAATAAATTGTCATAACACCCTAAACTAAAAACTCAGAAGCCTTTTGTCACGACCCGTCCTCAGGGACCGTGTCGTGACTACCCCAAGCCCGCCTTCCATTGGCCAGGGGCTGGAGACTAGCACCAAAGGCGTAAATTCCGATAACTGGGAAGGCATTTCCTTATAAAAGTAAACAAAACACCACAGAGTACAAGCGGAAGTAAAACACTAAGTAAAACTGAAACAAGCTGTGCTGAATGTAAAGGGTCCGGAAATACAAGACCAATTGTAAAGTACAAGGAAAAAGATAAAACAACCGGAAGGTGACAAGCAGCTCCTGGATCGTCCACCAAGGATCCTACCTGAAGGGTAGGTACAGATAGCGCATCTCCTGGATCGCCCAGCACGGATCCTACTTGAAGGGTATGTACATATAGCCTCCACAATGCTCTCACCCATCAACCTCCTCCGAGTGTTGTCTCGTCGTGAAGTCCACCACCAGATATTGTCTCTTCGTGAGTTCCACCTCTGGGTACCGTCCAGTCCTCGAACACTCGGGCTCTGTCTGTGCTGCTCATCATCTGCAACCAACACAACGAGGTGCGGCATAGCCCGTGTAGGGGTGAGTATAACGATACTCAGTAGGGACCCTGAGACCCTCAACGTCTCACTAAATCCAAAAAGTATAACCACAAAGAAGATCTCAACAGATAACCTCTACCTAGGTATATTCCCATACATATACCCAAGTTATCAAGTAACTCATCTCAATCCTGAGGATGCACAAAGATTATGAAATCAACGAATAACCACTACCCAGGTATATGCCCATATATATACCTAAGTTATCATGTGACCCATCTCAATCATGAGGTAAACACAAAGTTCATAGACTCAGCTCAAACCAGGATTTCATTATCGAAACCGTAACTGCTGAAGAGCCCCATCTCTAGAGTGTACAGTGGTCATGTCACGACTCCGAGGTATTGCTCACTAAGCTAAGACTGCTGAGGTACTCCTCCTGTCGAGTACTGTGGGTCTGCTGCTACAACCAAGCGCTTCCCACCATGGGTCTGCCACTAAAACCAGGCGCTCCCCCTCATAGCCTCCAGAGGTACTCCTACTGTTGAGTACCGCGGGTCTGCCGCTACAACCAAGCGCTCCTCCGCCGTGGGTCTGCCGCTACAACCAAGCGCTCCCCCTCATAGCCTACAGAGGTACTCCTTCTGTTGAGTACCGTGGGTCTGCCACTACAACCAAGTGCTCCTCCACCGTGGGTCTGCCGCTACAATCAAGCGCTCTCCACTGGGCTATCTGAAACACACCGAGTCGATCGGTCAAGCAATCTTCAGGTCTCAGCCGACTACACGGTCTCTGTACTCTGCACGATCGTCTCCGTGAGGGTCCGCTCCATGAGCTACTAGTCTATATTACAAGTATCACAAAGTTCCACGAAGAAGTATCTCAAAGGACCGCCTCATCACAGAGGTCTCAACGCAACAGACGACGCGTCAATCGAACGCCCGGTCTGTGTGTTACTAGCCTTTTCATCCCCGGGGCCCGGTTGGTTTCGTGTGCAAACCAATCCGGTCATATCTCAACTGTACCCCGAACTATCATAGGGTAAACTCATATGGACCATTTCTCCACGTGATCACCAACGCCACGGACGGTTCGTCAAACGGACATCCAGTCTAAAAGTTATCAGCTTTTCCGTTCCAGGTGCCCGATTGGATTTCGATTGAAATCCAACCCATCCACTATCCAAATGCATCCAAAACTCAAGATATTTATTCCAAATGTTCCGTCTCATCAAGAGGAAATCAACGAGACAGACGACGTGTAAATCGGACGCCCGGTCTATGAGTTATTGGCTTTTTCGTTCGAGGGGCCCGGTTGGTTTCGTGAGCGAACCAACCCGACCGCACTCCGACAACATCCAAACCTTGAGAGGAGTAAGTCAAAAGTTCCTTCTAATCAAGAGGAATCCAACAAAGTCAACGGCACGTGAATCGGACGTCCGGAGTTCAAGATATAAGTGTTTCCGCTCTGAGGGCCCGGTTGGTTTCGTATCCGAACCAACTTGGCTGAATGCAAAGTTCTCCGAAACCTTGAGTGTAATATACCATAATGACCTTCTTGATCCAAGGATCGCTACGCAACTGACGGTGCATCAATCGGAAGTCTGTAGCCCAATATATGGGAAAAATACCAAAAGTGATCCGAAAATGGGTGGTTTGGGCCCGGTCTGACTCGGCCCAACCCCCCCTGGGTCGGCCCGAACCGGGTCAATCCGACCCAGGTCCAGGTCCGACCCGGTAGGGCGCGACCCAGCTCAGCTGGGCGCGGCCCGGCCTGGTCCGCCCAAGCCGGCCCAGCTCGCTGGCTCAGCCAGCGCGCAGGCGCTCCGCGGACGCGACGCGCGCCGCGTTCCCCTGGATCCCGCGCGGCCGCGGGATCCACTCGCTCGCCGCCGCGGCTTCAGCCGCAGCAGTTTCTCCATGAGGCGCGCCGGGGCGCCGCCTCCTTCGGCGGCCGGCTGGTGCGGGCCGCCGGCACCGCTGGTGGTGTCCGCGGGCCACCGGAGTTGCTACGGTGCTCCATTTTCAATTCCGTCTACGCCGATGCTCATCTCGGGTCCCGTTCTTCACTGCGGAAACATCAAATCATCTCTGTGGCCCTTTCCGTCAATACCCATCATTCCGCACGTCAAAAGAACAAAATGCGGAGTCTTCTATTTGCCTTCACGGTCCCAATTACGACCACACTTTCGTTCGGCCTTGACAGCGCGGCGCGACAGCACCGCGCATCCTTGTCGTATTCCTCCAGGTTCCCGCGCGGTGCCATCGCACTATGCCGCCATCTTCCGAACCGCAACAACACAACAACAAAGGGGGAGGAGGGTCAGCCGTGTTCGTGCGGTCTGACCTCTTCCCGTTAAGATGATAACAAGCGGCCCAAAAATATAAGACGAGGAACGACAAAGGATGTTTCACGAACAAGAAGCAATAAACCCCTACCTTGCAAAGACGTCACACGTCATCGAGCCGTGGAAGAGACAAGGGTCGCGATGATCGGACATCGTGGAAGATCGGTGCCGATTACGTTGATGTCGGTGGGTGAGTCATCGTCAATGGCGACGGTCCCCGCAGTGGTGTCTCCTCCCTTTGACGCGGAGGAAGAAGAGGAGAAGGCACGCTGTCGGTGATCGCCCGATGAATAATGCGGCGTCTCACTTCCTTCGACCTGGAGAGAAGGTGCAAGATGAGATGACGTTCTTCATCGAAGCTTCAGTTTTTTTCATGTTCTTCGACAAGGAGATGAAGCGTTCTTCTTCAGAGAATTGTGTTCTTCATGAAGGATGAAGTTCTTCAAAGCTTAAAGCTTTCTCTTCAAATCCTCTCGCACCATCAACTATTCTCCCATGAAATAAGAATTAATCTTATTTAATTAACACACAAGCCAAGGAATTCATTTAAAATTCAAACGAATCCAAGAATTAAATACATGAAAAACATACACAATTAAGGAGTGGACTTTATTTAAAAAAAGGAGTTTATTTTTGAGAGTTACAAAATTTAAGAGTGGAAAAGTTATGAAGTTAGGGGAAGGTGAGGGGTTGGGCTCATGTGGGCCCCACCCCACCTTAATCCTCTCAACGGTAGTTCCCTAACTTCCTCTCAAAGAATATAACTACTTTAAAGAAATAAAAATTGTAACTCAATTTTTATTTTATCTTCCACAAATTTTTAACAACTCCTCATGTGACAACGAAACTCCGAAAAAGATCTTCTTAAGCAATTATCGGAACTATGAATCCATCGGTGCCCTCGGAATTTGATTTTGAGCACCAGTTTAAATGTTAGAAAAAACCGCTCGTTCGTTCACTAAACGTACCTGAGATAAACTTTGGAAATTGATTCCAGGCACACCGGGCCTCAGAATCAGGCGTCGTCAGAAAATGTGTTCTAGTAAAATTTAAAAGAAATTTAAGAAAAAAATTTCCTTGAAATTTATAGGTCTTTACAATACTCCCACCTCATGGATTTACGTCCCCGTAAAGCTTTAACACAAACTAGGGATACAAATGCGGTACTGAGCACACATCTGAGCCTTTCGCTCCCATGTGCTCACCTGGAGGTTCCCGTACTTCCAGTGAAAGCGCACCCGAGGAGTCGACCATCCTCGTAGAATCTGCTCCTATCGATCCTCGATTCCCACTGAAACCTCCGTGAAAGTCACCCCATTGCCAATGTCCAGCTCCCCATGGTCGATGATATGTGAATAATCACGCACGTATCTCCTCAGTTGAGATACGTGGAAGTCGTCGTGCACCTGGTGCAACTGAGGTGGATGGGTCAAGCGGTAACTACCTCGCCAACCTAGCTGAGGACCTAGAAAGGTCCGTTGAACTTCAGAGATAACTTGTCTCCTCGACCACATCTCTGTAAACCTCATCAAGGTGAGACCCGTATAAGGACGTGATCTTCATCCTCGAACTCTAGAGGTCTCCAATTCCTGTTAGAACTGAAACTCAAAATGACTGCTGCCACGAGGGTAAGGTTGACCGAATCAAGAGTGATCGGTCACACCCTCCTGTGGATGAGTTTATCCTGTGCTGCCCGGGGTTTCCTTTTCGCCGACCAAGGAAAACTCATCCCGACGTCGTAGTTAAACCACAACCTTTTTACCTAATACTGTCAATCTGTGTATGAACTGTGATTGCCCAGTCCATACTCAAATCAACGTCGTAAGTCCTCGACGCTGCCACCAAGTGATTCCAACCGAAACTCTCACCTCGAGGGTCTGAACACACTGTGGGCGTAAGTGTGATTATCGATTCTTCTCCCAAGGTATCTCCAGACGTTAGGGTAAAGTCTACGGCTTACCAGAAACTCTAGGACTGGGACAACATTTGTGGAAGGAAGGAATGATTCGTATCAACGTCTGTTATTATGGAAGCTAATAGTGAACACAGACTGTCCCTCGAATCATTCTTAGAGCCATTGGGTCACTCTCCCTGACTGCATGCATCTACTCTCTTCCCCCACCCTCCAGCTCCCTGATCCTGGCAGGGACAACTAAGGCGGGTGGTTGTAGCATGTTAAAACGTACACCACCTCATGCTGCTCTCCAAGATCTACCTCCACATATGTTGCTTCACAAACTCATCTCTCCTTTAAGCTTCCTCTTATTGAAACATTTAACACGCCTGAGTCTCTAAGACTGGCACCGGTTTCCCGTTTCTTACTGCACGGTGCAGTCTTCATCCGCTCCTGGATGATTTGCACCTTCCTTGCCTACGACCTGAAAGAGCTGCTAAAATTTATCCTTTTCCGAAAAGAGAAACTCGGTCTCATCCCCTGGATGAATAATGCACATTTCCTAATACATTAAATCCTGACATGAATGATGCATTCATGCCATGGATGATGCTGTAAGGACTCGACGTAACTACCAAGAGATCCAACTATCACTCTCGCCTCCAAGGGTCGAGTCACACTATCGACATCAGTGTGAGGTCACTGGGTATCCTCTAGTAGAATTCTCTAAAGTGAGGGTCAAGTCAATAGTATTAACCGGGACCACTCAGTATCAACCAAACAAAAGGACATGAAAGAAAACAATGATAAGTGTCTTTTTATTATTGCAGCTCATAGTACAAAGACACGAAAACAACAGCAACATGGAACTAGAAGTACAAGGGACATATCCACTAGTTGCGCTCCTGTCCACCTGATCCCAGAGCTCTACTGCCTTGTCCACTGCTCGGCTGTTGCTCAATAACCTGTCGCTGCTTCTGCCTCGGTGGCTCCTCTAAAGCCTGCGGATCGACTGTGCGGGGGGTCGGACAGTCATGTGCCAGGTGACCCTTCCTACCACATTCATAACACTTCCTGCTCCTCGTACGGCTGGCTCTGGTCCTCTTGGACCTCTGCATCATCTGTCTACTGCCCACAGATGACTCGAATACTGATCGAAAATCATGCGGCAAAGGCAGAAACTTCTGTACACGCTCGGGGTGTAGAGCTACTGGCACAAACTCCACCATGAAGAAGGTCTCAAAGGCTTCCCATGTAAAGGTCATCTCATCGAAAAACTGGAAAAAGTGGCACCACCACCTGCTTGATTCTGCCTGAAGAAGGCTGGAAGTAAAGATCACCATGAAGTATGCTGGTTTCCCCACTAGCCTGAAGACTCTCACCACAGCCTCCTGCCAAACCTCAGCCGCCTGCGGGTCCGTCTCTCCCCAGAACCTGGGTGGCCTCTGGCGCTGTAACTCATGCAGCACGCTCAAGTGGCATGCATCGCCTACTGCTAGGGCTGATGGAATCGGTGGCCCAACGTATGGTAGTACCGCTGGTGCCTCAACTACAAGAGGGCCCTGTACTGAAGCCTCGTCGCTTGGCAGGCTGTCAGTACACACATCCCTCTGGGCTCTAGCTGGTCATCCGTGAAAAGGCATCCTGAAAGAAATAGGTGCGCCACGGTCAGAACAGTATACCTGGTGAGATGACACAAAGTAATCCCAAAGAAAACATGGAACACACATGCAATCAATGTTTTCATGTATTAAGTCGGAAATCAGAAGTCAGGGTCATGGTGTACGGATACGTCGGCCGCCGCACCAACACTGGACTCCCTGGACTGATAACCGCACTCAATACTCTCAACACTATTGCTTCACATAGAAAAAGATCATAGTCCTGAGTTCTGCGGTAGAACCGATCTACTCTGACACCAATTTTTCACGACCCGTCCTCAGGGCCCGTGTCGTGACTACCCCAAGCCCGCCTTCCATAGGCCAGGGGCTGGCGACTAGCACCAAAGGAGTAAATTCCGATAACTGGGAAGGCATTGCCTTATAAAAGTAAACAAAACACCATAGAGTACATGTGGAAGTAAAACACTAAGTAAAACTGAAACAAGCTATGTTGAAAGTAATGGGGTGGGAAATACAAACCCAACTGTAAAGTACAAGGAAAAAGATAAAACAGCCGAACGGTGACAAGCAGCTCCTGGATCGTCCACCAAGGATCCTACCTGAAGGGTAGTTATAGATAGCGCAGCTCCTAGATCGTGCACCACGGATCCTACCTGAAGGGTAGGTACAGAGAGCCTCCACAATGCTCTCGCCCATCAACCTCCTCTGAGTGTCATCTCGTCGTGAAGTCCACCACCAGATATTGTCTCGTCGTGAGGTCCACCTCTGGGTACCGTCTAGTCCTCGAACACTCGGCCTCTGTCTGCGCTGCTCGTCATCTGCAACCAACACAACGAGGTGCGGACATAGCCAGTGCAGGGGTGATTATAACGATACTCAGTAGGGACCCCAAGACACTCAAGGTCTCACTAAATCCAACAAGGATAACCACAAAGAAGATCTCAACAGATAACCTCTACCTAGGTATATTCCCATACATATACCCAAGTTATCAAGTAACCCATTTCAATCATGAAGAAACACAAAGATTATGAAATCAAAGGATAACCACTACCCAGGTATATGCTCATACATATACCTAAGTTATCAAGTGACCCATCTCTATCATGAGATAAACACAAAGGTCATAGACTCAGCTCAAACCAGGATTTTCATTATCGAAACTGTAACTACTGAAGAGCCCCGTCACTAGATTGTACAGTGGACCTATCACGACTCCGAGGTACTGCTCACTAACCTAAGACTGCTGAGGTACTCCTCCTATCAAGTACTGTGGGCATGCTGCTACAACCAAGCACTTCCCATCATGGGTCTGCCGCTACAACCAAGCGCTCCCCCTCATAGCCTCCAGACGTACTCCTGCTGTTGAGTACCGCGGGTCTGCCGCTACAACCAAGCGCTCCTCCACCGTGGGTCTGCCGCTACAACCAAGCGCTCCCCCACATAGCCTCCAGAGGTACTCCTTCTGTTGAGTAACGCAGGTTTGCCGCTACAACCAAGCGCTCCTCCGCCACGGGTCTGCCGCTACAATCAAGCGCTCCTCACTAGGCTTTCCGAAACACACCGAGTCGATCGGTCAAGCAGTCTTCAGGTCTCAGCCGGCTACACGGTCTTCGTACTCTACACGCTCGTCTCCGTGAGGGTCCGTTCCACGAGCTACTGTTCGATACTATAAGTATCACAAAGTTCCACGAAGAAGTTTCTCAAAGTACCGCCTTGTCACAGGGGTCTCAATGCAACAGACGACACGTCAATCGGACGCCCGATCTATGTGTTACTAGCCTTTTCTTCCCCAGGGCCCGATTGGTTTCTTGTGCGAACCAATCCGGCCGTATCTCAACTGTACCCCGAACTCTCATTAGGGTAAACTCATAGGGACCATTTCTCCACATGATCACCAACACCACTGACGGTTCGTCAAACGGACGTCCAGTCTGAAAGTTATCAGTTTTTCCGTTCCGGGGGCCCCGTTGGATTTCGGGTGCAATCCAACCTGGACACTATCCAACTGCATCCAAAAATCAAGCGAAGTATTCCAAAAGTTCCGTCTCATCAAGAGGAAATCAACGAGACAGACGGCGCGTCAATCGGACGCTCGGTCTGTGAGTTGTTGGCTTTTTCGTTCTAGGGGCCCAGTTGGTTTCGTGAGCGAACCAACCCGACCGCAATCCGACGACATCCAAACCTCGAGCGGAGTAAGCCAAAAGTTCCGTCTCATCAAGAGGAATCCAAAAAAGTCGACGACACGTGAATCAGATGTCCGGATTTCAAGATATAAGCGTTTCTGCTCTGAGGGTCCGGTTGGTTTCGTATCCAAACCCAAAGTTCTCCAAAACCTTGCGTGTAATATACCGAAACGACCGTCTCGATCCAAGGATCTCTACGCAACTAATGGTGCATCGATCGAAGGTCTGTAGCCCAAGATATGTGCAAAAGACCGAATGTAATCCGAAAATGGGGGGTATGGGCCCTGTTTGACCCGGCCCAACCCCCCTGGGTCGGCCCAAACCGGGTCGATCCGACCCCGAGTCCGGGTCTGACCCGGCAGGGCGCGACTCGGCCCGGCTGGGTGCGGCCCGGCCCAGTCCGCCCAAGCCGGCCCGGCTCGGCCGGCCGGCACGCTGGCTCGGCCAGCGAGCTGGCGCTCCGCAGACGCGGTGCGCGCTGCGTCCCCCTGGATCCCGGGCGGCCGCGGGATCCACTCGCTCGCTGTCGCGGCTTTAGCCACGGCGGTTTCTCCAGGCGGCGCGCCAGGGTGCCGCCGCCTCCGAGCGGCCGGCCGATGCCGAACGCCGGCGCCGCCGGTGGTGTCCGCGGGCCACCGGAGTTGCTCCGGTGGTCCGTTTTCAATTCCGTCTGCGCCGATGCTCATCCCGGGTCCTATTCTTCACTGTGGAAATATCAAATCGTCTCTGCGGCCCCTTCTGTCAATACCCGTCGTTCCGTACGTCCAAAGAACAAACTGCGGAGTCTTCCGTTTGCCTTCGCGGTCCCAATTACGACCACACTTTCGTTCGGCCTCGACGGCGCGGTGCGACGGCGCCTCGCATCCTTGCCGCATTCCTCCATGTTCCCGTGCAGTTTCGTCGCCCCATGCCGCCATCTTCCGAACTGCAACAACACAACAACAAAGGGGGAGGAGGGTCGGCCGTGTTTGTGCGGTCCGACCTCCTCCCGTTAAGATGATAACAAGCGGCCCAAAAATATAAGACGAGGAACGACAAAGGTTGTTTCACGAACAATAAGCAATAAACCCCTACCTTGCAAAGACGTCACACGTCGTCGAGCCGCGGAAGAGACAAGCGTCGCGATGATCGGACGTCGCGGAAGATCGGTGCCGATTTCGTTGACGTCGGCGGGTGAGTCGTCATCAATGGCGACGGTCCCCGCGGTGGTGTCTCCATTCTTTGACACGGAGGAAGAAGAGGATATGGCACGTCGTCGGTGACCGCCCGATGAATAATGCAGCGTCTCGCTTCCTTCGACGTGGAGAGAAGGTGCAAGATGAGATGACGTTCTTCGTCGAAGCTTCGGTGTTCGTCACGTTCTTCAACAAGGAGATGAACCGTTCTTCTTCTGAGAATTGTGCTCTTCGCGAAGGAAGAAGTTCTTCAAAGCTTAAAGCTTTCTCTTCAAATCCTCTCGCACCATCAACTATTCTCCCACGAAATAAGACTTAGTCTTATTTAATTAACACACAAGCCAAGGAATTCATTTAAAATTCAAACGAATCCAAGAATTAAATACACGAAAAACCTACACAATTAAGGAGTTGACTTTATTTAAAAAAAAGGAGTTTATTTTTGAGAGTTACAAAATTTAAGAGTGGAAAAGTTATGAAGTTAGGGGAAGGTGAGGGGTTGGGCTTGTGTGGGCCCCACCCAACCTTAATCCTCTCAAGGGTAGTTCCCTAACTTCCTCTCAAAGAATATAACTACTTTAAAGAAATAAAAATTGTAACTCAATTTTTATTTTATCTTGCACAAATTTTTAACAACTCCTCCCGTGAAAACGCAACTCTGAAAAAGTTCTTCTTAAGCAATTACCGGCGCTGCGAATCCATCGGTGCCCTCAGAATTTGATTTCGAGCACTGGTTCAAAAGTTAGAAAAACCAGCTCGTTCGTTCACTGAACGTACCCGAGCTAAACTTTGGAAATTGATTCCGGGCACACCGGGCCTCGGAATCAGGCGCCATCAGAAACTGCGTTATTGTAAAATTCAAAAGAAATTTAAGAAAAAGATTTCCTTGAAATTTCTGGGTCTTTACACCTTTGTCCTCACTACATGATATTAAAATGAACTTACATCCATGTCAAATTACATAATACGGTTTAGTAACGTCATCAAATAACATACCAACACAAAACATTTTAATTTTTATTTTTAAAAAGTCACTTTTTGGAGAAGGGAGAACCATACATAATTTTAACATATCACCAGCACTGCCCCACATAGAAAAAACATACAACATAACAAATAAAAATTGAAAATCAAACGCACCCTGATCAATGTACCGCTAATGCAGACTTACAAAAACCACAACATTAAACATTCAAAAATCAGCACCAACACTCCTTGTGACTACCTCGGGACTCTCATTATTGTCTTTGTCCTTACTGCATCATTATTGACACATGTCCGCGTCATCTTCACCACACATTTTCATCGTTACCACTGGCATCAGCACCGTCATTGTTATGTCATCATCGACAATTAGAAAAAAAAAGAATTCAGCCAAATCATCAGAAAATAATCCACCATCCACATACCACGAACCCAGCAACATGAAAACCAGAAAAAGAATCTGAACAAAACGAACCTCAGATCAAGCCTCTGCAAGCAGCACATGCTGATGCAACCACCGCCATCAGCCCCGAGCCATAGAAACGTTGATGACCAACTAACTGAGAAGAACAAGCACTAAAACCCTCCACCACACTATGAGATGAATATCCTGAAATCAAGAAGGTCACCACAAAAACTAGTGAGCCATAAAAGAACCCGATTGAGGAAGAGATGAACAGAAACCATCATGTCGTCGTTACACCTTCATCAGTACCATCCACAACACTTCACCAACTCTACCCTTTGTCACCGCCACACCGTCCAATGAATCACAAGACCCTCACCTATGCATAGGAAGAATCACCTAGAGACCCCTCCACATTGCACCACACACCCAAAACCTCCTATGAGTCAGTGAACCCGACCAACCTGTAAGGGAGAAGAGACCTTGGATGCCTGGGTGGGTGCGAGTAGGAGGGCCTCCACAGCAAGCTACCAAGAAGAGCAAAAAACCCCAAAAATTAACATGTCAAACTAGAAAATAGTCAAAAAAAGAAAAGACTTCTGGAATAAAATTCCATGAGGGGATAAAACCCTAGAAAGTAACGAAGGACTGAAACCCAAAGACAAGAAAGAGTGGAGCCACCAAGAAACCCACCACTGCCGAACCAGTAATACCAAAACCTCAAGGTGTCTATAACTCCATATATAACCGAGAGAGGAGAGATGTAAAGTGAGGTTAGAGCATAGTAAAGGAATCCAAGGAGATAGAATGACACCTTCATGAAGTAGTCGAGATTGAAGAAAGAGCAGAAGAGAGAGAAGTGGAGGATCCTGCACCGGCAGGGAGAGAGCCAAACCCTAGGAGGGTGAAGACGTTCTGTGAGCTCGAAAGATTCCCAGTTGATGGGGTTCTATTTCCTTACCATCACATAACATACAATTTAATGATTTTTCAATGTAATATAATGGTAAATTTATCGTTTGAAATCCACCAATGTCAAGTTATTTAATCCAATTTAGTGATGAACCAAAAAAATCATTATTATACATTGAGTATGTATCACATGGAAATATATGTTCTAGTTTATTGTACTAGTTAACATAATCCAGATATATTATATTCAACTGAATGGGTTCCAGTAATAGCGATACAAATATTATCTACACATTGTAAATTAAATATTTTATGTCATTCAACATCCTATAAAGACCCACATTATATTTTTCTCATCCCCTACACAATATCCTAATCCATGTTAAAAACATATTGACTGGTTTCTTCCTTAAATTAAGCATATGAAAATCAACATTACCTTCCATATTTATTATCTTAATGACATTTCCAAGGATCAAATATAAAATAACTTTTTGTGCCTTTATTTTACATGTTTTAGGAAACATAGGGATGCTAATATCTTATATCCTAGAATGGAAAATATATTATAATCACAATTATTATTCATTTGTATTGAATCATATAGTAATTCATCACGGGTTAAATCATTCCTAATAACACATATGATGTAACTCTTACCCTAGGTCCAACCAAAAATCCATATCACTATAAGTCCTTCTTTATAAGTTCAAGATCCTTATAGGAGTTCCAAGTTCATGACTTGTGTGACCAAATATTTTTACACTGATAGAGATTACTTCATATTAAAATAACCCAAATTATGATAAATAAAAATAAAAATAAAATGACCACATAAAATGACCATAAATTTTATAATAACATTGTCTCTAACATATCCTTTTAAACTGCATGACAAGAAATCCCACTATACGTGACTTTTCAAACAGCTTCAGTTGGCCAGTTTATGAGATCCATTCTCTTTAAATGTGACCCATATTAATGTAATAATTTATTGATAATTAACTAATAATCACTAATATAAAACCCCCACAACATATTTCAAAATAATATATATTGAGATTCCTAATGTTTCAATATCCATAGAAAATTTTTGATCTCTTATCCTTGGATTAGCCACAAATTCTCCATTATTTGATTGCCTCTCAGTGTCTTGTCTCCTCATTCACATCTTGGTATTGTCGTACTAGACTCTATAATGAAAAAAGATATCCCTCATCATAAGAACTGTTAATGTATTTATTCCTATTAATATGAGATATATAGTCCATCTTGTATCTCATATATCATGAAAAACTAATAATTATAACTAAACCCCCCTCTTTGTCTCAGTGGTTTGGCCACTTCGCTAATGTCATGTATTCCACAATGGATATGAAAATTGGGAAAATCTATATTTTTTTCACATGATTGGATTGATGAAAAATACCTTCCATGTGGTTCACCTTGAATTACCTTAGACCAATTTTTGAGATCTATTTTCTGAAACATAAATATCTTTTATACAATATTGATCAATGAAATATCCCCTAGTATGTAGATCTTTTGGCATTAAACTATGATAATAATAAAAAATAACACCATTCTATCATAGTGTCTAGGTATTCCATACGGATTTATATTTTCTAGTAACCCTGTGTTTGGATAGGAAAATATAAAAATCTATAAAACATGACTATAAAATATGAAACATTTGAGTCCTTACCTCATGAAATTAAACAACATGGCATATGGTTCATCCTACAAGACATGAAACTACTTAGACTAGAGTAATATTACATGGTTTGATATCCTTAAATGAAAAACAGGTCTCTCTATAAACCCCATTCTCTTGTGTATTCTTATTAGTAACCCAATTTTAGGGTATAAAGCACCATTTCTTTTTGAAATTTTCTATTTATGTTTTGATCATTCTAGGGTTATTTTGGTTTCCACCCATCATGGAGTAATATTGGGATGAAACCATTAATATTTTTTCCTTGGTATTATATTGATCCAAATAGGAAATATCTGATATAGGTTTATCTATCCATTAAATTACACTTAAGGAAAATAAAAAACCAACTATTTTACGAGATATGAAGATTAATAGGAATTTAATTCACTTCATTCAAATGTTTATGTGTGGTAAAATAGTAATTTCAACCTAGAATTAATTCTTATAAATATTTAATTACAATATCAATTTATCTATATAGGATATATACTATAGGGTTATAATTTGGTGAGATTCTAATATGGGTGGATTTTTCAGAATATGTAAATATTTATGAATTAAAAATTAATTATTTTGTATACCAAAAAAATAGTATATAAATTCAATGTGTCCTATTGAAAAATGAAACTATGTTTGAGTCTGTAATAGAGGGATTCCTAGGTATAGTTTAAACACATTTTTTGTTTTGGGACTTACTGTGAGCCTTAAAATGGGTGTTTTGACATAATTAAATTAATAAAATTTATTTAATTATAATAACACACCCCACAATTTTCATCCATTGAATTATATAAAAGGGAAGAATTTCTCATATAATAATGATGACTAAAATGATATGTAAGGGAGAAGGATATGAAATTTCAATTTTTCTATTACGATGATAACAACTAAATCAGGGAGCGATGGATAAGAGGTACAAATTTGGACATGAAGGTTTGATGTTTTACCCAAAGTATGAAAATTTTGAGTTTTTTTTATTATCACATACTAATTAATAGTATGTAATTTCAAGTTTTTATGTTGGAATATTGGAAGGTCCAATGTGGTCATCATATGATGATTTAAGAAGAAATATTGGTTTTAGGTAGATTAGGAAGGGATCATGTTTTGAAATGTCTACTACATGGAATGTGGATTTTTAGGAACACATGTCATGTGTTCCTCATTTTGGTAATGATGTGGAAGATGATACTATGTAGAATATACTATGACGGGACACACAGTATATAGTGAATTTTATTGGGTTTTAGATCTCAACTAGACTACCCTTGTTGGGGGTACATCATCGTGTAAGGTACATATCCAAAACCTATTTGATGGATACATAAAAAGGCTATGTGTGGGACTTAGTAAAAACCATGTGAGGTATATGAACATAGACCTGATGTTGGTTACAAGGTGTGTAGGAGATCTAAACACCATTTAATTGGATTTTACATTCCATGTTGAGTTCAGGTACACACATAGGTAGTGGAATACAGGTACACACCAAGGATCAAGGGGTGAATATCATGCACTATTCCATTGTAGGTGTTTTTTATTGTATTGGGGCCTAAATATAGATCAAGACTCTAGATGATTATATTTTGACTATATTTTCATATATAATTTTATAGAGGAATATATTCGGTTAATCCCGAATGTTCAATAAGTGATTAAAGGTGAGAGGTTTATGATACATAGGATCCTCATCTAGCTAATGGGCTCATAATTCATCATTATGTGACAAGATATGTGACCTAGGTGTCAATTATGAGAATGATTGGTGTACATGGAATTAGAATTAAAATTCCAATAGTTTATAATATCATGGGATTTTCCTTAATTTAATGGAAGAGGTTATGACTCTAGAAACAAATAGGTTTTGTGTATGAGGAATGTCTTAGGATGATTGAGGAAAAGAGATAGGCCAGTGCCATATCTCTAGAAATATGTCTACAAATCTTACCTTTTGAAGATAGGGAGACCATTGTAGAATGCGGATGACATTAAAGGATGTTATTCCCTCTTAGCGATGAGTGGATTCCCAAGAGATGAGTTTGATACTAGGGTACCCCTTTGAGGTGTCTTCACTAATATGATACTTGGGGGACCCTAGTGGCCTCCCTCCTGAAATGATGACCCTATAGAGGATGCATATAGAGATAGGTTAGTGATGAATTCTAGTGTCACCTTAGATCCTAAATTGAGGTTAAATCATGTTATGTGTGTGGTGAGAGTAATCCATACACCTGAGAGTACAACTTTGTTAATGTGAAATGGGACCTAGTAGATAGACATCACTAAAGAGATCTTAATTCAAGATTTACTACACTCATATATTTGTTAAAACTTGTGAGATTCCTTAAACATGACCTACGTTTTTGGGTAGGGTATGAGATCCACATATCAGTAGATAAATGATTCTTGGTATAGTATGTGACCCCCATGAGTGGATGGATATATAATTTTTTTGTAGGGCATACAATCTGATAACAACAAGGGATGGCTTTGACATCCTCCTTGTATTTTTGAGAAGGGGATGAACCCTAAAACAGATTTGGTTATGACTGATTTTCTTGATTTGAAGTAATCTATTGACACCATATACATGATGGGCCATCCCTTAGTGTTTATCATTTGTATAACTAGCTAGTTAACTATTTGGTTTTTATCTTCTCTTTACAATGTTTTTTTATCCCTTGGTGTTTATCATTTGTATACTATAGTGGGTGATAACCCATGTCCTTATCTCATGTATAATTCAGGAGTCATCCCTTGGGTGTTTATCGTATGTATAATAAGTTTGGTCAACCATTGGGTGGTAATATTTGGTGGAATGATTATTTAACATGGTCATAGACACTATTAATTGGATAAATTAGGTTTTCATAAAATCAGATTCATGATGGATTGTGATGATTTTGGGAGATTTATTTATATTTTTTAGTTTGGTTATTAGTCAAAAAATTTGGTAATATATCATTATTAAGAATATTTTGTGATAGAAGATGATATGTACACTTCAAGGGGTGGCTATTTGATTTTTTCCATCCCAATACATTCACTTTTGTACACATGAAAGACTTATTTATGATTTTTGGTTTCTCGCTTGATGTAAACTATATCAGGTATAGGCCTAGTGTTGCAGAGTTTCATAATTAGGCATGAGTAGGTCGATAGGGATTTGGAGTCTACTAATTTAAGAATTCCTAATGGATGGAATTGTATCCTTGAATACTTTTATTTCCCCTACTATTTATCCTTAATATTTTGTTGTCCCAATGGGTGTCTAGAGAGTCTATATGACTATATATGTTAGAATTACATTTGATATAATGTCATTATATTTTTATTTCATTCTTGAAATATGTTGTTTGTTATGTCTGATTCTAATATATTAATATTTTTTGTTATTGTTCACTATAATATGGAGGAATAGTCTCTTCATTGTACTGACCTAGACCTTGGTTACTAGTTAGCTATATCTAGTATACGGGGAGGTACAACTATGGTATAGTTACACAGGATCTCATAAAAAATTTGAGTGATCAAGGAAGGTTCATTAAAATGTAGTATCATTTCTATTTTTGAGTATTTTACTATTTGGGAGATATTATAAAGGTATCATAGGAATGTGTCCTATCTTCTGATGGAACTCATTCAGGTTCAATATGAACTCCTTTCTCATGCTATGTTTTAGTTTCTATGGGATTGGGATTATTATTCTTGGTTGTTTCTATTACATTTGAATGATTTTCAACCAGTTTGAATCACATGGGTTTTGAGATTTATGGTTCATGTTTTATTTTAGTTTTTTCTATTTAGTACCATTTTTGAATGTGACATCTCATGCATCGTTCTTGTCTGGATAGATTCACATGACATATATTGGATGTCTGTGATGTTTTAACAAAAAATGACATCCCTCTATTTAATGTTTTAATAATAGCTCATATGTTGGTTTACCATATATTTTATTGGAGGAATTATTCTAAACTGGACCATTATATATTTCCTTATAATTAATTTTCATATCTATCTGTAGTTAAATTCTCGATTATGATTAGTATATAGTTTATCATGGCCTGAAATTCATAGTGACCCATAGTAGATTGGTATATGCATTATATACCCTAATGGAGGACCCATTTTGGGTGGGATCTAAGTAATTTTGGTTATATAAAATGTTAGTTAAAAACTATATGTTGTCATACATTATATTATAGAATGGAATTCTTGTCATGACCCGTCCCCTGGGCCCATGTCGTGACTACCCCAAGCCCACCTTTCATAGGCCAAGGGCTGGAGACTAGCACCAGAAAGGCATATCCCTAAAACGATAAGGCATTACCTTTAAACCTGTACTAACACACAACCCAAGAACACAACAAGGAGAAAAGACGAAGTAAAATACTATAGAAAAAAGAACGTTGAAAGTAATGGGGCTGGAAATACAAGCCCAAATAAAAAGTACAAGTACAACTGGAAAGTATATATACAAAAAAAATTACAAGCAGGTCTTGGATCATCCATCTAGGATCCTACCTATAGGGTAAATAAAAATCGTCTCTATAGCACTCCATGTCAGCTTGTCTCCTCTATGTACCGCCAGGTCATAACTACATGTAGACTCAGCTCTACTGCTCATCGTCTACACAAGACACAACACGGTGCGGGCGAAGCCCATGCATGGGTGAGTATGACGATACTCAGTAGGGAACCCAAGACCCCCATAGGTCTCATAGAGTTCCACAAAGTAAATACAACAAAGCAAAACATCAACCCTACTTAGGTATATTCCCATACATATAACTAAGTTATCAAGATATACTCATGTCATACATGAGGAAACAAAACCACAAAGGTTACACCAGGAAGGTATAAGTACCACATAGGTAACACAACACAGGTAGAAGAACCACACAGGTACACCGTGAAGGTAAAAGTACACAACACAAGTCAGATCACACCAGGTATCACTTTAGGTCAAGGATAGAAGGGTTATCACATCATCGAACTCCTCAGATGCTGGATAATTCCTTCTCTATCGAGTACAGTGGGCCTGCTGGGTCACACATAGCCACTTCCCACTAAACTTGAACTACTGTAGTACCCATCCCTAATGGGTATTGTGGGCATGTTGGGTCACATAGAGCTGCTTCCCATTGTGGGAATGTCGGGTCACATAGAGATGCTTCCCACCTTGGCTGAACTAAGGTACTCCTCCTATCGAGTATTGTGGGTCTATCAGTTCAAACAGAGATTCTCCCCACTATGGTCATATTGGGTCACATAGAGCTGCTTCCCACTGGGCCAATCGTCAAGCAGTCTTCAGGTCTTATCCAACCACATGGTTCCATACGTAGTCTTCTTGAGAGAACCGCTGCTCAAGCAACTCACTGCATATTGATATCCGTGGAAGTAAACACAATGTATATTCTAGGTTAGTAACCATAGAATAGTCGGTCACAAACCTAGAACTCCTCAGCTGCTGGAAAACGCCTCTTCTATCGAGTATAGTGGGCCTGTTGGGTCACACAGAGCCGCTTCCCACTAACCTTGAACTGTTGTGGTACTCATCCCTGAGGGGTACCATGGGCATGTCGGGTCACACAGAGCTGCTTCCCACCATGTTCTTGTAGGGTCACATATATCTTCTTCCCACCCAAGCCACCATCAAGCAGTCTTCAGGTCTTAGCCAACTACAGGGTTCCGTACATAGCACACTTGGGAGAACCAATCCTCAATCCATCTATCATATTAAAAATGGTATGATGTCTAACAAGTATGTAAAACGATGATACTCCATTTCATAAGGGTTTTCAACACAACAGACGACATGTTAATTAGACGATCGGTCTATGCGTTATTGGCATTTCAGTGCTGAGGGCCCGGTTGGATTCGGGTGCGATCCAACCTGGCCATACTCAAAGTTTCACTAAAACTCTCATGGAGTAGGTAAAAAGTACATTCTCGCTCCAAGTATCCCAAATTCATAGACGGTTTATCAAATGGACATTTGTTTCTCAAGATAAGGCCCTTTAAGTGTTCCTGGGTGGTATTGGGTCTGGGTCTGGTCTGCCTCGGTCAGACCGGCCTGACCCGGTTCGGCAGAAGCCAACCCAAGTCAATCTAATTCGACCCAACCCATCTAAGGTCCGACCCGACCATGGTCAACCCGGACCCCTGGGCTCGGACCATCCCTGTTGAGATGCGGGTCAGGCCGTTGTGTCGCGGTTGGGCCCGTTGAGTGGCAGGTCGGTCCGCTGGACCGACTCGGAGGTGCCACATGCCTGGGGCGCAGACCACCAAGGATACCCAGATGTAGTGCATCTGGGGTAGGGCTAATGTGGCGCAGGGCCAAGTCAGAAGGTCAACACACATGGGTTGACCCCAACACGGTGTAACTTTATGCCTCAGGTCCCCCGTGTCATGGCTGATGGGTCGCGGGTTTGTCGCAGGCGCACACCCCTTCCACTAGAAGTCGGTCAATCTGGTGTCCCCTTGCTCCTGACGTGGCCAACGCAGGTCACGGTCTTGTTGCCGTGTGGGCGGGCCACCGGGGGCACGCCCACCTCCGCTCTGCTAGCTCCATTGCAGTCGGCCGACTATCTAGTAAAACTCTCCTCCGGTCTCCATGGATGATGATAATAGGCCCTCTTTGTTCATCAACAACATGCGACAGTGTGTCACGCCTCCTCCACGGATGGCCGGTGTCAGCCACTCCAACGACCGTCCCGGCATTGTGTTGCAGCCTCCTCCTGCGGCGTGCATCGACGTGATATCCACCAAATAGTCGGACGGTGTTGTCGCGCTATCGATATTCCATGGAGGCACAAGGATTTATGAAAAATAAATAGTGGAGGGTTCAGGTTGGGTTGGTTAGGCTCGCGTCCTCCACGTTAGCTTGTAACACGAGGGGGGTTAATGGTTTTATAACAATTGAATTAAAAAACAAGATAAACCCCATGAGATTACCCACAAAAATACTCCTGCAAAGACGAATGAATCATGGGTCAACCCTTTAGTTGGTTGACCCAAATTCTTTGTGTTATTCAAGATCAGGGAAGAGGAAAAAAAATTGCACAAACAAAATTACCCCTACCTCATGTTTGTTGGAGAGTGTCTACGTTTGAGGATGTGTCGGAATTCTTCTTCCCCGCAACAAGCCTCCAACAACATTTCGGTTCGTGGTTCAGGGTCACTCATCCCCGCCTGCTGGAACCGGCTCCGCCCTCCAAGTGTTGGGTGTCACATACCTTTACCAGAGCTTCATCACTTGGTGAAGTCATGCCAATTCCTCCCACCAAGCTCCATATAATTATGAAATGGGGAGGGTAAGTAATGATCGATGAATTTATAAAGGTTCATTTAATAGGAAACTTACTAAATTCCAATGACACTGTTACATAGTATTTGAAGGGTCATTCCATTTAATGGTTTGACTCACTGTTGGTCCCACACTACTGTTTGTCCGTTGGTGGAAAAGAAATAAAATAGTGAGATTATTTTATTTCATTTCCTTTTTAAAGTCCTAAAAAATAACTTCGTATTCGGACCTACTGGGGTCAAATTAAATCCACCCTTAAGTGAATCTCGGCACTATAGATTCAACTATTCCCTCATATTTTTAATCTAAGAATTGGTTAAAAGGCTATAAAACTCCGCTCATGAGTTTACTAAACGTACTCGAAAAAAAAGTTCGTAAAATTTATAACAGTTACCCTTGACCCATGTCGATTGATGTTGGGCTCTACCTAAGTTAAACACAGCCCAAAAACTCAATGATACTCTCGGAATTCCAATCTGAGTTACCATATAAAAGTTATGGATTTTACAATAAAATGATAGTCTCTTAATTATGTCATTTACTGCCAAAAACTAATTTTCACTGGTCGTTCCTTCCACCCAATGTTAGTATCTGCGTAAAGAAAGCATACCCTCATGAGTTCAGTGGTGGTCTAATATTTTTAATCTATGTTACCATTTTTTATTTATAAGAATTTTAAAAATAAAATAATTTTTTTAAATAATTTATTTATTGTTATTCCATTTTTGGGTTTTCTCACAGGAGGCCTATGCCGACAAAACCTAAGTCGCGCCTAGGGTAAACCCGCCATCCTGAAGGCAACGGTGCCCTCAGATTTTAAATCTGGAAAACTGTTTAAGGGTTATTCCACTTTTTTAGGAAAACTGCTTACGTGCACTATTTAAAGTTTAACAAAACTTCGACGGACCATTATAGGAACTCCGGGCCTTGGAATCACGCACCGTCGGATTTCGCGGTCTCAAAATAATTCTATATAATTAGAAATATATATATACAAATATTCTGGGACATTACATTCTCCTCATCATTTGTGATTTTCATCCCCGAAAGTCACAAGATAGACTAAGGATACAAATGGAGAACCTGAGCATGAATTTGAGCCTCCCGCTCCCATGTGCTCTTTTGGAGGTTCTTGTGCTTCCAGCGAACACACACTTGAGGTATCGACTGCCCACAAAGGACCCGCTTCTAT
Organism: Viscum album; assembly: GCA_963277665.1. Lineage (NCBI taxonomy): Eukaryota > Viridiplantae > Streptophyta > Magnoliopsida > Santalales > Viscaceae > Viscum > Viscum album. The sequence goes on along the minus strand of OY728136.1, from coordinate 1,499,948,728 downwards.
CGGTCCTGAAACTCCATCGGGGACTATGTAAAAGTAACCCCATCGTCAAAGGAAAACTCTTCCTAGTTAATAACATGTGATGAATCATGCATGTGTCTCCTCAGATGGGACATGTGGAAGACGTCGTGCACCCTCTCCAACTATGGTGGAAGAGCCAAGCGGTATTCTACCTCACATATCCTATTAAGTATCAGAAAAGGGCTGATAAACCTCAGTGATAACTTGCTGCCTCAGCCAAAACTCTGTATTCCCCATTGACGAGAGGCTCACATGAATATGTGGTCCTCCACCTTGAAATCCAAGGGTATATGTATCCTATCCACATAATACTTATACCAACTCTGTACTGTCTTCACTTGCTGACAAGTTAGACATCGTGATATGACTCTGCCACTACTTTCTTCATCCCTGGACACCAGTACTAACACCGGAGGTCCTGGTACATCATCACCACACTAGTATGTACTGCCAGAGAGGGCATATGGAACTCTATCAACACCTCCTCCAGCAGCACAACTGGTACCATGGTACTTCTATGAAGAATATGACGTGATCCCCACCTTCAAAAAAATCCATCAAGTGCCTGCCCTGAGGATATCTGAGCATGTCTATCCTCACAGTCAGTGTTCCCAAGTTGTGGCTCCCTAACTCACTGAAGGAGTGGGGGTGTGACTATCATGGACTGAAGGTATTCTACTCCATCTATATCCTCGAAGTATATCTGCAATGCGTATAGCTTCTTTTTCACCTCACTCAACAATTGTTGACCAGACCTCTTGTTGAGTGCATCTGCTACCACATTCCCCTTCCTAGGAGTATAGACTATCTCAAAGTCATAGTCCTAGAAGACCTCTATCCATAACCACTATCTTAGGTTTAGGTCTTTCTGAGAGAATATATACCTGAGACTCTTGTGATCAGAGTAGACTGTAAAACATTCACCCATAAAGTAGTACAGCCACATCTTTAGCACAAAGACCACTACTGCTAACTCCAGGTCATGGGTAGCATATTTTTACTCATCAATCTCTATCTCAGCTCTTGAAATTTCTGCTGACACTTCTCCATTCATAGTAAAGGCTCCCCCTTTTTCATCAAAACTTACAAGGGTGCCGCTACCTGGAGAAGTCTGGTCTAAAACTCCACTAGTACCCAGCCAAAGCAGAAGTCCATCCCCCTTTATGGAGGTAAACCTAGAAACATCTTTTGAAAGGATTTCCTACACACTTTTTCTCTTCTGTTGGGAACTAAAAACTCAAAACTCCAACTACCACAAGGGTATGGATGGTCGACTGAAGATTGATCGACTTCACCCTCCTTCGCATGAGTTTTTTCTGTGCTGCCTGAGTTTCCTTTTTTTCCGACCAAGGAAAATCCCATTAAAACATTTTAGGTAAACCACAAACTTTTTTCCTAATACAGTTAATCTGAATATGAACTGTGGATGTCCAGTCCATACCCAAACTAACGTCATAAGGCCTCGATGCTGCCACCAAGAGGTTCCAACCAAAACACTCACCTCAAGGGTCAGATCACACCATCAACATAAGTGTGATTATCGAGTCTCCTCCCAAAGGTATCTCCATACATGAGGTTCAAGTCAACAACATAACTGGAAACTCTAGGTCTTGGAAAATGTTTGTGGAAGGATGGAATGATTGGTACCTATGTCTATTAATATGGAAACTAGTAGTGGACATATACCATTCATCGAGTCATTCCTAGAGTTCTTGGGTCGCACTCCTTGACCATATAAAGCTACTACCTTACCCTATCCTCCATCTCCCTGATCCTGGTGGGGACCACAAAGGGGAGTGGTTGTAACATGTCAAAATGTACACCACCTCATGCTTCTCTCCTAGATCTACTTCCACTTCTGCAGCCCTACAGATTCATCTGTCCCTAAAACTTCTTCTTCTCGAATCATTTTTACACACCCAAGTCTCTGAGACTGGTTCCAGTTTACTGCTTTCCTACTACTAACATTCACTGGCTATATCCTCTCATCCAAAGAACATTCAACTAAAAAGGTTCTCTCTAGATCCCTAACATAGGTAGGAATTCAAAGAGGAATAGTGTTGGTTATGACATTCTTAAACACACCATGCTAAGAAGTCTGAACCCCGAAGCACTGATCGTATCATATTCATCGACTACCAGGAATGGTTGGAACACCTCAATGAATTCTCAGCTATTGACATGTCATTCTGACGAATCTGTAGAAGATCTAGAAAACTTTCAAAAACCTCCTCAATCTAGTCCTTAGATTCCTGTGAATCGGGGCTGCCTCAGAACCTGAGGGATATCTGATGATGAAACTTGTGTGAGGCACAAAGCCTAAATGTGTCCTCTACTAGTACTGCTGGTTGTAACTGCTACCCAATGGGTGGTGGTGCTACCGGTACACCACCAAAAGGTTCCAATGTAGTAAGAGGGCCCTACACCGGAGCCTCATCGCTTTGTGGGCCATCATCATGTAATCTCTCGGGAAACATGTGTGGTTGTCTTTGTGGCAGCATCCTGATAAAGAACAGGTGCACCATGGTCACTATGTAATACCTTGTGAGCTGACACCAATGAAATCAAAAGAAAAACTTTTCAAAAACACACGCAATCAGTGATTTCATACACTGTGTTGGAAATATGAATTTAGGGTCCTAGTGTTTGGATACATCATCCACCGGACCAACACTAGACTCCCCAAAATAAAAACCACACTCCTAACCCTTAACACTATTTCTTAACAGAAAATATTAGTGTCCTAGTTATTCGGTAGAACTGAACACCCTCTGATACCACTTTGTCATGACTCATCCCCCAGGGCCCATGCTATGACTACCCGAATCCCACCTTCCTTAGGCCAGGGGATGTCGACTAGCACTGGAAAGGCATATCCCTAAAATGGGAAGGCATTTCCTTTAAACCTGTACAAACACAAAACCCAATAACAAAACAAGGAGCAACCATGAAGTAAACTATTATTGAAAAAAGAGTACTCAAAGTAAAAGGGCCTCAAATAAAATCCCAACTGTAAAGTACAAGTACAACTGGAATGTACATATACAACTAAAAGTACAAGTAGCTCCAGGATTGTCTATCGAGGATACTACCTAAAGGGTAGGTACAGAACGTCTCCACAACACTCCACATCAGCTCGTCTCCTCTGTGTACTGCCTGGTCTTAGATCCCTCTAGACTCAAATCTACTGCTCATCATCTACACAGGAAACAACAAGGTGTGGGTGAAGCCCATTCAGGGGTGAGTATGACGATACTCAGTAGGGACCCCGGGACCCCCATTGGCCTCCTAGAGTTCCACAAAAGAAATACCACAAAGCAAGACATCCAATCTACTAAGGCATATGCCAATACATATACCTAAGTAATCAAGATATACTCATCTCATACATGAGGAAAGAATACCACCAAGGTAACACCACAAAGGTATGAGTAACACACAAGTAACACCACACAGGTAGAATTACCACACAGGTACACCAAAAAGGTAAAAGTACACAACAAAAGTCATCTCACCCAAGGTATCACTTTAGGTCAAGGATAGAAGTGTTATTACATCATCGAACTCCTCGGCTGCTAGACAAATCCTTCTCTATCAAGTACAGTGGGCCTTCCAGGTCACACAGAACCGCATCCCACTAACCTTTAACTACTGTGGTACCCATCTATGATGGGTACCGTGGGCATGCTAGGTCACACAGAGCCGCTTCCCACCATGGGAATGTCGGGTCACACAGAGCTGCTTCCCACCTTGGTCGAACTAAGGTACTCCTCTTGTCGAGTACCATGGGTCTACCGGGTCACACATAGTCGCTCCCCATCATGGGCCTATTAGGTCACACAGAGCTGCTTCACACTGGGCCAATCATCATGCAGTCTTCAAGTCTCCAACCAGAGGGTTCCATATATAGTCTTCTTGGGAGAACCACTCCTCAAGCCACTCGCTGCATCTTGATATCCCTAGAAGTCACCAAATTGTATCTTATAGGGTAGTAAATATATCATAGTCAGTCAAAAACCTCAAACTCCTCGGCTGCTGGAGAACTCCTCCTTTATCGAGTATAGTGGGTCTGCCGGGTCACATAGAGCCTCTTCCCACTAACCTTGAACTGTTGTGGTACACATCCGTTATGGGTACCATGGGCATGTCAGGTCACACAGATCTTCTTCCCATAGTGGGCCTACAGGGTCACACAGAGCCTCTTCCCACCTTGGCCATCGTTAAGCAGTCTTCAGGTCTCAACCAACTGCAAGGTTCCATACATAGTGTTCTTGGGAGAACCGCTCCTCAATCCATATGTCATATTAAAAATGGTACTAAGTCTCAAAATGAAGTAACCTAATGACCCTCCATGTCATAAGTGTTCCAAGGCAACAGACGGTGCGTCAATCGGCCGATCAGTTTGTGCGTTATTGGCATTTCAGTGCCTTGGGCCCAGTTGGATTCATGTGTGATCCAACCCGACCGAACTCCAAGTTTCTTCAAAACACTCATGGAGTAGTCAAAAATCACCATCTCACTCCAACAATCCCAATTATGTAGAAAATTCGTCAAACGGACTTCTGGTTCTCAAGATAAGGTCCTTTAAGTGTTCCTGGGCGGTATTGGGTCTGGGTTCGGTCCGCCTCGGTCGGACCGGCCCGACCCAGTTCGACAGGGGCCAGCCCGATTCAATATGGGCTGACCTGACCCATCTATGGTCCGACCCAACCTAGGTCAACCCAACCAACTGGGATCCGACCATCCCTGCTGAGCCGTAGGTCAGGCCACTGGGCCGCGGGTGGGCCTGCTGAGCGGCGGGTATGTCCGCTGGACCGACCTGGCGGTGCCACCAGTCTGGAGGGCACAGGCCGCCAAGGATACCCAGATGCAGCGCGTCCAGGTAGGGCTAACGTTTTTCGGGTCCATGTTAGAGGGTCAACCAATGGGGGATGACCCCAACACAGTGCCATGTGGCATCATGGGTCCCACATTCCATGCTTGACAGGTTGTGGCTTTGCCGCCGGGCTCCCCACTGGCGCGCACCCCTTCCACTGGAAGCTGGTCAATCTAGTGGCCCCTTGCTCCCGCTGCGGCCAACACAGGCTGTGGTCTTGCTGCCATGTGGGTGCACCTCCCGGGGTGCACCCACCTCCGCTCTGTCAGCTCAGTCACAACCGGTCGACTTTCCGGCCGACCTCTCCTTCGGTCGCCATGGCTGACGAGCTAAGGCCATCTTTGTTCATCAGCAGTGCATGAAGGTGCGTCGTGCCTCCTCCACAATGAGACAGTGTCAGCCTCCCTGATGACCGCCGTGGATTTTTGTCGTGCCCTCATCCTGCGACATGCGTCGACACGTTATCCACCACGTAGTCGGTCGATGTCGTCGCACTGTCGGTCTTCCATGGAGGCCCAAGGATGTTGAAAAAAGAAATATCAGAGGGTTTGGGCTAGGATGGTTAGGCCCGTGCACTCCGCATTATCTCGTAACACGAGGGGGGTTAATGTTTTTATAACAATTGAATTAAACAACAAGATAACCCCCACGAGATTCCCTGCAACTGTCCTCCCACAAAGACGAATGAATCGCAAGTCATCCAATTAGTCAGATGACCCGTGTTATTTGTGTTATTAAATAATGGGGAAGAGGAAAACAAAAATCGAAAAGCAAAACAACCTCCTACCTCAGGTTCGTTGAATATTATCGGTGTTTGAGGAAGTGTCGGCGTTCTTCATCCCCAAAACAAGCCTCCAACAACGCCGCTTGATCACCGTTATTTGGTTCATAGTTCAGGGTCGCTCATCACCACCCGCTAGAACTGGCTCTGTCCTCCATGTGTTGGGTGTCGCGATACTTTATCAGAGCTCCGTCGCTTGGTGAAGTCATAACGATTCCTCCCCCCAAGATCTATATAAATTGGAGAGGGGGAGGGTAAGTAACAATCGTGGAATTTATGAAGGTTCATTCAATAGGAACCTTCCTAAATTCCAACGACGTTGTTACTTAGTATTTAAAGGGTCAAGCCATTTAATGGTTTAAATCACTGCTAGTACCACACTATCGCCTGTCCGTTGGTGGAAAAGAAATAAAATAGTGAGATTATTTTATTTTATTTCCTTTTAAAAGTCACAAAAAATAACTTCTTCTTTGGACCTACTATAGTCAATGTAAAGCCCCCCTTAAGAGAATCTCGATACAGTAGATTGAACAGTGCCCTCGGATTTATAATTTGGGCACTAGTTCAAAAGTTAGAAAACACCGCTCACATGTTTACTGAACCTACCCGAAAAAATGTTTGGATAATTAATAACAGTCACCCTCGACCCGCGCCAGTCAAGGGTAGGATTTCCCTAAGTGAAACATACCCCAACGAACCCAACGGTACTCTTGGATTTTCAATCCGAGTTACCATTTAAATTTTATGTATTTTACAATAAAATAATTGTCATTTAATTATTTTATTTACGGCAAAAAACTAACTTTCATTGGTGGTCCATGCCGGCCAATGTTAGTATCTGCCTAAAGAAAGCATACCCTTATGAGTTCAGCGATGGTCTCATATTCTTAATCCGAGTTACCATTTGTGAGTTATAAGTATTTGATTGATAAAATAATTTATTTATTTATTTTATTTATAGTTATTCCATTTTTGGGTTTTCTCACAGGAGGCCTACACCGACTAAAATTAAGTCGCACCTAGGGTAAAACTGCCTCCTGAATGCAATGGTTCCCTCAGATTTTTAATCTAGGAAACCATTTAAGAGTTGTTCCACTCTTTCAAGAAAAATTATTATGCGTTCTATTTATTGTTTAATAATACTTTGACAGATCATTTTGGGCACTCTGTGCCTCGGAATCACGTGTCGTTGGATTTCACAGTTTCGAAATAATTCTATATAATTAAATATATAAATATATATATATATACCAAAAATTCAAGACATTACAATTATACTAAACTTAACCATGTGAATATTATTTTTTATATTTTTATTGTATTGGAGTGATTCTGGATATAAATTAATATTCTAATAGATATGGACTAATCCTCAAAAAAGAAAATTGGATAAAAATATTCTCAAAGATAATAGGTGGCTTATGTGTGGGTAGGGAATTTAGAATGTGATTCTTGAACATTATATATGTGATACCCTAGAGTGGGTAGTGTAGTTATGATTATTGTATTTCATTTGAGGTAGAAGTATAAGAGTGTTAACCATGACCTGTGATTTGTATGATATAATACATAATGGAGAGGTTTTAGACCCTTGTAACATTTAAGAAGCATCTATGGTTTAGTGATAAAGGAGATACGATTTAGATGAGTTGTGATGTGTGATAGGGAAACTCGAGTGCGGGGTTATCATGGGCTTATGAGTGCATTATATATGTGATGCATGGCTAGATTATTCAAGATGAGATGGATGCATGTGATGTGATACTGGATATTAGATATAATAACTGTGATTTATTAAATTTTTTGAATGCTTATGACCTAGGAAGGTGCCTCTCCTTGAGACCAGTTCACATGGGGTTATAATTTTAATATGGTTTTGGCAGGATTATTCCATGGTTATTCATGATAAATGACCCATGATTTCATGAGCTCCTGGTACAAATTTTTGGTTTCAAGGTAAGGATATGTATGATCCTTACCCTTCTAGATATTATATTCGATTCTAAAGTTGGAAAATTAAAATAATGGATAGAAACATGGGGTTTTGAAATGATCATTGAGTGGTGGTTGATCATCAGATAAACCATGTAAAAAATAATATACCCAATTTAAAAGAAGAATAATAAGGTTTATTTAGTTTAGATGAGACAAATATTCCTAGTAGCATGTTTATTTTATTAGGATCATGAATATAGATATGATGGGATGAGACTCAAGCAATGTCACGACCCCCTCCCACCAAAGATGCCCCTCCTGAGCTGGAAATGGTGAAAGGGAGATAATGACCCCCGAGTCCCGCCTCCAGTAGGCCCTGGGGTGGCAACTAGCACCAAGGGTATGAGTTTTCACAAATATGGGAGGAATTACCCTTTTTATTTATTTAGGATCGGGAAATAGGACAAGTCAACCACCAAAAAAGGAAAAGAACAAGTGTATATAAATAAACCCAAACCAAGCCCACATGCATGTTTAAACAATTTTATAACAAGGTTTAAGTACAAGAATGCCCAAAGTACAATACCAAAAGAAACAAGAGAACAACAACTGCAACAACTCCAACTGTCCGACTAGTAGGGTCCCGCATGGCCCTGGTAGTCCTCCTGGAAACCTGAAAGTAAACGTAGGGTGATAATACAAGTAAACTCAGTAGGGAAACCTAATGCTCTCGTGCACAAGTGGGGAGACATCCTAATGTCCCATGAGAACAACAGAAGAAACCTAGCAAGGTAATCTATCCACCCAACCTCACTAGCCACACTCACCAAAACAGAAACACAACAGGTAGTAGAATATAAGAAAAAGAGTATTAGGTACCCTGCACCATTTTCCAGTAGTTAGCTACTCTTCCTAACGGCGAACGTCCTGACGCTGCCACACTCTCCCCGCCGGCACACACCTGGGCCTAACAAACCAGACATCCTGCCCGCAGACACCTGGGCCTCACAACCACGTATCCCACCCGCACACACCTGGGCCTCACAACCACGTATCCTGTCCGCACACACCTGGGCCTCACAACCACGTATCCCACCCCCACACACCTGGGCCTCATCCCGAAGGTTCTTGGGAAACAGTAGAACCTGCCCGAAGAGTCTTGGGCTAAAACCACCCCAATTGAAACCTACTTGAAGGGTCTTAGGTGTAAGGTCGCCTCAAGCCATCACAACCTAGGGGAGAAGGATAAGGAATGAGCTAGTAACTAAGGGAAAACACCCTCTCCCATGAAATGGGAGTGTTTGGAACTAAGTTCTCAACATGGGTGGGGTGCGATGAAACACAAAAGATACAGATATATATATGTATACCAAACACACAGCTCAACCTATGGCTTCTAAACAGAGAAACTGAGCACGTGCCTTGGCACTGCTACTACGAAGCATGCATACAATAAACAACCCCAACCCCATTTTGGTTTTCATGTTTCAGCCGAATTAGTTTATTTAGTTCTTTAACTACTGGGCAACTATCCACAACAAAACACAGCAATCGTTTGTAAAACATATCCCTGCCATCCACAAATCAAGTTATGAAAACACAAGCAACACAACCAAGTCCTTATTATCAACCAACCGACCCATTGATTATTAATCCTGTTCCATTACCATGACCCAGCATTCATTAAATTTTATTATTCACAACCCATAGTTCGTGCACATTCCAACCCATCCCTGCAGCCCCGCTGCCAACCACCATAACCACAACTGCACCATACATCATTATGCCTTTAACACCATTTATCACATCCCTATTGCTCATCACCAACATAACATTCACACCAAACCACAACCAAGCCAACCACAGCCCACTGCTCACCCGATTCACAAAAACCCATAAAACACCCCCCATCACATGCCATGTATCCAAGACAGGACCCACATGTTCATTATTCCATTTTTTGTTTAACCGGGGTGATCACAAAAGGGTTCCATATTTTCATTTAATCAACCAACTTTACATGATTAACCAATCTCCACATTCAACAAGGTTCCATCCACAAAACGGTCTAAAATATAGGGAAACATTTAATTGCGCAAGCAGAGGCCCCCACCGACCGTGATTTTTAGTAGGCATAATCATATTCAATTCATAACATATCAATAGGATAAACAAAGATAAACATAACAACTTCCCCATCCCCGTTCTCTAACCACTTATTATCTTTATTTAACCGGTTCAAAAGTGTTTCACGTAAGAAAGAGGACACCCACCCCGCATGTTGCACAAATTACAGAGACGAAGTTAAGATCCCTACCTCAATAGGTTCTGATCGCAACGCTCCCCCGGATCAACCATGGAAGACGTCTGTCGGTGTCCGTCACTTCTGTCGGGTCCTAGAAAAACCTCCCCAGGTGGAATTCGAAAAGGAAAGGCTGAAGGAAAGACAAAAGATCCAGGTTCGGATGTTTCGCCTCACCGTTACGATCCCATGGCCGCTGACGGATCGTAAATCGGAGCTCGGACGAAGATGTTATGGAAGTAAAATATCCTTCGAGTCTCTTGGGAGAGCTCTGCTCAGTGGAATGGGGAGGAGAGGAGTGAGTTGAAAAGGAGGAGGGGACCCCTCCTTTTATAGGCGAGAAAATAAAAATTACACGGCGTGTACATTATGGTACACGAAGTGTACTCGGTTATTTTACACGGTCTCCACATGGCTTCCAACACGGCTCCGCGGCCGTTGACTGGTCAACACACAGTTTGAGGGTAACGCATACGCAAGGAGGGACTACACGGCATGTAGTTTAGACACACTGCATGTACTCATTTATTGCACATGGAAATGACACGACTCCAACATGGTACACGACCGTTGACTGGTAAAGCGTACGTGGGGAAGGACTACACGACGTGTAGAACTGGACACACGGCATGCACCCATTATTTCGCACAACAAGGACATGGCCTTCAAAACGGGGTATACCCAGCAAGGTGGTACACGGCGTGTAGTATTCACACACGGCGTGTACCCACTTATTTCACACGGAAAGTAAAGGGCCTTCAACACGGGGTATACCCGGCGATGGGGTACACGGCGTGTACTAACACTACACGTCGTGTAGTTTCAAAATTCTGGAAAGTGTGGGAAAAGTCTATTTCACCATCCAGAACACTTCGTGGCATTATTTTTGACAAAGGAATGGGACGGAGAGGTCTGGTCCATTACATCAGCTTGAGGTGACCTTACACCTAAGACCCTTCAGGTATGTTTCAATTGGGCTGGTTTTATCCCAAGACTCTTCGGGCAGGTTCTACTGTTTCCCAAGAACCTTCGGAATGAGGCCCAGGTGTGTATGAGCGGGATACATGGTTGTGAGGCTGAGGTGTGTGCGGGCAGGATACGTGGTTATGAGGCTGAGGTGTGTGCGGGCGGGATATGTGGTTATGAGGCCCAGGTGTGGGCGGGTGGTATGTGTGGTGTGTGAGGCCCAGGTGTGTGTAGGCGGGGAGAGTGTGGCAGCATCAGGACGTTTTCCATCAGGAAGAGCAGCTAACTACTGGAAAATGGTGTGGGGTACCTAATACTCTTGTTTCTTATATACTACTACCTGTTGTGTTTGTGTTTTGGTGAGTGTGGCTGGTGAGGTTGGGTGGATAGATTTCCTTTCTAGGTTTCTTCTGTTGTTCTCATGGGACTTTAGGATGTCTCCCCACTTGTGCATGAGAACTTTAGGTTTCCCTACTGAGTATACTTGTATGCTCACCCTAAGTTTACTTTCATGTTTCCAGGAGGACTACCAGGGTCGTGCAAGACCCTACTAGTCGGATAGTTGGAGTTTTTGCAGTTGTTGTTCTCTTGTTTTCTTTTGGTATTGTACATTGAGATTTCTTGTACTTGCACCTTGTTATAAAATTCTTTAAACATGCATGTGGTCATGGTTTGGGTTTATTTATACACACTTTTTCTTTTCCTTTTTTAATGGTTGAATTGTCCTATTTCCCGATCCTAAATAAATAAAAAGGGTAATGCCTCCCATATTTGTGAAAACTCATACCCTTGGTGCTAGTCGCCACCCCAGGGCCTACTGGAGGCGGGACTCGGGGGTCATTATATCCATTTCACCATTGCCAGC